>OY755190.1:1749372-2393136 GCA_963576735.1 Bedellia somnulentella
GTGGACTTGGAACATCAGATGACAATTGAATTGTATTAGTACCTCTGCCCCCTCTCTGGGATATACAGCGTGACCGTTTGAGTTTTTGAGTTATTTGATAACTGCCTTGTTCTAATGCCTAGAACATAAGTCTCAAAACCCGGAGCGGAGAGCCAGATTCAAATCCAAAACGGTTATCACAACCACTGTGAGTTCATTATTCACTTGGAAAATTGCAGGCAGAATTACGTGTTTGTTCAAAAAAGTAAGTCTATTGTGCGGCGGAGGGCACGCTAAGCCGTTAGACCAGAAGGGCAAGCACGAGCCGTGTTTAAACTAGTTACGCGTGGGATAAAGCAGCCATCTCTTACGCACTTACTTAGTATCGTATACTGCCATCTCATTCTAACCGTTATCGTGTCGATAAAATAGCGCTCGTGCTTGCCCTTTTCTTTGTGATCGAACTCTTCTAGAACGGCTCGATTGATTTCAACCAAAGGCATAGTTATCAAGTGGACACTCCTTAGTGTCGTAAGGGGGCACATGTTGTGATCGAACCTACAATTGAGGCATAATCACTGAAAAACCATTTTCCCATTGAAGTAAATAGAAAAAAGTTAATGGTTTCTTATTTAAAACGCGGCTTAAAGCTTAAGACCGACTCAGATAGAAGAAAACTGAGGTTTACCTAAGTCACTCAGCTCAATTCATTTCAATCGCATACATACATATATATACTCACGGCTATAAATCCCTAGACGGGGTAGCCAGAGCTAAGGAATCAGAAATTCCTCAGCCACTTTTGGAAAGTTAAGTGGGGAAAAGATGGTAAAATAAGGGTTGTTGGTGATGGATCTCCAACCGCATAGCCCAAAAATCCCTTAAAAGCCCCAATATGTACACGTACACCCACCGGCAGAAATAGGGTAGTGTTATTCTAAGCCAACACTACACAGCTAAAGTCAGAGTGGCCCAGAAGTCCAACTAAATAAAATTAGTTCAGTAACAAAAAAATACAGAAGTATATATACTGTCCTGAAAGTTTTATAAAAAAACTTAAATTCGTGTAATTTTTAATACCGTGTAGTGTCGGCTTAGAATAGCACTAACCCATTTCTTTCGGTGAGTGTACATCAGAGGTGACTAACGGTATTGGGGCTTTTAAGGGATTTTTGGGCGATGCGGTTGGAGACCCATCACCAACAACCTTTATTTTACCATCTTTTCCCCACTGTTGATATATTTAGGGTTGATAATAAGATAAATTAGACAACCATTACACGCAACAGTATTTAATGCAACTTCACTTCACAGTACAGTGTAGTCATTAGACAATAATACAATGTTGCCAGTTGGCAAATATAAATGGATGCGTTCTTATTTACTAACACTCCCTCTAGAACGCAATCCCATTTTAGAAATACAGTACAGATGTTTTTCAAAAGTAACACCCTTAGTTAAATTGTCAGCTATCATTTTACAACCATTTATAAACAAAAAAATAACTTTAGAATTAACAATATTTTCTCTGAGAAAATGCAACCTTATGTCTATATGTTTAGTCTTAGGTTTATAACAGTCAGTTGACGCTAGTCTTAATGCACTTTGGTTATCACTATAGATAGTTAACGCACTGTCCACACCTTGACCAAGTTCAGCTTGTAGTTGTCTAAGCCACAGGGCCTCCTGGGTCGCCGAAGCCATCGCCATATATTCAGCCTCTGCTGTAGAAAGTGCCACTGTCTGTTGTTTACAGGAATTCCAAGATATGCAAGCATTTTGAAATATAAAAACATACCCGGTGCATGATCTTCTATCCTGTGAGTCGCCGGCCCAGTCTGCATCACAATACCCAGTTATTTCTTTGGAGTCTTCTCTCTTATAAGTTAATTTAAAGTTTTTAGTTCCTTGTAGGTACCTCAATACCCTCTTTACTCCAAGCCAATGTTGTATCCCTGGATCATTACAGTACTGACTCAATTTATTCACTGCATAAGTGATATCCGGTCTTGTTACTTGTGCCAGATATATCAGACAACCCACTGCTTCCCTGTATGGAAAATTGCTATCTTCATCCTTAGGTTTCTTATCAAATTTTGAATTTACCTCTATTGGAGTGCGAACCGACTTGCATTCCGACATTCCAAAGCGTTCTAACACTAGATTTATGTATTTTTCTTGGTCTAATATAATTTCACCAGCCTCACGATTTCTATTAATATTTATGCCAATACATTGCTGTAACTCACATCATGATCGTCCTCTTCTATACGCTGGGGAGCTCTGCGTGGACGTAAGTTTATATTACATATTGGGATTGAGTCGTCCAAGGTCTTATCTGGCTCGTAAGATGGATCATCATCTCCTCCTGACTGATACTCATCACTTGAAGACTGATTTGTGCTTGTTTGCGATTCTCTTTTGCAGGTTTCTTCAGGTAACTGTATTTCAGGGTCACTGTAAGGTGAGCAAGGTAAGTATACATTATGCTCAAATCTTTGAACATTTTCTAAAAACACTACATCTCTACTTTTAATGATTTTATTTGTGACAGGGTCAAGCAGGCGATATCCCTTGCTTGATTCACAATAACCAACAAATAAAAGTTTTCTAGACTTAGAATCCCATTTCTGACGTTTTTCTTTGGGTACTTGAGCCATCACTTGAGAGCCAAAAATTTTTATATTTGATAAATTTGGTTTCTTGCCTGACCACATCTCTAATGGGGTTTTGCCATCAAGTGATCTAGTGGGTGATCTATTGACAATATAGGCTGCTGTAGCTAGTGCCTCTGCCCAAAATTCTTTAGTAAAATGAGCATCAAACAACATACACCTAGCTCTTTCTACCAATGCCCTATTCATCCTCTCAGCTAGGCCATTCTGTTCTGGTGAATATGGGGTACTGGTTTGATGTTGAATGCCATGCTTACTCAGAAAACCATGAAACGCTCTGTTACAATATTCCTTCCCATTATCTGATCTAATATTTTTTATTCTAGAACCAAGTTCATTCTCTACTTTACTTTTATAGTCTTTAAACACATCTAGCACACTCAGTTTGTCTTTCAAAAAATATACATGAACTCTTCTAGTATAGTCATCTATGAAAGTAATGAAATACTTCATACCTCCCAGTGATGTCTGTTCCATTGGTCCACATAAGTCTGTGTGGATAAGCTGCAGTGGGTGTGAAGCTCTGATGCCAATGTTATTGAATGGCAGTCTACTTTGTTTACCTTCGAGACAAGTGGTGCATGTGAAAGGTCCTTTGCTTTTGTCTGGTAACAGAGTGACTCCCTCTGCACATTCTGGCAACTTGCTAACATCTGAAAAATTCAGGTGTCCCATTCTTCTATGCCATAGGACAACATCATTTAAGTTATTTGACCATGTTAGGTTAGATAAGACTTCTCTGTGAGTGTTTAACTGATACAAATTATTTACTAGTGTGGCTGAGCAGAGGAATTTATTATTTTTATCATAAATATCACAACATTCATCTCTGAAATTAACCTTACAGCCATTTTTCACCATAGCACTTACTGATAAGAGATTGGCAGCAAGTTTGGGTATATACAAAACTTCTCTCACCTGTATTTTTCTTTGTTCATCACCATTTAGCAACAAATTAACCTTTCCCATATTTTGCACAGGTAGTGGTGTCTTACTGGCAACTGTTATGGTGGGTATCGGTGGGCTTGTAACATCATACATCCAGTCACATCTATTTGTCATGTGCATGGAAGCACCTGAGTCCACATACCAAAGGTCCGGATTCATTGTCTGTGAACATGCTGATAATGCTGCAATGAAACTCTTATTTCCTTCTGCTTTCTCTACTGGTTTCTTCTTCGGAGCATGACAGTTCTTAGCAAAATGTCCGTGCTTGTTGCAATTGTAACATCGGGGCCCTTTTGGATTGTAGCCCTTTCTCATACTGTGGTTCTCAGAAACGGTTGTCTTCCTTGTGAAGAATGCTGTATTGTCTGAGCATTGAACTTCCTGCAGGAGCTTTGTTTTAATGGAGTCTGCGCTGATCTTAATCCCTGAGCTCTCTAATCCCATAATCATCGGCTTATAAATTTCTGGTAAGCCGGCTAACATCAGCGTTCCAAGCCATTCATCGTTAATGTCAAATTTAATGTTCCTTAGCTTATGAGCGGTCGACATTATCTTGGTCACATAGTCATCCACATTACGAGAACTGTCTAACGTAGTAGTGATGAGATCTCTCAACAACGCAACTTTTCTGTACAAACCGCTGTCATCAAAAGCTTGTTGTAGGCAGTCCCAGACTTCTTTACATGTATTTGCGTTCTGTACATGTACGTAATTAGTCGGATCCAGCAGCAAAATAAGTTTAGACTTCGCCTTTGTTTCCTTTATGACGTCGTTGTTGGTTCCTTCAACACAACTCCACAAGTCATCAAGCTTGAAATACGCTTCCACAGCAAATTTCCAAGTTGCATAATTTTCTCTTCCGACTAGTCTGTCGATGTGGAATGAACTTTGGCCCATACTGGTCATTTTTAACGTATTTTCGACAAAGGAGTAGACTGAGCACGCCGCCACGAGGTTATGTTGCATGCAACTCAAAAAAATATGCAACTTTGCGTCCGTTTTCTGGTTTTGCAATTCTCACTGTGTTTTTACTTCTTATTATTCCCAGCAACCACGCTCTGCTACCATGTTGATATATTTAGGGTTGATAATAAGATAAATTAGACAACCATTACACGCAACAGTATTTAATGCAACTTCACTTCACAGTACAGTGTAGTCATTAGACAATAATACAATGTTGCCAGTTGGCAAATATAAATGGATGCGTTCTTATTTACTAACACCCACTTAACTTTCGAAAAATGGCTGAAGAATTTTTAATTCCTTAGCTCTGGCTACCCCTTCTAGGGATTTATAGCCGTGAGTATATGTATGTTAAATTCTGAATCAGACCATTTTTTTTCCTTATCCGAAGTAGTTAAAAGTGAGTGTAAAAATCTTAAGGAAACCCACATTGCTGGCTGTTGTTGCAAGGTATTTTTGGGCGATGCGGTTGGAGACCCGTCACAAACAACCTTTATTTTACCATCTTTTCCCCACTAAACTTTCGAAAAGTGGCTGAAGAATTTTTAATTCCTTAGCTCTGGCTACCCCTTCAAGGGATTTATAGCCGTGAGTATATGTATGTTAAATTCTGAATCAGACCATAAACATTTTTTCCTAATCCGAAGTAGTTAAAAGTGAGTGTAAAAATCATTAGGAAACCCACATTGCTGGGCCTCCCCTCCCTATCACGTTGCATTGCACTTTACAGGCAAAAAGTGAGTACTCTGAAGACCAGATATTCAGAAGTATTTAGTACCTTTGCCACCTGTACTGTGAGGATGAGATGAGTTAGGACAGCATTTAAGTACAATAAAGTTTTCCAGTTCTCCGTGGTCTCGTGGTTAAGCGCTTGGTTTCAAGTACGGAGGTCTCGGGTTCGATCCTCGGGGGGTGGTAACCTTACAAATTTAATTTGTAAGATTTAACCCAATTTGGTAGGATATTGCAGGCTTGAATCACCTGATTATCCGAAAATTAAGATGATTCCGTGCTACGGAGGGCACGTAAAGCCGTCGGTCCCGGCTACTATTACGGTAGTAGTCGTTAGTCTGCCAACCCGCAATTGGCCAGCGTGGTGGACTATGGCCAAATCACCCTATATAGGGTAGGCTCGAGCCCCTTGGTGGGGACATTTATGGGCTGTGATGATGATGATGAAAGTTTTCCAGGGATATCCTCGTTGGAGATTCTATAACTCACTGAACTGATGTCTTTTCCCGGTCTGTATCATTTTTTACCACTGAGCAGTTTTCCTGGTCTGGTAGTAAATATAACACAAAAACACGATACAACAGTGCACCTTTACCACCAGTAGTAAAAATTATCCACATTCGTTGGTAGATCACAGATCACTTACATTTATAATTGGGAAGTTTCTTTTTGCAAGCGCTTCCATTCTAAAGGGAGTACTAGCCGCATTTACATAAATTCAGATACTCAGGCCATTAGTTCCCATTGGTGTAGGCAGATCACCACTTTGTACGATCCTGGCAAACCTCTCTACCTTCATGTACATTCATCAATCTTTTCGTACAAGCTCTTTTGTTCTTTAGACTTCAGAAACCTGCCTTTTTGAGAACAGGTCTCTATTTGATCCAAATAAATCCTCCGTGGTCTAATAACATTACCTTCAATATTGGCTCTATATATCTCTTTCACCAATTCTCTTTCAACCATACTTTCTATGTTTCCAAACCATCGTAACATTCCTTTTTTTTACCATTTTTATAGTGTCATCTTTCATATCGCACCTTTAACGAATCATACTATGTATTTCTAACTAAATCAATTTCGAAAACTGGGTAGTTGGTCCTTTTTTTGGGCAAAAGTATATTATTTATTATTATAAGGTATACTCGAATTAAAGAAAAAACAATTTAGGAAAACATACAACAGAAATCAGTAGATATTAGATCAATGGGGCTCATATATTTTGTAATCATCTATATATATAAAAGAAAGTGGTGTTAGTTTTTGGGCGATGCGGTTGGAGACCCATCACCAAGAACCTTTATTTCACCATCAATTCCCCATGCAACTTCCAAAAGTGGCTGAGGAATTTCTAATTCCTTAGCTCTGGCTACCCCTTTCTAGGGATTTATAGCCGTGAGTATAAGTATGTATGTATGGTGTTAGTTACACTATTTATAACTCGAGAACAGATGATACGATTTGCCTGAAAGTTGTTGGAGAGGTAGCTTAGAACCAGGCAAAGGACATAGGATATATATCATCACGCTAAATATCATAGGGAAAATGCAATAAAAATATTTAACACCATCCGTGCGAAGCTGGGACGGCCCACTAGTAAAATAATAAATACAACAGTTGGCACGCAGCTAATCTTATCAAATGTAAAAAACTATCAATAGTTTTAGTTCTTCATCATAGAGGATTTAGTTAAACAGAGAAGAAACTAAGAATATCAATATCTGTAAGTGTATTTCCACTGACTTAAGCGGAGTAAATGTATGTTCAACATTAACAAAAAAAAATAAAAAAGTTTATTCAACATCAAAACAATTCAATGACAACAGTGAGAACCACGGGTGTCTCTCTTCTAAGAATTTTTTTCTCCGCCGCCATCTTTGATTTCCAAGTGATACTATGGCCTAAAGTTGGTAATGTGTGAAGTTAGACGCACAATCCAACAGAACAGCGCCGGCGCCGCCATCTATCCGATCCCATCCGCCAATTCCGCGTGAAGAACATTCGTTCGTTTTTAGCGGAATTTTTTCAGCAATTTATGTACTTAGCTATGTTTGGTTGCCGTTCCATTTACTTAAGTCCTCTATGTTCTTAGATCCATTTGAATTGTAACAAGCCAAAGCTACCATAGAACCTTTAGAAAAATAGATATGTTCATCACAAACTCAGGGTTTGATTTGATCACTTCTAGACCATGTTTACTTGCAAGATATGTATTACCCGTATTACCTATTAAAAAAAATATCATTCAGCTTTCTAACTTTTACTTTCGGTCACAGCTCAAGTTTTAACATACTTAATTTTCATAATGATCGCTTTATTTATTTTCTCTTTTGACTCCCATCTTTTTTAGAATGATATGTTCATACATAAGCTCGTAGCTATAAATCCCTAAAAGGAATAATGACTTTTACTGGGATATCAAATTGGCTCTATATATAAATCTGTACCACTTAAATTTCAAGCAGCTCCATGTGCTTAAAAAAATCATTTCACATAATTTGTGAATAACACAAGTGAACCAAATATCTAGAAAAAGAAAGAAAGAAAGAAAAATCTTTATTCTCCTCTTGAGGACACAAACAATATAAAAAAGCAATAAAAATAGACTTAAACAACTTATACAACAACAAAAAAGAACCTATATACTAGAAAAAAACTAAATAATAATCCATACTTCCATACTAATATTATAAACTAGTGGATCGTCCCAGCTTCGCACGGGTAGCGTTGTTTTTTTAAATATCTGAGGTTTCTTTCTTCAGTCACTGCTCAAGCATTGTGAAATTCAGCGCAATGTTTTCAATTTATTAAATTTATAGCACTCCCTAAACAGTGTAGTTTGGTGATTTTGAATGCGCTTTAATGAACGGTTCAGTATTTCCGCAAATTTTAGCAAATTTTGGAATAAAACGCTATGAAGTATTTATAACAATCTAAAAATAAATCATTACGTGATGTAGGATGCAACTACTGGCGCCATCTAGTATGTTATATGTAAATTAATTTGGTTTTGGTCACGGGCGCGATGGCTTATTTTATGTATAATTTCGGTGTTTGTCTACCGATTTCTATGATTCTTTTTTTATTGAATAGGTAATAATGTTACTTTTTTTAAATTAGGAATGAGTAAGAGGTTTACAAACGTCAGAGTAAACAAATATAATCAGAATGTTCCGAACTGCTAAGCTATCAGGAATTACACGTGTTATTGTGAGTCAAGCGTAAAAGATAGATATAAACTGTTGAGGATTTTTTTTTAGATAATTTTATGAAGAATATTTCCGTCATACACGATTTCTATGTAAGTTTAACCATTAAGGCTGCACACGCGACGGAAGCTTAAAAAATGGAGTAACTTCTCCCGTTTTCCCAAAATTTCCCAAAATTCCCCTTTACTACTCTGCTGGAAAGTATACAAAAACCTGCGCAGGTGTATGAAGAATAATTGTACCAAGTTTCGTTAAAATCCGTCGAGTAGTTTCTGTTTCCATAAGGAACATACAAACCGACAGACAGACAGACAGACAGACAGACAGACAGACAGACAGACAGACAGACAGACAAAAATTTTACTGTTTGTATTTTTGGCATCAGTATCGATCCCTAATCACCACCTGATGGTTATTTTGAAAATATATTTCATGTACAGAATTGACCTCTCTACAGATTTATTATAAGTATAGATGGGAAAGTGAGTTTGTTTGTTCCGCTTTCACGCCGTAAATACTGAACCGATTGCTTTGAAATTTTTCAGGCGTGTAGTTAGAAGTCTAAATTAAATAATAGGGTACTTTTTATCCCGGAAAAAATATGTTCCCATGGGAAATCAAAAATATTGTTTGCTTACTAAATGCATTGGAGATGGCGCTGTGCATGTGCATCGTTTAAAACAACGTAAAATATTGTAAACTAATATAAAAATCAAAATTTAGAAGCTTAATGGTACGGTAATGGATCCCCGAAAATAAGGAACTCCCGAGGGATGATGTACTATTTTTTTATCGTATACTTTTTTTTTTACATCTACTTATATTGCAAACGAATATTAACATGTAAATTTAGAAGCTAAATGAAACGACGACGATTCCTTGAAACTAAGGAATCCGCAAGAGTTCTCATAGGAACATCAAAAAACCTTAACTCATATATGGCTCAAAATATTGCAGCGATTATTTTTATCATCGATGGAATTCACATCAGACACTTTGTTAATGTTCATTTTGGAAAGATGAAGGGGTTTCATCAATTTAAATGACAAATTTGTTTATCAATAGTAAGACTAATATGAAATAAAGCGTAATAAAAATTTGACACCGCCCCGGTAACGTCTCCGTGGCGTAGCGGTATAACTAACTACTATGAATATTTAATTAGAACTATTATGAATCAATCGTCCCGGGTTCGTATCTCAGGTAATTCAATCTTTTTGTAAAAAAATGTTTTGTTAGCTTAAAATAACACTATATATAATAATAACAAGCACTATCCCTTCAATTTAGCGAATATTTTGGAAGGAGATCCACCACTAATCATCCCTATATTGCCGACCAATCGCTGCAAGCTCTCCCACTATCACCAACGGTCAGTGTAGGGGGCAGCACCGGGCCGTCGCCGCAGCGCCAAACTACTATCCGTATCTGTACTTACTAAAGATATTCTCATTTCTGAACATAAAAACTTGGTATATTTGTTTCATGATTCTTATGAACAATTAAAAAGGAATTTTTGGAACTCAACCCCTAACGGGTTGATATAGCAAATGAAAGTTTATATAGAGTTTTTTTACATTTACATTACTTGGTGCGATTGAATTTATGAAATCCATCTATCAATCATTCATGAATATATGCTAACAACCATAAATTCCATAAAAGGGTAGCCATAGCTTCGGAGATTCTTCATCCAATTTTGGAAATATATTGATAAAAGATAGGTTAATAAAGGTTGTTAGTGATGGGTCACAAACTGCATCGCCCAACAATCACTTAAAAAGCCTCAATGTCCTTTATGTCATTTACAATGCCCGCGGGATTATAAATATAAAAAACAGAAGTTGAGATAGTGTTTCGGTATTTTGGTATTATGTAAACTGGATGCAAAAAATGAAGTCCACGCGGACGAAGTCGCGGGGCAAAAAGCTAGTAATTCATAAAACACAAAACTTACAATTTACACAATGTGCCCTCATTTGGCGAAAAGGTACCTGGCTCGGTATTTTGCTATTGTCACATAAATTGACAAAAGCGCCGATTTTCAGCCAGTGCCTACTTAAAAATACTTTTTTTAATTGACTCAGGAACGGCATACTTCATGAAATAAATAGATAAATCATATGATAGATACTTAATAGTTAGTAACACAGAACATATATATATATATATATATATTAAATAAATATAACAACATATATTCAATAGTGATACAGATAATATAAATATGAATACAATGAAATGCAGATGGCTAAATTGCCGCGTGTTTTGTGCTGAAAGGATTTGAAGGGGATTGTTTCTGCAAGGTTAACAAATAACTTTTGAACTTTCTCTACTACTCTCAAGACTATTTTTATCCCTAATTTTCATATACTCATACATATACTCACGGCTATAATTCCCTAAACGGGGTAGCCAGAGCTTTGAAATGAGAAATTCCTCAGCCACTTTTGGAAGTTGAGTGGGGAAAAGATGGTAATAATAAATGTTATTTAATGTTTTTTGACATGAATTCCTCATGTGGGGATTATTACTCATAAATAAAAGATGTTATTAAAGGAAAGAAAAAAAAATTCCCGCCAGTGTCGAAATTTTTCTTTCCTTTAATAACATCTTTTATTTATGAATAATAAATGTTTTTGGTGACGGGTCTCCAACCACATCGCCCAAAAATCACTTGAAAAGCCCTTATACCCTTAGTCGCCTCTTAAGATCACCCACGGGTAGAAATGGGGTAGTGTTATTCTAAGCCGACACTACACAGCAAATTTTCCCTGATTTTGACCCTAATTTTCAGGTTCACAAAAATGTATAAAAGTATGTCTGAACAAAGTAGCACATTCCAAATCATTTACAGATGAGGTAAACTAATAAATAAAAACTATGGGTAACTATGGGTACTAACTATGGGTAGAAAAATTTGTATTGACTAAAAATATAAAACATTAGGGACATTCTGATTTGAATCATATATTTCATATGTTATCAGCTAACTACTTCTTATGCAGGAATTATTCATTGAAACCCCAAATCGAGCCTACACTTGCGTCTTTTCTTGTCATTTGGGTAATTTATGAGTGTTAGTTTGTACAACATGGCAATAGTGCTGCCCCCTATCTCATAATTAGATAGAAAGATAATTCCACCAAATTAGACCAAATTATTAATAAATTAAACATTTGATTTGCAAGAAAACAAAATATAATATTACAATTTACTTATTACTAGAACAAATCTTTTAAACTATAAGTAAGCTAAATTATAACTTAAGTATCTATTATAATTGTGGCTTTTCGTCCTTTTCCTTGGTGAGGATGAGTGAAGAGTTTTGCATGTCTAGTTGACATTGGGCAATATCACTGAGGGCTCCTTGGATTTTTTCCAGCAGAATTTCCCCATGGCGTACAACCTGAAATTAAAAAAGAAACGAGGTTTGAAAGATATAGCTTTGTCAATGCATTATGCTATCTATACTGCCAGTAAAGAATGTTGGTAGAAATTTATATAAGTAATATACATATGTCCACACAAAATAGCACATTTCAAATCATTCACAACAGAGTTAAACTTGTAAATATAAACATAGCTTTTACTATTAATTGAGATGTAACATAAACCTAAATTTAGTAATTCAAGTATTAACTGAAAATAAAATACAATAGGGACATTTTGATTTTAATCATATATTTCATATGTTATCAGCTAACTGCTTCTCATGCAGGACACATTAATTGAAATCCCAAGTCAGGTCTACGCTTGTGTCTTTCCTCATCATTTGGGTAATTCATGAGTGTTGTGTTATTAATGGGAAGGAAAAAGTGTTTGTACAACATAGCAATAGTGCTGCCCCTTATCACATAATTAGATATTATTCATTTTAACATAACACCATATACCAAAAGTACTACACAAATAGTAGTAGCAACATTATTAAAATAAAAATTTGCAATTGATATTGCCAAGAGGCAAGACACTGGTTTTCAGTTAAGGCCTCCAACAATCACCGACCATCTCCAACCTTTCAATTATATCATAACAAAAAATATTTGCCATGTAGTGTCGGCTTAGAATAACACTACCCCATTTTTAGCCGTGGGTGATTGTAAGAGGCGACTAAGGGTATAGGGGCTTTTTAAGTGATTTTTGGGCAATGTGGTTGGAGACCCGTCACCAAAAACATTCAATCTTCTCCCCAATCAACTTCCAAAAGTGGCTGAGGAATTTCTCATTCCAAAGCTCTGGCTACCCCATTAAGGGATTTATAGCCGTGAGTATATGTATGTAAAAAGTATGTGTTTGCCACATTTGAAGGAAAAAACATACCATAAAACTTGTATTATGGAATAACTCAACAATGTATTTCATATTCATGTATAATACACATCTAAATTACATTTAACATAATAAACAATCAATTATGCTCATCACATAAATGTTACTCTCAGTGGGGATTGAATCTGCATCCCCGAGCTTGGAAGCTAGTCACCTATACACTCGGCCATGGACTTTGTACAAGTGTGGGAGTCATGTTAGAGTGCATACTACTACGAACTCAAACGCACATAGCAGCGTCTCACTCATATTCCTACATCACGTCGGGGTAACCCCCTCAATAAGAACACATGCTTCCTTCCACTACATTTCTCGATCTACCCGCAACTTCTATTCCTCGCTTACCTCACCACACCATTCATTCAGCAGAGCATCTACAGGCATGCAATCACCGGCCTCATTGCTCACACTGAACTTGGTAATTGGTAATAGGTACCTCCTAGCTTTGATATTGTCATATCGACTAGGAGGGGAGTACTGTGGGAGTCATGTTAGAGCGCATACCACTGTGGACTCAAACGCACATAGCAGCATCTCACTCATATTCCTACATCGCGGAGTGTAAATGTTTTTCGAGTTAAGTATAGACACAAATTATGAGTTGGTACACAACAGGGGTGTACTGGCCAGGATATCTTTGCTGTTTCCACATAAGTATTGGCATCAAAAAATTTATCTCAAAATATAACTCAACCTTCCTATGACATGATACTGATAAATTACTAAAATACAAGAAAAAATCAACCTGATTGTATATTAACTAAGTATAACTTGCTATATACTAAAACCATGAAAATTTGAGATAAAGAGCCCATGAAACAGTGAACAACACCTCTCTTACACACATTTAACATTCAGAAATTATATACCATACCATACAATACTATATTTCTAACATGTTGTCCCTTATCAACTTATAATTGTAGCTAAAGAGTTTCTAGCTCTAAAGCTCTGGCTACCCCTTTTTGGGATTTATAGCCGTGGGTATTTGCAGTATGTAAATTATATACCAATTAAAGTCTACAAACCTCTTCTAATTGCTCAGCAGCTTCTTTATTCTCTGTTTCTAACCTCCTTAGACTCTGGACTTGAAGTTCCGTGGAACTTTCTTCACTGGGCAACGATTCGATTAAAGTATCGATATCTTTAGCGGTCCTAGAAATTAGCGCGGCAAATAGAACAGCATAATCTTCTTGGTTTTGCTGCTGTTGAGGGGTTTGTGACCCGCTTCTGTCGAAACCAGGAAACTTGCTTGGCGTCGAAAACTGTTGTAATATACCAATGCTATTGCAGAAGTGTTCTGCTTGCTGGAAATATAGTTTAAATGTTTTTTAACCAATTTCGATGAAAGCTATGAAAAAAAGATTCAATGTTCAAGTTTAGAAAGTGTACCTGGTTTATCGTATCTTGCAACTGCGTTAAACGGTCGGCCATAACAGTTATTGTGTCTCTTAAATAAGAAAGAGCTGCCAATTAATTATATTATAAATGCCAAAGCGACAAAACTGCAAAATTTTAATTATAAGAGTAGGGAATTAATTAAATTATTTCTTGAAAAGATTCGCAATCAATCAAAACATAAAACAAAACTAAACTGTATATTTGTTTTGTTTTCTTCGAGTTGATGGCAATCAATGTAGCTTCTACTAACAATATTTACCAGTGTCTTGCATTGGAAGCACATGTACTTTGTTTTTTTTTAATGTTTTCTTTTCTTTTATGTGTATCGTCGGTTTAGAATAACACTAGCTGCCACTAGATTTTGCTGAGTGTGACTTAGAGGAGCATCACAAACAATCAGTACTTTTTTATTACTAACTCCTTCCCAATCAACCTCAAATAGTGGGCGAAGAATTGTTAATTCTGAAGCTCTGGCTACCCTTTTTCGCGAAAGAAAATTTTGTTAATTCTTTTATTTCCTTAAAAGTAATACGACCATCAAAACTTCAACCTTTAACTATTCCAGTTAGTTAAACTGTCGACAGCTACAGCCGAATTATCAAGCTGTCCGAAAAATATAGCTAAAATTACGTCTTGGAGATAACAATATTCATTGAATCTATAATAAGTGCAGCTCGAATTTTCTGAATAAAATATCACAAGGATACATGGCTGAATTTAATCAGCATAATATACAGCAAAATATTGCTGCTAGTGTATTATCTTGAGTAATAATAATAATAATAACAATTAGCCAGTGTAATGTGAAGATAAATTAACACTTTTGGCGCATCTTTATGGAGATACTACAAGGATACATTTATAGAATAGAATAACTCTTTATTGCACATCAAACATAAATTTACAAAATAAATTACCTATCATACAGTTTACAGTGAGGTACAATTAGCGGTCTTATCGCTAAAAGCGATCTCTTCCAGACAACCTATGGAAGGTGAGATCGGTAACTTCGTTATCTGGGTAGATGCACAAAACAAGCGTACTTTAAAACTAACTACATTTATGTCTCCAACAAAGAGTATGATCTCTAACCTCAATACATAAGAAAGAAGAAGTTAGGTGGGAATAAGGTTTTTAAATAAATGATTTTGGTGATGGGTCTCCAACCAACTCAACTAAAAATAATTAAAAAGCCCCAATACCCTGAGTTGCCCCCTACAATCGCCCATGGGCAAAATAGGCTAAACCGACGCAACACGGCAATCTCTAACCGCATCCCCCAAAAATGACTTTAGACTAATTTTTTAGGCATATTGGCTTATGGTGGAGAATTTAATTATCAAAACTAGTTGAGGCTTGAGTTTGTGCATTGAATTGTGTGCAATTTCATCTATGTGTAGGACTTCTCTTACTAACTACTAGTGGATCGGCCCCGCTTCGCACGGGTAGCGTAGTTTTAAAAATATCGGAGGTTTCTTCAATCGCTGCTCAAGCGTTATGAAATTAGCGCCTTTATTACAACTTACAGCACTCATGTCTGAATATAGTGTAACTTTGTGCGTTTGAAAGCGCTTTTATGAACGGTTCAGATCAGTATCTCCGAAATTAAGCTAATTTTTAGGTTTTAATTGATGCATCTACTGGCGCCATCTAGTACGTAATATGTAAATTAGTAAGGATTTGGTTTTGATCGCGTGCGACTATTATGTTTCGTGTATAATTTTGGTGTTTCTATACCGTTTTCTATGATTCTTTTTTTATTGAGTATGTACGAGCGAGCCGTACATTTGTATTGTAACTATGAAATATTATGCTGACCGTGGATTTTATACTTTACGTGAAACAGTGGCAATTAAACATTCATTACGATCGCACGCGTCACTCTTTTACTTAACATTCCTAAACAAGTAACCTTCCGTGCATCAATACAACTACATCCATAGGGACATTCCACTAGAGTGCCCCTACAGAGTAGGTAATAATGTTAACTTTTTAAATAAGGGTGATTGAGAGTATTATAAACGTAAGAGAAAACAAATATAATCAGAATGCTCCGAACTGCTAAGGTATCAGGAGTTACACGTGTTGTTGAGAGTCAACCATAAAAGATAGACATATGCTGTTGAGGAATATTTTTTAGACAATTTTATGTAGAATATTTTTTAAGGCTGCACACGCGACGGAAGCTTAAACAATGGAGTTACTTCTCCCGTTTTCCCAAAATTCCCCTTCACTACTCTGCTGAAAAGTATACTATAACCTGCCCAGGAGTATGAAAAATAATTGTGCCAAGTTTCGTTGAAATCCGTCGAGCAGTTTTTGTTTCCATAAGGAACATACAAACCGAAAGACAGACAGACAGACAGACAAAAATTTTACCGCTTGCATTTGTGGCATCAGTATCGATCCCTAGTCACCCCCTGATAGTTATTTTGAAAATATATTTCATGTACAGAATTGACCTCTCTACAGATTTATTATAAGTATAGATAAGGTTCTTTCATTTGGAGTTGTTACATAGTTAAGGCATTAATTGAACTTGAAATAAATAAAATGAACTTAGAGTAATTAATCAATGCATTTACTATTTATATTAAGTATAACACAAACTGTTCAGTTTATAAATACTTTCTGCAAAAACTGTAAGTTTTATAAAACATGATTTTCAGTATAACTTTTCTCATTTAAATTATTATCAATTTGTAACCAAGACAACTTCTTTTAATATGGTATTATTCTCATCATAAGTCTGGCAACGACTGAGCTTTTATCTTCTTGGTTGATCTTTCTGCAGGTCTAGCACACAGCTGTTTTCCAAATAGAACTACTTTCATATCTTTTAAGTACATTTCAAACACACATTCTTTTTTTGGCAATGTTGTCACTAGGTCATTGGAAGATACAATTTTAAAAGTGTTTTTAGTATCCATGATACATATACCAATTTTATCAACATAACTAGGACATTTTGATCGGATTACTCTTAATTTACTCCCATGGAAGTCAGATTTATATAGTGATTGAACAAAACTGTCCCAACCTTTGCTAGCTATTTCAGGGACAGGTCTATCTAATTCCAATATTTGGGACATATATTCAGTCCATATGGCATAAACAGGTAAAAAGTCTTTGTACTTAACACTGTGCCTGTCTATAGAGTAAAATCCTAGTTTTTTCTTCTCATTTTTAGTAAGGAACTTGGCTTTCTGCTTTTTAGGCTTCTTTTTCTTGGTTTTACTGCGTCTCTTAGCAAAGACAAAATCTTTTTTGAGCTCACTTTCTACACTCGGTATGTCTGGTACGGGGACATTCTTTTTCAGGAAATTGATTATGTTTTCTGCAGCAGTTTTATCAACGTGTTGTTCTGATGCCATTCTTGGTGCTTGTTTGTTTGATTATATATGAAATATTGTTTTTATTGCCTTAGAAAACTGTTCGGCTTCATATTAAATCTTTCCTATAATTTCTATTGTATTTTTTCCACCTTTTGCTTATAATAAAAGTCCCTAACCTAACCAACCAAACAATATTCAAATTCAAAACAAAACAATGTGAACATCAGTGTTGCCAACAAGTCAAGACCGTATGTCGCCCAATTTTCAATGCTTGAGTAGCCTAAAGTAGCCGAAACCCGAAACTAAAATAAAAACCACCTTTTTAACTATTTACTTATGTATTTATATTATAACTTCCTGTACATACAATAAAATCAGTACTTAACACTTAAACAACAAGTCTTTTAAACTAGAGTTTGAAGTTATTTAAAGAAAATAAAAGTATCAAAACAGTGTTTTAAAGTTAAAGAAAGAAAAGATTTTAAATTGGCGTGTCCAAAGACTCATTAGCCAGACTCTAAAACATTATTCTGCTTGATCTGCTGCGACCAATTTCTGTTCTTGCCCTGTTTTGTTATTACTCCTAAAGGTTAAGCGGATAAAAATTCCTGATTCGAATAGTTCTAATAAACATACTGATTCGAATATTCAGTTGATACGAATTTAAATTTTTGCAACTCCACCTGTGATATTTTCACAGTATTGCCAACATGATCTCAGAGGTATTTAGAGATGAAACGTTCAATATGGGTGAAGGGTTTTGCCAAGGGGTTTTGCCATCTTTTTATCTTGATTGTCCTATATCTTCTTATGTAGATTATTTTTTTGTGCTTATTTGTGTCGTAATTCGATTATAAATAAAAGTAAATTTAATCTTTTTCGAGTAGCCTAAACGGCGACCAGTCGCCTTTACTATTTTTTGGTCGCCGTTTTCCAATCTGAGTAGCCTAAATGGCGAAAAATCGCCTACGTTGGCAACACTGGTGAACATTGTGACAGTGACAGGACAGTGACATGACAGAAAGGAAAGGAAGGTCAAAGAGTAGCTACAAGAGTAGCGAAACTCCAGTTACCCCCGACTCCCGACAATATTTAATCTGTGCTCCCGACTTATGTATATCGCTGTTGATCAATGATCGCTTGTACCCTATATAGCCTGTGCTTGTGACTTAGCTCCTCCTAAATCGCTGGCCCCTAAGCAATCTCTACCAAACTCTGCATGATGCTCATAATGTTCTGAAACGTATTTTATTATGAATTGATATATAAATTTAAGATGAATGTCAACGTAGCTAGAGAGGTGTTTCAGGATCGAAGTGGCGATACGATAGCCTTTGCCTACCCTAATGGGAACTAATAATTAATATTATTTTCATCTATTTGACAAACTGGTGTCGGTCGATCTTGCTTCGGATCTTACTATTTCATTACTTTTTTAAGTTTATTTTTAAATCATTTCATAATTTGCAGTTTCATTGTTTCTGAAGCGTGTTTTCTACTTTATTAAAACTATTTATACTAGGTACCGTTTTACTTTACTTCCAAAAATGAAGGTGGTAACCCTACTGTCATCTGTCTGTGTGTAATATTTCTTTGGTTTGGTTATCATATCAATCAAAGAAAGAGTACATTGATATCAATCACAGTTTTATTTATCACAGTTTTATCCTGTGGTTTTATCACATTGATAATACTCACTCACTTTGCTTAATTGAATTGTGTAAATAAAATATTATCTCGTAATCGTAAGTTTTTATAGTTTTCTTATCAACCATCTAGAGCAGTTTTCATCTTTTCTGTGCAATTATCTACTTGGTTTCGTTTAATCTTTTACGTCTCAGCGTTTCGTGCCTAGCTTGTACCAATTTATTTGGAATTTTGATTAATTTGTAATAAGTTTCAAGTTGTGTGATCTTTGTAAATAAACATGCCACATTTAAGAATCGAAACAAATTTGAGCCGTGATAAAATACCAGAAGATTTTCTGACAAAAGCGACAACTGTTCTTGCTAATTCACTTGGAAAACCTCAGCAGGTGAGTTTTGATTTAATTATAGATATAATAATTTTGGCAAGCGGATTAAGTGTTGCTCACTCCTAATGGAACTAATTAGTTAGTATATGTCTACCTTTATTTTATGATAACACTCTGCTATCATTAATATGCTGTATGCAGTGGATTTATGTGCAAATGAAAGATTAAAATAAATTATAGTTAAGAATTTATTTTATTCAACTTGCTTACATGCAAAATCAGAAGTAATAATAACATAACAAAATTTTATATATGTCATGTAAAAAGAGAAGAAAAGACAACGTTGAAATTATTATAGAACTTAGAATGTCATACGACCTCTTTTGCTTCAACACTCCTCCTTAAATTAACAGTTCACACTCTCAGAACGAAAGAGGCTCAAGTCAAAAATAGCTATATTGAGTTACAATCATAGAGAGACATAAAAAAGTATGTTATATCCGATGAATAGTAAAACAAAGGCACTTATTGTTAAAAAAAACAGGAAAGCGAATTTTCTGTCCCTATAACAATAAGAACCTTTGTTTTAGAACATATTTTTTTATGCCTCTCTATGGTTGCTTTGCTACTCAATATCACTATTTTAGACTTTAGGCTCTTTCGTTCTGAGAGTGTGAGATGTTATACTGAAAGCCACTGGACAGCTTCTAAAAGAGTATTAAGATATTTAAGGGGTACCACAACTGTAGGACTGACCTATAGTAAAGATAAAAATCTTGATTCTGTGTTGGGCTATGCAGATGCAAGTTATGGTTCATGTCATGATAGAAATCCTACACAGAAATAGTTTTTCTATGGCAAGGAGCTATTAACTGGGAGAGTCGAAAACAAAAGACTGTAGCTCTCTCTTCTGCAGAGGCTGAATATTTGGCAATATCTGAAGTAGCTTGGCTAGAGACACTAAGAACCATCCTTTATTTCTTCTCACACCACTTCCAGAAGTGACAGGGTGGAGGGTAAAAAACTTAGGGGATTTGTAGCCCTTGAATATGCATATATATTTAATCTAATTAAGATGTTAAATCAATTAATTAATACATTCTTTCAGTACTGTGTGGTGTCAGTAATTCCTGATATACCTATGGCTTTTGGAGGGACAAAGGAACCCTGTGCTATTGCCAATGTGATGTCTATCGGAGCACTTGGAGTGGAGGCTAACAAAAAGCATTCCAAAGCAATTTCTGAGCTAGTCTTCAAGGAATTAGGAATAAAAAATGACAGGTCATTATTTTTTTACTTCCATATTTCAATAATAAGTTAACATTAATACTATTCTTACTTCTAAACATCACATGAAAAATAGTAACTTGGTATTCAGAGAATCCACTTTTTGCTTGGACAGTGAACCTATATGGTAAGGCAGGCTTATTTACAGCTTTTCACAAGTCACAGTGTTAACTTAAGTATAACTCCACCATGAGGGTTTTATCACAATACATACATACATATACTCACGGCTATAAATCCCTTAACGGGGTAGCCAGAGCTTTGGAATTAGAAATTCTTCAGCCACTTTTGAAAGTTGATTGGGGAAAAGATGGTAATAATAAATGTTTTTGATGACGGGTCTCCAACCACATCGCCCAAAAATCACTTAAAAAGCCCCTATACCCTTAGTCGCCTCTTACGATCACTCACGGGTAGAAATGGGGTAGTGTTATTCTATGCCGGCACTACACGGCAATCACAATGTTTTTTTTATTAACTAATCTTAGTAAATAAATAGCAACCACATGCTTTAAGGCACAAAATTAAGTTCTTATATTCCTTATAACTACTATAATTCCGATGCTCTAGCCAAACTCCTTAAAGCAATATTGAAGAAAAACTTTATATCTATTATATTATCTAAAGTGTATATCTTTCTTTATTGCTAAATAGTATTTTTTTCTTTTTTTGCAGAATGTACATTGGTTTTCAAGATGAGCCAACTGCAAACTTAGGTTTTAAGGGAACGACTTTCCATGATATTCTTGGTTGATTGGATACAAGAGATTAGCAGCTGCAGAAATATTGAATTGAACAGCTCTTGTTATACCTATTTATTTAGTTTATAAGCATTAAATAAAATCATATTGAGATAGAAAATTTGTTTTGATTGTCTTAATTCATGAAGTGTTCTTCATTTCACTATTATTGTTATTTACCCAATGAGTCAATTCACACAATGGAGAACACAAATGGATCAAAATATCTATACCAAATGCACTTGAATCTTTAGTATATACCATGTACATTACAATAGTTTTTATTTCACGTCAATACATGCAGTATTTCCGATGCAGCGACCTCGAGAAGTTCAACCCCGTTTTCAAATCTTCAGATTTTGCGCGCTTTTTAATTTGGCGTCACAACCCGTGAGCCGTTTACAATACAGTAATATAAATGATAGGTACTTCTGCCAACCCTAACGGGGGTAACTGTGTGAACGTTTGAGTTTTGAGAGTTGAGTTGTTATAAAAACTTCTTGCCTGATAGCTGAAGTAAAAGCTAAAAACCACTTATTGAAATTGATAAGAATTAATTTAACAGAGGATTATTGTTGTTGGTGATTGTTTTATATTTTATAGTACTATCGGCACAGTATAGCACAAAATCGTTTCTTCACAACGGTAAAAAACGTGACTTAGCGAATTGGTTGCTTTTTCTAGAAGAATATTAGACGATGCGGCTGGAGACCCATCACCAATCAACAACAGCCTTTATTATTCAATCTTTTCCTAACTCAAGCTCCTAAAGTAGCTGACAAATTTCTAATGCTGAAGCATTGGCCACCCTTACTTCAGTTTTATAGCCGTTATTATATTTGTATTGCTGTGTAGTGTCAGCTTAGAATAGCACTACCCCATTTTTTCCGGTGGGTGTACGTAAAAGGCGACTAACGGTAATGGGGCTTTTATGAGATTTTTGGGCGATGTGGTTGGAGACCCATCACCGACAACCGTAACTAATCAAGTCTCCTATAATAGTTAAGAATAATAGACACATACAAAAACTTTGATACATTCATAGCTACTGTCTAATTTGATTTAATTAATTAATTTATGTGTTGGTATTTAATTTTGATTTGATTTTGTTTTGTTTATATTTTATGGGCCAGTGTAGATGCCTGAAATAAAGATTTATTTATTTATTATTTATAGCCGTGAGAATTCTCACGGCTATAAAACCCTAGACGGGGTAGCCAGAGCTAAGGAATTAGAAATTCCTCAGCCACTTTTGGAAAGATAAGTGAGGAAAAGATAGTTCAATAAAAATGGGCCTCACTCTCTTGGGGTGACTCTGAGCCTTCTGATAAGGCCCATTCTAAGAGGCCACGCTTCCATGCCGTAAGTAATCATTGGCAAAACACCTGCTCGAAAATTTTATTTTGAGGTCTTCTGAAATTATAAATGAAATGATATGCCATGGCTTCCCGAATGCTGGCCATCCGAGGTGAATTCAACAGTTGACCTCTTTCTCAAAGTTGTATAGTTTCCAAGTCCACTAGCACTGGAGACAAGTAAAATCATTCAGTTGTTGCTGTATATAAATATTTCTTCTTAAAAAAGATCAAGTATAGTGACGTCCTCTACTCACATTACCTTCCACATTGGCTCTATATATCTCTTTCACCAATTTACTGTCATCCATCCTCTCTATGTACCCGAACCATCTCAACATACCTTTTTCTATCTTTCTTACAATATCATCTTTTACACCACACCTTTCACGAATCACATCATTCCTCACACGATCACATAACCAGATATATAGAGGCAATGTGGAAGACAATGTTAGTAGAGGACGACCTCGGAGGACACATTTGGTGTTCGCAGTATGAAGAATAAAAGAGCATGTATGAAAAGATTGATGGATGTAAACGAAGCTAGAGAGGTTTGTCAGGATCGTACAAAGTGGCGATCGATAGTCTCTGCCTACCCCAATGGGAACTAACGGCGTGAGAATATGTATGTATAGTGACGTCTAAATCCTAAATAGGAGTGGAGTGAGGATCTTTGGCCTCAGAAATTACTTAGCCATTTTTTGAAGTTGAGTGGGTAAGAAGTGCATAGTAATGGCTGCGGTCCCATACCCTTATATATAGTTCAATACCATGGGATCACATAGGGTAATGCTTTTTTGGTCTGGCTATTAGTTAATGAAGGAAAATAAACACAACCTTTGACACGGTGGGCAATTCATCACTTTTAATACATAGATAACGGTGGCGTCAACGATGAGTTTTAGTTTTTGAGTTAAATAATGCTTGATCTGAATCTTTATCTAGTTAAGTTGTTCAAAGTTTAACGAATATAGGCATTCTTATAATCTAGGCAATTTTGATGTCTTAACTCAAACTCAACATTGATGCCGTATAATCCCGAAGGGTTAGTAGAGGTGTTCATACTTCTGTATGTGAGTTTTGGTGGTATGTAGAGTAACTTAATAAAAGTTTATCCAAAGACTCAGTCCAAAGTATAATAGGTTCTATTATTTTATTCACAAAAATTAAGATAACATACAATATACTATAATAAGACTGTACCGAGGTCAAAACTGTTAATTAAAGAAAAAAAATTAAAAATGGCGGAATATGTTTAATTTTTGATACTGAAGCCAAATTTGCGCATTTTGAAAAAAATTACCGGCTGTATGTCCGGTCATCACGTTAATTCTACCTGACAGATCTTGATCAAAGGGTCTAGCAGGCTAAGGGAACAAGACTGGCCCCCGAAGCCGATCTGGCTGATTTTTATGGTGGTGCACCGGTTTAAGCCATGGTTACTGTGTGACAAAAATCAGCCCTCGGTCTTCTTTTGTTTTGGAGATTTTTGACATTTACCAAATCATCAAGGTATTTTTTAAACTTATATTTTAGATAAACTACGCAAGCTATAACAACCAAACCAAGTCACGATAAACGAGAATAAAATAAACTTTCAATTGCATGTTTTTATGGGGTGCCTACCAATAGTACTTCAGTAAAAAATCGTAGTTTATTTTTTTTAGTACATTTTTTTGACGTTTGCCGCGGAGGTACACCCACCATAAAAATCTCAAAAAGAGCTACTAAAGACATGTACCAGTGCATAGAAAAAAAAATCCAAAAATCGTGGTGCGTCATGTCAAAAAATCGAAAATATTTGCAATGCAACACCAGTATAAGTACTAGAGTAGTATATATTTTATGTAAACTCTTTTTCTGTAAACCGATGTTCCCCGCCCATTGCCACTTCAGGTTTACAACTCTTCGGGCTACACTAAAGAGTTTACATAAAATATATACTAGTCATAGATGAACTAATAAAAAACCGTAGATAAGTCATGCGCGCTCATAAGTGGCACTTAAAACACAGGCTAAATGGCTCATCTGACTTCAGTCGCGCACTGGCTGCCGTCGCAATCGTTCACCTGTTTTGGCGTGTTTGTTCATCAAAATAATCGAGAATGCCGTCGTGTGCGATGAGATTTTGCACAAACTATAGTAGAAAAACTACTAAAATGATGAGATTACTTATCATTTGTAAGTATTATAAATTTACAGCGTTTTAATTATAATTTATAATAAATCGTGTGTATAGTTCTTAATTATTCTTTGTCAAACAGTCGTCTTAGTGTCATATTTCACGACGGTACAGGGAAAATATGTTTATCTCTTTTTAGCGCTTGCTTTAAGATGAGCTATCTCGCCTACATTTCAAAGGTACTTCTTGGTGTGTTGTGTTGATATATTTCTAGTGGTGTGCATTCATCTGCCGCAATTGGTGCGGGGTGCCACTCGTAAGCGCCGGTTTCGTCTGAAATGACCTATCTAACGTTTTTTAATCTATGACTCTAGTACTAAAATACTGGTGTTGTATTGCAAATATTTTCGATTTTTGACATGACGCACCACGATTTTCGGAATTTTTTTTCTATGCACTTGTACATGTCTTTAGTAGCTCTTTTTGAGATTTTTATGGTGGGTGTACCTCCGCAACAAACGTCAAAAAAATGTACTAAAAAAAATAAACTATGATTTTTTTACCTAAGTACTATTGGTAGGCCCCCCATAAAAACATGCAATTGAAAGTTCATTTTATTCTCGTTTATCGTGACTTGGTTTGGTTGTTATAGCTTGCGTAGTTTATCTAAAATATCAGTTTAAAAAATACCTTTATGATTTGGTAAATGTCAAAAATCTCCAAAACAAAAGAAGATCGAGGGCTGATTTTTGTCACACAGTAACCGTGGCTGAAACCGGTGCACCACCATAAAAATCAGCCAGATCGGCTTCGGGGGCCAGTCTTGTTCCCTTAGCCTGCTAGACCATTTGCTATGAATGTAACTTATACTCCTGGCCAACATATAGGATATCATTTATCCCGGATTTCGCAAGGATTCCCACAGGAGCATAAAAAAACTTAACTTTTATATGGCTCCCCATATTTACACGATTCATTTTTTCATCAAACGACTTATCAGACTCTTCATTGATAGTATTTTTGGAAAAAATAAGGGTATCATCCATTTTCATCAAAATAAATGTCCATTTAATTGTTTAACAAAAGTATGACTACTAGATATATAGCTTATCAAAAATTTGAAATCATCAGTAACGTCGTCTTCGTGGCGTAGCGGTATGCAGTTTGGTTAATACTAATCGAACAGAATACCCAGGTTCCAATATCGGGGACCACAATCTTTTAGCGTATTTTTTTTGCTTTTGTGTTAGCTTAGAATAATAGGAAGCACTATTCCTTCTTTTTCAGATTCAACGATGCGAATATGTACGAATAAAGATAATTGAAAGTATATTGTATTAATTTTACGTATTCATTTGGTAGGAGAGAATTCATATGTTTATAACTTTTATTTTTAAACAAGTTTTAAACTAATCTTCCCATAGATATATTATTCTATGCTTACGCATTAATTAATATTCTGTTTAAGCCTCAGAATGCATAGTTTGTAGATAATAGCACACATCTCAATTTTAATTTAGTACCGCCATCTGTGACTAATTGGCTGCGATCTCTGACACATCACCAACGGTCAGTGTAGAGGGCAGCACCGGACCGACACCGCAGCGCCAAACTGATATATCCATACTTACTAAAGATATTCTCATTTAAGAACATAGAAACTTGGTACAAAATGGTTTGTTTCATGATTCTTATGAACAACTAAAAATATGTTTTTGGAACTCATTCCCTAAGAGATTGAAATATAGTATACAGATTTTGGACATTTCTGTATCTAGAAATTTGAAACTTTATGCGATTGAGTGATATAACCAATATAATAACATAACATAAACGTTCACGCCGAATATCCTCGAAGGGGTTGGCAGAGGTACTAATACTTCTGAACATCACGTGACTTTGTCACCTGGTGTTCAGAGTACCCACGTTTTGCATGGACAGTGTACTCACGTGATAGGGGGCAGGCCTATCGCCGTTTTTTTACGAATACACTGTCACATGACTAAGTACAACTCAGCCATGTGGGTTTCCTCAAGATGTAAAGTATAATAAATTATATACCTAAACTCCAAATCTTCCCGAAGAATCGCTCTGTTGTCTGTGTGTACGGTGTACGGGATTAATCTGACTCAAAAGGTCTAGTAACCAGGGTCGTAAAACAATTATATAATAAAAAAAGTATGGAATAAAAAAAAACCGAGTTTGCTGTGGTCTTAACTTAAAATGAGAATGTTTCAAATAAAATAGTCTATTTACATACTTGGTTTGTTTGTTTGGTGTTGATGTTTACTGTTTAGTCTTACTCGTTGAGTTTGCTGTAGTTTGTATTGCAGTGTGTATATTTGTGAGAAGAGCTGAGCTCAATAAATTATCAGAATGGAGGAACATAGAAATGTGGAGGACACTCCAATGACCCAGAGGTTGACCAATGCTGACTTCAGGAAACTGCTCATGACGCCCAGAGGGACTCCCTCTGCAGGATCCCATCCTGCTGGGTCTATTCGTGAAGCCATGGCCAATGCTGGGTGAGTACATTATAACCTTCTACGGTTATAATAGTTTGTTATTCCATAACGAAAACCATTGTGTACTGTATAGTCTTATTACTGGAAGTCTATTTTATTTATTTCTTAATTCCTCTGAGAATAGTTAGTGATTCTTAGGTGTATTTGTATTGGATAACGATTAATTGGAATAAAGTACTTTAACATTATACAATTCCATTCCATATTTTTTCAGTTCCATGCCCCCTCCAGCTGAGAATAAAGGTGAGCTTCGGCGAAAGAAGAAATCTTTCTATGCAGCATTAAAAAAGCAGGAAGACAACAAGTTGGCAGAGCTTGCTGAGAAATACAGAGATAGAGCAAGAGAAAGGAGAGATGGTACAAATGATATTGGGCCTGTTGACCCTTCTACCAATACTAGCAGTGCTTACAGGTAAAAATTGCAATAATAAATTACCATTCTTCTTTGATTTGATAATTAAAAATATGTTTAGAAGCTAGTAACTAACAGTGCGTCAAACATGAAAACAAAATCATTTTTAAAGATACAGATCTTTGGATACAATATAATTTAGATTTTGTAGTGTGATTCTCAATAGAATTCAATCAATAACAATTTCAGGATTAACAGGTTGAATTGTTATAAACTCAAACTTAAAACATTAACATTCACTAACATACACCAAAAGTCAACATCAAACATACTAATACTTCTGAACATCACATGAGTGTTCAGAGTACCCATGTTTTGCTTGGATAGTGTATGCACGTGAAAAGGGCTGCCCCTTTTGTACGAATACACTGTCACATGACTAAGTACAACCCCGCCATGTGGGTTTCCTCACAATGTTTACCCTCTCCGTTAACAACCATCATACATTAACCACACATGTCTTTAGAGAAGAAAACTTGGTGTAGGCCCGACCCAGGATTAGAACACTAGTCGTCTGCATGGTAAGCTGTGTTCTACTCACTGACCTATCAGGTTGTATAAACTAAAAAATATAATAAAATTAGTATTTTTCTTACAGAGCTGTAGCACCTGATGTTAAATCTGGAATGGATGCTAAAGAGAGAAGAAGACAAATGATTCAGGTATTTATTAATCATAAGTGATTTACCAACACAGGAATTAATAATACCTGCAAACATTGTTTTTACATAACTAATAAGGTTGCCATTATTTTATACATATAATATAAAGCTAGGTTAGATAGTTAAAAAAGCAACCGTGATAGCCCAGTGGGTAGAACACTCGGTTATCGTGCAAACGACTAGTGTTCAAATCCTGGGTCGGGCCTACACCAATTTGTCTTTTCTAAAGACATATGTGTGGTTAATTTATCATGGTTGTTAACGGTGAGGGAAAACATCGTGAGGAAACCCACATGGCTGAGTTGTACTTAGTCATGTGACAGTGTATTCGTACAAAACGGCGATAGGCCTGCCCCCTATCACGTGAGTACACTGTCCATGCAAACGTTTTCAGAAGTATTAGTACCTCTGCCAACCCCTTCGGGGATATTCGGCGTGAACGTTTATGTTATGTTATGTTATATGTTAGATAATTCTTGAATATTTGATTTACGATGGAATTGTGATATTAATTTCATAACCTTTAGTTAACGTCTAAAAATGATTAGCGACTTGCCAATATTATATATTCTAGTATCCAGTTGTTACCTACACATAAATTTATTGTCAATTTTCTTTTACAGGAATCCAAATATCTTGGAGGAGATATGGAGCATACTCACTTGGTGAAAGGTTTGGACTACGCTCTGCTACAGAAAGTAAGTAGTTTAAAAAAATAATATTTGTATTATATTATAAAGATGAAAGATTGTTTGTGTGTTTGTTTGTTTGTAATGATTAATCTCTAAAACTCCTTAACCAATTGTAAAAATATTTCATCAATAGAAACATACAACCTTCATAAGAAACATTGACTTCATAAAGGTTAATCTTTCATACTTAATATACCTGAAGGACAAGCATAAGCACTTTTTTATCGACACAATAACGGTTAGAATGAGATGGCAGTATACGATACTAAGTAAGTAAGAGATGGCTGCTTTATCCCACGCTATAACTAGTTTAAACACGGCTCGTGCTTGCCTTGCTGGTTGTTCCTTAAGGAACAAATAAAAAATATCCTTTGTTTTAAACATCATCATCACACTTCATTTCATAAAGGGTGAGCGGTAAACAAGATACCTTAGAGTGGTTGTCAATTCTTTTCTCTGGCCCCAAAAGCTATATCTATAAAAGAAAGCCATATTAACTACACTTTGTATAAATCATAAACAACTGAACCGATTTCGCTGAAAATTTGTGGAGAGGCAGCTTAGAACCAGAAAAAGCACACAGTATACTATTTATCCCAATTTTTTTCATCAATTACCTTTCATCAAGACCTTTACAAGAAGGCTATATATCATCAGTATTGAAATTAAACCTTATTACAGGTACGATCAGAAATCCACAACCGCGAACAAGAAGACGAAGAAGAGATGGAAAGACTGGTGTCTGCACCAGCCGAGCCAGTGGAACAGGCGCCCATTGTTAAGGAGAAAGAAAAGAAACCTGTGGTTGGTAGATTTTCTTCTAATTTTTCTGGGTAAATTTCCCAAATATTTTGGTTTAGTATTGAATAAGAAACTCATAGGGAATTTATGTAATTCATATTTGTATTTTGTTTTGTGGATGTGTGTTTGATGGTCTGAGTCGAAGTGTTTGTATAATATATAGTGTTGTGTTTGTATAATAATTGTTTTTCTTGTGCCTACAATGGCGAATAAACGTATTTTCTTTCTTTCTTTCTTTCTATATGTGTGTGTGATAGCTTACGTATATGTGTGTGTGGATTTGTGCGTGATTGGTTGAGACAGTATGCATGTTTGCTAGGTGAATAGATAAAATTGATCACCAAAAACCACAACCTTTCAGCTACTTATCAAAATTTAAAGAGGGAAAGATATTGAAATATAGACTTGTTTATTATGGCTTTCTATCCATAACTTGAATAAATTATTTGTTGGTACATAATATTTATAAATTATTTAAAATCCTTCATGTCTTGAAATTATTTAGTCAAAGCTTAAATATGATAAGTCATTAAACATTTCTTTTGCAGGAAGATGATATAGAATTTTTAACTCCGATGGCAAAGTCAATCTATAAAATTATTATGGATCAAAAGTAAGTATTTTTAGTATAACATGCTAATAGTCCGTCAGGATTTAGGACAAAGCGATGAAATAGTGCTAAAATTTTGATTTCGATCCCTACATTAAGTGTAATATTTTTCTGATGAATATACATGGTTATTTCTTGCTAGCTCGCATGGTTAGCTGTGTAGTGTCCACTTAGAATAGCACTACCCCAATTCTTCCGGTGCGTGTACGTAAGAGGCGACTAACGGTATTGGGGTTGTTACGCGATGATTGGGCGATGCGGTTGGAGACCCTTTATTTTACCATCTTTTTCCCATTAATCTTTCCAAAAGTGGCTGAGGAATTTCTAGTTCCTTAGCTCTGGCTACCCCTAGGGATTTATAGCCGTGAGTATATGTATGTATGTATTTCTTGTTCTTTGGTGTGTGTATTGTTTATCATTAATTATATTGACGAGTTTGTATCCCTTCTTGTGTCAGAAATACCAAAAAGAGGGTTATTTGGAGAATCAGAATTGGTAATTTCTCAGCCAGCTTTGGAAGCATAGTAGAGAAAAGATTTTAAAATAACAGATCTCATAAACAATTACGTGTTAAGGCCAACGCGGAAGACATTGGTAAGCCCAATTCTAAACAAACACTACACATATATTCATTACTAATTAACATTCAGTATTTTTCCCGAATTTTCTTCCCAGAAACAAAAAAATAATCCGCAACGAAATGTTCGCTCCCGGCCGAATGGCATACGTAGTGGAACTGGACGAAGAAAGTGCTCTAGACACAGATATACCAACGACATTGATAAGAAGTAAGGCTGATGTGCCAGAAACTGAAGATCATAGTGCTGCCATAGCTAATGATGCGGTCATTGATAAATTGACGCAGATTTTCTCTTATTTGCGACATGGGAGGCATAAGAAGGTTAAGAAGAGTAAGGTAGGATGTTATGATATGGATTTGACAGCGATTAGAGTGTAACTAATTTTAAAATTGATAATTTAAAAATTGACAATTTAAAACTTTGATCATATATACCAAAGATGCCGCACTCCATACAAATTCAACGCACATAAGTAGACCGCGAGAATGACATGAATATTTGATAATTAAATATTTATTTTTCCACAATTATAGACCTTACCGCATTTTCTTAAGACCTATTATTTATTGCAAGATCTAGCACGTGACTGTCAGTGAAACAGTGCTTACCATATAAAAAAGCACTGTTTGGCCGGGCCGTTTTTCGTGCTTTGTTGGTGTATCTTTGGTATATATGATCAAAGGTTTAAAAGAAGCAAGACTATCTGACTTTATCCAGAGACACTGTCTGTTTATTTTAAATGTGTCATTTACTAGTATTTTTTTATCCTCTTAAAAGAAGTATTTTTACATGTCATAGTCAAAGAATATTTTTTTTACCTGGTTAATGTAATAGTGGTCATTTAAGACCTTTGATAAAAATCACCTATGATTAAGAAAAGGCACTGATTTAGGTCCCATTCAGATTTGAACTATGCCTCATTGCATCTACGGCTGTGTTCTTTATACCACTCAATGCATATTTAAAAAATAAATGCCATTATTACCATTATTAAAGTAGCAACAACCCCTTGATAGTAATAAATAAAGAATAAATAAAGGAAAGAAAAATTATTTATAAGTAACATTTATTTATTAGTAATAATCCCCACATGAGGTTTTCATGAACAAAAAAGATTAAACCCCTTGATAGGTCAGTGGGAAAAACCACCGCTTCTCATGCACGCGACCCCAGTTAGAATTCTGAGTAAGGCCTTCATCAACATATCTTTTCTAAAGACAAATGTGTGGTCAAGAATTGTGTATAGTCATGTGACAATGTATTCGTCCAAACCTGTAAAAGGCCTATCCTCATATCACGTGAATGCACTGTGCAAGCAAAACGTGGGGACCCCAAACACCAGAAAATTTAATGTCACATGATATTCTGAAGTATTAGTACCTTTGCCATCCAATTCGGTATGCAAAGTTTTACAAAAGTGGTGCTGATTACGAAACCATTTCGAGATATTATGTTTTTAAAACATATTTTCTTGAAATGAAATCAAACAAAGCTAAGATGACCGTTATTTTAACAAAATACTGTAACAGTATTTGACCTTCAGCGTTATTTCAAAGACAATCGTTTTTGCAGTTTATAAATAAAATATCGAAAATGAAAAGTTTGTTTAGTGTAATATCGTAATAATTTCATTTGAGATAACAAATTCGTGAAATGTTTTGCAATCAGTAACATTTTTATTTAACATTTCGCTTCATTTATTGTAATAAATAATAACTGTAGCTCAGTTGGCAGAGCGACGGGGGCGTATACCCGAAGGTCGCGGGTTCGAACCCCGCCAGTGTCGAAATTTTTCTTTCCTTTAATAACATCTTTTATTAACGTTGAGTTTAGTAAATTATTTCCTGATATATTTCCAGGACAAACCAGCAGAAAAGGGTAGAAACGACGATTCAATATATGGTGAAATAGGAGAATATAATGCAGGGGAGAGACGAGAAGAACGAATTGATAAACCTAGGGGAGGGTACTTCGATAAACCAGTGGAGGCTGATAGGGAAGAAGGTAAATATTGTTTTTTTTATTTATATGAACGGTATTGAGATTTTTGCTGTGTAGTGACGACTTAGAATAGCACTACCTCATTTCTTCCGGTGGGATTTGGGCGATGCGGTTAGAGACAACCTTTATTTCACCATCTTTTCCCCACTTCACTTTCCAAAAGTGGCTGAGGAATTTCTAATTCCTTAGCTCTGGCTACCCCTTCTAGGGATTTATAGCCGTGAGTATATATATGTATGTATGTATGAGATTTTAAATATATATATATTTTTCAAAATTGATATACTAGTAAAGCTAAAGCTAACTTTTTAAAAATATTCTGTCTTTGGCATAAGGGATTTTGTGCAAACTTCTATAACTATTTGCTTTATTTATTCCTTTATTTGATTTACCTTTGTCATTTATCTCCTCCTAGACTGACTGTTTGATCTTGATCCAATGTTTCACATGGTCAACGACTATCAGGAGAAGGTTTTACAAATATCAACCACTCAGGAATAATATTCCCAAAAATTTGTTTCATGTAAAAGTTTACATACTTCGCTCCTTCAATGAGAATTTTTGGTCCATTTTCAATTGGTCCATTTAAAAGAAAAAAAAAGAAAGTATTTTTCAAATTACATTCAGTCATTTTAAATTTTTACATTTCAAATTCATGGTCCAATTACTTATTTCAAAGAAAAAAACAAATGTAAATCCTCTGCCCACTCAATTTGCAAATATACTTACTTACTTACTTATACTCACGCCCATTATTCCCATTGGGGTAGGCAGAGACTATCGATCGCCACTTAGTACGATCTTGACAAACCTCTCTTGCTTCCCTTACATTAATTATCCTTCTCATACATGCTCTTTTATTCTTCTCACTTCGGACCCCCACCTTTATAAGGAATGTTAGTAGAGGACGGCCTCGTAAAACGTTTCTTGACCAATAATATACTTACCTACAAAAATACGATTGTTTTGTGAAGTCGGTTTATATTTTTTTTGTTTAATTTCAGAAGTTTTTAATTTTTGGTACTCGTTTCAGATTAGAACGTACTCGTATAAGAATAATTTCTATGTTTAATTTTGTCAAAAAACAATTGTTTTCACTTTAAAGTTAGTTTTAATTTACAGAAAGATTCAGGATATAACTGTTCATTTACTTCATACCTGACTATTAGTGTGGTTTAAAAATAAAGGTATAAAATGAAAACCGCATAATGCTTAGTCTTTTAATCTGCAGAAATAATATGTATATATTATGATTCTCTCACAACCACTGCTGATCGTCTGTAGAATCAGATGCCACTCACAATACAGAAATACTTTCTTGTTATATAGGTATACTATCCTTTAACAAGAATATTAATAACTATATACTACGGGTTCGGGAGAAGTTGCTTTACATTACCTCAGTTAACAGCTGGATAGCTTTAGCTTGTACCGGGGATCGCTAGTAGAAAATGGAACCTTGCATTATGTTAAACCCTGCACATTACTCTTTGTAGAAAATAATACATAAATACTGTAGATTTACATCAATATCAAACTCGTTGGCTATACGTTATAACTTGATGATTTACTAGGAAAGGATACTAAAATAAAAAATCACAATGTTGCTCCAATCCAATTCATTTAAGATAAACATATACTAGTACCGAAAAAGATGTTACATCAGGGTAAAAAAAATGATTGGTATCACCGACCGAGAAGTGTCAAAAAACTATGTTTGAAATATTCGACATCAAAAAAGTCCATATTAATGTTAATCTAGAGATCTTCGGTTTTTTGCAAAATTGTTACTCGCCATTCCATTAACAACATACGTTAATTACAGAAAAAACGTATAAACAGTTTTTGAAATATATTGAAAACTTATAAAAAGTTTGAAGTGACATTTCTTGAGAACTGTCAATAATTATGAGGTAAAACTTGGCAGATTGCTATCGAGCATTATGACTAATACATAGGTTGTACTCATTTGTTAATATCATCAGGGGCATTTTTTGTTCCCTAACCCGGATACAGCCTTTGTAATTATGGAACGCTGGTTTTCCTTTTGCGATTTCATGTTATACTTGATATTTTAAACTTGTAGTAATTACAGCTTCGATACTATAAATCATAGACATCTTTTTTATGACACATTATTAAGCCCTTTTTTATATTTTATAACGAAACTAACCCACCCTTTTTCAGGAATCCCCCTAACCATGCCCTCAACTGGCAAAGGTGAAGAGAAAGACAGAAAATCAGCAGCGCTTTTATCAAGATTGGCCGCAGAGCCTGAAGGATATGCAGAATGTTACCCCGGATTGAGAGAAATGGACGATGCCATAGATGATTCTGATGATGAGGTGGATTACACTAAGATGGATGCTGGGAATAAGAAGGGGCCTATTGGTGAGATATTTTTATTTACTATACCCTTGTTGCGGTAGTCGGAAAAACTGTGTTTTTGGGGTTTTTAAGTGGTTGTTGAGCGATGTGGCTAGAAACCTATTGCCATACATTCTTTATTGTAAAATTTATCTTATGAGCTGTGATTTCTAAAAATATAGATTGTCCTAGACCTCGTTTTTAAAACAAACCTTTTTTATAATTTAATGTTTTTTGACATGAATTCCTCATGTGGGGATTATTACTCATAAATAAAAGATGTTATTAAAGGAAAGAAAAATTAGTTAAAATTCGGAGGTAGGAAACGCAAACACTACTTGAACGTGTAAAAAAGAAACAAAGGATAGAGAAATTTCGCGCTGGATGCCAACTGACACTGTAGCTCAGTTGGCAGAGCGACGGGGGCGTATACCCGAAGGTCGCGGGTTCGAACCCCGCCAGTGTCGGAAATTTTTCTTTCCTTTAATAAAACCTTTTTATATTTTAAATCGATTAAAGACACCAAACGAAACAACTTTACCTATGGAATGCTCATCTAAAATATTGTAATTTTCAAAATAATGATTATTTAAAAGGTATCGCTGCCTAGATCAAACTGGGAGAGTATGGTGAGTTTCTTATAGCCTAAGCTAAAATAAAAAATATAAAAATCTGGTCAAATCACAAGATGTTTTTTTTTATTTCAGCGGAGGCTAAGGCCTCACTATACTTTCTCAGTTTGATTTAGGCAGCGATACTTTTCATGTGTTAATTACTACTACTACAATATTTTAGATAGGCATTCCAAAGGCAAAGTTTTTAGTTTGATGTCTTATCAAATTAAAATATACAAAGGATATGTTTTAATAAGTTTTAGTAAGTCCTAAAAGTCTCCTGCTTCTTTTTTTAATAACTAAATCGTGAACTTATTTCCACCATCACTCACCTTCTTCAATTCTATACCTTACTGAGAAATTTTAGTGGTTTCCAAACCAAGAGGTCTAATCTATCTATTGTTCCTTTTTCTTATATTTCTTTATGCGCACTCAAGATGTATTCTATTCTACTTCAATACAATAAAAAAAACAATCCCTCAGGCCGCTGGGACTTCGACACCCAAGAAGAATACTCCGACTACATGAGCAGCAAAGAAGCATTGCCAAAAGCGGCTTTCCAATATGGCGTCAAGACGCAAGATGGCCGACGAACTAGGAAGACCAAGGATAAAAGCGAGAAAGCTGAGTTGGATAGGGAATGGCAGCAGGTAAAAAGATTTATACTAGAACTGGGGAAAAGATGGTTAAAATAATGCATGATTGGTGATGGTGAAGTTATTGATTGTTTAACTCACATTTACAGACGAAATGACATAAAGCCTGACAGACCTTTTATCCAGAAAACATAATTCAACAAATAGTAAAAAAGCTATAACAATATGGCGTCATATGGCGCTGCACTAGGAAAAATATTATTCTAAGAGCTGGCATTTGAGAAATTTACATAGCTATTAAAACAAATTTCCTATGAATAACACGGTACACTATTTGACCTGTCGTTGTCATTATTAGAATTCACAAAAAATTAAAAACCATTTTAAAGGGACCCCACTTAAAGGTGCACAATTAAGCTTTATTTTCACTTTGTTACCTTAAAACTTGCAACGTTATACATTGCGTTAAGTGCAAATACTTATTCAGGGTCTTAACTTAGATTCACCAAAAACAGACATAACGCCGTCATGAATGTTATTAACAATTTATAAGGCAAGGTATGATCAAAAATTCATTGTATTTCACTTATATTTGAAGCTAGGTAAGGTTGAAATTATGGTGGTCGCTATACGCCCTCTGCCTTATAAAGGTTTAAGAATATTAATGATCTGTTTTGTTTCAGATTCAAAATATAATTCAAAAAAGAAAAGCACCTAAAAACAGCGACGAGCCGGGACGCAAATCTTCGAAACATTAAGTTTAATTATATATTAAGTCACATAGCTCCTATTTGTTCCCATCGAACGACTTAAGCCTTTATCGTGAGTTAGTTTATTAGAACGAGATAAACATATACGATATTGTGGAAGTGTGAAAGAGATAGCTGTTTTTAATAACGAGATTTGTAGTAAAAAAGACAAGTTACCACTGCTGTATAAAGTGGGTGGGTAACTTCACCTCATTGACATAATTTAAATCTTTTTGTTCATGAAAACCTCATGTGGGGATTATTACTAATAAATAAAGAAAAATAAAGGAAAGAAAAATTTCGACACAGGCGGGGATCGAACCCGCGACCTCGGGTAAACGCCCCGACGCTCTGCCAACTGAGCTACCGTGTCAATTAGCTGCCATTGCGAAATTCTTCTATCCTTTATTTCTTTTACACGTTTAAGTAGTGTTTGCGTTTCTTACCTCCGATTTTTTTTTAAGAAATAAAGTATAGAAGAATTTCGCACTGGCAGCTAATTGACTCGGTGTAGCTCAATTGGCATAGCGTCGGGGCGTTTACCCGAGGTCGCGGGTTCGATCCCCGCCTGTGTCGAAATTTTTCTTTCCTTTATTTATTCTTTATTTATTCACCTGATTGAATTTGTGAGTATATGTTTTGATGTCTCCTAAACCACAAGTATAATTGTTTTTCTTTGGAAATGTGAAAGGGGAAGCTGCGTTAAATAGGATCTGAAATCAGCATAACTATAATGAGTGGTTAGGCCATAGTCCACCACACTGGCCTGTGTTGATTGGCTAACTCTGGACAAATAGTTTGGGAATAGGTTTATTTAGTGGTTTTGTAAAATTTAACCATTTTTTGTGGAATCACCTGATTATCCGAATATTAAGATGAATTTCGTTTGACCCTTTGGGCACCTTTAGCCGTAAGTACCGGCTAATATCATGATTTACGTCTACCATTCCACACTAGGCCAGTATGGTGGATTATGATCTAATTACCCTTTTTAGAGTAGGCTTAAACCCCTCGATAGAAACATTTATGAGCTGCCCGGCTAGTACGAGCGGTGTTTAAACTAGTTATCGCGTGCGATAAAGCAGCCATCTCTTACGCACTTACTTAGTATCGTATACTGCCATCTCATTCTAACCGTTATCGTGTCGATAACATAGCGCTCGTACTAGGCGGACTGCTATCATATATTATTGTTAAATTGTAAATATATTTCTTGTTGAATGTAAGTTTGTTCGTAAATTGCAAAAATACGATAAGAGTTTACATGTGTATAGCGTATGGTACTTTTTATTACTAGTTTTACCCTGCGGTTTCATATGCATTCTGTTTGTATTATATTCTGCTTTTACTGGTCCTGAATGAGTCAATGATTTATAAGTTAGACAATTTCTTGCGAATAAATCTCACAAAAACAAATAACAGTTTTGTCTGTTTTCCATTATTTTGACTGAAACCTTATTCTTCTGTGTTATCAACTCTTTACGACGATATTATTTCATTGATTGGCCATATTGCTTACCCATTGTAGTCTCGGCTTAGAATAGCAGTACCCCATTTCTCCCTTGGTAATTCCTTACAACATTTATTTTAGAATCTTTTCGCAACTTTACTTCTATTTGAATTTCTAGCAACCCCTTTTAGAGATAAGTAGCCGTGATTATTGTATTGTATAATATAATTGATTGTATGTATTACTTACCCGACTATGAAAGAAAGAGAAAATTTATGATTTTGACCGGTATGTTTGTTTTTATAATTGAAACAACTTTTGACCTTCGGATATTTAATTGCGTGTATTACATGTTTTTTTAAAGTCCGACGTTTCGAAAACTTTTCAGTTATCATGGTCACGGGAAGACTGAGGTGTTATTTGTCATTATACAGTACTATAAAATTATTAATACTAACTACTTTCACAAAATTTAAGTTACATTTGCGTTTAATATTTGCTATGTACAAAAAGAGCTAATGTTATCTGGAGTCTTGCTAGTGTTCTTCCCTTGCTTGGTTGTGTTAATGATCGGGTTCCATGCAGGTGGTAATTGCCAACCATCATTTCTATTGAAGTTTGGATGTTTCTTTATTTCAATAGACTCGCGTATCATTCTAGGTATCAATCGATTCTCTTTTGCTAGAATTGTAGGTTTGTCAAAACGCATGTGGTGGTTTGGCTTATCGAAGGTGTGTTCACACAAAGCAGATCTTCCAGGACGCCTATTCTGTTTTGTGTGAACACACCTTCGATATTTTTTTGTCTTTAGCCCTGGCTACTACTAGTAGTGAATATAGGATTGGAAATAAATGAGTAAAGTGGTTTTTTTTATAAACGTTTACGCCAAATATTCCCGAAAGGGTTGGCAGAGGTTGGACACTGTCACCTGGTGTTCACAGTACCCACATTTTGCTTGGACAGTGTATTCATGTGATAGGAGGCAGGCTTATCGCCGTTTTGTAAGAATGTCACATGACCAAGTAAAACTTAGCCATGTGGGTTTTCTCACGAGGTTTTCCCTGAAACAACAACCGTGATAGCCCAGTGGGTAGAACAATCGGTTATCGTGCAAACGACTAGTGTTCAAATCCTGGGTCGGGCCTACACCAATTTGTCTTTTCTAAAGACATATGTGTAATTAATTTATCATGGTTGTTAACGGAAAGGAAAAACATCGTGAGGAAACCCACATGGCTGAGTTGTACTTAGTCATGTGACAGTGTATTCGTACAAAACGGCGATAGGCCTGCCCCCTATCACGTGAGTACACTGTCCATGCAAAACCTGGGTACTCTGAACACCAGGTGACAAAGTCACGTGATGTTCAGAAGTATTAGTACCTCTGCCAACCCCTTCGGGGATATTCGGCGTGAACGTTTATGTTATGTTATGTTTTCCCTGACCGTTAAAAACCATGATAAATTAACAACACTTATGAGTTTAGAAAAGAAAAATTGCTGAAGGCCAGACCCGGGATTTGAACCAAAGCCTGTCTAAATGACGGACGTAAGTTCTTATCCATTGAGCTATCGCGGGAACAAGTAACAACTTTTTGTGGGAATTTTTACATATTATTTCGGCGGTAACTCCAAAGGGATGTAGCCAGAGTTTAATTATAAACCACTTTTAGAATTTGAGATCGAAAAATATGGTGAGATGAGTGACAGTTATTTAATTGATTCTTTATAATTCACTTCTATTTGAAATTATTATGTCTAATATATGACCAGAGCCTTATAAAGGGTTAAAAGCAAATGTTTGTTTAAAACAAAATATAATGCATCCCCATTTTAAACCAGTAACACTTATACTCACACGATTAATTCCGATGAATTCGCCATTTTGCTCCTCACAAACCGTTAGATGTGTCACTTCTAATAAATTGTTAATGTTCGGTTATTCATCTGATTCCTAGTAAGAGTAAGCACTTAGAAATCATATGAGTGTACTTGTCGAAGATACTGCCTAGCCTAAAACTGGGATTTACATATTTAATGAATGATTATTTTTATTAATAATCTATCTAGACATGTTTCTTTTTTAACAAAATTTTGTCATCATAATTGAATCATACATCTTGCAGTTTTATGTTGTTAATCTAATACTAAATTAATACCAACCGAATAATTACTGCAAAACATAAACACGTGCGCTGATCATGTTAGATCAATCAATATGTTTTATTGTGAAATATTAATGTATTTTATATGAATAAACATAATATTAATTGCGGATCAACCGTTTAAATGTTTCCCAATCAAATAACTGCCCAATTATAATCATCAGGATGTTTAATGAACCAGAAAGGTAGGTTTCTACCTAATTAGTAAAATAGACCTCGGTTGTATACTGAATATACAATGACTTGCATTCAGTTGCCATTCAATGGAACAATAGTAATTAGTAGGCGCGAGGTTATCTAGGGTAAATCTCTCGTCCTTTCTATTAAGATGACCTTCGGTTTCCTGCGAGAAGAGAGCAAGCGGCATTCCGACACGTATATTCTGATGACGCGCACCGGAGAAATGCGGACGAATTCGCAAAGAACCATTGACACAATGCCGGTTCATCGCCGCCCGTCTTTACCTATCTATACTTTTCATTGTAGAGGCTTCTTCACAGGTGCGTAAGCGCAGGTATAATCCCCCCTCCTTGGCGTCGCCATCTTGAATTCCACTCACTGGCGCACTAGGCTTGGGTAGATCCAGCTCCGCGAGGGGATTCGAATCACCAGGTTCAGGCTCAGTTCCGGTACTGAATCCTCTTAACCGGGCCGGACCGCTTATCGAATCCGGCTCGGTTAAGAAATTCGGAACTGAATCAAACAACCAAAAAATACCACGCTTACTTCGCGGAACGTAACGATTGCTGTTGACATACATGTAAAAATCAATTAACTCATATGTATAATGATTCTGTTTGTGTACAGGCTAGGTTCGCTAACATACAAATATCCATATGTAAAAAAAATAATAATATTTAGAAACATCTTAACAACATCTTATAACAATATCTACACATAAATATATGCAAATCAGAAAGTGACACAACATAAAACACTATCATATTTATTATATCACTATAAACACCATTATTTATGAAAAGATTGATAAATCTATTAAACGAAATTGGCAAACAAAGAACAAAAAAGGACAACTCTCTTTTCGTCTCTGTCTCCCGAGTTCAAATTGTATTACATTCTTGTCTCGCTCTCACATTCAGCAAGCAAAGCAAATGTAACGGTAATAATCGAACCGATCCTGAACCTGATGCCTGAGCCTGTTGTTCGAAAACAATAAAACCGAGCCGGTGCGGAGCGGCCCGGTTAAGCGAACCTGCACCTGATAAGAAAGAGTGGGGCCGGTTAGGCCAATCAGGCTCACGCAGGGATTCGAATCATTTGAATCCACCGAGCCGGACCTACACACGGCTATGGCGCACTCCCCGCGGATAGTCGCGCCCGCCGCACGCATCGCGCTGCGCTTAAACTAATAAAGTGTTGTGTTGTGATTCTTGTGATAGTGTCATGGTTCTGTAATAAAGTGTGGTGATAAAACATGGAGGCGACGCCGATCTGTCGGTGCCGCGTGCTCTATCTAGGCAGCGCCGTCCCCCAACAGAGCAAAGACGGCCTACAAGGCATCCAAGAACCTCTGCGTGAACTTTACCCGGAAAAGGGAGCGACCTCGAGCGGCATCGACTCGTGGCTCTCGGTCTGGTCCAACGGGATCTTGCTGGAGAATGTGGACGAGAGTGGCTCGAGAGTTGCCAGGTTTTTCCCGATTTCGAGTTTGCATTATTGTGCTGCGGTTCGAAGGGTGACGGTGGAGGGTGCGCCGAGGTTTCTTCCTTTGGATTCTCCTTTCGCCCGTGCCCCGGCTCCCCGTCGACCTCCACTATTCGCCGCCGTGTTACGGAGGACTCAAGGAATTAAAGTTTTGGAATGCCACGCCTTCATTTGTCGCAGAGAGGCTGCGGCTAATGCGCTAGTCCGATGTTGCTTCCACGCGTACGCCGACAGCTCGTATGTAAAACGGCTGGAAGCGGAGCGATCTCCGTCACAGCTACCTCCGGAGACTGAGGAGGAGTTGGAGGTATACGACGGAGATGAGAACCACAAGGTATGGGTCGGGGAGGTGGAGAGAGATGACGCTAGTGACGATATCCCGCACCCGGCGCGAGCACCGCGACCTCGACAGATTACCCGACCAGCCTCCGTGCCGCCACCGCCGCCGCCTCCCGAGGAGCCTAAGAAGAAAACCAACACAAAGAAATCTAAGAAGAAGTCTTCAGCATCCGTAGAGGAGTTGTACGCGACGATGCCGGGACCTGCTCAGATGATGAACGGGCGGTCGCTCGGCCGGGCTCCCCCGGCGTGGGCCGGCGGCGCTCCTCCCATGATGCTAATGGCGCACCCGGCCGCCACGCTACCTCACTCTCGCGCTACCACTATGGGTCATCGAGGCCGCATTCCCGGTCCCATGCCGCCCGTTCCTATGGGACCTTACCCGACCATGGGTCCACCCGGACGAGGCAACAGGTTTCAGTACGCCACTGTAGACCCTCGCCGCTCCAAACCTCCTCCACCCTCCATGAAACCAGCTCAAAGTATGAATGGCCTGGAAGCCGTGGACGACGCCGGCGGAATTTACCGCAAAAAGGGCCATTTAAACGAGCGTGCGTTCTCGTACAGTATCAGGCAGGAGCATAGAAGCCGGTCCCACGGTTCTCTCGCCAATTTAAAGTTCGCCGCACCGCCCGAGGTACGTCATATTTTGTATAACATACTTCACTTTCCACTCGAAGTTATTTCAATTCAATACTTGGCTATCCAAAGAGTATTGCGAAAGTTTTATGAATGACAATATTGAGTTATGCAATTTGGAAGTTGTTATCGAGAGGTAAAGGTCTTTTTATTGAGTAAACAAAAGGTCAGGCTAGCTATGGTCGATTGGATATTTAATAATTTGTTTTCGCCACACCTAATAAAATAATTGGCATCAATATCACATAGAAGTTGTTTCGCGTTGCCTAATTCATCAACTTCTAAATAATTCATCCGATTATTTTCGATGACCACTCTTACGTAGACAGATGGGCTTGGCTCATGAGTTTGATTTTATCTGCATTTGAGATCAATTTAAAGTTTTATTTATATATATTTTTTAAAGTCAAAATACATTGTAACATTTCACTCATTTCGTTTTACAAAAGAGGTGTCCAAAATATATTGTAATGGTACATAAAGCCTTTCAATTATAAAATATTAACTAATATTTGCTTTAAAGTAGTTACGATTTGATGAGGTTAATTGATAAAAAGACTACAAATTAAAAGAAACCATCATCCTACTGAATATCCAACAATATATTAATAATATATTAATAATTATAAGCTGTGTAGTGTCGGCTTAGAATCGCACTACCCCAATTCTTCCGGCGGGTCGGTGTACGTAAGAGGCGACTAACGGTATTGGGGCTTTAAAGGGATTTTTGGGCGATGCGGTTGGAGACCCATCACCAACAACTTTTATTTTACCATCTTTTCCCCAGTTAACTTTCCAAAAGACGCTGAGGAATTTCTGATTCCTTAGCTCTGGCTACCCCTTCTAGGGATTTATAGCCGTGAGTATATGTATGTATGTATGTATATTAATAAGCCTCAAACAACCCCTGTTGACACTAACAGAGTTTACTTCTCATGGTTACCTTGACGGTGATACCTGAAATAATCTCCTGTAGACAAAACTATTATCTCTTCATTCATTGCCAGTAAAGCTTATGCATAAGCTTTATCAAATACTTTGATAATCAATACCGGTTTACCTAACAATACTAATCACAACTAAAATTGTGTTGAAAAACGATCCATTGTTGTCTGAATGCGCGAGCATCACTGCTTCATATTATTGTCTATGACGTCATCGATATTTTTGATTTGTTGTAGTTTTTCTGCTTACGATTTACGATTATAAGCCACACCTTTTGTTTTTTAGAACATAATGTATAAAAGTAAGGGTAATGAAGGAACTATTTATGAAGAAGAAATTTTGTTTACCAGATTTACCCACTTTTGCTATAATTATTATTGTTGTGTATTAAAATACATATATGTGACATATATTATTGTAAGGGTGCAATCACATATGTTTGCTTTGTTTATGTTGTAAAATATCGCAGAAACTTGGATGAAAACATACATGGAGATAGACAGATTTGCGGCATCGGAAAAGCCTTAAAGCTTATCTAATCGACCACGACTTACATTTACTTAAAATTTACGCTCAAAGAATAAGCATTCGCGGTCTTAAATTTCTGAGTACCATTAATCAAAGTTTTCGTATAAGTCCGATCTTTTTTATTCTCACATGCAAACTTGCCTTTTTATACTAACTTTAGTTTTGGTGCAATGCAACACATTCGAAATAGTCCTACGTAAATGCTTAATAGTTTTTACGGAATCGTATTTTTAAACCATTTAAGTTGCGACTCTTCTTGTGATTACGTCAATTTTGACAAGGGTCTTCTATTGGCTACGCTATTGTGTATAGTTTGTTTTGAAATACGTTAAAATCAATCATTGTACTTGTACGATCCTGCCAAACCTTACTTGCTGCATTTATCTTTAACAACCATAAACTTCACATCGTTTTCGTCTTTTAAAAACAACATGAACCATAGAATACTGTAGAGTTTTTAGGTACTATTTCCTTTATAAGTCCTCTATTATCCTTTTGATTAGGCTATCATAACGAATAACGGTAACTATTCGTTCACTATATGAGTCACGACTTTTATGCTTTACGCAATCTATCTATATAATTTATTATTTGTAAGCTTTAGGACATAAAACCGGAAAAATAATTTATCTCTCTCAGAATTAACTCCAAAGAATAAAAGAGCATGTATGAAAAGATTGATGGATGTAAACGAAGCCAGAGAGGTTTGCCAGGATCGTACAAAGTGGCGATCGATAGTCTCTGCCTACCCCAATGGGAACTAACGGCGTGAGAATATGTATGTATGTATGTATTTAACTCCAACCACATTTCTTATTCTTAATAATTAATTTATAATCTCCACATCTCTCAATATTCTCGTCAAAACACTCATTATCTTAGCAGCATTGCAAATTACTAAAACATTTTAAACATTACAACCTAAACTAGCATACCCTCTCATTAAAGCCACAGGTAAAATCTTTTTTTTTGGGCGATGCGGTTGGAGACCCATCACCAACAACCTTTATTTTGCCATCTTTTCCCCACTCAACTTTCCAAAAGTGGCTGAGGAACTTCTAGTTCCTTAGCTCTGGCTACCCTTTCTTGGGATTTATAGCCGTGTGTATATGTATGTATGTAAAAACTCGTCTAAAACCAAACGTCTTCAAACAGAGAAATAAACAGTCAATACCCCGAGGTGACTTAGCAGTAAATAATAAAAGCTGTAAGATGCGGTTATGTTATTAAGAACTGGTGTTGGCACATGCCTAGAAACCTGTTAGGAAAGCCTCGTTTTGTCGAACTGGGGTGCAGCAGGTTTGTCGTTCACTGCGGAATGCTTAGCCCTTCCTCTAATACACTTTTATAGTGATATAGCCTTAATGATTGCCTGTCTGCTGAGATTTAGAGGCTCGTAATTATTGCTCGGTTTTATTGCTATTTATTAGGCATGGCAATGATTGCTATTTTTAATTCATAATCATTTGGTGCTATTGCTAAATTTTATCATATGATTTTTACTGCTATTTTTCATAGTTCATGATTTTTAACAATTATGATATTTCATACTTTTTGCTACATGCAATATGCATATGATTTTACATTATAATTTATGATAAGGATAAGGTTGCAGTTCAAATAGAGGTCGTCATTTCTGTAGTTACGTTTAAGCAAACATATTTTTTAATAATTATTTTTTTTTTATATAGATTTGACATTGCCATTGATATAAGATTGATGGATGTAAACGAAGCTAGAGAGCAGGATCGTGCGAAGTGGCGATCAATAGTCTCTGCCTACCCCAAGGGGAACTAATGGCGTGAGTGAACTGTGGCGTATGTATGTATGATATTGCCATTTATATAAGTTTTATTTTTGTTGTAGTTGGTTGTAGAAATAAAAGAATAGTAAGTGGATGATATTTCTGTTAGTTCAACAGAACATGTGCCTTTTCAAAAGCTAGAAATTTAATAACGAATATATACTTATCTCTATTTCAATAAGGCATATTATGTATTATAATATAACAATACACTCATTGATTGTATTATTTTCTTGGTATTTTCTAACTATGTTGAAAAGTCCTTCTATTATTAAGTAAGTAGTAGAGGTGATTGTTATTTAAAATTTCGTTTCGCTATCACAACAGCTGACTTACTAACTGATTTCATTTCATTCGAAGCAAAATAGCCGAAATTCTGAAACAAAAGTCATATGATTTTCAAATAGCAATAGTTCTTATCTGTTATTTTTTACTTCAAAGTAATTTAAGCCTTATACCCTTAGCTTACAGGTTATACCAAAACTAAAGTAAAGTTTTATACTTTGCTCTCTCTAACTCAATATTTCTTATCCGCTTACACTTTCAAAGATAACCCCACCCCGCCCACAAATTACTCGCTTTGCTTTTCTTATGATTTCATTCAATATCATGATTTAGATGTGGTGCGACCAGGAATGATTAGTAGCAACCTTTCTAAATGCTATTATCATATGACATATGATTATTAAAATCATATGATTAATCATATGCTATTTGTGAAATGTTCCATGCCTACTATTTATTGATGCTTTTAAATGATTATGTGATAAATTTTTTTCTCATACATACATATACTCACGGCTGTAAATCCCTAGAAGGGGTAGCCAGAGCTAAGGAATTAGAAATTCCTCAGCCACTTTTGGAAATTGAGTGGGGTAAAGATGGTAAAATAAAGGTTGTTGGTGATGGGTCTCCAACCGCATCGCCTAAAAATCCCTCAAAAGCCCCAATACCGTTAGTCGCCTCTTACGTACACCCATCGGTAGAAACGGGGTAGTGCTATTCTAAGCCGACATATAATGATGATAGCTTTAAATAACTTTAAATGAAGAAAAATATAGATAGATGTCAACAAAGCTAGAGAGGTCTGCCAGAATAGTACAAAGTGGCGATCGATAGTCTCTGCCTACCACAATGCGAAATCGTGACGTATATGTATGTATGGTAACTTTAATACGAGTCATAATTTTACTCGGCTACTAAAATATTTGCTTACTTTGGCAATTAAATTAGTTGACAAGAATATTAAGTTATAATCACCTAATTACCAGCTAAAAGTCCCTTTAAACCTTTAATATGAGCGTGATTATATTACACTTAATATGATGTATGCAATATTGCCTTGGCAACTGTAATGTTGAAAATTAATGCATGTTATGTAGTAAGAAGCGCGTTGAAGTCTTTTCTATGGCGACATCAAATGTATTGGAGTGCTATTAGTATTACGTAAATTAACACAGTTACGTGTTGAATTTAAGGTTTTTTGTAAGGTTAGCTGTGTAGTGTCGGCTTAGAATAGCACTACCCCAATTCTTCCAGTAGGTGTACGTAAGAGACGACTAACGATATTGGGGCTTATAACGGATTTTTGGGCAATGCGGTTGGAGAACCATTACCAACAACCTTTTTTTCACCATCTTTTCCCCACGCAACTTCCAAAAGTGGCTAAGGAATTTCTAATTCCCTAGCTCTGGCTACCCCTTTAAGGTATTTATAGCCGTGAGTATATGTATGTATGTTTTTGTTTTAATAAATCTACCAAAAAGTGGATTGTAGTTTTTATTCTGAAAAGTTACCTTAAGCTTTGGCGCAAAATTTCTAAGGTTTCGTCTGTACTGTAATGATCTTAAAAGAAATAACATAAAACAGTGTGCAGTTTTAAAAACAATTATGCATCTGTATCCATATCTGCATTCTGAAATAGCACGACCCATGCGACTAGGGGATCTAGAGATTTGATGATATCTAGTACTTTCTTAGTCAAAATTACTATTTTTACTTTCGTTTCTTGTGACTTATATATTTATAGTATTACCGTATTAGCAACCGTAATAGCCCAGTGGGTAGAACACTCGGTTATCGTGCAAACGACTAGTGTTCAAATCCTGGGTCAGGCCTACACCAATTTGTCTTTTCTAAAGACATATGTGTGGTTAATTTATCATGGTTGTTAACGGTGAGGGAAAACATCGTGAGGAAACCCACATGGCTGAGTTGTACTTAGTCATGATGTGACAGTGTATTCGTACAAAACGGCGATAGGCCTGCCCCCTATCACGTGAGTACACTGTCCATGCAAAACGTGGGTACTCTGAACACCGGGTGACAAAGTCACGTGATGTTCAGAAGTATAGTACCTCTGCCAACCCCTTCGGGGATATTCGGCGTGAACGTTTATGTTATGTTATAGTATTACAAAAATATTACTACGATTGTGTACATATCTAATAAAGAATTTTCGAGTCTATGTGCTAAATTGATTATTTCCCAAAAGGAGTAAGGTAATATTAATAAACCTTGTAACCGTTATGGCTCAGTGGGCAGAAACCCGAATCCGAAGTAGAGTCAGTAGAGTAAGATTTAACTTATACGTAAGTTTGTGACGTTCAATAAATAAAGAACAATTCTTTTTATTTTGAAATAAATATCTTTTATCTTTTTTTTTATCTTTACCCGCTTATCGTGCAGATGATGAGGGTTCAAATCCCGGATCGGGCCTAATCCAATAAGTCTTTTCTTAAGTCATATGTGTGGTAAATTTATCATGGTTGTTAACGGTGAGGGAAAACATCGTAGGGAAACCCACATGGCTAAAGTTTTACTTACTCGTAGTCATGTGACAGCTATTCTTACAAAACGGCGATAGGCCTGCCCCCTATCACGTGAGAATCCTGTCCAAGCAAAACGTGGGTACTCGGTAACGTGATGTACAGAAGTATTAGTACGTCTGCCAACCCCTTCGTGTATATACAACGTGAACGTTTGAGTAATATTAAAACTGCAGTAGTGCCGAACCTTTCAATAAAGTATGCTAGTAGATCTCAGGCTATAGGTTTAAGTCCCGTTACGAACAAATGTTCGTTATTTAAGTACTTTGCTAACTCAACGTGTGTATGAGAAATGTTCCTCTATGACGGAGAAATAACATTCACGTCAATTTTAGATTTTTTGTGTGTATTCCGTAAAATTTGTTTAAATCATTTATTATTTGCGGAAATGCAGCAGGAAAACCTTTGGAAATATTTATTTATTTGTACCTTCGTTTCCTCTTAGTTTTCTAAAAGTCACGCAAGATTTGGCAATTCCGATTTAAAAAGGCGCATAATAAATTGCCTCCTGCCTTGCCTTAAACTCATGAAAGGAAATTGATCATTACTATTCCAAGCCGGAAAATTAAAACCCCTGACCTTTAATCTTGTTTAGCGCGGATTTAAACTAGTAAAAGTAAAAAAACATGAGCATCGATCAAGATCCCCTACATACAACCTCTGAGAACATTTACAACACATTTTCCGCCAATACCGTAAACATACTGCACTAGTTTACTAAACAATTGTGTGCCGTTTTGCAAGACAATGCTCCCATTCACTTATAAACTCTGTAATGAATCATACACAAACTTAGCTTATCGTTGTTTAACGGAAGGTTCTTTGCAGGCATGGAGATGTGTAGTTCTTCACTATAAACATATGCTCACGGCTATAAATCCCAAAAAGGAGTAGCCAGAGCTTTAGAGCTAGAAACTCCTCAGCCACATTTAGAAGTTGATAGGGGACAAGGTGGTAGAAATAAAGTATCGTTGGTGATGGGTGCCCAACCGCATTTCCCAAAAACCACTTAAAGCCCCATACCGTTAGTTGCCTCTTACGACACCCGTGGGTAGAAAGGGCTAGTGATATTCTAAACCGGCATTACACGTGAAACCTGTATTCCTACTTTAACTTAATTGTCACTTCTGTTTAATACGGTAGATTATCAATGTAATTTGTTGGAATTATATTTTAACATACATACATACATATACTCACGGCTATAAATCCCTAGAAGGGGTAGCCAGAGCTTAGGAACTAAAATTCCTCAGCCACTTCTGGAAGTTGAGTGGGGAAATGATTTTATAGTAAATCTTTAGTGATGAGTCTTCAACCGCATCGCCTTAGAAAATCACTTAAAAAGCCCCAATTCCCTTAGTCGCCTCTTACGATCACCCACAGGAAGAAATGGGGTAGTGCTATTCTAAGCAGACACTTCTATATTAATTATCACTTCTCTAAAATCTCAGATAGCTTTACTTCTTTATTCGAATCCATCGCATACCATTATCAATGTTATTTATCGGAATTCTGTTTTAACTCGCTTAGTTTTGTAATAATTTCGACATACAATATTTCTCATTCTCATTCTATCAGGTTACTGTTTGATTTATTATGTTAATGGCAAAAAGTCAATTTGAAAACGAGTTGACTCACCCAAAATCATCGCTATCATTTATAAAAGTTGTATTTAAATGACTGTTTCTTTTTGTATGCGTTTTTTTATCTCTAATTTATTGTATGTAATTTGAATCTCTTTAAGTTGTGATTAAATTAATGTACGGATATATTATACACAGATTAAGTTAGCCCCAAAACTTAGTAATACTTGTATAGGATACTAACTCGACGATATATTTAAGATTATACATACATACATACATATACTCACGGCTATAAATCCCTAGAAGGGGTAGCCAGAGCTAAGGAATTAGAAATTCCTCAGCCACATTTGGAAAATTGAGTGGGGAAAGGATGGTAAAGTAAAGGTTGTTGGTGATGGGTCTCCAGCCGCATCGCCCAAAAATCCCTAAAAAGCCCCAATACCGTAAGTCGCCTCTTACGTACACCCATCGGTAGAAACGGGGTAGTGCTATTCTAAGCCGACACTACACAGCAAGATTATATAATACACATAGTTATTCAACATCCAAGACTAAGAAACAATCATCTATGCTCATCACATAAATATTGCTCTGAGTAGGGATTGAACCTGCAACCTCCGGACTGAGAAGCTAGTCACCTATCCACTCGGCCACGGATGTATTTAACTTTAAGCAAGATCAGAAAAGGTTTTTTTACCGGGAATAAACTGAGAGTAAAAAAAAACTTATCATACATGCTTTCAATTCAGTTTAACTTTTTTCTTGAATATTAATAGCTTAGCAACTATGATACGATAGCTTATATCTTATCACGGGTGTAACTATAGACGGTTGTTGGTATTTAAGGCGCTTGTTCGGTGATCACCTCTGAAGACACATTTGAAGCTAATAGAGAATGTGCTCAAAAGGGCAGGTATCCGAAGTATAAAGTATAAAAGAGCATGCATGAAAAGATTGATGGATGTGAACAAAGCTAGAGAGAGTTCGATCCCCGCCTGTGTCGAAATTTTTCTTTTCTTTATTTATTCTTTATTTATAAGTAATAATCCCCACATGAGGTTTTCATGAACAAAAAGATTTAAATTAAAGCTAGAGAAGTTTGCCAGTAGCGTACAACTCTGCCTACTCCAATGGGAACTAACGGCGTGAGTATATATACGTACGTTGTTCGGTGATGCGATTTGTAGCCCATTACAAACAAACCTTTTGCGTGGGATTCTTATTTTGAAGCTCTGGCGACCCCTTGCTGGATCTAACTAAAGTAATTTAATTGTATAATTAATACTTCCACGGCAAAGGCAATCAATTACGGATGAGTTCACACAAATAAAGCTAAAAATGCAACATTGCGTTTCTTGAGCTGCAGAGCCGTGTGAGCGCTATTATTGTTGATTCATCTTTATTTTAATTTACACGAAATAGAACCTTATTTCCTTAACATAAAGTGCAACCCGAAGGTTGTATTGTAAGCAGGTCGCCTCACGAGGCATGACCGCGTGACCGCATACACCGGTCAAATAAAAAAAAGTGGTCCATTGATTCAAAGTTCCTTTTTAAACATGATTTTAACGTGATAAAGATGGCTGAGATTTTATCATTGATGCTGTGGTTTTTTAATGATTTAAAAATATGTTTTTCTGTTAGTAAAATGTATGTTTCTCTTTTTATAGTGAATATATTACTCAAGCTCAACTCGAACTCAAACGTTCACGCCGTATATCGCCGAAGGGGTTGGCAGAGATACTAATACTTTTGAACATCACGTGACATTATCACCTGATGTTTAGATTACCCGCTTTTTGCTTGGACAGTCTACTCAAGTGATAGGAAGCAGGCCTATCGCCGTTTTTGTACGAATACACTGTACAACTCAGCCACGTGGGTTTCCTCACGGTTTTTCTCACACTTGACAACCATGATAATTTAATCACACATATGTCTATGTAAAAGAAAAATTGGTGTAGGCCGGACCCGGGATTCAAACCCACATCGTCTTAACGATACTGGTGTTCTACCCGCTGCTATCACGCTTGCCCAAACAGAATGTGTATGTCACTAGTATTATATAATTTAATTCATAATTTTGACTTCCGCTGATCATGACGAAAGCCTTAATATCATTCTCATCAAGTCGTGACTACTATTTTTAGAAATAACACAAATCGTGAAGACGGTAATGAATAAATCTTTTATTTCCTGTTTCGATAATCGAAGTTATTTACTAATACTCACGCCCGTTCTTCCCATTGGGGTAGGCAGTCCTGACAAATCTCTCTTGCTTCTGTCACATACATCATTCTTCTCATACATGCTCTTTTATTATTTTCACTACGGACTTTTCGACAAAGTTAAGCTATAACAATATATGAGGAAGTAATTGTGAGGTTGGAAGAGTATGGCAAATAAGTAAAATATGAATTCAGCACTACCCCCTTTCTACGGAAATCGTATTATGTACAAAGGAAGGATCAGAGATCTTTAAGTGATGGGCGACCCCATCTTTTCTGTCTCATATTCCTTATAGGGTTAAGGATTTTTTTCTTAGCTCTTGCTACCCCTTTCAGGATTCCAGTTTATATTGATAGGTAAAAATTTCGCTTTTGAAGCACTTGCGTATCAGTATCTTTAAACTTAATTTATTTTTCTCTTTTTATTAGTGAACCTAATATTATTTAAAGATTAAAAGAAGGAAAAGGCTTTATTTTCCTCTTGAGGACACAAACAATACATTAAAAACAGACTTTAACAACAAAATTAATAAAACAAAAAAAAAACTTACTTACTTACTTATACTCACGCCCATTATTCCCATTGGGGTAGGCAGAGACTATCGATCGCCACTTAGTACGATCTTGACAAACCTCTCTTGCTTCCCTTACAAACAAAAAAGCACGGAGTTTAAAACTTACAGCAAATTAAATAAAATAAATGCGCCCTCATTTGACGAAAAGGTACCTGGCTCGGAATTTTGCTATTGTCGATTTATGCGAAAATAGCAAAATACCGAGCATTATAAATAATATATAAAATTATTAATACCGAGCCGATCGAATCGAATTAAATCGGTCCGTTTACATACTAACTACAGGTGAAGCTAATTTAAGCATGTAAAAAAATACAAAAATAGTGAATTTATTGACTTACTTAGTGATCTAAATTTTCTGAACTACAACCACAAACTATTTTGACCTTAACGACACATATAAATAATAAAATCCTATATTTTTTAACATTTCAAAACAGCACAGCTAGAATAGGCCAAGGCCATGGCACCTGCATTACACAGACATAACTTATTATTACGCACATTTCGTCTACAGACATGAGAGATGTAATCTTGATTTAAAATGAGATGCGACTTTATATGAAACGCCGCTATCGCACAGCGCATGCGCAATGAAATTACCGCGCATTTTACATTTTTAGAAAATTGTTTTTTTTTATGTTTTCTGTTGAGCGTGAGTGAGCTGGCAATTCGAAAAATGGTATTAACATTAACATATCGATTTCTAGAATTGAAATGTTAGTTTAGTTACTTCTTTATGTTTCGCAATAGTAATTTACTATTCCTGATAAGGCTCCGCGTTTTTGACTTTAATTTATTTTTGTGCGATAGAAGTATACATATACTCACGCTGTTATTTCCCATTGGGGTGGCCAGAGACTATCGATCGCCACTTTTGTACGATCCTGGCAAATGTCTCTAGCTTCGTTCACATCTATCAATTTTCTCATATATTATCTTTTATTCTTCGTACGGTGTCCGAAACAACTGCCTTTTTAATCCTACTCGTGATTTGGTCCAAATGAGTCCTCCGAGGTCGTTACCTACCTTACCTAACCTTATACCTACCTTATTGATACCTTCGTCATTGGCTCTATTGATCTCTTTCACCAATTCACTATCATCCATCCTTTCATGTTCAAATACACCCTTGCAAATAGTGATAAAATTGGAAATAAAAGATGATTTCATGTCATAATGCAACTAATGTTACTTCTGCCACATCTTCCGAGAAATATTCTCGGAATCGTGAATCTATGTTTGTTTCGTTAATACTGTAACTGTATTTTCACTTTCAACACAACGCAGCAATGAGAGTAAACATATTATGATAACTTCAGTGTTGCATGAAGAAATGTATCAGCGAATTATTTGAACAGCCGTGTATTGTGATCACCTGTCATTGGCTTTGTAAAACAATTGTATGTTCTGTGCCATGTTTGTTGTGTTTGCTGTTGGTGGTCAACGAATAAATAAATAAATAAATAAATTGCCGGCTTAGAATTTCACTACCCCTTCCTACCCACGGGTGTTGTAAGACGTGACTAACGGTGTGAGGTTTTATTAAAGTGGTTTTTGGGCGATACGGTTGGAGACCCATCACCAACGATACTTTATTTCTACCATCTTGTCCACTATTAACTTCCAAATGTGGCTGAGGAGTTTTTAGCTCTGGATCTCTGGCTACACCTTTTTGGGATTTATGGCTTGAGTATATGTTTGTATGTATGCAGACAATAAGACATTTTATGACACCTAATTACAATAGTCCATTGTTTTTACACAAGAATAAACACGAGGTGAACTTCCATAATTTGCAGTGTATTCGTGTGTTAGAATTTGACTATTCTTTTAGAGGTCATATACTTTCACGAAAGTTTTCACATAGTATGATAGAATTGGTGGTTTAGATTTTTTATACATACATACATAAGGCGTCGTAGTATGATGCATAAAAGAGCATGTATGAAAAGATTGATGGATGTAAACGAAACCAGAGAGGTTTGCCAGGATCGTACAAAGTGGCGATCGATAGTCTCTGCCTACCCCAATGGGAAATGATTGTGTGTGTATATGTATGTATGTGTTCAATTAGTATGTATGTACAATTTCCTAATAAAGCAAAAAAGTTAAACATGATTGTTTGTTTTGAGGCAGTATTGTGTAGCATAATGTACTCGTAAACTAACAATTCACAGACATATAAAAGCTCTATGATTAACATCATAATCAACATACTTTTCGACTGCCTACTCTATCACGATTTCAATTCAGATTACAGTATTGTTTCAAAACATACGTTTATAAGTATAATCATCGCTTTCTTACACATGGTAAGGCTTTAATTATTGTTTACATCAGCTTAATTGATTATTATGTGTGCTGCAACAAGATCAGTTGCTAAACACACGTGGAAAATTACGTTTTGTTGCAAACTAAATTTTGTAAACGTACTTAATTTATACTCAAACCCAAACATTCATGCCATATATCCCCGAAGGTGTTGGCAGAGGTACTAATACTTCTGAATATCATGTGACAAGTCTAGTTGGTCGGCGACTAGTTTGCTGATTTGGATGTCGCGAGTTCGATTCCCGCCGAGGTACTAGTCTTGTATTATGTTTTGACGTGTCTCCTCACACCTTCTTTTATCGTAATGTCAGAAAAGAATCCTAGCGGAGGACACAATATGATTGAATTATAATAAAGTAAATAAAGGTTATAAAGGCGGGGGTCAGAAGTGAGAAGAATAAAATAACATGTATGAGAAAAAAGCGGATGTAAGGGAAACAAAAAGATTTGTCAAGATCGTGCTAAGTGGCGATCGATAGTCTCTGCCTACCCCAATGAAACTAATGGGCTTGTTTATAAGTAAGTAAATGAAGTTTGTCTGCATCGCAAAGCGTGGCGATTGATTGTCTCTGCCCACCCCAATCTACTAATGGCTGTATAACCTCAGACCCACTTTAACTCATTCATTAAAAACCTAACCATGTGAAGCGAATAAAAAAGCATAGCGGAGTAAATCGAAAGGCTATAATTGGTACGGTATTGTGATCGCAAATCGTGACCCGTGATAACCGCGCTCATGTGTGTAATGGCATTGATTTGGTATAATTAGCTATGCAGCTAACGGTAGCTGACCGTCCTATGGCCTACTTGACAATAGCTGTGAGTGCATTTAGCAAGCTCAGCGGTAATGGGGCTAGAATCTAGCCGCTAGATTATAGAACTTTTGCGCTGCATATTATTTTGATTACTAAAGATGGAATAACAGTGAAGGTGATTGGTCTACCGTGATAGCTCAGTGGGTAGAACATCGCTTATCGTGCAGGCAATGAGGGTTCAAATCCCAGGTGAGGCCTTCACCAATTTGTCTTTTATAAACTCATATGTGTGGTTAATTCATCATAGTTGTTCACAGTGAGGGAAAATATCGCCGGGAAACCCACATGGCTAAGTTTTACTTAATTAAATGACAGTGTATTCGCACAAAAACGGCGATAGGCCTGCCCCCTATCACGTGAGTACACTGTCCAAGCAAAACGTGAATACTCTGAACATAAGGAGACAATTTTATTTGTCTTTAACACATACAAAAAAAATGGTGACATGACAACAAACAATAAGAAATAAGTATTAACAAGCGAACAATAGCATATAACAGCAAAATAAAAGGTACAGAGCTCGGTCTATCCACTACAAGCAGATAGCTCCGATTTTCAGCTCTGACCAAACCTTAAGACTACTTACACTTAAAACTAACTTAGAACTAATATTAGTACTTCTGTCAACCCTTTGGGGGATATACGGTGTGAAAGGTTGAGTTGAGTTGAGCCTTATAGACAAGCCCAAGCCCGCCAGTGAGAGCATATTATTACATACTCACGGCTATAAATCCCTTAACAGGGTAGCCAAAGCTTTGGAATGAGAAATTCCTCAGTCACTTTTGGAAGTTGATTGGGGAAAAGATGGTAATATTAAATGTTTTTAGTGACGGGTCTCCAACCACATCGCCCAAAAATCACTTAAAATATTAATATTCGTGTATAGTTAAAAAAATAGACTATTAATGAAGTACAAATTTGTTCATTAAATAAAGTAAACTTTCACTTTTGTTGAAATATGACTTAGATTTCCTTAATTAAAGTCATAAGATTTCCTTGATAGATGGTAAACAATTTGCTTGTAATTGGCACGTTTTACGAAACGAAGTGATTATCTTTGGATTAAACCGTTCTGCACACGATAGGATTCGTTTTAAATTAAAATACTTTTTATACCTTCATATACACACACACATACACACATTTATTCGCAGCCGTAAATCCCAAAAAGGGGTGGCCAGAGCTTTAGAGCTAGAAACTCTTCAGCCTCAGTTGGAAGCTGATAGCGGATAAGATGGTAGAAAATAAGTATCTTCAACCGCATCGCCCAAAAACCACTTAAAAAAGCCCCAAACCTTTAGTCGCCTCTTACGACACCCGTGGGTAGAAAGGGGTAGTAACATTCTAAGCCGGCACTACATGGCAGTATGACCTTCATGTACTCACGGTTTTAATTCAAAAAGGGTTGCTGAAGCGTCGGAACCATCTTTTTCTTGGATATTTTTGGAAGTTGGTTATTGAAACGAGAGATGGTGAAAAAACAAAACAAATTATAGATTAGTGATGGGTTCACTAATAACTTAAAATCCACTAATCCCTTGGTGTTTCCGGAAGGTTCCCACAGGTATAGAAGGATTGATGTGGTTTTAGGGTCAGAAGCAAAGATAAGAGAATTAGTGTAAGTAGTTAGAAAAAACATAGTTTATTGTATCTTAGAAATTGCTTCAAATTAATAGCTTTTTTACATTTGGATATCCTTTACGGAATAAAACATTAATACTGCAAGATCTCAAAAACCAAAATTTCACTTTAAAATGCCTCAATATACCCTTAGTCGCCTCGTCCGACATAATAGGTTTTCTAAGACAACACACAGCGACATATGACACTTACATCACTATGTAATCATTTATTTCTTGAAACAAACTTAGTTAATGAAAATCACATACTAAACACATACAAATTGGTATCTACGTCTCAGCATAGCTAGTACGAGCGACCTTTTAACTAGATATCGCGGGTAATAAAACAGCCATCTCTTTCGTACTTACTTAGTATCGTATACTGTCATCTCATTCTAACCGATATCAAAAAGATAAAATGAAGCTCGTGCTAGGCTAGTACGTAGTAGTAGTAGAGCTAGTACGAGCGCTATTATATCGACGCGATAACGGTTAGGATGAGATAGTAGAATACGCTACTAAGTAAGTGCGTAAAAGATGGCTGCTTTATCCCACGCGATAACTAGTTTAAACACGGCTCGTGCTTGCCCTTCTGGAATGCATAGTAGAAACATGCATTTGTCACTTGCGCAACCTTAGGCATGCGGTTGTGAGCGGCACCTCGTAACATGTGATCTACTGATTAGGAATACGTTGCATCTTGTATGCACTTTCATGTTAGTGACCAGGGAAATGTTTTGTCTTAGAAAGAAAATTGCGGAAGACCACTTCTATCGGTATGTCTTAAGGGTGGAGAAAAATAATGTTCTGTTCTTAAAATGACTGAATAGAAATCAGCCGAACTGTTTTGGGGAGAATGTTTTAATTTATAAACAATTATAGTTAAATAAATCGTGAGAATTATAAAAAAATATTACGAAGATTTTAACCGATTGTTGACTGAGTCAGTAGGTAAAGGTTGCAAATAATATATACCAATTATAAATCGTAGATAGCATGACACTTTTTTTATGTTTTTTGCTATGCCCACCCCAATAAGAAATTCTTTTACTTTACATGCCACTAAATTATTGTTCAAGTGGTGAAAATAGTTTGAAATCAGTTAAGATTTATGCAAATAAATAAACCAAAGCGTAGCCAACAAGTTAATGACAAGTAAACTGTGCAAAACCTACAATCAAACAAATTCATGGTAGTAAGAATGCAAGTAGTATGCAAGAATAACAATGATCTATAACTATACCTAAATATCATGTACCGTAGACATTGTATTGTTGAATGGAATGCAGGATCGTCGAATGGCGATTGCATCAACATCCATTCATCCTATTCACACCTATCTAGATTGCAATGTGTGATAGAGACGACTAGATGTATCTGCATAAGCGTGGTATGCTAAATGCCCTTGCGCCTTTAGGTTACTCTCTCTGCAAATATAGCTTGACTTCCTTTTTGGTTTAACAGTTAGGCTCAAAAATGGAATATCCTGGCTTGATTTTGGATGGTAATGTAAGAAGAGTACACATAAAGGTCAAAAGGAGAATTTGCTTAAAAAGATTTATTCGATGTATGTAGAATATAAAGGCATATTAAAAAGGATTGATGAATGAATAAGCCGTGTAGTGCCGGCTTAGAATGTTGCTACCCCTTTCTACCCACGGGTGTCGTAAGAGGCGACTAAGGGTATTGGGGCTTTTTATTGGATTTTTGGGCTGATGCGGTAGGAGACCCACCACCAAAAACCTTTATTTTACCATCTTTTCCCCACTCAACTTCCAAAAGTGGCTGAGGAATTTATAATTCCTTAGCTCTAGGTACCCCTTCTAGGGAAATATAGCCGTGACGTGAATATATGTATGTATGTATGTATTGATGAATGTAAACGAAACTCGAGAGGTTCGCCAAGATCGTACAATGGGATTGTTAGTCTGCCTACCCCACGGGATCAATAGTGTGAAAATATGTTTGTGTATAAGAATGAGGTCTATCAAAATCTGTCACGCCATGTGTAATATAGCTAATTCTAAATGGTTTTTACATTGGCAAGGAAATGACAATTCATACTTATACTCACGGCTAGAAATCCCTAGAAGGGGTAGCTAGAGCTTCAGATTATGAAATTCCTCAGCCACTTTTGAAACTTAAGTGGGGAATAGATTGTTAAACAAATGTATTGATGACGGGTCTTTAACAGTATCGCCCAATAACTGCTTTAAAGCCCCAAAACCCTTAGTCGCCTCTTACGATCACTCATGGTTAGAAAAGGGGTAGTGCTATTCTAAGCCGTAACTACACAGCTAGTAAAAGGAAATGAGTAGGTATAAGTATTTCTGGTTGCATAATTGCTACAACTCGGCAAATAAATTGCAAGTTTGATGTCAATTTCACGGTGGCTTGTTGTGCTGTCATTCAAACAATGATTATATTCATTGTTGTTCAAAATTGGTAGTTTAAGTTATTGTATTGAATATTTATTTTTAATTATGAAGCTAAAACCAGATTCTGATAACTTTTATCATCGCAATTAATACATTCGAAATATGTATGATGCTAGCTTTTTGACTAATCGTAATCATTCTATTAATTTTTTTGTCGAAAACCATGTGGTTAGTAAATATCAATTTAAAATTAATTTAATTAATTTTTAAAAAACAGAGAATTTTAAATTTAGAACAAAAAGAAAAGCTGTAAAGTGTTGGCTAAGGATAGCACTACCCCATTTGGTCTGGTTCTAAACACCAGTGCTTTTCCTCTGACCAATCACACTCACTGTTATTGCCCATCTTTAGTTAATATTATGTTTATGTTAACATATACTTTATCAATCTATTATAAACGTAGTTTCCTAGTTTCCACAACAAACTAATTGGCAACAACATTCAAAAATGCAATAAACAGATAACTAATTTCATGGTAAATTGTGCAACTTCACCGATATGTATGACGCTCGCTCGTTAGTTACGTGGCGATTATCTCGCTAATTGCAAATCACTCGCGCTTTTACTCTCCATAAATCACTGGGATGTTTGCGTAAATTATGATTTATCTATTCAATTTGTTAAGTGTTTGAATACGTGTACAGGAACGGATCCAGCCCACAAAAAAGTTGTGGGCATATCAGCTCTAGCCTCAATAGACCATAGTGTGAGGTCGGAGGTCGATTAGGGATGTGGGCATGCCCATCTTGCCCATATGGCGGAATCCGCCCTTGTACGTGTATGTGTTACAGTAGAAGATTGGTAACAAAACATCATTATACAATTCTGGAATGGGTTATTCTGCCATAGTACAAAAATATGGCCCATAATTACTATTACCTTTAATAAACAACATATAGATTTGAAATCGAGACCTCCAGTAGCCCCACAATGTAAATCTTAGACCACAGAGGCTGTTAATGAAAAAAAATCTACTATTATTCGGATTTACTTAAAAGGCTACTTTCTTGGTTATTATTATAAAGCAATGTTACTAAGGTATTTTTTATGCGACACTTGATCGATATGCTAAGAAGCTAAAGGGGGTAGTTAAGATAGCATGCAAGAGACAAAATGTCATAGCTGAGGCAGCTTCCAAATTTGTTGCTACTACGCAGGTTTATTCGGCTATAGTTTTTTTTTATATCTTGGAATTAGTGTGTATGATATTGTTTTTTTATTATTATTTTTGTGTGTGTTTGTATATACTTATTTTTGTGCTATGTCTTCCTTTGTACGTGTGTAGCAGCGAATAAATGTTTTTATTTTTTTCTTTCTTTCTCTTTCTTTCTAAGATGTTCAAAAGAACTACTGCCTCTGCCGTTAGGAGATGTAAACGATACCTAGTATAGTATTATATTATCTGTGACGATATCTTCTCTCTCTATACTATACTCTCAGCTAGATTTATTCACACACATAATAATATTATGTTATACAAGACTAATTATCAATTTCACCGACCGACACACGATATGTACCAACCAACCGAATTTAGTGTTATTATCTTTCGAAATGGTTTGGTAATGCAAATTTATACAATTCGTGTTCTCGTTAATAGCTAATGGATATATTTATCTGTGGGAACCATTAGAAATATCGGACTAGCATTAAAAGACTAGCTTAACATTCGAAAGGGATTATTCTATGTTCGACTTATTTTTTAACACTTAGTTGTTCATAGGCATCGGAAAAACATGATCGAACAATACGAATGATAACTACACAAGTTTTGAGAAAAGCGAGGTTCACGAAGTGATTATTTTGCTATTGTTTTTTTTACATATTTCACGCTCCATATCCTCGCATATTTCTGGTATATTCGTGCCCTTTACAAATACAACAATATATTTAATTAACAAAAAGAAAACCGACTTCATAGAAAAACAACCGAAAATAAACAATCTAGTACTAAAAAGTACGAAATAAGTTTTTTTAATTGAATATGAGTACTGTGATTGATACCTTAGCAATTTCTTTATTCCACACGCGTCAGTTCAACCTACCTAAATATTAAAATTCTCTTAAATTAATTTGTGAGCCGGTGCCAGCCTCGATGATAATTGATAATAAGAAGTGTGTATTTCGCACTTCATATACATGTAAAATGTAGGGTACCTTGTAGTTGTAGGGTAAATTGATTTTTGTACGTATTATCATTTAAAACGTTAGGCGATAGATATATATTGTTTAGATTGTAATAATCAGAGATAGATAGCAGGGTGAATTTACTTTTGTTTGTCTGGCACCGACTCAAAAATTAATTTAAGAGAATTGTAATATTTAGGTAGGTTGAACTGACGCGTGTGGAATAAAGAAATTGCTAAGGTATCAATCACAGTACTCATATTCAATTAAAAAAACTTATTTCGTACTTTTTAGTACTAGATTGTTTATTTTCGGTTGTTTTTCTATGAAGTCGGTTTTCTTTTTGTTAAAAATTATTTTATTTTACGAGTTTTAGAGATGGGTAGACCTGGCAAAGATGCCTCTCGGATGAGGAAGCGACAGTTACTGTATTCTTCGTATTTCTGGTATTTCTATTATAGTACGATATTAAATAGGCTCAACCATATGTAACCTTACATTGTTCTTAAAATCCTTCGAAAGGCGATGGTCTTCAACTCTACATCTCAAGAAAGACTCAAACGCTCACGCCGAATATCCCTGAAGGGGTTAGCAGAGGTAGTAATACTTCTGAATATCACGTGACATTGTCACCTGTTGTTCAGAGTACTCACGATTTATTAGGCAGTGTTCTCACGTTATACAGGGCAGGCCTATCGGCGTTTTGAACAAATACACTGTCACATAATAGTGAGTTTCGACAGTCCCCTCGATTTCCTGGGATGCCATCATCAGATCCTGGTCTCATGGTACTTTCTCGGTAACAATAACATAACAAAAGAAATGTTTAGTGAACCTGTACTTCTCTTCATAAAAGCTACGAAGAGGAGTATAAATCTATATAGAATGTGGAAAGAACTGTTTCCTAATACCTAGTGATTGAGGATCCACACCTTCTATCATCAGCTCAGCAGCATAACAATATGATTTTCAGAAGCAAATGCCAATATGAGTTCAGAAAATATGTAAAACGCGGTACATTTGCCTATAAAATTTGAGGGTTCCCCTCGATTTCTCCAGGATCCCATCATCAGACCCTGATATCCTCATCATGGTACCAATCCGGGAGTATCTTCTTTCGAATAAAAAAATAATAATCAAAATCGGTTCATAAATGGCAAAGTAATCGGCGAACAAACATAAAAAAAAATAAAAAAAAATAAATATACCGGTCGAATTGAGAACACTCCTTTTTTTGAAGTCGGTTAAAAAGGATGAAAGAGTTCTGAGTATAATTCCTTAAGGTGCCTATAGATGTAACTGCCATAAATTAATTACTTTGACTTCGTGTAGGTCCTTATATTTTATGGCTATTGCTATTAATTAAAATAACCGTATGTAGTTTGGCACACGTGCCGCCATTTTTAGATGAGAAGTGATTGAAAGTCAATCGGTCAATGACCTCTGTTTTGGCGGGAGAAACTAGTCATGCGACTTTTTTTGTGTATTTTACTTTCTCGAGTTGCGCCACAACCTGCCGAATGAGAGCCTGGGAGCCACCAACACACATTCTTACTTAAATTAGCATATTTTTTATCCATACTTCTTGGTAACAGAACTCTTTCTTAAATCACCAAAACTGTATTTGGAATTCTTTATTGATTATGCTGAATTATAGGTTAGGTGGGACGGAACTTTGTTTCACTCAAGTAATTTCGACTAATCGAACTATGATTTTTCATAAAATGAATATTTGTCACCTCACTGTTAGACTTAAAACAAACATAGAACAGTATTGGCCAATTTATAACCGTATGTAAGTTTTTATTTGGTGTTTCTTTCACGCTTGCAAGTTCGAAACTAAGGTGTTATATATAAATTTAAAAAGATATATCTTATTTGCAAGAAATATTTTAATGTTTATCATTTTTCATACAAATATTACGCTTTTACGGATATTAGTTTTATTCGGGTACGGGTAGGTTTAGTAGGATTCCAATCCAAAGCTCTGGCTACCCCGTTTAGGAAATTATAGCAGTGAGTACATGAACATGTATGCATTATCATCTGTTGTACCCTCTTTTTGCCACAACCAACACCAACAGGCTTCAGACCAAAATTAGTCTTTTTCGTACTGTGCTACAAATATTATATTGTTTATTTGTTTTATTAAAATCTTAAGAAGCTAAAATGTAATCATTGCAAACTAACATATGATTTAAATCGTAAAGATAAAAGTAATTTCAATGCCAAATTCTTTGTGGTTCACGGTTTAGCATTGTTTTTCCAATTTAGATCTTTAGACATGGTATATAGATGTCAAATTAGCATGCCAGCTCGTCAGCTAAGCGTCAACCCGTGAAAGCCAGGCATAACCTTGAATGGCGTCGTCGGCGACTAAGGAGGGGAGGGGGGATCCAGTTAGGGTTACCACTATTTTGAGACGGAAGAAGGTAGTTTCATTTACTGTGTCTGTAAATGTGTGAAAAAAGGAGTACCATTTGAGGCGGAAGGAGTTTTCATTGGCTGTTTTTGTGTGGGAAAAAGGAATGGTTTAAACTACAAAGAAAACTGCCAAATTATTATATGTAGTGGAAAAGCACCATCCTAATTTATTGAAAGAAAATTATTACTTCTTTGATACGTGAACTTACAAACATATAAATATTATAAGCTGGTTTAAATCATTGTACTTATCTATAAGCACGTCAATATACAAAAAAGGAAATCATTTAAAGATTAGCTTAAAATAGAAAATACCTTATTTCAATCCTACACCTTTCTTACAATATTTGACCTCACCGTTCTGTCTACCCATTACTATGTAGACAGCCCTATTCGCGACCTACAAACGTCATCGACGTGCATTCAATATTCAATAGCGGTACATAAACCTGACGCCCAGTCAGGTTATAAAAAGATGACAGTTCTTACTTTACAGTAAAATCTGTGTAATACACAGATTTACAAAAGACACTACTAGATATTTGGAGATATAAATCATTCTTTGCTAGAACGTAAATTGTGACGAAGCGGCTATTACAAGACACGGTTCAAAGAAAACGGTAGTATGTAAACAAGTAATGTGATAAGCTAGCAAGCATATTATACTTGGCTTATCACACTAGCTGTTCACTTGCTATTGCTACCATTTTTTGTAGCATGTGGTGTAATACACAAACTATTTTTAGTTTTTGCTTAATTATAAACGACAAATTCCGAGGTCTAGTATTTTGCTGGCTTACAAGCCGCAGGTCCTAGGGTCCCTCCACGGTACTACCAACTGTAATCTGTATGATTTAATTAAGTTCGAAGTATATTACAGGCTTGATTTCTCTGATTATACTGAGGGCCTGATGTTCAGCGGTCAGTACTGGTTACTAAAGCGGCAGTAGTCGCAAGCTTAGGCCAGCGTGGTGGATTACGACCACATCACTCTATTCAGAAGGACAAGCACGAGCCGTGTTTGAACTAGTTATCGCGTGGGATAAAGCAGCCATCTCTTACGCACTTACTTAGTATCGTATACTGCCATCTCATTCTAACCGTTATCGTGTCGATAAAATCCCACCAAAAACATTAAATGTAAAAAAATGCCAAGTCTCTCGATGCAGTCTTTCCATCGTAAAAAGTTTTGAGATCTCATAGAAGCCAAGTCCTATTCAAAATATTTCGTAGTTATAAATCAACATTTAGTAATTGTATCAATAGTTTTCTTTATATTATAATTATAGTGACTTGGCAATGAGCACAAGAAGAAACAAATAAAACGACATATTTGGAGGAGTTGAAAGTTACACACACCGCATGCGTAAACATTAATATCACAAAATTAATTTTCTTTTGGTTTATCCGTGTCGTCCCAACCGAATTTCGGCAACGGCAGTCAGTCTTAGTGCACTCTCTATTCATTTACTTTCATAAAGCGATGGCCCGTAAGGTATTCTTAATAATTGTATTGGAGCATGTAGTCGGTAGTGACCATCATGATTCACACATAACAAATAATCTGATCACTGGTCTCGTCAGTAACATTTGCACATAATTCCAGGCAGCAAGCAGCTTTTAATTTGTGCTCATTGCCAAGTCACTATAATTATAATATAAAGAAAACTATTGATACAATTACTAAATGTTGATTTATAACTACGAAATATTTTGAATAGGACTTGGCTTCTATGAGATCTCAAAACTTTTTACGATGGAAAGACTGCATCGAGAGACTTGGCATTTTTTTACATTTAATGTTTTTGGTGGGATCTCATTTATTTTTTGTAAGTGTATTTCTTTCTTTTACTTTTAGGTGACCTCACAATTTCTTGGACGTCAGCTACTGCTTTGCTTAGAACCCATTCTCTATCTCTATCTCTTTTGTTTCTTCTCTGAGGCTTCGTTACTTCTAAGGTAGACAAGTCTGGGCGATATATACTTCGGAGTCGATTATATTCAGTAAACATAGACTTATAGACTTGCATGTCATCCCAATTCTCCACTACATAATGGACGACAACACGCCTAATATCGTTTGACGACTGAAAACTCCCATACATGCTGTATGACAACGAATGAAATAAACACGACCCATCTCCAGGAATAGAGATGACTCTGTGTGGACAAAGGTCGCCATTTATGTACAATATTTCACGTTCCATTACACTATATTTACAATTACTTCTATAACAATAGGGCTTAAACTTATATATATATATATATGCAAACTAAAGAGAACTAAACTAACTAACAAATAACTAACTAAATAAATATATATCTACTAACTTACAAACTATAACTAAACTAAACTAAATAACACGTAAAGTTCTCCGAATATCAATTATCACTACAATATTTTTTAGTTTCGAAATGGGTTTTCATAGACAGATGGCGCTATCAAATGAAAATTATCGAATTATTTTGAAGTACTACTTACACTGCGCTTTGTAACGAAACCATAGCGCGATTCAGACAGGTACAACGCCATCTATCGAGCGCGCATACAATATTTATCGCAATACAATGGAATTTTAGCTTTATTAATTTAATGAACTTTATGTATTAATTTGTATTAATGATAGTCTATGTATTACATTTATATTATTCATTTCTATTCTATGTATGTATTCATCCAATTTAATAGGTACTTGAACAACGAACAAAGTTAACAATGCAGTCAAAATCCATACATAATGTTCTTGCCAAACCGCAAAAATTGTTTTCTATGGCATATAACTTTTTAATGTTTTTATAATTTTTCCTTTATATGTGGCTAATGACCTATCTTGGTGCAAAATTTGAAGTTTCTAAGTCTGCTAGAAGTACCTTAGATTTTTGATGATCTGTCAGTGAATCAGTGAGTGACAAAATGGTGTAACTTTGATCGACCGTAACTCCTAAACTATTAATTCATTTGGCGTGTAATTTCGAACTCAAGCTTGTTCTAATGCCTACTATTATTCACCGAAAACCTAAACTCCTAGCTTTGTCCACGTCGAAGATATAGGGGGGGCGAAACAGCCGCGAAACGCTTCGAGAAAAGATGGTACGGCCGTGCCCGTTTTGCTCGAGACTTGGCAGGGGCACTGCCGTGCCCCCAGATAGCGCTCGTGCTTGCTATGCTGGCACGCTCTTCGATTGATAATAGTATAGGTTGCGAAGATGATACGTGACGATCGTGGTCAAGTTGGTTCAAAACAACAGAATCAAATTTTTGTTTTATCTTTAACTTTACTTTAGTTAACTTTAACTTTATGATTTTAAAATTTGGAATATCACATTACAAAGCTTACATATTAAACAAACTCCTCACATTTAGTATACTAATACTCAGAAATAATCGCATCAGACGCTACTTCAATAATAATAATGTACAAAAATATGCCATTGAGCGTTTTTCTACAATGTCTCGCGACCCAGATTATTCGTTTCGCTTACTCAGCTCATTACACTACGCTACATTGGATTCGAGAACATAATTAATTTAACCGATCAAGCGCGGTGATATTCATACTCAAATTATTCGAAGCATAGTACTACGGCTTGTGACGCAAACATTTTATTTTATAAAAAAATAACTAACATAATATATTAAAAATTTACAAAATTAGAACAACATTTACACATTTCGCAATGAGATGTAGGGGCTGGAGAATTCCTAATACTCTAGCTTACTTGCATATACCCACGCCCGTTGTTCCCATTGGGGTATGCAGAGACTATCGATCGCCACTTTGTGCGATCCGGACAAATCTCTTGCTTCTGTCACATTCATCATTCTTCTCATACATGCTCTTTCATCCTTTTCATTACGGACTTTCGCCTTCGTAAGATCGTTTTTGATTTGGTTTTCAAAAGCCTTACGCGGCCTTTTTCTACCTACCCATGTTTTGGGATTTATATCCGTGAGTTATTGTATTTATAAATGCATAAATAAGTGAGTTTGTTTAAGAGGCGACTAATAAAATATGCACATCCCTGAAAGAATTGGTTCTAAAAATAATAATTAAGTTGTGTTGGTCTAGTCGGCGCCGGCGCGGCGGAGATCCTTTTTATTCAATAAACATTATTTTCGTTTTCAGTACGAATTTTACAGTATAAAAATAAGGAAACCTATGTATTGTGAGTTTTCATATTACTTTTAACAGTTGGTAATAAATTAACAACTAAAGTATTACCCATCGAGCTTCTACAACATAGAATAGTATCAATTGTAGTAATACTGTAACAGTAATTAAGTTCCAAGACAAACCAAACCGTTACCAATTGTCAATCAACCGACGCCTTCACTCGAAGTTTTCACTAATTAATGACTCCATTCGTCACGAATAATTGTTTTACGAACTACTATTAATCCATTCAAGTACATTTAAGCTTTTAAAATTGAAGCGAATCGGTTTAAATATAAAATCAATTTATTTATTAAGATTTTGCGTAAAGTCCGGCTCAGAACACTTTCATATAAAATGTTACTAAAACGACATATGGTGCACACCTGTCAGAATGTATTCCTTCTCATGCGAAGCCAACCAACTTTACATTATTTATATACATACATACATATACTCACGGCTATAAATCCCTAAAAGGGATAACCAGAGCTAAGGAATTAAAAATTCCTCAGCCACTTTTGGAAAGTTGAGTGGGGAAATGATGGTAAAATAAAGATTGTTGGTGATGGGTCTCCAACCGCATCGCCCAAAAATCCCTTAAAAGCCCCAATACCGTTAGTCGCCTCTTACGTACACCCACCGGAAGAAATGGGGTAGTGCTATTCTAAGCCGACACTACACGGCAAAACAACTGAGTGATTTGTATTTCTGACGCTCTGCCTACACCTATTTTGAAATGTGTATGTGATATAATAATTTGATAGCCATGAGTAAATCATATTTAATTTAATGAATGAAACGGCCAAGCCGCCCTAAAATCTACTAAGTTTAAGGTATTCGACAGTTCGCTGATTTGGACTCATTTTAATTTGTTTAGTAGTGTAGTGCCGGCTTAGAATGTCGCTACCCCTTTCTACCCACGGGTGTCGTAAGAGGCGACTAAGGGTATTGGGGCTTTTTATTGGATTTTTGGGCGATGCGGTTGGAGACCCACCATTTTCCTCACTAAACTTCCAAAAGTGGCTGAGGAATTTCTAATTCCTTAGCTCTGGCTACCCTTTCTAGGGAATTATAGCCGTGAGAAATGTATGTTTAATTTGTTTGTCCATTTGTGCATCGAATTTGTATTTGACAGCCAGAAATCAATTGGAATTTTATTTACAACTATAGTATTAACGATCGAGCTTCTCAAACACAACCTCCATAGAATAGATAACAATTTTACCCTGTACTTAGGTTATAGGGAACCAACCTGTCCCGCTTTAAAAGACGATCTAGGCTATATTCGTGACTGCAGTTATATTCAAGAAAGCAGTTCGGTAATGGGTAGGCATTATCATTATGTTTTAGCAAAACCAGACCGCGACGGAGTGGCCAAGAAAGATAACTGGGCCACTTTCATTTTCGGTCCATTATACATTATATCACGAATCAATGGACTGGACTGTTGGTTTACCAAATATGTTAGGTTATGTCTTACTGATTTGCAATAGTATTATCGAACTTATGCCCGATTTCTGAATTGAGTATTCAAGCTGAGAAAGATTTAAGTATCATTTTGTCTCATTCAGTCGTTAAGATTTCAATGCAACAAAACGATACAGGATACTTAAGTTGTTCTCAGCTGGAATACTCAATTCAGAAATCGGGCGTTAGTATTGTAGGAGGCGGATGCCTCGAGCCAAAAAGACATTTTTTTTCAAATCATATAATAAAAGACTCAAACGATCACGCCGAATACCCCCGTAGGTGTTGGCAGAGGTACTAATATTTTTGGACTTCACGTGACATTGTCACCTGGCGTTCAGAGTTTTTATAAACTAGACTGTGAATGTGGTGTTTCATACATCGGCCAAACAAAGCGTAGTGTAGCAACTCGCGTAAAAGAACATATTGCTGATATGAAGAATAGACGTCCTGGAAGATCTGCTTTGTGTGAACACACCTTCGATAAGCCAAACCACCACATGCGTTTTGACAAACCTACAATTCTAGCAAAAGAGAATCGATTGATACCTAGAATGATACGCGAATCTATTGAAATAAAGAAACATCCAAACTTCAATAGAGATGATGGTTGGCAATTACCACCTGCTTGGAACCCGATCATTAGCACAACTAAGCGAGGGAAGAACACTAGCAAGACTCCAGATAACATTAGCTCTTTTTGTACATGGCAAATATTAAACGCAAATGTAACTTAAAATTTTGTGAAGATAGTTAGTATTAATAATTTTATAGTACTGTATAATGACAAATAATAAACATACATAAACATAAACGTTCACGCCGAATATCCCCGAAGGGGTTGGCAGAGGTACTGATACTTCTGAACATCACGTGACTTTGTCACCTGGTGTTCAGAGTACCCACGTTTTGCATGGACAGTGTACTCACGTGATAGCGGGGGCAGGCCTATCGCCGTTTTGTACGAATACACTGTCACATGACTAAGTACAACTCAGCCATGTGGGTTTCCTCACGATGTTTTCCCTCACCGTTAACAACCATGATAAATTAACCACACATATGTCTTTAGAAAAGACAAATTGGTGTAGGCCCGACCCAGGATTTGAACACTAGTCGTTTGCACGATTACCGAGTGTTCTACCCACTGGGCTATCACGGTTGCTATGACACAACAGTTCACAACATCTCAGTTTTCCCGTGACCATGATAACTGAAAAGTTTTCGAAACGTCGGGCTTTAAAAAAAGTGTAATAACACGCGATTAAAATATCCGAAAATCAATAGGTGTTTCAATTATAATGTGCAATCGTGAAAATCTTAGAAAATAAGTACTATATTATACAAAAGTTGAGTCTGCTTTGAGTTTATGATACTTATAATACTTCATTTCGCAACAAGCAGCTTCCATGATGTTGTAGGTAGCACTGTCGCAATTTACAATGGGTCTCATTAGCCGACCATATATTTCATTGATTTGTAGTATCCACCTATATTTAATTTAACAATTAATTGTCTCAATAATACTAATAGCCGTGTAGTGTCGGCTTAGAATGTCACTACCCCTTTCTACCCACGGGTGTCGAAAGAGGCGACGAAGTCAGCGATGCGGTAGGAAACTTTATGGCCGTGAGTATATGTACGTATGTGAGTCTCAAAAACACTCAACTGTCATAGAGATATCCCTAGCTACCCTTTTTTGTGATATATAGCTATGAGTCTATCTTTGGATAAGCTAAACAAGCTCCATTCTACCCACACCTGCGTACTCAACTTAGTGCCATTTATTAATCTATAGCGGTCATGCAAAAGAAATCTGCTTTGCATATTAGGGTCACAGCCATGCTCCTCGATACAAATTTACACACAACAAACAATAAGACTGTGGTTCATACACGGTTTCATAGTTGTCATATGTAACAGGCGATGATATAGCAATTAAAAGATTGCCGTGTAGTGCCGGCTTAGAATGTCACTATCTAAGGATAAGGGGCTTTTTAAAGTGGTTTTTAGGCGATGTGGTTGGAGGCCCATCACCAACGATACTTTATTTCTAGCATCTTCTGCCCTATCAACTTCCAAATATGGCTGAGGAGTTTCTGACTCTGAAACACTGGCTAGCGCTTTTTGAGACACCCGTGGGTAGAAAGAAAAGAAATTGAAACATGGCAAATTAATTTATTTCAATTAAAAGAAAAGTAAAAATAGGACGCAATAAAAAAAAAGAAAAACGTCAAAGGAAAGTGAAGTATGGAGCCGCAATAAAAAGCCGTTTCGATTCAAGATTGTCAGCTAATTGACAAAAGTTTCGCTTCAGATATTTTTATCGATTTATTTCACTGCATTGCGAATGCGACTTTGGATACTGCGGGCATGACAGTTGGCGAACTATTTTAATGATCATTATGATCAACTCAAAAAATTTTTACTTACTATACTATATTCAGTGACAAACACATTGTCAACTACCATCTTGTTCCCTATCAACTTTTAAATATGGCTGAGGAGTTTCTAGCTCTGAAGCTCTGGCTACCCCGTTTTGGGATTTCTGGCCGTCAGTATAGGTATGTACGTATGTTGATTTTGCACTTGCATTTTGTACCGATTTAGATTGCATTATATCAATAAATAAACTTGGCTCAAGTGGTTTTGATGGCTACTTAGCTATGTCTATTTCTTGTCTTTTGGTGATAAGACCAATTTATACTTCTACTTAAGAACATAATCTATGTAATTGTTTTAACTGCGATGTACAATAAAGAGTTTTCAATTCTATTCTATTATATATAAATGCTCTTTAGAACCCAAAATTGTGTGTGAAAAATATTATCGGTACAGACAGCTACCTTTCCTTTTGTCAATCGCTTTCTTTCGACAAACAGCGCGTACCACTTTCAAGCTGGTAAATACTGTTGCTAAGCGAAAGAAAAGTGCTTAGTGTTTGCTGGAGAATAGTGCTAATTGGTATGTCTCTATGATATGGGAATGCATTGATAGGTGATTAGATAAGTTTTTTGAGTTGGAATTGATTTTAAGAAGATACTTTTATCATACTCACGCCATTAGTTCCCATTGGGACAGGTAGAGACTATCGATCGCCACTTTGTAAGATACTGACAAACCTCTCTAGCTTCGAGTTGTTAATATCTATAGTTTTTATAATCATAATATTTAAATCCATTTAGATGTAGGTCTTGAATGATTTTTGGGTAATATGGCCTGGGTAGCCGGCGACGATCTTATATTTTCCTATCTTTTATCAACTCAACTTCCGAAAGTAGTTTGCCGTGTAGTGCCGGCTTAGAATGTCGCTACCCCTTTCTACCCACGGGTGTCGTAAGAGGCGACTAAGGATATTGGGGCTTTTTGTTGGATTTTAGGGCGATGCTGTTGGAGACCCATCACCAAAAACCTTTATTTTTACCATCTTTTCCCCACGCACCTTCCAAAAGTGGCTGAGGAATTTCTAATTCCTTAGCTCTGGCTACCCCTTCTAGGGAAATATAGCCGTGAGTATATGTATATATGTATGTAATATTTAAATGCACTAGATGTAGGTTTTGAATGATTTTTGGGTAATATGGCCTGGATAGCCGGCGACGATCTTTTATTTTCCTATCTTTTATCAACTCAACTTCCGAAAGTTGCTGAAGAATTTTTCATTTCTGATTGTTTGGCTACCTTATTTTGGGATTTATACCCGTGTTCATTCTATTTTTTTATATATTTTAGAGTAGTCTTTGCCCAGAAAACAAAAATAAATCAAATGAAAAAATCCATTACAAATGAGGCTTCGAACAATAACTTAGAGTAAAAACATATTACTTTTAAAGAAGGTTATACTAACAATTCACTAAGAAATTCGACAAACATACTTGATCACTTGATATGTAGAACATGTTATACATTTGCCCTCAGCTGTCAATCTTTTGCCTGTCGAATGTATCTCAGCTGACGAAAGGCCAAACAAAATTGAAGTTATTGCGAAAACTAAAGCAGGTTGTTCTTACCTTGGACGAAATTTGTTTTACATACATACATATACTCACGTCTATAGATCCCTAGAAGGGGTAGCCAGAGCTAAGGAATAAGAAATTCCTCAGTCACTTTTAGAAGTTGCGCGGGGATATGGTAAAATAAAGGTTGTTGGTGATGGGTCTCCAACCGCAATTCTACCCGTGGGTGAACGTAAGAGGCGACTAAGGGTATACGGGCTTCTTAAGTGATTTTTGGGCGATGTGGTTGGAGACCCGTCACCAGAAGCATTCATTTATTATTACCATCTTTTCCCCAATCAACTTCCAAAAGTGGCTGAGGAATTTCTCATTCCAAAGCTCTGGCTACCCCGTTAAGGGATTTATAGCCGTGAGTATATGTATGTATGTATGTATGCGAAAAAATATGCGTTCCTTGTATTTTATGTGACGTAAGAGGTCTAAAATCAAATCGAATGCATTGAAGAATGAATTGTTCAAATTCAAATTCATTTATTTGCTATATAGAACATGGTACATTTGATGATACAACTTAATAATTTAGTTTCACATGTCTAACCTTTGTAGGTATGCAAATTATTTTGACACAATTAAATCACAATTAAGTTTTTAGATTACAAATATTTTAAATTAACAATAATAATATGTCATGAAGAAATATATACATTTTACTGTTGTCAACGTGATTTTTTTCTGTCGGTAAACTCAAGATTATTTTATTTGTATTTTATTATATTTGAGATGCTTACAGCTGCAGTTTCATTTATTTACTAAATATATAATTGAACGCCAATTACAAGCGTCCACAGAAATGAACGTATATAAACGTAAAACGTAATAATCCCGTAGTATAATTTACAAACGAGTACTGCTAGATACATACATACATACATATACTCACGGCTATAAATCCCTAAAAGGGGTAGCCAGAGCTGAGAAATTAGAAATTTCTCAGCCACTTTTGGAAGTTAAGTGGGGAAAAGATGGTAGAATAAAGGTTGTTGGTGATGGGGCTCCAACCGCATCGCCCAAAAATCCCTTAAAAAGCCCCAATACCGTTAGTCGCCTCTTACGTACACCCATCGGAAGAAATGGGGTAGTGCTATTCTAAGCCGACACTACACAGCAAAAAAGAAAGAAAAAAGACCAAAAATTCACGAGCGTTCTACAGTTTAATAAATTATTTAGTATGTGTCTAATTACTTTTTGAGGGGACTCACCGGAAGTCGTAAACCCGATAGGCTCACAGGCTTTATACCGGATAGCCAAATATTAAACCAAAGGATATTGCAAATCATTCTGCGATATGATCATATCACCTTCTTTGGCTTCCTATTTTTGGGGTTGTACATACATACATACATACATATACTCACGGCTATAAATCTCTAGATGGGGTAGCCAGAATTAGAAATTCCTCAGCCACTTTTGGAAGTTAAGTGGGGAAAAGATGGTAAAATAAAGGTTGTTGGTAATGGGTCTCCAACCGCATCGCATTTGGGGTTGTATAAGTTTTATTATAGATACGATGTCGGCGTTTTAATATATTCGTCACGATTAGGATATGAAGAAAGGGAAAAGTTTTAATTCATTGCCGTGTAATGCCGGCTTAGAATGTCACTACCCCTTTCTACCTACGGGTGTCTTAAGAGGCGACTAACGGTATGGGGATTTTCTAAATGGTTTTTGGGCGATGCGGTTGGAGACCCATCACCAACGATACTTTATTTATACCATCTGGTCCAGTTTATTTATACAATTTCGCACTAACAACTTCCAATGTTGCACGTGAGCATGTTAACGGTGAGGGAAAACATCGTGAGGAAACCCACATGGCTGAGTTGTACTTAGTCATGTGACAGTGTATGCGTACAAAACGGCGATAGGCCTGCCCCCTATCACGTGAGTACACTGTCCATGCAAAACGTGGGTACTCTGAACACCAGGTGACAAAGTCACGTGATGTTTAGAAGTATTAGTACCTCTGCCAACCCCTCCGGGGATACTCGGCGTGAACGTTTATGTTATGTTATGTTAAAATATTTGAAGAATAACTAAAAGAAATTAAACCAGCAACGGAGGAGATGGGTACAAAGCCAGTTTTAGAACGAAACATAAACAGTGGATCACTGTTTTTTATTTAAATATAAAAGTAATAAATACTTACGCAACGAAATATTCAAAATTCGTCTCAATATGCAACCAATCAATAAGGAAGTACTAAGTGTTATGCGACACGAATGCCTCTTACTCAATTGGTGACCGCAATCTTAGGCTATATGATCAATTTGAGATAGAAATTACGGAATACAAATTGCTTGGTTTATACTAACTTGTTTTCGGAATAATTTATGATTAAGCTGCTTAAAACTTGAAGGAACATTTTACTTGAGGAAAATCTATAGAGGTTTTTATTTATGTGTCATTGAAGTGGTGGCGGAGATCTTTATCGTTTTGTGCGTTTAAGTTCTTGCTCTTGCGAACTTAGTTCCGTAAATAATCCCTCAAATAGCCTAATGGACCTTTTTATTATCTCTTTCTTGTCTACCTGCCCATCTATCTACTTGTCAACTTTTTCTCTGGGACGTTCGGAAGTACATTTATTTAGTACATCCTAGCGATAAACCAAATGACATGTGAAAAATGTACGAATGAGAAAAAATAAATTTTCCAACGCTGCTAAATATATATACACTTTTGTACAACTCTGTAATGTATATTTTATTATTATACAAATAGCAGTCTTTATTTAAACTATTATTGTCAAACTATTAATTAAATTGAGCGACCACTAAACTACTCATACAAATACATCAATCTATTCAATACCTAACTTATCTTTGCCTATTTCTTATCTATATATTCAATACCTTGGCCTTTCTCTAAACCCCCACCTCCCAATTCCAGGTGGAATCCGGTCGCGAGGAGCTGAAGAAGGAGCGCGAGATCATGCAGCTGGTAGCCGGCCTGCAACTGGGACCTGAGGAGGCGCAGCGGAGGGACCTGCACGCGCATGTGATGAGGCAGCGGCATGCTCCTAGGTTTGTTTATTATCCTATTACTATTACAAATGTAAAAGTTTAGATGTTTGGATGTTTGTGTGTTTGAGGCGAAAAGGCTTTTCAAGTACATAATGTGTATGAATGAAATTTGGCAGAATGCTAGATAATATCCCAAATTATCAAATACGATACTTTTTTTCCCGGAAAAGTTTGATCAGCAATTCAGCGATCGGCTGATCGAAATTAGAGTACCGAAAAAAACGCCTAAAGTTTTATCATAAGCAAATTTGACAGTATCTGTCGGGTCAGCTAGGACAAACATATACTCTCGCTATTATTTCACATTGGGGCAGGCAGAGACTATTGATCGCGTTGCACGAGCCTTGCAAACCTCTCTACCTTCGTTTGCATCCATCAATATTTTCATACATGCTCTTTTATTCTTATTACTTCGGACGCCTGCCTTTTTGAGCACACCCTCTATTTGGTCCAGATGACTCCTCCGTGGTCGTCCTCCACTCACATTACCTTTCACATTCGCTCTATAGATTTCTTTCTTTTCTCTTTTTGTTAGTTATACTATAGTATAGTTAAAGTTTAAGATTGTACGAAGTGGCGATCGAAGTTGTAAGCTATCTCAATGAGATTTAATAGCGTGAGTTTATGTATGTATAAGTTAAAGATAGCTGTGTAGTGTTGGCTTAGAATAGCACTACCCCATTTCTTCCGGTGGGTGTACGTAAGAGGCGACTAAGGGTATAGGGGCTTTTTATTGGATTTTTGGGCAATGCGGTTGGAGACCCATCACCAAAAACCTTTATTCTTACCATCTTTTTCCCACTCAACTTCCAAAAGTGGCTGAGGAATTTATAATTTCTTAGCTCTGGTTACCCCTTCTAGGGAAATATAGCCGTGAGTATATGTATGTATATATATGAGTTTTTGTATGTATAAGTTAAAGATGCATAATATACGGATGTACTCAAGCCATTAGTTCTCATTGGGGTTGGTAGAGACTTGCTTTATGGGGGTTGGGTTAAAACCTCTCGTGGTTAATTCATATTTGTCAATCCGTTATCTTACATACAGAATGCTGAAAAGTATGAGGCTTTATAAGTTATCTTATGGCTGTAGATTCGTCAACAAGCATCGTTTTTCTCAATCTTTTCCTTATCTAATTGACAGAAGTGGCTGAGGGCTGTCATAATTTTTTTTAGGATTTATGCACAATGCTTATTATTGTCCGTCATGATAACAGAATGATGAGTGATTGATTCATATGTTTAACTTTGCATATGTCGTAGGATGATTTAATGTTTAGGTTTTTTGCAAAAAACCTAGGGACTTTGCAAATATCCGGATAGTTGGACAACGGTTATAATATTTTCTAACCTTACTAGGATTTTTGCAAAAAAACGGTTGGTTTAGAATGACTCCGAAACGAAATGTCAGTTTTTATGAATACTGTACACTGATTGGTCGATTGCAGTGCCCCATAAGCACGTCACCTCTGATTGGTTGTTAATTAAGACGTACTTACTTCATTGTTGCTACCTACATTTAATTTGACTGTTATTTTAATTTTAGTTACAAAAAGTTCCTTTATTTATGTGATGAGCATATGTGTATTATATTATATTAAATATATCGCTGAGTTAGTATCCCATAATACAAGTGTTACTTAGTTTGGGGTAACTTGATCTGTGTATAATATGTCCGAACGCGATTGTAATTTTACTCCAACAAAAGAGTAAAAAAAATATATTTAATTCCTAGTATCAAATAAGTATTGTCATTTCTTACCCTTTATAACTCTAGCTATAATATCTCAATACCACAATGACGAACCAATCAGAATAAGTGTGGGTGAGCAATCAGAAATCAGCCAATCAGCATTAAAGAAGTACAATCTTACTAAACCAACTAGTTTTTTTTGTATAAAACCTAGTAAGATTAGAAAATATTATAACCGTTGTCTAATTATCCAGATTTTTGCAAAATCCCTGGGTTCTTGGCAAAAAACCTAAACATTTAATCATCCTACGACATATATAAATATTGAAATAATATATTTGTCCCAAAATGGTTGGCCAGAGCTTCACATTTAGAAATTCCTCAGCCTTTTTTAATTAAATTGACACTGAAAAACATTTAAAAATAAATTTGTGTGTGCCCGGCAATTAAAGATCAAAAATGAGTTAGTTATAGACAAAGAAATCAGTTATAGGCAGGCGTCCGAAGTATGAAGAATAAAAGAGAATGTATATTGATGGATGTAGACGAAGCAAAATAAAGGTTCTTGGTGATGGGTCTCCAACCGCATCGCCCAAAAATCCCTTAAAAGCCCCAATACCGTTAGTCGCCTTTTACGTACACCCACCGGAAGAAATGGGGTAGTGCTATTCTAAGCCGACACTACACAGCATCCATTTAAAATAAAACCATAACCACACATACCCCGTCCACAAATGCAGGCTGCAATTTTAGCGGAACGTACATTTACGCCCAATTTAATTGCGAATGCATTTTGGGTGCACTTCACCTCGGTAACAACTTTCGAAACTGTACTTTTCATAAGTAATTACTGGCGGGGCACAATGCTGATAAGTTTTCTTATGTAATTAATCATTCAACTTTTGAATTTTTGGAAATATCAAGCCCTTAATTATTATATTTTTTCAAATTATAACGTGTCGACGTATTTTATAAGAATATTTAATTGATTATGTAATAATTGTATACTTACATACCTCGTTACGATTATGATTACTTACGTAAAGTGCGATCATAAAATGAAATTTGTCGCTGTGTAGTGTCGGATTAAAATAGTAAAAACCATTTACTTTCCGTGGGTATCAGAGACAGTGTAAAGGGTCTTTCTAAGTTATTGTTGGGATATCTTGTAGGCAGCACATCACCAACTATTTTCTGCTCAAATCTTTACCCCACTCAACTTCTTAAAGCTTGAGCTGTGTAGTGTCGGCATAGAATAGCACTACCCCATTTCTTCCGGTGGGTGTACGTAAGAGGCGACTAACGGTATTGGGGCTTTTAAGGGATTTTTGGGCAATGCGGTTGGAGACCCATCACCAACAACCTTTATTTTACCATATTTTCCCCACGCAACTTCCAAAAGTGGCTGAGGAATTTCTGATTCCTTAGCTCTGGCTACCCCTTCTAGGGATTTATAGCCGTGAGTATATGTATGTATGTATGTATATTAAATTATGTAAAGGAAATCTAATACCTATGCTACCTCTTACAGCTTACTAACTTACATTTATATGTCTAACCTTATTTTATTTATGTTTTCAGATAACAGCACGCTCGGCTAGCCGTGAACTCTGGTCATATCTAGAACGTCCTCAAAAACGCGTCACTTTATCCTCGAATACGTAATTAAGTTATTTTTGTCATGTAAAATAGCTTTCGTGGAACAAAAAAGGACATTTTATTACCAATATGAATATTTAAAAGAACGAACCAACTGTCTAATGAACTATAAATGAAAAAGGTATTTTTTGTAACGAAACAGGTCTCAGAAACGAATTTTATAATACTCAATGATTTGATGGTATGGAAAGTTAATGAAATAAATAATTTTAAATTGAAATATGTCGACTATGTAGATTAAAATTTAATATTTATAAAGATAAATGGTGTAGCTAGGACTATTTTTAACAAGAGACTTTTTGAGGTAATACTCCATATTAGGCTTTTAGGAAAACCTCAAGTGGGGACTAATACTAATCAATAAAGGAAATAAAAAAATTAGTCACCAGTGGGACTCGAACCCACGAAATCCGGGTAGACGGCCCCGTCGCTCTGCCAACTCAGCTACTTGATAGATATGTTCATGATACCATAGCTTTAGATGTTTTATTTCCTTAATTGATTAATAATACTCCATATTAATTAACCACCCATTTCTTGAAATACTTGGCTACGCCCCTGTTGGTTTCTCTAAAAATTAGTATAAAAATTTAAATATCTGCCGCTAGAATTCTATATAGAGATCTGGGACGTACTAAGAAATTGAGATCGTAAAATAATGAAAATACAATTTACAGTAATGAAGATTAAATTTTCCAAATAATATTAAACTTTACTATCCATGTATAATTAATATGAAAAGGCAGGGTTGTAATTCTACGAGGCACTTAGGGCCAGTTTTTTGATCCGTGGTTAACTCAACAATTTGTTAAATATCGTAACTATTAGTTAGATATCAGCAAAATGCATTTTTTGACCCGTGGTTAGAGTAACTAATGTCAAATATCGAACCAAAATGGATTTACGATTTGACTACTGGTTAGACATTTAACTATAGTCAATGTCACGTCAATGTAACAAATGGTTATATTTTTAACTCCGGATCAAAAAACTGGCCCTTAGTATTAACATTGTGTCGAGTTTATATTGTGATGTTTGAAAAATTAATAGATTTGTGACACTGCATGTTTTTAATCATTTAATTGTTTGATGAAACAATTTCAGCAAATAATAATTACAAACTAATTAAATAATAAATAATTTAATTCCCATCCTCTTATAAAATTTTACTGAATAAAATTATATTTTGTATCATATTTGTTACATTCAAAATTCTATTAAACCGTCACAATTCAAAGTCAATTTAATGTTGTTTCAATGCGTCTGTTACTTTTGTGCCTGAATCGTAAAAGAATCGGTAAAAAATAGTTTAATAATGTTTATACAACTCCGTGTATCATAATAGTCTAAGAAATTATTGTAATGTAGAAAAGTAAACATATTAGTCAATAATTATTTTGTGCCTTAATAAATTAGTTAATTTTATAAGAGCAACATGTTATTTATAAATGTCTATCTTGAAGTTTTCACACATGGGGTAGACAGAAGGTCCGAGGACGATAATCAGCATACGTATCTCTTCTACCCATATTAAAATTTCATCCTGTCTCCCTCGCACGCAACGAATATTCGGATTTTGATATTTATGGCAAATGGTAATATTCGGCGATACCTCTATGTAGTTGCCGTTGGTATCATCAACTAGAAAGCGCCAATATTAATATTAAACTATACATTTCACAATGTCAAAATCCGAAAATTCGTTGCGGGCGAGATTTGTGTGAGTGAGATAGAAATATATTTTAATATGGGTTAGAAGAGATAAGTATGATTATTATTGTTCTCGAAGTGAAGACTGGACCTGCTGAGCTTCGCAAAAATGTATTGTATACGGATATGTCAAGTTACTATATTGACAGCTGTCAAGTCATTATGTCAAAGCAGTAAGAACTATTTATCGTTGTCAAGTGACTAGCTTGACATGTCTGAACGTGTACCTACTTAGCAGATATGTATGTGAAGCTAGTATTAAGTTTATTACCATGTTTTCACCATCAGCACCCGTATAATCTAATATTTACCATCAATCTTTGACCAAACAAAATCTTGGTAAATTTACAGAATGTTTTTCTTTGTAGAAGAGTGTGGCAGAACTATAATTGAAACAATGTTCCTCTTTCAATGTTTAATTATTTGGGCTGTATAAATTAAGATGGATATTTATTGTACATTTAGAATAGGTATACAATATGTACAAATATAGACTTAGAACGCAAGATTAATAAACAATGTACCCAATAAAATTAATTAAGCTCTACAATATTATTATTTTCCTTTTTCTTAAAAAACAGGACCTTTGACTAGTAATTAATATAAAAATTGCATATATATTTTACATAATAGTTGGTCATAAAAGTAATAATGATCCTTATATATTTTCTTGTATCGTATGTTAAAAATATTTATCTTAACTAATTAATGTTTAAAGAAGGCTCAATTAAAATGAAAAGTATATAAAGGCTTATGAGTTATTATTTTTTTAAACTGCCATCAGCCCAGGGCGGCGGCGGTTGGTCGTGTGTTCACCAAACTTTATCTACTTAGTTAGAGCCAATCCAGCCAAACCAATGCTGTAATAAAAATCCGTTTCTTAATGGTATGATTTCTATTTGTTGACCTGATAAACGTACACAGCTGATCAAATACTAAAATAGCTTCAAACTTTATATATGCAACAGGGATAGGCTGTATGTGCCATTCTATTTCGTCATAAATGAATTGATGTTTGGAATTTGAATTGTAAATAGAATTAACGGTGATGTGAAATTAGCAAAAAGTTTAATTATTTTAGAATTAAATTTAGAATAATGATATAGTGAATCGTTATTGTAATATAAAACATTTTATTTCTTTCCATGAATACACAACGAATTTTGTAACGCCATAATCATAATAATTTTATAATAAATAATTTTAAATTGTAACATGTTTTTTTCTTCTACAGCCTACGTTTTATACATTTGTAGTAATTTTTCAAAAAAAAAATTGCGCAGATATACTCACGTCCGTGGCCAAGTGGATAGGTGACTACCTTCTCGGTCCAGAGTTTGCGGGTTCGATCCCCGCTGAGAGCAACATTTATGTGATGAGCATAAATCATTGTTTCTTAGTATTGGATGTTATTTATATGTGTATTATGTCATATTAAATATATCGTTGAGTTTATATCCCATACTACAAGTTTAACTTAGTTTGGGGCTAAATTAATCTGTGTATAATTTGTCCGTATATTTATTTATGTATGACTCTAACAACCACCAAATCACCTATCAATACATTCCCATATCATATAGACATACCAATTAGCACTATTGTCCAGCAAACACTAAGCACTTTTCTTTCGCTTAGCAATAGTATTTACCAGTTTGAAAGTGGTACGCACTGATTTTCGAAAGAAAGCGATTGACAAAAGGAAACGTAACTGGACCGATAATAATTTTCACATACAAATGTGGGTTCTAAAGAACATTTATATAGAATATAATATAATATAGACTTTTTATTGTGATTCCGTATGTGAACTACATTTCAAAGTTTATTAAATATTAAAAATAACACAAATATGATTAGTTTGTGCTGTAAAATGCCCCGGCTTAGAATGTCACCTGCCGGCTTGTTAAACTGAAAAAGCAGCTAAACATCTATTGGCTGCTTTTTATGCCAGGCTCAGTTTAAGGTATTCTATTTAAAGTATTGATAAGTGTAGGTATTTGTTGTTAGTAAAATAGATAAAATATTGCCTAAATAATATTATCTGCCCGGCTAGTACGAGCGATGTTTAAACTAGTTATCGCGTGGGATAAAGCAGCCATCTCTTACGCACTTATTTAGTATCGTATACTGCCATCTCATTCTAACTATTATCGTGTCGATATAATAGAGCGCGTGCTTGCCCTTGTGTCCTATGAAATCTTCATTAGTCGCGAATAGGCGTCATCTATCGCAAATCCCACAAAACACATCTATGAAACTTTAGCGATAATACATAGTGCTCCATCTAGTGACACAGTATCGTACTTTTTAAGTGATATGGAATAGTCGATAAAATTTCTTGACATTTCACTTTGATTTCGCATGCAATGCAAATTGATTTGCAGAATATGTGGTAGATAGCGCTACAGATCTTTTTCAATACAATTTATTTATATTTTTTAATGCTTTAACCAATTAGACTTTTTCTAACTTTTTTTTGTATTAATGTTCTTATACTGTATTAATTTGAACAGCAATTGTTATATTATTGAAAAAATATATACGAATTATGTGGCGTTGACCGTGAGGTCGCATGTTCCAGTCCTGCTGGTATCGAAAAAATGTGTGTTTGATTAGTAATAAAGTATTTTCTAAGATTTTCACGATTGCATATTATAATTAAAACAACTATTGATTTTCGGATATTTCAATCGCAAATAATAATCTATACTTATAATAAATCTGTAGAGAGGTCAATTCTGTACATGAAATATATTTTCAAAATAACCATCAGGTGGTGATTAGGGATCGATACTGATGCCAAAAATGCAATCAGTAAAATTTTTGTCTGTCTGTCTGTCTGTCGGTTTGTATGTTCCTTATGGAAACAAAAACTACTCAACGGATTTAAACGAAACTTGGTACAATTATTCTTCATACACCTGCGCAGGTTTTTGTATACTTTCCAACAGAGTAGTAAAGGGGAATTTTGGGTAATTTTAGGAAAAAGGGAGAAGTTACTCAATTTTTTAAGCTTCCGTCGCGTGTGCAGCCTCAATGGTTAAACTTACATAGAAATCATGTGTGACGGAAATATTTTTCATAAAATTATCTAAAATAAAATCCTGAGCAGTTTATGTCTATCTTTTACGGTTGGCTCACAATAACACGTGTAATTCCTGATAGCTTAGCAGTTCGGATCATTCTGATTATATTTGTTTACTCTTACGTTTGTAAACGTCTCACTCATCCCAAATTTAAAAAAGGTAACATTATTACCTATTCAATAAAAAAAGAATCATAGAAATCGGTAGACAAACACCGAAATTATACATAAAATAAGCCATCGCGCCCGTGATCAAAACCAAATCTTTACTAATTTACATATAACATACTAGATGGCGCGAGTAGATGCATCCTAAATCACGTAATGATTTATTTTTTAGATTGTTATAAATACTTCATAGCGTTTTATTTAAAAATTTGCTATTAAACGGAGATACTGAATCGTTCATCAAAGCGCATTAAAATTTAATCACCAAACTACACTGTTTAGGGAGTGCTATAAATTTAATAAATTGAAAACATTGCGCTGAATTTCACAATGCTTGAGCAGTGACTGAAGAAAGGAACCCCAGATATTTAAAAAAACAACGATACCCGTGCGAAGCTGGGACGATCCACTAGTGGTAAATAACACCTCAGTCTTCCCGTGAACATGATAACTGAAAAATTTTCGAAACGTCGGGCTTTAGAAACAATGTAATAAACTAATAACACGCGATTAAAATATCCGAATCGAATATCAATAGTTGTTTTAATTATGATGAGTAATAATCCCCACATGTGGTTTTCATGTACAAAACATTCTAGTTATATATATTAATAGTTTTAATTATATTAATACATACGCTACATAGGGCGTTAAGTTTTAAATGTTGTCTGGCTAATAAATGGTGCTAGCTGAAAATCGGGAGTCATACGTTTCACCGAATGTCGCGAGTCCGGCGACGCACGCGAGCTCGAAAAAATATTTGAGTGGTACGCCAGCTCGAAAGTACGTGAATTCGAAAGCCGCCAGCTCGAAAGACGTTTGGCGCGAATCACGTTTCACCGAAAATCTTTCACAATGGTTTTCTTTCAGTTTGAGAAGCAGATTATAATTAATGTCTTAATCTTATTAATATCACAGATAATATAATACTATACTTTACTATTAAACATATTTTCTTTGAAGGTACTTTGATTTTTTAGTTATTGATGTTATTTGCATCTACCCTCAGTAAAATAATGTAGAACAAAACATATTGGTGCATATAACTTAGCGCAGTATATAGCTATAGCTCCTAATACTCATCTTTACTGATTTTTTTATATAATTTGGTTTTATGTTTTTTTTTGTTTATGTTTTGTCAAAACAATGTTTCTTATATAGTTTTTTTTTTTAAATTTGCTACCTTGTTGTAAGATGATGGCAGGAGTTTACCTATTTTCTACATCAACTTAGTATATATTATTTAAAATTTTCGAACATATATAGTTCTATATAGATTTTCTTTCGCTACGATTAAATGGCAAAGAAACAATAGTTAGAAATTCATTTCATTGTACCCAAAAATAAGTTTAAGTAAAAAACAGATGCTGTTTAGTATCGGTTTAGAATAGCACTACCCCATTTCTTTCTGCGGGTGTACCAAAGAGGCGACTATGGGTATTGGGGTTTTTAAGGCTTTTTGGGCGATGCGGTAGAAGACCCATCACGTCACATCATCATTTTACTACCTTTTGACCACATAACTTTCAAAAATTTGTTGAGGAATTACTAATTCTCTCTCTCTGGCTATCCATTTTAGTGATTTATAGCCCCGAGTATATGTATGTATGATATCTAATTTTGTGGCTCTGGCTACTTTTTTGTGTCTTGTAGGTAAGTTTAGGTAAGTAGCTAGGTGATTTTCCAATAAGCGTAGATATAGATATTAATAAGATTAAGACATTAATTATAATCTGCTTCTCAAACTGATAATCCATTGCGAAAGATTTTCGGTGAAACGTGATTCGCACCAACGTCTTTCGAGCTGGCGGCTTTCGAATTGACGTACTTTCGAGCTGGCGTACCACTCAAATATTTTTTCGAGCTCGCGTGCGTCGAGCTAGCGACATTCGGTGAAACCTATGACTCCCCTGAAAATCAGCGTGTCCTGCGAGATACGCGGCTGAGGCACTATGCTGAGCCAGAACCAATTTGGCAATATGATATTTTGATGTTATTTGTTTATAAATTTACGAAACTCCCAAAAGTGGCTGAGGAATTTTTAATTCCCTAGCTCTGGCTACCCCTTCTCGGGATGTGTCTATAAATTATTGTAATTATTTTAAGCAACCGCATTTTCAGCCCAGTAGGTAGAACACTCGGTTATCGTGCAAACGACTAGTGTTCAAATCCTGGGTCGGGCCTACACCAATTTGTCTTTTCTAAAGACATATGTGTCGTAAATTTATGATGGTTGTTAACGGTGAGGGAAAACATCGTTACTTCTAACTCCTGGGATGCTATAGCTACGCAGAAGCCAGAAGTAACTAAAAGAAGAAAGAAAGAAACGGAAGGATAGAAAATAAGTGGAAGATATATATATCTTCTATTATTCATTATCCTTTTTCTTTCTTTCTTCTCTTAGTTACTTCTGGCTTCTGGGAAGCTATAGCATCTCAGGAGTGAGAAGTAACGTTACAACCGTTAACAACCGTGATAAATTAACCACACATATGTCTTTAGAAAAGACTAATTGGTGTAGGCCCGACCCGGGATTTGAACACTAGTCGTTTGCACGATAACCGAGTGTTCTACCCACTGGGCTATCACGGTTGGTTTAATAGTATAATGTTATTATAATATAATTATTTATTATCATAATATAATTATTTATTTATTTATTATTTCTTTATTATAATATTATTATAGAGGATCTTAGTTCATTTAAAAATAATTTCATGGTGAATGAAATTTATTTTAAAGAATAAAGATGATTTAAATAACAATCTTTCTATTTATTTGTTTGTTGTATTAAAATGACAACCCTATCTCACAAATGCCACGGTTTTGCTAGTTCGCTGCGGGGTATGGTGATGGGTCTCCGACCGCATTGCCCAAAAACCACAAAACAGCGCCACACCCTTAGTCGTCTCTTAAGACACCCGTAGGTAGCAAGGGGTAGTGACATTCTAAGCCGGCACTACACGGCTTATACAATGAATGAAGTCATAACATGATGCAGCAATTATATGATCTAGTTATTGGTAATGTTTGACGAGTGATCGTTATGTATTATGTCACGATGTTCAGCAAATAATAACAACACGTAATGTTTCTTTACATTAACTTTATTATAATGTGTGTGACACAGATTTGTTAAACAGGAACCGTTGGTGAACATAAGACTTACGCCCGATTTCTGAATTGAGTATTCAAGCTGAGAACGACTTAAGTATTGTTTTGTCTCATTCAGTTGTTAAGATTTCATTGCGACAGAACGATACTCAGCTGGAATACTCAATTCAGAAATCGGGCGTTAGACTTATATTTGAAATAATACATACGTACATATACTCAAGGCTATAAATCCAAAAAAGTCGTAGCCAGAGCTTCAGAGCAAGAACTATCATGATAAATTAACCACACATATGACTTTTGAAAAGAAAAATCCGAGTAGGCCGGACCCGGGATTTGAACCCTTATCGTCTGCACGATAAGCGGTGTTCTACCCACTAAGCTATCGCGGTTGTATATAGCGTGTGTAAAAAGTGGGTACTCTGAACAACAGGTCTCATAATTTGAATGTTTTTGTTCATGAAAACCTCATGTGGGGATTATTACAACCGTGATAGCCCAGTGGGTAGAACACTCGGTTATATAAGCGGAGTGCGTACAGCGCACTACGCGTTCAATACAACGATGCTCTACGAATAATGTTGCGAAAACCCCGGCACTGCAGTGCGTCGCTGATGTTCGCGGAGGCCCATGTTGATGACTTTTTAGGGTTCCGTAGCCAAATGGCAAAAACGGGACCCTTATAGATTCGTCATGTCTGTCTGTCTGTCCGTCCGTCCGTCCGTCCGTCCGTATGTCACAGCCAGTTTATTCCGAAACTATAAGAACTACATTATTGGAAATTGGTGCGTAGATGTATTCTGTAAACCGCATTAAGATTTTAAAATAAAATCTGAAAAAAAAACCAAAATTTTTAGGGTTCCCCATACATAGAACTGAAACTCAAAAATTTTTTTTTCATCAAACCTATACGTGTGGGGTATCTATCAAAAGGTATTTGAAAATGATGTTGAGGTTTCTTATATCATTTTTTTCAAAACTGAATAGTTTGCGCGAGAGACTTTTTCAAAGTGCTAAAATGTGTGTCCCCCCCCCGTAACTTCTAAAATATGGGCATGATAATACTGAAAAAAATATATGATGTGTATTACTATACAAACTACTAACGAAAATTGGTTTGAATGAGATCTAGCCCGTAGTTCTATTTTTAAACGTATAAATCAAATTACTTACCTAATTTGGCTCCCATGATTTTCACACAAACGGGATTTTCTATATATATGATAGTACGGAACCCTTAGTGCGCGATCCGACTCGCACTTGGCCGGTTTTTTGCCATCATGCGGAAACGCGCGGCCTCCACTAGGGATAGACTACTTGCGTTGCGTCCAACAATAGCCTTCTGCGAACATTTGCGGCGAAATGGGACACGCCACTGTTAGGGCAGTGGTCCATTACTTTGTACAGTAGAAATAAAAAATAGGTTTTAAGTCTACTAACGATATTTTTAGTTTTGTATTTTAGTTTCTTGTATTACTAACCCTTATGGACCTTGTAGTCTGAAATAAATGTTTTTATTATTATTATTTTGGGCATGACTTTTAGTTCCTCGCCTCTCCCATGGCCGAAACAGAAAATTAGAATTTAATGTTTTTTGACATGAATTCCTCATGTGGGGATTATTACTCATAAATAAAAGATGTTATTAAAGGAAAGAAAAATTTCGACACTGGCGGGGTAAAAAAGAAACAAAGGATAGAGAAATTTCGCGCTGGATGCCAACTGACACTGTAGCTCAGTTGGCAGAGCGACGGGGGCGTATACCCGAAGGTCGCGGGTTCGAACCCCGCCAGTGTCGAAATTTTTCTTTCCTTTAATAACATCTTTTATTTATGAGTAATAATCCCCACATGAGGAATTCATGTCAAAAAACATTAAATTATGTGATAGTTAGGCGTTTCCAACATTTGCATTCTATCTGAAAAGGTAGACAAGTGGCCGTCCGAATTAGTTAAAATTCGGAGGTAGGAAACGCAAACACTACTTGAACGTGTAAAAAAGAAACAAAGGATAGAGAAATTTCGCGCTGGATGCCAACTGACACTGTAGCTCAGTTGGCAGAGCGACGGGGGCGTATACCCGAAGGTCGCGGGTTCGAACCCCGCCAGTGTCGAAATTTTTCTTTCCTTTAATAACATCTTTTATTTATCAGAAAATTAGAATTTTAAATGGGAGAGGCGGTATTCCCCGACAAAAGCACAGTCGGTCGGGGTCAGGGAGTCAGGTTCAAGAACCGACGGACGATCCGAGCCGTATCGAGCAGCACCGCTTTCTGCATTTGTGCTGGAACCGACACGCCACAGAAATCCAACCGCCTCAAGTTGGTCGCGAGGCTGGTTGGAATTAACCCGTTCGCGGACAAAACAATTGGGATTATTTCTGTCGAAGTCACACCCCACATGTCGGTGATCTCGTGAGCCAGATCGAGATATTTCCGACGCTTCTCGGTTTCGGCTTTCACGAGACCCTCGTCATGAGGGATAGTGACATCCACTAGAAATACCCTCGACTGCGACCGATCCCATACCACGATATCAGGCTTATTCGCTAGAATAGTCCTGTCCGTGATAACGGATCGGTCCCAATAGATTTTGGCACGGTCGTTTTCTAGGATTGGCTCCGGCAGATACTTTAATACGGCAGCCTCTGTTGCAAGAGTCCGTACTTCAGAGCGAGCTCCTGATGCAGGATTTTGGCTGCTTGGTTGTGTCTGTGCAAGTACTCAGTGTTAGCAAGAGCCGAACAACCGGAAATAACATGCCTAAGTGACTCTCCGGGACGGCCACATGCTCGACAGATGTCTGTGGTACCGTCCTTTAGGATGTATTTCCGATAGTTCCGCGTCTTGATAACCTGGTCTTGTATTGCACAGACAAAACCTTCGGTTTCCCCAAAGAGGTCCCCGAAACGCAGCCAATGCAGGGAGGCTTTACGGTCCACGAAAGGTTCGTGAAGAACCTTGTAAAACCTCCCGTGCAGCTCCTTCTCTTTCCATACGGACTCCCGATCAGAGGTGCTAAGTACCTCCGGGGTTCGCCAATCCTGTGAGGCCAACGATAAGGGAGTCAGCCCTTTATCACTAGCGACCACCTCTCCCCGAATACTATCATCCGTCATCGTCAAAAAATAGTTTCTGGGGTTGCATACCTCGCGGTTGTGCATGGTTTTGGCACTCAAGAGGCCTCGACCACCACACTTCCGCGGGATATACAATCTCATAACCGACGATCTCGGATGATGCATTCGATGAGAGGTCATCGTCGTGCGGACTCGTCTGTCCAGAGCGTCTAGTTCGGACTGAGTCCATCTGAGCACGCCAAACGTGTACATCAGTACAGGCATGACCCAGGAGTTAATGGCTCGGATTTTATTAACGCCTGACAAGTAGCTATTAAGCACACTTTTCAGGCGTTCACAAAACTCCTCGCAAACACCCTGTTTCACGTCTGCCACCTTCACACCGATGGTTTGTGACATGCCCAGATACCGGTATGTTTCAGCCTCGGAGAGTGCCCTCAAATGATTGGTGCCGACATCGACACCATCAGAGTGCACGACATGCCCCTTCTCAACATGAATGACCGCACACTTATCGACCCCGAGCTCCATCTTGACGGAACCACTGAAATCGTTAGTGATCGTCAGTAGCTCCGCCAATCTGTCAGCCGTGGGGGCGTAAAGCTTCAGGTCATCCATGTAAAGGAGATGAGGCAAGCGTGGTCCGCCTCTCCGAAACTGAAAGCCCGTCCCCGAATTCTCCAAGAGTGTACTTAGAGGATTCAGGGCCAAGCAAAACCAAACTGGACTCAGGCAATCGCCCTGGAAAATCCCTCGCCTTATATCAATTTGGTCATCCGCATCCGTCATCCGCTGACCGTCTAAACTCAGGATCGTTCTCCAGCACCCCATACATTGCCCGAGGAAGTGTCGAACTGCACTATCAATTTTGTACAGCTCGAGGACCCTCATGAGCCATGTATGAGGTACCGAATCGAACGCCTTCCTGTAGTCTATCCAGCCAGCGGAGAAGTTCCGACGGTTGCGTTTGACCAGTTGGCCTACGACCGCGTCGATGAGGAGCAGCTCCTTGCTACCGCGACTACCGCCCCTACATCCGTTCTGAGCTCCAGATATCACATTGTTATCAACAATGTGTTGAGTAATCTTGGAGCTCAGAACGGATGTCAAGGTCTTGTAAATTGTACAAAGACAAGTAATGGGGCGGTATTGTGATGGATCCGCGGTAGCATCGCTCTTTGGAGCTAAATGAGTGACCCCAGTAGTTAAGAAGTTCGGGAGCGTCCCACTCTCGAGGGCGATTTGGAACTGACGGGCGAGAGTAGCGTGACAGCGCGTGAACCCCTTCAACCAGTAATGGTGCAATCCGTCCGGCCCCGGACTTTTCCAGTTCGGAGCCTTACGGATCGCAGCCACCACATCCTCCTCGGATATGCTGACAGGGTTCATGGGCGCTATGGGTTCGCACGCTCCCTCGACCGCCTCGAACCATCGGCCCTCTTCGTGATCAACAGGCAGCGACCAAAGCCCACGCCAAAAGGCAACTACATCAGTTTTTTCCGGTCGCTGACCTGTCGAAACCACATCGGGACGCTCCAAAGTTCTGTAGAACTTCTTCTGGTCACTCATGAAGAGACGATTCTGTTGGTACCTCTTTACCCTTTCAGAATATCGCCTAATTCGCTTACCCCAAGCAGCGATCTTCTGCTTCAGATCATCGATGCGCTCCACCAGTCTACAGGCAAACTCCGGTGAGTTGTCAAAGACATTCTCACCAGGGAATGCCTCCCTGACGAAGCGCACCACCCTTGGCCTATAGTTGCCTGATCTGAAGCTGGTCAGTTTGCCGATGAGGACTCTGGCCTTTGTGATACGGCTTTCAATCCGCCTCATCCAGGCTGGCCTAGTTCTAGTCCTGGGACTAGTACCGCCAGCCTGGCGGGAGCCACCAGCTCTTGTTGGCGGCATCCTGACGCTGACAAATTGACAAACTGTCATTGCGGCGCCAAAGAGAATTGAATCCGTATCCCAAAGGTCCATGCTGCTCTCCAAAAATGAGGGCAGCATGTTATTGACGGCCTCAACGACATCCCGAACCTTGATGCTGAGAGGAACTCGGGGCAGCCTCGGCCTCCTTTCGAGAGGCACTTGGCGATATTCCAGGATCGTCTCTTCGAGTGCGCTCCTCACCAAATCCAAATCCAGGGAGACTGTTCCCCAATCGCTTTCCGCACCACCCACATCCGGCAGGTTAGTTATTGGCTCCCTCCGTACTTTCCGCTCGGGGACAGGAGGGAGAACCTGCAAGGGTGTCTCTTCGTCCAGCAGAGGAACAGCCTCGCGTCGCAATTGTTCGAGTTCGGTAGTGCTAAAAAGTTCTGAGCGCTGTATGTACCGAACTCGGTCGGCCAGGTTTTGTTCTGTGACGGTCAAATTGGGCTCCAGCCGCAGAAATTCGCGGTACATTGCTGCCCGATAACCCGTCCGCCCAGTTCTCGATCCTGAGGCCCTAAGATAGGCCCGCATGGCATTTCTATTCATATCAACCGTCCATGCCATGCGGCGCCTAGCTCCACCAGCGGCGGGCACCGACTGCTGGGACTGAGTTGCCCCAGTCCCAACCGATGCGAAGCCATCTGGTGGCTGAGGTGGTCGCGCAGACCGGCCAGGTGGTCGGGCCGGTCTGCGGCGGCTGGGGGACCGCATGCTGCCACGTCCAGCCCCAGCTCCAGACGTGCCCCTTCGATCACCCAAGGGAAGCGGCCCTATACGCTCATCGTTGTTCTCTACTTCCATTACGATGAGCGAAGATTCACCCGGGGTTTCACTCACTTGCCCCGGGGAGACCGTTATTGCTCTATTTTGCGCTGAGACCAGTTTGTAGACACGGTCAACACCTACAAACTCAAGCGCTGACTATTTGCATTGCTGGAATGGCAAGCTGATGAACTTATCATCCCGCTGCCATTCCAACAATGGGCGGTGGGGTCGTCACATCCCTACGCCTTTTTATTATTATTATTGGGTATGACATTTAGTTTCTCGCCTCTCCCATGGCCGAAAAAGAAAATATAAATTTTAAATGGGAGAGGCGGTACTCCCCGACAAGAGCACAGTCGGTCGGGGTCAGGGAGTCAGGTTCAAGAACCGACGGACGATCCGAGCCGTATCGAGCAGCACCGCTTTCTGCATTTGTGCTGGAACCGACACGCCACAGAAATCCAACCGCCTCAAGTTGGTCGCGAGGCTGGTTGGAATTAACCCGTTCGCGGACAAAACAATTGGGATAATTTCAGTCGAGGTCACACCCCACATGTCGGTGATCTCGTGAGCCAGATCAAGATATTATTCGCTAGAATAGTCCTGTCCGTGATAACGGATCGGTCCCAATAGATTTTGGCTTGGTCGTTTTCTAGGATTGGCTCCGGCAGATACTTGTAATACGGCAGCCTCTGTTGCAAGAGTCCGTATTTCAGAGCGAGCTCCTGATGTAGGATTTTGGCTGCTTGGTTGTGTCTGTGCAAGTACTCAGTGTTAGCAAGAGCCGAACAACCGGAAATAACATGCCTAAGTGACTCTCCGGGACGGCCACATGCTCGACAGATGTCTGTGGTACCGTCCTTTAGGATGTACTTCCGATAGTTCCGCGTCTTGATAACCTGGTCTTGTATTGCACAGAAAAAACCTTCGGTTTCCCCAAAGAGGTCCCCGAAACGCAGCCAATGCAGGGAGGCTTTACGGTCCACGAAAGGTTCGTGAAGTACCTTGTAAAACCTCCCGTGCAGCTCCTTCTCTTTCCATACGGACTCCCGATCAGAGGTGCTAAGTACCTCCGGGGTTCGCCAATCCTGTGAGGCCAACGATAAGGGAGTCAGTCCTTTATCACTAGCGACCACCTCTCCCCGAATACTATCATCCGTCATCGTCAAAAAATAGTTTCTGAGGTTGCATATCTCGCGGTTGTGCATGGTTTTGGCACTCAAGAGGCCTCGACCACCACACTTCCGCGGGATATACAATCTCATAACCGACGATCTCGGATGATGCATTCGATGAGAGGTCATCGTCGTGCGGACTCGTCTGTCCAGAGCGTCTAGTTCGGACTGAGTCCATCTGAGCACGCCAAACGTGTACATCAGCACAGGCATGACCCAGGAGTTAATGGCTCGGATCTTATTAACGCCTGACAAGTAGCTATTAAGCACACTTTTCAGGCGTTCATAAAACTACTCGCAAACACCCTGTTTCACGTCTGCCACCTTCACACCGATGGTTTGTGACATGCCCAGATACCGGTATGTTTCAGCCTCGGAGAGTGCCCTCAAATGATTGGTGCCGACATCGACACCATCAGAGTGCACGACATGCCCCTTCTCGACATGAATGACCGCACACTTATCGACCCCGAGCTCCATCTTGACGGAACCACTGAAATCATTAGTGATCGTCAGTAGCTCCGCCAATCTGTCAGCCGTGGGGGCGTAAAGCTTCAGGTCATCCATGTAAAGGAGATGAGGCAAGCGTGGTCCGCCTCTCCGAAACTGAAAGCCTGTCCCTGAATTCTCCAAGACTGTACTTAGAGGATTCAGGGCCAAGCAAAACCAAACTGGACTCAGGCAATCGCCCTGGAAAATCCCTCGCCTTATATCAATTTGGTCATCCGCGTCCGTCATCCGCTGACCGTCTAAACTCAGGATCGTTCTCCAGCACCCCATACACTGCCCGAGGAAGTGTCGAACTGCACTATCAATTTTGTACAGCTCGAAGTCACACCCCACATGTCGGTGATCTCGTGAGCCAGATCGAGATATTTCCGACGCTTCTCGGTTTCGGCTTTCACGAGACCCTCGTCATGGGGGATAGTGACATCCACTAGAAATACCCTCGACTGCGACCGATCCCATACCACGATATCAGGCTTATTCGCTAGAATAGTCCTGTCCGTGATAACGGATCGGTCCCAATAGATTTTGGCACGGTCGTTTTCTAGGATTGGCTCCGGCAGATACTTGTAATACGGCAGCCTCTGTTGCAAGAGTCCGTATTTCAGAGCGAGCTCCTGATGCAGGATTTTGGCTGCTTGGTTGTGTCTGTGCAAGTACTCAGTGTTAGCAAGAGCCGAACAACCGGAAATAACATGCCTAAGTGACTCTCCGGGACGGCCACATGCTCGACAAACGTCTGTGGTACCGTCCTTTAGGATGTATTTCCGATAGTTCCGCGTCTTGATAACCTGGTCCTGTATTGCACAGACAAAACCTTCGGTTTCCCCAAAGAGGTCCCCGAAACGCAGCCAATGCAGGGAGGCTTTACGGTCCACGAAAGGTTCGTGAAGTACCTTGTAAAACCTCCCGTGCAGCTCCTTCTCTTTCCATACGGACTCCCGATCAGAGGTGCTAAGTACCTCCGGGGTTCGCCAATCCTGTGAGGCCAACGATAAGGGAGTCAGTCCTTTATCACCTCTCCCCGAATACTATCATCCGTCATCGTCAAAAAATAGTTTCTGAGGTTGCATACCTCGCGGTTGTGCATGGTTTTGGCACTCAAGAGGCCTCGACCACCACACTTCCGCGGGATATACAATCTCATAACCGACGATCTCGGATGATGCATTCGATGAGAAGTCATCATCGTGCGGACTCGTCTGTCCAGAGCGTCTAGTTCGGACTGAGTCCATCTGAGCACGCCAAACGTGTACATCAGTACAGGCATGACCCAGGAGTTAATGGCTCGGATCTTATTAACGCCTGACAAGTAGCTATTAAGCACACTTTTCAGGCGTTCATAAAACTCCTCGCAAACACCCTGTTTCACGTCTGCCACCTTCACACCGATGGTTTGTGACATGCCCAGATACCGGTATGTTTCAGTCTCGGAGAGTGCCCTCAAATGATTGGTGCCGACATCGACACCATCAGAGTGCACGACATGCCCCTTCTCAACATGAATGACCGCACACTTATCGACCCCGAGCTCCATCTTGACGGAACCACTGAAATCATTAGTGATCGTCAGTAGCTCCGCCAATCTGTCAGCCGTGGGGGCGTAAAGCTTCAGGTCATCCATGTAAAGGAGATGAGGCCGTCCCCGAACTCTCCAAGAGTGTACTTAGAGGATTCAGGGCCAAGCAAAACCACACTGGACTCAGGCAATCGCCCTGGAAAATCCCTCGCCTTATATCAATTTGGTCATCCGCGTCCGTCATCCGCTGACCATCTAAACTCAGGATCGTTCTCCAGCACCCCATACACTGCCCGAGGAAGTGTCGAACTGTACTTTCAATTTTGTACAGCTCGAGGACCCTCATGAGCCATGAATGAGGTACCGAATCGAACGCCTTCCTGTAGTCTATCCAGCCAGCGGAGAAGTTCCGACGGTTGCGTTTGACCAGTTGGCCTACGACAGCGTCGATGAGGAGCAGCTCCTTGCTACCGCGACTACCGCCCCTACATCCGTTCTGAGCTCCAGAGATCACATTGTTATCAACAATGTGTTGAGTAATTTTGGAGCTCAGAACGGATGTCAAGGTCTTGTAAATTGTACAAAGACAAGTAATGGGGCGGTATTGTGATGGATCCGCGGTAGCTTCGCTCTTTGGAGCTAAATGAGTGACCCCAGTAGTTAAGAAGTTCGGGAGCGTCCCACTCTCGAGGGCGCTTTGGAACTGACGGGCGAGAGTAGCGTGACAGCGCGTGAACCCCTTCAACCAGTAATGGTGCAATCCGTCCGGCCCCGGACTTTTCCAGTTCGGAGCCTTACGGATCGCAGCCACCACATCCTCCTCGGATATGTTGACGGGGTTCATAGGCGCTATGGATTCGCACGCTCCCTCGACCGCCTCGAACCATCGGCCCTCATCGTGATCAACAGGCAGCGACCAAAGCCCACGCCAAAAGGCAACTACATCTGCTTTTTCCGGTCGCTGACCCGTCGAAACCACATCGGGACGCTCCAAAGTTCTGTAGAACTTCTTCTGGTCACTCATGAAGAGACGATTCTGTTGGTACCTCTTTACCCTTTCAGAATATCGCCTAATTCGCTTACCCCAAGCAGCGATCTTCTGCTTCAGATCATCGATGCGCTCCACCAGTCTACAGGCAAATTCCGGTGAGTTGTCAAAGACATTCTCACCAGGGAATGCCTCCCTGACGAAGCGCACCACCCTCGGCCTATTGTTGCCTGATCTGAAGCTGGTCAGTTTGCCGATGAGGACCCTGGCCCTTGTGATACGGCTTTCAATCCGCCTCATCCAGGCTGGTCTAGTTCTAGTCCTGGGACTAGTACCGCCAGTCTGGCGGGAGCCACCAGCTCTTGTTGGTGGCATCCTGACGCCGACAAATTGACAAACTGTCATTGCGGCGCCAAAGAGAATTGAATCCGTATCCCAAAGGTCCATGCTGCTCTCCAAAAATGAGGGCAGCATGTTATTGACGGCCTCAACGACATCCCGAACCTTGATGCTGAGAGGAACTCGGGGCAGCCTCGGCCTCCTTTCGAGAGGCACTTGGCGATATTCCAGGATCGTCTCTTCGAGTGCGCTCCTCACCAAATCCAAATCCAGGGAGACTGTTCCCCAATCGCTTTCCGCACCACCCACATCCGGCAGGTTAGCAATTGGCTCCCTCCGTACTTCCCGTTCAGGGACTGGAGGGAGAACCTGCAAAGGTGGCTCTTCGTCTAGCGGGGGAACAGCCTCGCGTCGCAATTGTTCGAGTTCGGTAGTGCTAAAAAGTTCTGAGCGCTGTATGTACCGAACTCGATCCGCCAGGTTTTGTTCTGTGACGGTCAAATTGGGCTCCAGCCGCAGAAATTCGCGGTACATTGCTGCCCGATAACCCGTCCGTCCAGTTCTTGAACCCGAGGCCCTAATATAGGCCCGCATGGCATTCCTATTCATTTCAACCGTCCATGCCATGCGGCGCCTTGTTCCACCAGCGGCGGGCACCGATTGCTGGGACTGAGTTGCCCCAGTCCCAACCGTTGCCAAGCCATCTGGTGGCTGAGGTGGTCGAGCAGACCGACCAGGTGGTCGGGCCGGTCTGCCGCGGCTGGGGGACCGCATGCTGCCACGTCCAGCCCCAGCTCCAGACGCGCCCCAGCGATAACCCCTGGGGAGCGGCCCTATTCGCTCATCGTTGCTATTACTGTCCATTTTACGATGAGCGAAGATTCACCCGGGTTTTCGCTCACTTGCCCCGGGGAGACCGTTATTGCTCTATTTTGCGCTGAGACCAGTTTGTAGACACGGTCAACATCTACAAACTCAAGCGCTGACTATTTGCATTGCTGGAATGGCAAGCTCGTAGACATGTCATCCTGCCATTCCAACAATGGGCGGTAGGGTCGTCACATCCCTACGCCATATTATTATTATTATTATTATAATAACAATTTAAACAAAAAAGAAAGAATAAAATCAAATCACATGTCACAAAATATAAAATCATAAACAATTCAATGTCACAATTATCAATAAAATCTTGGATAGAATAATAGCACTTCTCAATTAAATAAGTAAACAGCTTCAATCTAAATTCTTTAAATGCCTTATCCTTTAAATTATCGCTAATGACATTGTATAATTTCACAGCCATGTAAGATACATTGCGGTGACATATAGCCAAACCCTTTGTAAACGGGTACTCTAGTGGTAAGTTATGATGTCCACGTTGTGGCCTATTTGTTGGTGTTTTAAGTCTAAAAAGTGACGGATTTTTGTGAACAAATATTAACATTTCATATATATACAGGGAAGGGAGTGGTAATATTCTTAACTTTTTGAATAACGGCACACAGCTATCGAGAAAATCGCCCTATCGCTGTCTACAGTATTTCCCCACAGTATTATCCCGTAACGTAAAATAGATGCTACATACCCGTAATAACATATTAAGGCTGCTTTGTCAGATACAACATACTTAATTCGATATAAGACGTAAAGGTATCTGTCAAGTTTATTGCATAGCTTTTCCACGTGTGCTTTCCAGTCAAGAAAAGGGTCCAAAGTAAATCCTAAAAATGTTGTGTATGCCACTTCGTTGATTTTATCCCCATCGATTTGAATGTTTAACTCTATTGGGTCTCTGCGATGTGTTCGAAATTGTAAATATTCAGTTTTCTTTGGATTAATATATTTAGGTTATGGTTTTGAAGCCATTGAACAACACTTTTTAAAGTTTCGTTTATTTCAGTTTCAAAGGCATTAATATTTGTACACTCAATAAGAATAGAAGTGTCGTCCGCATATAGAATGCATTTGTGGCGTGTTACAGCTGGTAAGTCATTTATGTAGAGCAGGAAGAGCAGGGGACCTAATATACTTCCTTGAGGAACGCCGAATTTCACCAATTTGTAGTCTGAGCTGTACACTTGTATGTGGTTTTTATTAGTACCTACAATTTATACGCACTGTTGACGATTTGCTTTTATCCACTCATAAGTTTTCCCGCGAAGGCCGCATTATTATAGGTATTTATGACCCAGTTGGACAATATCGTCTTTTTTTTATTACGGATACGGCATGGTCAAACTCTGAACAATTTTCAAGAGACCACGTAGGATACAGCGCGTAGCGCTCCCTTCTTAACCCTTAAATAAGAAGAAAAGAATTCAGAGATCAACCCTACGATGATCCGATAAAAAACCATTTTATTTATTGCCTTGCGCAAACATGGTGCATCGGCAAGTCTATATAGGACATACACAAATTTGTTAATTTTTCCAAATACTTTTTCAACATGGTGTTTCCAATTAATTTGACAATCTAGTTGGATACCTAAAAAATTAATACAATTTACTTCTTTTACAGATTGTTCTCTATATTTTATATTTATTAAAATCCCGGGCTTAACTCTATTGTAAAATTGCATATAACATGTCTTGTCTATATTAAAACTAAGATTATTTGCGGTCATCCATTGAATAATTAAACTTAAGGTGTTATCTATGTCAATTTGAAAATTAATGTCATTTTTAAAACTTATAACTACAGAGATGTCATCCGCAAACAAAGTGCATGAGTGCTTGGTCACATTCGGGAGGTCATTAATATATAAAAGAAAAAGTAAAGGAACCAAGACACTTCCCTGAGGCAAACCTACAGGGTTTTTTTCAACTTCAGATTTATATGAAATGATTTCCGAATATTCATTGCTCTGTAAGATCTCAACGTATTGACACCTGTTTTCTAAGAAGGATTTAATTAATTCCGATGCTGGGCCGCGTATACCATATTTGTCACACTTATATAGCAATATATTATGTGCCACATTTTCAAATCCCTTTTTCATGTCGAAGAAAATAGCTATAGTTGGAATCTTCACGTCAACATTTCTACTTACTATATCAACTAACTGAACACAGGCCGATGTTGTATTCTTTCCTCTCTGAATAGCATGTTGCTCCGGTCTTAAAATACTATATTTTATTAAAAATGCATACAATCTATTATATATTAACTTTCAACTATTTTCGACAAAATAGAAATTAACGTTATAGGTCTGTATTTACTTATATCCTCCCTATTGTCTTTTTTGAATAGTGGTTTAACAACGGACAGTTTCAAACAACTAGGAAATACTCCTTTTTGGAAACATCTGTTCGCTAAATTTTCAATGATAATTGATAAACATTCCGAGCATTCCTTTATTATCCTAGTATTTATCTCGTCATACCCTGTAGCGTTTGTATTTTTTAATCCTTGTATGCATTTTTTCACTTCGCAGACATCGCACGGTTTTAGAAAAATGGTTGTGAGTTGAGATTCTAGTCGACTAACCATTGTACAGCCACCGTTCGTGCTAGAATTTCCCAAAACTGGTTGAATAAAATATTTATTGAATTCTGAGGCTATTTCTTTTGGTTCGTTTATAATTTTCCCATTTATATTTAATTGTTTGATTCCTTTTGGAGGCGACAGGCACGTTTTTTTGTTTTGTATAATGCTCCAAGAAGCTTTGCATTTATTTTGAGCAGATTCAATAAATTGTTGACTGTACTTTTTTGTGAAAATGCAATAAAAAATTTTAAGAGGCTGTTATGTTTTCTGTAGTTTACTTTATTTTCACGATTCCCATTTTTATAATATTGTAGCATAATATTCCTTTTTTTCCCACATGAATTCTTTATTCCTTTTGTTATCCATCGCATTTTATGATTTTTATTTTGTATCTTTACTTTAGTAGTCGGAAAACAGAGATTATAAAATAATAGCAAAGTATCGTGAAACTCTTTGAAGGCAATGTCAATGTCATTTTGTTTGCATATGTCATTCCAAGGTAAATTATTTAAACAATCCTTGAACTTCTGTATGTTATCTTTGTTGTAGTCTTTTTTTGTGATATACCAATGCCTAACTTTTACATATTTACTTAGTATGTATAACTAAATTGTATCTCTCAGTCATGCTTAATAGCTCTTTCGACCATTTCGTGAATTTTAGAGTATCAATATTTAAGTCTCCTGTGATAATAACCTTTTTTTATATTAATTAAACTACGAATCTTAAATAACAAGAATTCAAATTTATCAAAGAAAATGTTTAAATCGGCAGTTGGCGTTCTATAAATGCAAATAATAATATGATTATAGTACATTAACTCTATTACGCAACACTCAAACACATAATCTTGACTAACTAAATTGCATATTGTCAATTCCTTTGTATTAATGTGTTTCAGCGACAAAATACAAGAGCCACCCCTATTCTTATTTCGACAAAATAACCCTGCACAAATATATTTTTTCAAAAAGAGTAGAGTCTCGCTGCCTTTCCTTACAAATGTCTCGGTGAGGCATATAATGTCCAATTCGGTGTCCATTTCAGAGAGTGTTACTTCCAAAATGTCTTTTTTTGAAAGAAATTGTGCTATGTTTTGATGCATTATTTCTAGGTAATCTGGCTGTTTTAGATAGCTGCTACAATTTTGTCTAAAAAAGTGGTCGGTTTAACACTAAAATAAAAAGGTATGCTCCTTTCTTGTTTGGAAACTTTTCCTGTGATTTAATGTTTGGCTTATTCTGTACAATAGGATTACTTTTTATAGAAAAGTAGAAAGGAATAGTACCTCTGCTACTCTTTCTATTTCCATTTAATGTCGGTGTTATCGCTCTTTGTTTTATTATATTTCCCAAGTTGTTCAAATACCTTTTCTCATAATTTATATTATCAATTTCTACGTTAAGCTCATATTTGGAATAATTATTTACGACAATATATTTACAATTTTTGTACTCTTTTAATAATATCATAATATGGTGATTAAACATGGCCGGGTTAATATACTCATTCGACACTACACTTAAAATAAAAACTGTATGATTTCTTAAACAATAGAGAGTACTACTTAGCTTTGCAAATAACTCGAAGGGTTTCTTCTCGTTGGATCCCACACCGATTATAATAATATCGTCTTTGCTGAGTTTCGAGCTGAAGTTTTTAATATTTGTTAAAATATCTGAAGATGTTGCATTTGGTTTCGTTGTACAGGATACTGAGTAAATATCATTCCAGCTATTTTTTCTTGACTCTATTAATTTGACAGCTAAACCCTTAACCATTTGGTCTACCAGTATATAAATTTTTGGTTTCCCATTTTTAGGAGAAATTTGATTATTTTTTACTGGAATTGCTTCTGTACAATTTTTAACGTTCGTTCCTTGCTTTCCATCATTAATTTCTAAAGTTTTTTGTGGCATATTTTCCAAGTTCAGACTTATGGGGGTTTTCATTAAATTATGTCTAGTATTTCTTATCAAGATGGGTGATAGTGACGGGGTCTCAATGCTATTCTTTCTTTGTTTCCTTGGCTTCGGCGTTGCTGTAGGTAGTACTATCGACTTATTATGTGGTGACTTACTCGTTTTTTTCGCTTCCAATTCCGATTTTATTGCACTATTTCTAATTTTAAAGAAGTGATTTTTTCATGAGCTAGATTCAGCTTCTTCTGATAATCGGTTACGGTTTGTTTCAATTCTGTTATTATTGAAGAGTTTGTATCTGTATTTTCTAGTTGACTTTGAGATGATGTATACATCCAACATATCCATACATCCAGCAGCCGTGATAGCTCAGTGGGTAGAACACTCGGTTATCGTGCAAACGACTAGTGTTCAAATCCTGGGTCGGGCCTACACCAATTTGTCTTTTCTAAAGGCATATGTGTGGTTAATTTATCATGGTTGTTAACGGTGAGGGAAAACATCGTGAGGAAACCCACATGGCTGAGTTGTACTTAGTCATGTGACAGTGTATTCGTACAAAACGGCGATAGGCCTGCCCCCTATCACGTGAGTACACTGTCCATGCAAAACGCGGGTACTCTGAACACCAGGTGACAAAGTCACGTGATGTTCAGAAGTATTAGTACCTCTGCCAACCCCTTCGGGGATATTCGGCGTGAACGTTTATGTTTATGTTATATCCAACATAGAGGTCACAGAATCATAATTGCCTGATAGACTTGAATCAGACGAAGTGATCTCTGGCAGTAAAGTTTGCATGGCTGATTTTTGTTTAAAAGTTGTGATATTTGATGTAGATGGTTTGGGACTTATAGATAACATTGTGTTTTTTGTTATGCAAATATCACATTTCCATTTCTCTTTATATTATAGGTCTCCAACAATCACTTAAAAAGCCAATAGTCGCTTCTTACGGTCACCCATGGGAAAAAATGGGATAAGGGTAGTCTAAGCCGACACTACACAGCAAACAGGAAACTAAACCGGGATAAAAGCTGCTATACATGTGTAAGCAATTTACTAAATATTTTCCAGTGTATAGAACTTTTTTCAACTCCATGAAACCTTACGAAACATCACATCAATTTACCATCAATATCATTTCATCAAATTCGACTAACAATCGATTAATAATACGAATTAGTATTTTCGAAACTAAACAATATAAATGCCAATGTTTAAACTTTCGAGTGAGGCAGCTGATGTTTCGCGATCTCCCGTTTGAAGCGACGAGCACGCTAGTTGACCACCGTCCATCGCGGCCATTGCACGCTCATGCACATACAACCTCTTTACTATTACTTAAACTATCAGAATAAAGAAAAATAAAACAATAGAAACTTTTTAAACAGATGGCGGGAAAATTTTAAATTTGGAACAGTTTTTTTTTGTGACAGTGATAATTTTATTCGTGTAGTTTTTGGTTTTAAAGTTTTTTCGCTAAGGATTGCTGTTGTCCTTTCACGGATTTTCTTTTTACTGCTATTATGGTAAGTTAATTTACTTGTTTACTATGAATATATTATAATAATTATTGCATTTTATCTGTGCATCGTAAGACTGAACTCATAGATTATTAGATTACCACAACTTTCTTTTGACGTACAATATTATTGGCAATTTCCTTAACAATAAAATTGTTTACTTTTTTATATGCAATAGATATAATTATGTATAATTAGTATTGGTATTCAAATGTTATGCATATGGCTTGAACTGTTAAGTTGTTACATATGAGTATTCTAATTAAATAATAAGCAATTAATTATATTCTCGGTACGGGTAAAAGTAGCTTAAGAGTATTAATAATAAGTAAACATATCACGTATACCTTGTCTTTATTATTATTATTAATCTTTATTAACATAAATGGTTACATTTAACTATTACAAAGCCCTGCAAAACTGTTTTACAGTTTGTTTGCAGGTAGAGTCTCTTAAAATAATTTTTTATTTAGTTACATCTATGGTAGTGAGTTAAGAAAATATTTTTTTTTTCATTTGTGTTTAAATTTTTGTCTATTAGGCTCGAGGCGGATGTCCTCGGGCAGACTGTTGATCAAGTACGTTTATCACACATTTATATTAATAAACGAAGAGGCTTAATTACTCTTATAATATTTAGGATTAAAGGAATATGGATTTCAGTTATTTATATAGATCTTCAAATAAAATCGAGTGTATAATTTCAATAACTGCAGAATCTCTTGTTTTATTTTGTTAATGAATATCATAAAATTTAGGTTGTTTACTAGGTCGCAAATGTGCCTATTTAAAAATAGTGAAGGAATCATTCAAACAGAATAAAGGAGTTGCAAAGAAAATCACCCAAAAAGCTGCCCATAAATCAAAAGCTCTCTTTTTTTAAGTACTTAGTTTTACATTGCGCTTGCTTAACAACATTAATTTGTCCCATCATTGTGCTTTCTATTCTAAAAGACATTAAATTACTGATACTTTTTCTTTTAATGTATATCTAATACAAAGATGTCATAAGATTTTGCATACGAACTATCTTGATAATAATAAACACTTATTTATAACTTATTACTAAGCCATATATCATAGTAATTAATTCGTCATTTCGAGTCTATTTTACGCCCTTGCGTCATGAATTATTGAAATTAAGTGAAAGTTATGAATTAAGATATTTTTAAATACTGTTTCCGCGACGTAGTTTCGGCTCCGCCAAATCTGCTTAATTTTGTAAACAGCCACGTAATGTCTTGCACGATAATATATGAATTCTGAGCAGTTATCTGTCTTATAACTCAGTAGAGGAGGCTTCTTATAAAAGAAAGCGGGTGAGGAGAAAATTGATTTATGACTCACACCTTACTTACTGAGACATATGGACACCATGATATGTTAACATGATTAATTCTCAATACACACTCATATACACATATACTTGCATACTTAAATTAATAAGTACGTCTTAGAATGTCTACCCCTTTCTACCTATTGGTGTCATAAGATGCAACTAAGAGTTTGGGGCTTTTTTAAGTGGTTTGTGGGCGATGCGGTTGGAGACCCATCGCCAAAGATACTTTATTTCTACCATCTTGACCCCTATCAACTACCAAATGTGGCTGAAGAGTTTCTAGCTCTTAAGCTCTGGCTACCCCGTTTTGGGTTTTTTTGAGTATATGTATATATATATGTATTTACTGTGCTGCTGTAAATACATATATATACATGCTGTGTAGTGCCGGCTTAGAATAGCACTACCCCATTTCTTCCGGTGGGTGTACGTAAGAGGCGACTAACGGTATTGGGGCTTTTAAGGGATTTTTGGGCGATGCGGTTGGAGACCCATCACCAACAAACTTTATTTCACCATCTTTTCCCCATGCAACTTCCAAAAGTGGCTGAGGATTTTTTTATTCCCTAGCTCTGGCTACCCCTTCAAGGGATCTATAGCCGTGAGTATATGTATGTATGTATTTACTATAAATGCAGGCTGCATCTGTGTGTAGAATAAAAGGACATAAGTATGAAAAGTGTTGCCAAGACCATGCGAATCAAATTCGTTATTTATAGTCTCTGCCTACCCTGATAGGAACTAATAGTATGAGTGATTAATGCTAAGGAGTTTTTATTTAAATAATATTCTATTTATGCTGTTATTTAAGAACTGAAATCGGAAGGTTAAGACTCGATTCTTCAGTATTTCTAATTTTAATCTAAAATAACTCTATTGTATGACTTTATAGACACATATATCTTTTAAGTCTATTTTAGAATACTGATCTAGAAATTGTTTCCTGTTGAGAGCTATGATTCGGAAAAATATCTCTTATTAAGTTGTCTAAATCCGGTTACAACATTTTTATATCTTTCTATTTTTATCTTTCGATTTTATTTTCGTAATCTATTATAATATAATATACATTAAAAGAATGCGCTCTTTTTAAATATGCATTTGAAATTCGTTCTAATGTCTCATTTCTGTGTTTTAAATCATTTTAAAAAAATTTAGGGATTTAAATGTAGAAATATTTATAAATATTCGTTTTAAATTACAAATGGAAAGATGTAATTTTAAAAACGTTACGTTTTTTTCTTACACAATAGTTCATATTTTTTTTAAATCTTTACAACAATGATATTAGTGTCTCAGTCACTGGCAAGTCACATGCACATTATATGGTCTTGTTAAATTCATATATAAGGCAAATCGAAAATACCACATATGATGTTCAGAAGTATTAGTACCTCTGCCAACCCCTTCGGCGATATACGGCATGAACGTTTGGGTTTGAGAGTGAAAATATGATTGTAATAATAAATGACAAATTGTTTTCAAGAAGGAAATTAAAGGATGATATTACATATATTTAAGACAGAGAAAGTGCAATTGATTTTATAATGATGTGTCGTGAAATCTGTAAGTGACTTATTGTTTCCTAACATAACGGATATTTATACGTAAAATAACGGGGCTTGAAGGTTCTGAAAATAAATTAGCAATAAGATATTTAATATATTTCATTTTAGTTTTATTATTTTTACCTATGGTGTTATCAAATCGAAAACTTGACAATGATTGAATCTTCGACCATTATTGAACTTTGTTATATTTCTAGTATCTTTATTCCAAATAATTTACACCTGAAATGTGGTAAAAAAAGTATCAGTGATTCATCGTAATAGGAAAATAAATCAAAATTCTAAATATTGTCATTGTCACATATTTCTCCAAAGCCGAACAAGAAATTTTAAATTAAGAAACCTTCCTCAACAAGAATTAAAAAGTAAAAAAGAATGTTGACAGCAAAGAGGTTTACGTCTACATTATTTCGCGTCATCGAGTTATTCAAAAGACATAGCCACACTACGTAATTTGTTCTCAAAAGAAATTTCTCAATTAGTAGTGAGTTTATCTCAACCAAAAACTGCCACGACCTACTAAAAGAACTACGAATTCTAATTGTACATTTTACTCGCTTTCATTTGATTGATGTGATTCAGATCTCAGTTTTTTCTTTGATTGATATGTGCACGGGTGTGATTGAACGTTGTTGTAATCGAAAAAGTTTCGCTTTCAAAAAATTTTGAGTTTTGAGCGTGGAATTTTGTTAGTAACATTATGTCTCATAATCGAATTGTAACCAATAAAAGATCTTAGTTCAGTTTCGATGTCATATGGTGTCGAAAGCCTTGGTTCAGTGGTAAGTTAGTAAGCCAATGTTGGTACATAAATAATTTAAAAAATAACGTAACAATGAGGTGTATTATTTATCAAAATTATTGTTAATACCTAGGTAAATTGTCTAGCAGTAGTAGGTACTACTGCTAGACAATTTATTTTCAACTAGTGGATCGTCCCAGCTTCGCACGGGTAGCGTTGTTTTTTTAAATATCTGAGGTTTCTTTCTTCAGTCACTGCTCAAGCATTGTGAAATTCAGCGCAATGTTTTCAATTTATTAAATTTATAGCACTCCCTAAACAGTGCAGTTTGGTGATTTTGAATGCGCTTTAACGAACGGTTCAGTATTTCCGTTTAATAGCAAATTTTGGAATAAAACGCGATGAAGTACTTATACTAAACAATAAATCATTACGTGATGTAGGTAGGATGCAACTACTGGCGCCATCTAGTATGTTATATGTAAATTAGTAAAGATTTGGTTTTGATCACGGGCGCGATGGCTTATTTTATGTATAATTTCGGTGTTTCTCTACCGATTTCTATGAATCTTTTTTTATTGAATAGGTAATAATGTTACCTTTTTTAAATTAGGGATGACTGAGAGGTTTACAAACGTAAGAGTAAACAAATATAATCAGAATGTTCCGAACTGCTAAGCTATCAGGAAATACACGTGTTATTGTGAGTCAACCGTAAAAGATAGACATAAACTGTTGAGGTTTTTTTTTTAGATAGTTTTATGAAAAATATTTCCGTCATACATGATTTCTATGTAAGTTTAACCATTAAGGCTGCACACGCGACGGAAGCTTAAAAAATGAAGTAACTTCTCCCGTTTTCCAAAATTTCCCAAAATTCCCCTTTATTACTCTGCTGGAAAGTATACAAAAACCTGCGCAGGAGTATGAAGAATAATTGTACCAAGTTTCGTTAAAATCCGTCGAGTAGTTTTCGTTTCCATAAGGAACATACAAACCGACAGACAGACAGACAGACAGACAGACAGACAAAAATTTTACTGATTGCATTTTTGCCATCAGTATCGATCCCTAATCACAACCTGATAGTTATTTTTAAAATATATTTCATGTACAGAATTGACCTCTCTACAGATTTATTATAAGTATAGAAGATATATATTTTTGAGTCTGATACTTAAGACATAAACGCATATACGAGTATAATAAAGTTCTTACCTTGGCTAATTAAACTTACATAGATAATCTTAGTTTTACACTTATGCAATAAATTTTCATTAAGGTAGGCAAAGATTTTCATTTTGGGTCGTCTCTCACATTCTTCTTATTCTCTTTTAACTGATCGGAACACTTAATTTTAAAACCGTGGTTAACTCTATAAGTGTTTTGATGTTCTACAACCTCACGAAAGGACTTTTCACATAATTATTTTGCCTTAAAAATGAGTTTTTATGGTATATAAATGTTCATAATATTTTCAAAATCATACACCTTTAAAATTTTACTATTTTATTAGTTACCATTCTAGGTACTAGGATAAAATGACTGTCTTTGTTTGCGTATGATAAATATCTTCCCACCTTAACTCCTATCACACAATCGTTCACTAGGTTAATGTATATCGAATATTTTAGCATAACAATCACCGTTAAATCGAATAGCAATTACTTTGAGAAATGGGAGTCCATCACTACGGCACGCGCGCATACCCGAGCACCTGTTATTACCACAGCCTACTCATTTTTATGTAGCATTTCATACTGAATTAATATGTATGAGTTTTACCGTTTATTACTGTTTTTCTATAAATAACTCTGACATACAATGCGATGTTCAAGATGTATGGATAAAGGAATATTGTCGTGGATATTGTTATTAAGAAGTATATTCGGGAAGGAAAGGTAGAAGTAATAAGTTTTTATAAAACTATTTTTTAATTAGATTTTTTACTTCAAACTTTAAGTCAATCGTTGTTTTGTTTAGTACGGTATTTAGTAAAATTAGTGTAGTAGAAGCATAGATGTACTAATGAAAAACGTTTATTAGTATCTAGTAGCTATCATCCATCGTCTCAATTTGAAATGTATATGATATCAATGATTCCAAATAAGCCTAATAAAACTATAGAACCACAAAACGAGCGGATAACAGCCATGATTTAGCAGCGGCCTAGTTGAGACGAGATGACGTTTGTTTCGTGAGCGGACTGTCATTGGGGGAGTGGCTGTATGCGGGGTTCAATACAGATGTGTTTTAATTTTGAATTTTGAATGCGAGCATTAGCTTTAAACCCACGGCTATAAATCCCTAGAAGGGGTAGCCAGAGCTAAGGATTTAGAAATTCCTCAGCCACGTTTGGAAAGTTGAAGTTGAAATCTATGCTGCGTAGTGTCGGCTTAGAATAGCACTACCCCATTTCTTCCGGTGGGTGTTCGTAAAAGGCGACTAACAGTATTGGGGTTTTTAAGGGATTTTTGGGCGATGCTGTTGGAGACCCATCACCAACAACCTTTATTTTAGCATCTTTTCCCCACTTTATAGATATATTTGGATATAATATCAATGGTTCCATTTAGGCCTAATATAGTTATAGAACCACAAGTTGGGCGGATAACAGCCGTGATGTGGCAGCGATCTAGTTAAGAAGTGCCATTAGTGGAGTGGTGGCATGCTCGGGTTTGTGGTTTCCTTTTTATACAGACCTGCTTTATTTGGTGGAATTCTGGGAGTTTTGTTAGTAAGAAATCGTGTACAGACCAATAAATATGTAACACTGGGCTAGTATGTATTCTTGTCATCTACCATTATATATATAAATAATGTATATCACACAAAACCTACGTCAAAATTCCGAATCACAAAATAGAGATTCATCTCGAATTACGAGCGAAACTTCCATCTAGAATTGAGTTCATTCCATTCATTTCCATTTTAAATAAATTCTCTGTCATACGCATCAGCAAAATGGATAAATCGGATCAAACAATAATCCAAACCCAAAACCGGATACTCTTTCTATTTAGGAAATTAAACTAGATGTAGAGGTACAAAAATATAAAATAATAGAGGCAACGCCACCAAAATAGATGCAACATTTCTAACTCTTACCATAAACAGAAAACTAAGAAACGCTGCTCTATTCATAGATTTATTTCCTAAAAATAAAAGAGGCGGCTTACCTTTGAGCTAACTTTCTATCGGCAAACAAAATTTATTCACACAAACTTTGAAATAAACATGAATTGCTAATGCACTTTTGCGGATCAATTGTTTGTAACATATAAAATATTTTCTCTGAATTGCATCCGCCATTTTGTTAAACTAGCAAGTCATTTCAGTGTCTCTTCATAGAATGTACAATTTGGCGGGCTATGTCTGCCGAGGATTAGTTCCAAATTCAAATATAGCATGACAAAGCAGTAGTTTATGAATGTCATCTTAACAAATGAGTTTGTATAGGTTTTGAGAAAGCGAAGGTTAAGGGTCCACAAAGAAAGTAAGGTCGATTTAACAATGAAAAAGAATCGTTTATATGTTAGTTACTTCATATATCATGTTTTACATATTACAAATATGTTATGTTATTTTAACTCAACAAAATATTTCTTTTTGTGCCTCAGTAATTTCAAAAAATCAAGTTATAAACCATACGGGTAATATACGAAGATAAATATTAAATCAACATAGTGGTACTGACCATATGGTAATTATTAAACGTAGCCTTTATCTTCATATTAAATTAAAAAAAACATAATAATATAAATGAATAAATAAAATAAAGTAGTTAACATATTTACCGGGTGTTATACTGCCGCGTAATTCCATTTACGATCGCTATTTGACTTTCTTCGCTTTGCCGCGCGCCGATTGAAGAGCTCTCTGCCTATTCTGCTAATAATCATATTAAATATTATATAAATATAAGATTTCAACATTTATAGTGTACGGTAAACTAATGACCTATATTAACATCCTATTATATAGAAGATCCTAACCCAATGGTAACAATGGACGTGGGAATAAGTAAGTAAGAGAGGAACTATTTAAAAATAAGCATAGCAAGAGAACACACACATACTGGTTTAAACTTAATATCACTTTTCCCCGTTTTTTTGGAATTTAAGCCGGTACTAGTTAAAAAGCGCATCCATTTGCAAAATATAATATTAATGTTCACTGCCTGAGCGTTTTCTAAAAGGCCTAATGTTCTCGTTCAAGGAATTATAAAATTTCGCAGATAACAAATATTTTTAGTCAATATTAAATCGCTCGTAATTCTTCAGAAAGATACTAGAACAGCTTAGTGAGAAAATTCCAACAACAACATCTTATGCAACACCTGCTTTTACCATAAAAGGCTGTAGAAAACTAGAGGTAGGCGAAAACTAGTTGACATTTTAACCTTCGCGTAGCTAGGTAGTTTAATGTCTGAACAAACTTTTTATTTGGTGATAAAACCGTTGAGAACAAAACAAGTCTATCAACATTATATGATTTAGAATCGTGGACAATTATGATTTTATTTACCAGCATTTGAGGCTAGTAATGGGGAATCAGTGAATTTGGATTTAAGTTGAATTACATACTGTTTATAATATTACGCATGGGTATAAGTATAATAATGTTTATTTGGCCTTGTTTTGTGCATCTACCCAAATAATTAATTTATCGATCTCACCTTCCAAAGGTTGTCTGGAAGAGATCGCTTTTAGCGATAAGACCGCCAATTGTACCTCACTGTAAACTGTATGATAATTACTTTTGTAAGTTTGTGTTTGATGTGCAATAAAGAGTTATTCTATTCTATTCTATAAGCGTCTATTGAATGAATTTTAATATTGATAGCCATTTCTTTCAGTTTTCCTTATCTTCTATTGAAAAATAAACGCACATTATTATTTATAGGGTTAATAACCATAAAATAAATAAAATCTTTTATCTGTTATCTTTGTTGTATGTTTTTAAAATACATCAAAGTTAAGTGCCATAGTCACTTTTACACAAGTTCTATCGTTTCAGATCACGACTTTGATATGTTTTAGATTAAGCGAAGGCAGGAATCGAAATAATGGCATCAAGATAGTAGATAAAATAAGCGGAAGTCCAAAGTAATGAAAAATTTTGAATATGATTGAGAAACCTTATTACTATGAGGGTCCCGAGAGAGGATTGTATCGTACAAAGTTGCTGTCAAAAGTTGATGCCTACCCCAATGGGAATTAACTGGTAACATATCATTAATAGAAACATATATAAAGTAATACTTATATTTAAGAAGTCTTCTTACTTACAGTAAATTATATTATTATCCAAGACTAAGTACAGAACAAGTATGCGGTGATTACTTTTCCCCCTTAAGAGCTTATTCCATTACACTTTGTCGTTGCTGAATTCAGACGTCCTTCGAAGTTACTGCCGCAGACGCTTGTTATTCCACTAGTCTGGATTCAGATTCTGTGGCTTTCAGACGTCTTCATTCAGACAAATGGAATAAGCTCTTTAGTCTATACATACACCCTAAAATCAACACAAATGACACAAAAGTCACCTAAGGTTGACAGTAAACTTGGAGAAAGCCTGCTGGACAAATTACAACATTAATCAAGTAAAATTACGATTAATAATGTCAGATGTTGTTAAAACCAATCTTGGCTTATTATAACTGCATTTAAAATTACTTTTCACCGATTAATTATCTTTCAATTTAAACACTTAAATTTTACTCACACATAAGTATTAAATGTTCAAATCACTTCATTTGTTTATAGCCCATTATTGCAATAGTAGTGTGAGGCTTGTGAGAGCACGTATCTTATATGAGAAGTGAGAAACAGACAGATTTTGTATGAGTAATCTGTCACTTTCTCACTTCTCATGTGCCGCACTAGTAGTTAAGGCTTGTGAGAGCATATATGTCACATAAGAAGTGAGAAACTGACGGATTACTCATCTGACTGAAAATCAGTGTTGTGAGTTCTCAAAGCTCACAACGTTATGCTGAGTCAGCACCGTTTCGCTGTGCAGAGACCTTTGTATGTAAATGGTCAACTTATGTTGTTTTTTTAAAAAAAACTTTTTTATTTTCTATCTTTGCTCTGTAATACGTTCTGTATTACATTGTTTTTTCTATTATTATTATAAATTTTTTCATGTTTTTTTTTCCAATGTTGTTTGTGTCAATGCTTCTATTTTTCTTTTTATGTTTAACTGTATGTCTCTTGCTCATCTGTGCAGCGAATAAATGTCTCTCTTTCTTTCTCTTTCTCTTTCTTTCATACATAATATGTCAATATCTCACTTCTCACATGGCAAATGCGCTCTCACTCGCCTCATGCTACGGGGGCTGGTCTGTAGTTTAAGCCAAATAAAATAATTTTCTCGCTCCAATATTTACTAGAGCACATTTTATTGAATATCCAAGACCCGACAGAATACCGGCCCGTCACAAACGCATTACGCTATATGTGGGCGTCTGCGATCGGTTTCCTGACCAGAAGATTTCTCTCATCTGGAAAGCATTGTAGATACGAGCGAAGCATGAAAGTGGAAATCTTATGTTTAGCTACTGTACGGGCGATAGTGATATGTTATTTTGACAGGTACATTTTTCACTACTTAGTTATACTAACAGTTTCATATAAGCTACATGTAAAGAGGTTGCTGTGTTGTGTCGGCTTAGAATAGCACTACCCCTTTTCTTCCGCTGGGTGTACGTAAGAGGCGACTAACGGTGTTGGGGCTTTTTAAGGGACTTTTTGGGCGATGCGGTTGGAGACCTATCATCAACAACCTATATTTTATCATCTTTTCCCCACGCAACTTCCAAAAGTGGCTGAGGAATTTCTAATTCGTTAGCTCTGGCTACCCCTTCTAGGGATTTATAGCCGTGAGTATATGTATGTATGTATGTATGTAAAGCGGTGTGCGTATAAGCTAATGTCATTGAGAATTCAACTAATAGAGCAGAAACCAAACGTAGTTAAGTACAAAAATTGCAAAAAACAACCGCTAAAAACTTAATGTCACAATAATTTATATTATTTTCTTAGACTTTCACGAGTGCACATTAAAACAACTATTGATTTTCGGATATTTAATCTATACTTATAATAAATCTGTAGAGAGGTCAATTCTGTACATGAAATATATTTTCAAAATAACTATCAGGTGGTGATTAGGGATCGATACTGATGCCAAAAATGCAATCAGTAAAATTTTTGTCTGTCTGTCTGTCTGTCTGTCTGTCTGTCTGTCTGTCTGTCTGTCGGTTTGTATGTTCCTTATGGAAACAAAAACTACTCGACAGATTTTAACGAAACTTGGTACAATTATTCTTCATACACCTGCGCAGGTTTTTGTATACTTTCCAGCAGAGTAGTAAAGGGGAATTTTGGGAAAACGGGAGAAGTTACTCCATTTTTTAAGCTTCCGTCGCGTGTGCAGCCTTAATGGTTAAACTTACATAGAAATCATGTGTGGCGGAAATATTCTTCATAAAATTATCTAAAAAAAAATTCTCAACAGTATATGTCTATCTTTTATGGTTGACTCACAATAACACGTGTAATTCCTGATAGCTTAGCAGTTCGGAACATCCTGATTATATTTGTTTACTCTTACGTTTGTAAACCTCTCACTCATCCGTAATTTAAAAAAGGTAACATTATTACCTATTCAATAAAAAAAGAATCATAGAAATCGGTAGACAAACACCGAAATTATACATAAAATAAGCCATCGCGCCCGTGATCGAAACCAAATCTTTACTAATTTACATATAACATACTAGATGGCGCCAGTAGTTGCATCCTACATAACGTAATGATTTATTTTTTAGATTGTTATAAATACTTCATGGCGTTTTATTCCAAAATTTGCTATTAAACGGAAATACTGAACCGTTCATTAAAGCGCATTAAAAATCACCAAACTACACTGTTTAGGGAATGCTATACATTTAATAAATTGAAACATTACGCTGAATTTCACAATGCTTGAGCAGTGACTGAAGATAGACACCTCAGATATTTAAAAAACAACGCTACCCGTGCGAAGCTGGGACGATCCACTAGTCTAAAATAACACTTCAATCTTGCCGTGACCATGATAACTGAAAAGTTGTCAAAACGTCGGGCTTTAAAACTATGCAATAACACGCGATTAAATATCCGAAAATCAATAGTTGTTTTGATGGTAAAATAAGTTGTCCCCTGTGGTTGTCCCCAACTCTGATTGGTTGATTCAATATTCTGACTTTTGTTGATACATTTGATTTGCTTAAGTCAGTTGAAAAACATCACTGAATCATTAACGGAAATTTATATTCCTCGTATTTTCTCTATTTAATATTGTGTTCTGTTTGCGCAAGTTATCCTGATCAAAAGCATAACACAAGTTTAACATCTAGTCTTCCTGAGACCATGGACACTGAAAAGTCCAAAACGTTAGGACTTAATTAAATTAAAAACGAGATGGTATCCGTACAATAATTCCATTAAATTCTTCTCTATTTAGTTAAGTTCGCTATGGCTAGGTTTGACTTTGAAAGCGTGTTTAAAGGCTAGTTCATTCATTTGGTCTGGAGTATACTTAGTCTAAATATTAAAAAAAAAATGTTACTTACATTGAAAATCTAGTCCTAGAATCGACTGAAAAAGCCACGTGGTATTCAGAGGCCTTAGTACCTCAGCCAAACCTTCATGGCTTACTAAGCAAGCAATATTTTTTAAGTAATAATTGGAATATTTTACAAGTTTTGACGATTATTCAGAGTAAATTATTTATGAAAAATTATTTAAACTATTTTAGCTACCTCCTTCTTATCCATTATAAATGCGTCCATTTAGCAATAACTGCATTTATCACATATTGACGAATTCAAAATAATTAAGATGATATTTACATTTCCCAGACACATTCATCGATTATTAATGGAAATAGAAGTAATTTAATTAGAAGTCATCCAAATAGAGTAGAAAATAAACTATGTAAAAACCACACCTTGAAGAAACTAGAACTTTCATTCTTTTAAAGATCAAGTCATTCGCCGCATATTAATTAAGTGATTTAAATAGAAAATACGTCATTTATACTCTTTTGTAATGCATTTTGAGTCTCGACAGATCTAGTGCATTGCATTTATCAATACATTACAGTAGGATTGCAAATTTTATGCATTTTTAATTTCAAAATAAATTATAACCCAGTATAAATAAAAACATATACTTACGCCATCAGTTCCTAATGGGATAGGCAGAGAATATCGATCACCCCTTTGCCAGGAGCAAACCTCTTTAGCTTCTTCCCATCCCATTATATCCCCATCAATCTTATTTTATTTTATTTTAAGTTTAGCTTCATATAACAGGTAAGACACAATACATTTATAAGTAAATATGTTATTTATTAAAAGATCTAGTGACTAACCCTTAAGAATATGATGATGACATGCTATGCGTTGTTAATATCAAAGTTTTACATTGTAATTCTATCTTAGTCTTAGGTAATATGTTTTTTTTTATATTCATTTATTGGAACATTGGAGACCCGTCACCAAAAACATTTATTATTACCATCTTTTCCCCAATCAACTTCTAAAAGTGGCTGAGGAATTTCTCATTCCAAAGCTCTGGCTAACCCGTAAAGGGATTTATAACCGTGAGTATATGAATGAATGAATGAATGAATGGTCAATCTTTATCTTTTCATACATGTTTTTTTATTCTTCATACTGTGGACACCTGCCTTTTTGAGCACACTCCCTATTTGGTCACCAATTTTCTTCATATTCCCTTTGCTGAAAGTGGCATAAAATATAATTTTCTCAATATTTCTTTAACTTTTAACAGATTCAATAGACGTTTCAATATGTTTTAGATTAATTTTTTAATAAAACGAATTAAATTTGCGTCTCTTTGTATATGCAGCCGCTCTTTTATTGCTTCTTTGGGCTATGAAACATAGAATAAATTTGTTGGAAGTCGTAAACATAAAAACATATTTGACAAAACATTTTTGACATAAAACTAATTTACTCAGTTGATAACACAAATTAACAATTTTTTTACGACTGATTTACTAGCGGATAGCTTCTTAAATTAATTACATATTCAAGACCTTTTAAAAAGCTGTTAAATTAAAATTTTAACGTTTGTAATAGTGAGATAAAATCCTTGAGTGGAAATTTTATGAATGTTAGTTAATTTTCTTTAATCAATAGAAACTCTAATGGGATAGGGTTAGTTTGATATTTCAAGTTCACATTATCTGTCAAATAGGTATATACAAAATTAAAATAAGCTTTACAAATAATACATACATGTACTAACGGCTATAAATCCCTGAATGGGGTAGCCAGAGCTAAGGAATTGGGAATTCCTCAGCCGATTTCGGAAAGTTGTCTAGGGAAGCGATGGTAAAATAAAGGTTGTTGGTGATGGGCCTCCAACCGCATCGCCCAAAAATCCCCTAAAAACCCCCACCACCGTTAGTCGTCTTTTACGTACACCCACCGGAAGAAATGGGCTAGTGCTATTCTAGGCCGACGCTACACAGCAAATAATACCCATGGCTATAATTTGGAGAATGTAAATCGTTTTTATAACATGCCCATGACATTTATACATGAAAACGATTTCTATGAAAGAGCAATATAAATTCTGATGACCATTCACGCTCATTACTTAGTTATTAGAATGATGAAACCACAATCCACTAATGTGAAACAAATTTGAGAAAACATATACAAGAAATGTCAGTTCTCAAATATTTCATTTTTATTTAAAAGCTGTGTAGTGTCGGCATAGACGAGAGCACTACCTCATTTCTTCCGGTGGGTGTACGTAGGAGGCGACTAAGGGTATTATAGCTTTTTAATGGATTTTTGATCGATGCGGTTCCGAGATTCGAGATACGAGACCTATCACCAAAAACATTTAGGTATTGGGGCTTTTAAGGGATTTTTGGGCGATGCGATTGGAGAACCAACAACCTTATTTTACCAACTTTTCCCCACTTAGCTTTCCAAAATTGGCTGAAGAATTTCGAATTCCTTAGCTCTGGCTACCCCATCTAGGGATTTATAGCCGTGAGTATATGTATGTATGTATGTATGCTGAATATGTCCTAATACTAAAAGTATGTTGTTTTCTAAATGAATAATAATAATATAACTTCTCAAAATAAAACTAATCGTTAAATGGACTTGTCAATATATTTAAATATATATTATGTAAATGGTATCATATAAATTTTTGTACTTATTCATGTGTGTATTAGTACAAAATGGCGATAGGCCTGCCCCTATCGCCTGCCCCCTATCGCTTGAGTACACTGTCCAAGCTAAATGTGGGTACTCTGAACATCAGGTAACAATATGGCGTGATGTTCAGAAGAATTAGTACCTCTGTCAATCCCTTCGGGGACATACCGCGTAAACGTTTGAGTTTGAGATGACTTTTTGAACCGTAGTGCCAACAACTATTTTTTAATACAACAGCACAGATTACCCAAAGTAAAAGTCATTTCGTAAAGATACGTAACAAAGCTTCGATTACTAGCTTCCTATAGGAAAAAAAATTTCGTCTTAGTCTTGGCTGTAGCAAGGTAATGCAACAAAAGCCTTGACAGCCACACAACCCTACGTTACATAATTTCCACGCTCAATGGATCTGACACAGGAACTGATACGACTGATAATTAAAACGTCATAATTGATGGTGTATTACGGTTACCATGCGTTGGAATGAAAGTAGGCTTCTGTAACTGCAGCATAATTCAAGAATATGTTTGTCTAAGTAGTGAATTACACGGTCTTGTATACCTAGTTTTTCTGTTGTATATATTATATATCGAAATTACATACATACATACATACATTTACTCTAGGCTATAAATCCCTAGAAGGGGTAGCCAGAGCTAAGGAATTTGAAATTCCTCAGCCACTTTTGGAAGTTGCGTGGGGAAAGATGGTAAATTGTAGGTTGTTGGTGATGGGTTTCCAACCGCATCGCCCAAAAATCCTTTAACAGCCCCAATTCCGTTAATCGCCTCTTACGTACACCCACCGGAAGAAACGGGGTAGTGCTATTCCAAGCCGACACTACACAACAACTTATATCGAACTTGTCCTATATAAATGAAAAAACTAACAACAAGGCAAATATTTGCATCAACGGTTATTATACGATTTTTAATCATAGTAAGTATAATTTAATTTACTTAGTACTATGAAGACTTTTGAAAATCTACAAAAACTGTTACACTCCTTATATTTACGTAATATCGCTGTTGCCCACCTACGCCATTAAAGATTTATATTTTTCCGCCAGCTATGCTACCTCCTTTCACACATTTTCCTACCAAAGAGTCTGGTTATCTTTGACTAATGCGTCCTCTATGACTCGATGAACACCACTACTTTAGCCTTTGATAAAAATATAATAATAAAAAGATATTTTATCAATTCCATCAATTCGTTTTTTTTAATATTATGATTTATTGTTATTAGAATATGCTTTTATGTTAGGTTTGCCGTTATAACAAAGTGGCTATTAATAGCCATCTACGCCGATAAACACATCAATACTTAACACATTAGGTATTAATAGCGACTGCATATTAGGAGTATAAGTACTGTACGGTAATCACCAGCAACTTGAAATTGTAAGCTGTGTGGTGTCGGCTTAGAATAGCACTACCCCATTTCTTCCCGTGGGTGTACGTAGGAGGCGACAATCGCCCGATTTCTGAATTGAGTATTTCAGCTGAGAACAACTTAAGTATCGTTCTGTCGCATTGAAATCTTAACAACTGAATGAGACAAAACGATACTTAGGTCATTCTCAGCTTGAATACTCAATTCAGAAATCGGGCGTAAGGGTATTATAGCTTTTTAATGGATTTTTAATCGATGTGGTTCGGAGATTCGAGATGCGAGACCTATCACCAAAAACATTTACTTTACAGTCTTTTCTCCATTCAACTTCCAAAAGTGGCTGAGGAATTTCTAATTCCTTAGCTCTGGCTACCCTTTCTAGGGATTTCTAGCCGTGAGCATATGCAATGCATGTGTGTTTGTATGTTAAAATTGTAGAAGAATAAAGGAGCTTGCTGTATGCATACCAGAAAATATCATAAAGACTTACATGTTACATGGTACATGAGAGAAATGTCTCATCACCAAAACTTTTAAATATAAATATAAATACAGCTTATAATTTACTGCTTTAAATATTCGACCGTTAGTCGCCTCTTACGGACACCCACCCGAAGAAATGGGGAAGTGCTATTCTAAGCCGACACTACACAGCAAATTAGTTATTGGGGCTTTTTAAGGGATATTTGGGCGATGCGGTTGGAGACCCATCACCAACAACCTTTATTCTACCATCTTTTCCCCACTCAACTTCCAAAAGTGGCTGAAAAAATTCTAATTTCTCAGCTCTGGCTACCCCTTTTAGGGATTTATAGTCGTGAGTATATGTGTGTATGTAAATATTTGAGTATCCTTCTCATTAACAAACACTCATAATGCAATTTACAAATTGCTAATTTATTCCACTTATACTGCCTCTAATTCTAAAATAATATCATTAATTATCCGTAAAATGAAGAACTTGAATAGAACACAAAGAGAGAACATCTTGATTATAAAATATTTGTTTTATTCCAAGAGAATCCTTTAGAATTATATAACATAGCAATCAAGTAAAAATATGGTAATGTACAGCAACAGGCCGAACCAGATACCAATATTAATGTTTATTTAATACACGAATAACGTTATGCCGTGTTCGGTAACAGATTACTGTGAATTCGTAAATACTTTCACTGGAAATTAATTACTAGATAAAACTAGAAAATCATCTTTCTTCCATACACCACTTTCCATAGATTGAGACTTAAGTTATTGGAAACATATTAACTTTCGATGACGGAATAATGGCGCAATAATTTTATGCGATAGCGATTGGCTGGCTTGTATTATTATTCACTATTATGTTTTATTGGTAAGATTAACTACAGAATAAACAGTAATATTAAATAATTCAATTCTAAAACATTTCCAATATATACATGCATATACTAACGGCTATAAATCACTAGAAGGGGTAGCCAGAGCTAAGGAAATTAGATATTCCTCAGCCACTTTTGGAAAGTTTAGTGGGGAAAAGATGGTAAAATAAAGGTTGTTGGTGATGGGTCTCCAACCTCATCGCCCAAAAAACCCTTATAGCCCCAATATTGTTAGTCGCCTCTTACGTTCACCCACCGGAAGAATGGGGTAGTGCTATTCTAAGCCGACACTACACAGCAATATATAGGGTTTGCATTATTTAAATGATTAAGTTACTGCTTATTCAGGGGTTTCTTGAATTAACCCAGCCCTTGTACTCCAAGACTGCCACCTTGGTGGACTCTGACCAAGTAACCTGATCCAGGATAGGTTCTGAAACCTCGGCAGAAACACATATTGACTGTGTGTAATAATATCTGTTCCATTTGCTCTTTTAAAAATTCGTTATTTCTACAATAAAGCTGTTGTAGAACTCTAAGTACAAGATTATTTTTCAACTATAAAGTGCTTAATAAACCAAGCTTTCAGCATTTGTCCCTTTGCTTTTCTGAATATCTGTTCTTATATCTTAATAATAATATCTTTTTTTAATAGTTTAGAGTTCTATTTTCTGTTTAAAATGATTTTTTTAAATATAAAAAAAGTTTATTTAGTAAGGCATTTTGCTGTAATTTTGGATATATATATATTCCCATGTATTTTTGCTTAAATGAATTCCATTACGTGACCACACGGATTAATTACTTTACGTAGGCCCTTTTTATATATATTTTACGGACCTGCTTAATTGAAACAGTTACATAATACTCCATAAATCAACCTATTATGAAAGTGTGAATATATCATACGATGGAAATAAATTTATTCTTTCAAAGTTGAGTAGCTGTGTAATGTCGGCTTAGAATAGCACTACCCCATTTTTATCCGTCGGTAATCGTAAGACACGAGTTTTTGAGTGATTTTTGGGCGATGCGGTTGGAGACCCACCACCAAAAACATCTATTTTACAATATTTTCCCCACTTAACTTCCAAAAGTAGCTGAATAATTTTCTGCTTCCAAAGCTCTGGCTACCTCTTTTAGGGATTTATAGCCGTGAGTTTAAATTTGAATGATTTATCCCAGTTTGCCAAGGATCTTAAAGTTTTAATTACTATCGTAAACCAAATAGTTATTCAAAAGCTGTTTTTTGGCTACCATCAATGGAAACAGTACTTAAGGTCTGCCAAATTTCACAAGACCCACGTGGTAGAGTGTGGTCTAGCCACTTCGAAACAGGTAAAACCTATCGATTGGAATGTATATAAGCTGCGATGGATATATCTTTGTTGTATATTTTTAAATGCTGTATGAGTATCAGTAAAAATAACTCCGTTTGTCGGCGTTCTAAAGTAACGGTTCATGTTATGCACAAGTGAACCAAATAGTTTTAATTGCTTATTTAATACTATGCATGCAACATGGCTGTTGTGAAGTATCAGCTTAGTATTCTAATCATTATTTTTCGTGGGCGTAGAAAAAGGCAACTTAGGAAATTAGGAGCTTTTAGGTGATTGTAGGGCGATTTTTAATAAGGTTTTTTTTTTTATGTGGAAGGTAATGTTAGTAGAGGACGACCTCGGAGGACACATTTGGATCAAATAAAAAATGTGCTCAAAAAGGCAGGTGTCCGCAGTATGAAGAATAAAAGGGCATGTATGAAAATATAGGTATTGATGGATGTAAACGAAGCCAGAGAGGTTTGTCAGGATCGTACGAAGTGGCGATCGATAGTCTCTGCCTACCCCAATGGGAACTAACGGCGTCAGAATATGTATGTATGTAGGGCGATATGGCTCGAAACCCATCACCAACAACCTTCCTTTATGTTACCATCATTTCTCCCTTTCTAAAGTGGCCAAAGAATTTTTAAATCTGAACTCTGTCTCTCTTTTTCAGATTTATAGTCGTGAGTTTAGTATGTATATGTATTCCGCCGGTTGTTGGTGTTCTAAAATAACGGTTGATGTTATGCACAAGTGAACCAAATAGTTGTAAATGAATTGCTTATTTTATATTATGCATGCAACATGGCTGTGAGTTATTGTATACTAAATATTACTCCTGGTAATTTGCCTTTGTATGACGACTGTATTGACGTAAAGAGGTAGTGTGAGCTTACTGAAGACAAGTTTTTAAGGAAATTTCATGCTTTTCATCCACGAGTTAATCATAAATATGATAGAGAATATTTGTTTTTTTTTTCTCTTATTTATATGTTTCATGTAATTCATTTAGTCTCTCTATGTCTTAGGTTTTCAACTCACGTGTTCCCGCACGAGTATTCCCGCTAAGCTATCAAAGTTTGTTTTTGAAAATATCGTGGAATTATCCGCTAGTACGAGCGACCTTTTATCTAGATATCGCGTGATATAAAATAGCCTTCTCTTTCGCACTTACCGTATCGTATTTCGTCATCTCATTCTAACCGATATCGTGACGGTAAAATAACGCTTGTGCTAGGTCTCTAGGTTCAGGATAATTATTATACTCACTCGGGGCGTGTTTGCACTAGATATAGAATAGTGCCTAGTTTTATTTGAATTACAACCCAGAAATATACAGCAAATTAAATAAATCCACGTAGGAAGTACAGTAGGGGAGTCGACTTATACGTGCACTTGTATCACTCTATGAGGATTCCAGTGCATGTGTGAGAGTAAACGGGGAAAATACTGACTGGTTCGGGATCTCTCGGGGTGTCCGACAGGGTTGTGTAGCTTCCCCGTGGCTCTTCAATTTGTTCATGGATGACTGTTTAACAGAGTTGCGTGAAAGTGATTATGGATTGAGAATGGGTGGATTCATCATTAAATGCCTCTTATATGCCGACGATCAAGTGCTACTTGCATCATCGGTGGAAGAGCTGCAAGAGATGATGAATATTGCATGTGCGTCTTTTGAAAAAAAGGGAATGAGGGTGAATGTGGATAAAACAAAAACTATGGTTTTTGAAAGAGAGGTGAATATGACCGAATGCGTGATTGAGATTAATGGTAAGAAAGTGGAACAAGTGAAAGAGTTTGTGTATTTGGGAAGTTTGTTTACTAGGGATGGAAAGTGTGATGAAGATATCGAGAGAAGAGTGAAAAAGGGTAATGCGGTAAATGGAGCACTGGATAGTCTAATGTCTAGTCAGTCGGTGTCTGAAAAGGCCCGAATGGCTGTGCATGATGCTGTCCTCGTTCCTACGCTTATGTATGGCAGTGAATGTTGGGTGTGGCAGAAGAAGCATGAAAGTAGAGTGAATGCAGTAGAAATGAGATCCCTCAGAAAAGTGTGTAATGTAAGGTTATGTGATCGTGTGAGGAATGATGTGATTCGTGAAAGGTGTGGTGTAAAAGATGATATTGTAAGAAAGATAGAAAAAGGAATGTTGAGATGGTTTGGGCACATAGAGAGGATGGATGACAGTAAATTGGTGAAAGAGATATATAGAGCCAATGTGGAAGGTAATGTTAGTAGAGGACGACCTCGGAGGACACATTTGGATCAAATAGAAAATGTGCTCAAAAAGGCAGGTGTCCGCAGTATGAAGAATAAAAGAGCATGTATGAAAAGATTGATGGATGTAAACGAAGCCAGAGAGGTTTGCCAGGATCGTACAAAGTGGCGATCGATAGTCTCTGCCTACCCCAATGGGAACTAACGGCGTGAGAATATGTATGTATGTATGTATGAAGTACAGTATAACTTTCTGCAATCAACAGCAGCATTACAAATTTCAAGCTTACACATTATTTGTACAGTTAGTCGACATCCAACGAAATTAACGAGGAAACCGCTGACCTAGAGACCGAATGGGGCTTTTCCGATACAGATGTGATTGAGTCAAGAAAATTTAGGTTTCATTTTAATGTAAATAAAGAATAAATAAAGGAAAGAAAAATTTCGACACAGGGGAAATTTTGCTTTCTTTTATTTATTAGTAAAATCCCCACATAAGGTTTTCATGAACAAAAAGATTTAAATTCATTGTAAGATACTATAATTTCAGAATCGAGTTAAGATTTTTTAATTATACATTCTTAAAAGACATAACATAACATAAACGTTCACGCCGTTTATCCCCGAAGGGATTGGCAGAGGTACCAATACTTCTGAACTCACATGACAGCGCCATCTAGTGTCCAGAGAAGGTACCCACGTTTTGCTTAGACAGTGTACTCACGTGATAGGGGGCAGGCCTTTTGTATGAATACACTGTCACATGACTAAGTACAACTCAGCCATGTGGGTTTCCTCACGATGTTTTCCCTCACCGTTAGCAACCATGATAAATTAACCACACATATGACTTTAGAAAAGACAAATTGGTGTAGGCCCGACCCAGGATTGGAACTCACGCCCTTCTGTTTTCGGGCGGGTGTTCTATCTACTGGACTATCATGTCGCTTTTCTTATAAGACGAAGTGTAGAAGTAAATATCGCGGGAATAGTTTTGTATTTTTTACGTAAATATATGGTAACACGGCTTTAAATCTACGATGGGTTATGGACTATGGTCTATAGATTAATTGTAGATTTTTGGACATCACATAACATACTTCATGTTTCTGCAATCAACAGCAACATTATAAATTTCAAGCTTACACATTATCTGTACAGTTATTCGACATCCAACGAAATTAACGAGGAAACCGCTGACCTAGATTACGAATGGGGCTTTTCCGATACAGATGTGATTGAGTTAAGAAAATTTTGGTCTGGTTTTAAGACACTGACTTCAGAATTGAGTTAAGATTTTTACTTTCTGTTCAGGTTTTTTTCATTCATACTACTCTACATACACTCACGGCTTTTAATAACAAAGCGGGTAGCCAGAGCTTAAGACCTAGAAACTCCTCAGCCATATTTGGAAGTTGATAGGGGACAAGATGGTAGAAATAAAGTATCGTTGATGATGGGTAATAATCTATCTCACCCAAAACTACTTAAAAAAGCCCAATACTTTAAGTCACCTCTTACAACTTTCGCGACATTCTAACCCGGCACTACATAGCAACCAAAATCGGCACTACGCGGAAAATTTATTAATAGTTTACATACATACATATACTTTTGGAAGTTGATTGGGGAAAAGATGATATATAATAATAAACGTTTTTGATGACGGGTCTCCAACCACTTCGCCCAAAAATCACTTAAAAAGCCCCTATACCCTAAGTCGCCTCTTACGATCACCCACGGGTAGAAATGGGGTAGTGCTATTCTAAGCCGACACTTCACAGCCGACATTTCTTATTTTACTACTCCGTAATTATCACAAATGGTTGAGATAATTAAAAATAGAATTCAAACAATCTGCGTACGAATCATAAGATCATTGTTTACTCGTATTTTGAATTAGCAATTAACTCTGACTTTCACATCGCTCGAAACTAGCGAGTATCAATTTACTTTCATGAATTATTCATGTGATATCGCCTAGCCTTATGCTTTATCCCTACGTAGTTTCTAGTTGCAATTAGCTCTATAGAACAAGCACGAGCGCTATCTTATCGTCACGATACATGGTTAGAATGAGATGACAGTATGCTGTACTAAGTAAGTGCGAAAGAGATCGCTGTTTTATACCACGCGATATCTAGTTAAAAAGTCTCTCGTCCTAGCTATGCTGATAGCCAGATCTAAGAACAGATTATTCGCGTTTTGTGAGAGATTATAAGTACATTTACATTTAGTGTGCTTTGAAAGAATGTGGTGAAGATGGTTGTGGTAAGATTAGGTATTATTGCATCATACATACATACATACATATACTCACGGCTATAAATCCTGTATCCTAAATTTTGTATGTATAATTATATACATACAAAATTGTGTATTATATGTAAACATATGTTAATATTTAATCGCCTGCATTAATTAGGTGATTGTTTATTAGTTTTTGTAAATATTATTATTTTTTGAGTACTCTATTGTTTGTGTGTTTTTGTATGAATTAGTTATAAGCTAGACTTAAGTTTTGTATATAGTAATTTTTAGTTTTAAGTTTTTGGCCAGAGCTGAAAATCGAAGCTATCTGCTTGCTGCGGATAGAACGAGCTCTGGAACATTTTGTCTTTTATAATTTTTCGTTTTGTAATTGTTTATTTCATGTCATGTGTTTGAAGAAAGACAAATAAATGCTTTTATTATTATTATTATTAAATCCCTTTACGGGGTAGCCAGCGCTTTGGAATGAAAAATTCCTCAGCCACTTTTGGAAGTTGATTGGGGAAAATATGGTAATATTGCATTATTATGATGTTAAATGGGTAGTGTTATGGGGTGTGTTTCAAAATTAGTCAACGGTGATTCATTAATTCACTACCATATTACATGCCTCATTAATTAGTCACTTAAAACTTTTGTGACTAAAAATAAAATGAACTTAATCTTATTAGAAAGGAACAATAATTTTATGTGTTGTTAAACGTAGAGTCGAAATTATGCATTACTAAAATTACTATGGTCTTCGCCATGATCGCCACTTTGCGTGATCCTGAAAATCATCTTTCTTCACTACCTACTCTACCCCATTTCTTCCGGTGGGTGTACGTAAGAGGCGACTTACGGTATTGGGGCTTTTAAGGGATTTTTGGACGATGTGGTTGGAGACTCATCACCAACAACCTTTATTTTACCATCTTTTTCCCACTCAACTTCCAAAAGTGGCTGAGAAATGTCTAATTTCTCAGCTCTAGCTACCCCTTTTAGGGATTTATAGCCGTGAGTATATGTATGTATGTTTTTAATCTGGTCTTCAAATATCTTGGCTGTCCTTACAACGACAACACCATCCCCATTAGCTCTATATATCTCTTTAGTCCTCAGAAGGATAATAACGCATTTTCTTTCTTTCTTTCTAGTCAAGTTCCTTTAATCCATCAGAACATTAAATTTCTTTAACAACTCAAGAACTTAATTCCTACTGCGTTCAAACCACTTTTATGCTTCTTCAATACTATAATTAGTGTGGTACCAGAACTGCACTATGCACTGTCAGCTGGCACTGCATTCGAGCCTTCCTATGCCTTATAATGTCAAATCTGTTCATATATAGTAATAAAGAAAGAAAGAAAGAAAATACGTTTATTCGCCGTTTTCACAGTTCGTGGACATATATAATTTCATACAGAAAAGTCGTTGAATAGGGGTCCGTGTTAAAGTACATAAAAACACGTTAAAATGCAGTAACATTGTAATCAGATCTGATCAAAGTTGTAAGCCTGATTAATTCTCAATATCCATTGGCAACCGGATAGTAATTAATTCCTAATTCCCCACTACCCTTACAATTTCACCCATAAAAGCAAGGAATGGGTTAATTTCCCCGCTCTCTACTTACCGTACAGTTAGTATAACCTAGTTGAATGATGAATTGCACTCCTAACAACTGAACGGGTAAAGCAGCCGACTCCATTACACGACCGCTCCGTGTGTTGCGCCGTCATCTATCACCATCGAGTTTTACTTTTACGCGGGAATTTGTGTTGTGAGATGGATGGTGTATTTGTTCTATATACATTATATGCAATAGAATTATTGTAGCTTATTTAAATTATATAGTAATAAAGAATATGTTATAATTATATATTGTATATAATTCGTTATGCAAAGTTTTACTAAAGTGTGATTACAAAACCATTTCGAGATAATTCAATTCAATTATGGTTATAAACAATATTTTCTTGAAATTATATCAATTGAAGCTAAGATGACTGTTATTTTATCAAAAACTGTAACAGTGTTTGACCTTCAATGTTGTGTCCAAGACATACGGTTTTGCAGTTTATTAATAAAATATTCAAATTAGTCTTTTATTTTCGTGTTTACTATCAAATATAAATATTTAATAAATACCAAAAAAAAACTTTGCATACCGAATTATCCTTGCTGTGTGGTGTCGGCTTTGATTACTCGTAGCATTACCAACTTTCTTATCATGGGTTCCTTACGGGTTGACTGATAGTTGGCGATGCTGTTAAAGTTAATTAAAACGATCCTTTATGCGCAAATTTTTGTGATGAATTAGAAAACCGTTAAGTTAGTTTTTCGTTCACTTATAGTTAATAGTTATTTTACTTTAGTCTTTGGATAACAATTTTCATGCTGTTATTGTTTAGTATGGTAGTGTTCTCGTTAAAGAATCAAAATGAAATTAGAAAAAATAAAATAATTATGTTCATCGCACTTTAATTAATCATAATGTACACCAAAAAATTTGGATTTGCACATGGCATATCTGAACCTTACTTAAGTGTACAGTTTGGAATTAAGTTCTACGTCAGTTTTCACAAACTTTTTACTGTGCAATAATAGTATGTTTTCAATAATTATATTGCCGTGAAAGTCAAGAGGTTTACCAGGATCTTACGAAGTGTCAATCTATCCTCTCAAAATCCTCAAAGTAGCTTATACCAGTACCATGTTCCAATGTATCACATATCAAATCAACCTCCGTTAGCCATCAAAGTGAAGTTGGGTATTGAATTAGTGTCGACAGTAATTTACCAGATGTGACGTCGGGTAGCCTTTGCAGCTGGTAATTCACTTACAGTTACTTCGGTGTAAGTAAGAAATTGAGAATATCTGTTACGGTTTATATACGACTTGCAACTTGCAGCGAGTATACTTTGTGTTTATATTAGGGTAGAAATATAACTTTCGTTCTGTTAATCTATTTATGTGGTTAAAGTGCAACAAACATTATTTTTTCCTGCTCCTGGCCTTTCTCAGTCACTTTTTGATTTCATGAGCCTCCGTTGTCACCTTTCACATTAAAGAGTTAGAGCAAAACATATGAAAAAATCCATGAATTATTCTACAATAAGCACATAGTGGATGTAACTAAGAAATTGAGAATATTTGTTATGGTGTGTTCGAAATGGGTCTCCCGCCACATCACTCAAAATCTCTTAAAATTCATAAACATAAACGTTCACGCCGAATATCCCCGAAGGGGTTAGCAGAGGTACTAATTCTTCTGAACATCACGTGACTTTGTCACCTGGTGTTCAGAGTACCCACGTTTTGCATGGACAGTGTACTCACGTGATAGGGGGCAGGCCTATCGCCGTTTTTGTACGAATACACTGTCACATGACTAAGTACAACTCAGCCATGTGGGTTTCCTCACGATGTTTTCCCTCACCGTTAACAACCATGATAAATTAACCACACATATGTCTTTAGAAAAGACAAATTGGTGTAGGCCCGACCCAGGATTTGAACACTAGTCGTTTGCACGATAAGCGGGTGTTCTACCCACTGGGCTATCACGGTTGCTAAATTCCTAAAACCTTAAGTCGCTTATTTCGACACCCGTGGGAAAAATTGGGTTAGTTCTATTCCAAACCTACACTGCACACTGTAATAACGACCTTACAATATAAAATTTGCAATGCTTTACAAATTCACCAGTATACTTTCAAAGATTACCAAATAATAATTGTATTAAGCATCTCCACTGTGCAATACTTGGTTAATATGCTTGTATCGTAAAGAACTGGGAGATTGTATGCATTGAAATCTGCGTATATCCACGACCATTATTCTGAAGAGGGTAGCTTAAATTTTGTAACTTAACTATGGAAGTTATACAAGTATTCCAAAAATAATTTCAGAACCATTAAAAAAATGCACAAACAAAAAGTATAGGAGAGTAAAGTAAATGAAAAAGAGAAATGGATGAAAACAAATTGGTGAAATAGATATAATTAACCTATGTTGATGGTAATGACCTTGTTATAACAGGTAGAAATTTTGCCGTGTAGTGCCGGCTTAGAATGTCGCTACCCCTTTCTGCCCACGGGTGTCGTAAGAGGCGACTATGGGTATTGGGACTTTTTATTGGATTTTTGGGCGATGTGGTTGGAGACCCATCACCAAAAACCTTTATTTTACCGCCTTTTCCCCAATCAACTTCCGAAAGTGGCTAAGGAATTTTTAATTCCTTGGCTCTGGCTACCCCTTCTAGGGAATTATAGCCGTGAGTATACGTATGTATGTATAACCCGCGAAGGACAACATCCGCTCAAATATAAAATGCGCTTAAAAATATAGTTTAAATAAAAAAACTAAAAAACACGCTTTTAAAGCACATCAAGCTAAAAAGTGAAAAATAATTCTTAATATAAGCTGAAAACGGTAATGAACAAAAAATACTGGTATTATTGTGAAAAAGCGTGGGTTGCTCGATAGACGAAAAATATGGCAAAGAGCGCTTTACCGTTTTCAGCTTATATTAGGAATTATTTTTCACTTTTTAGTTTGATGTGCTTAAAAAGCGTGTTTTTTAGTTTTTTTATTTAAACTATATTTTATTTTTAACTTTTTAGTACTGAATCATTTGTAATTATTTATTTCTGGTGACCCAAATCAGAATAATTGGATGAACCTATGAAATTATTATACTGTCCTTGATTCTCGATAAGGGTACAAATTTTGAATTAAATCGGTCCGTTTAAAGTGGGTCAAAATCGAGTTTAAAGTAGTCGGTTACATACATATACATACAGGTAAAGTTAATATAAGCGTGTTAAAAAGGGCAGGTGTCCGAAGTGTGCAGACTAAAAGAGAATATATAAAAATATTGGTTGATAAAGAAGAAGGTTAATCAAGATTGTACTAAGTGGCGATTGATATTCTCTTCCATACATACTCACTCACGGCTATAAATCCCTAAAAGGAGTAGCTTCGGAATCATTTCCCCATTTAACTTCCAAATTCATGGTGATGACTCTTCCATACATAAATGTATATGGCTTGGATTAACCATAAATGTATGGAATTATAAAATCTTTCACTTTTCAAAATTATTGTCACTCCAATAGAATAATAAAAGGCCAATGGACATGATAATTTCTTTTAGAATTGATCACAGTCAATGAGAGATAGAGCTGAGTCAGAACTAACATTTCTTTTTAGAAAATATAAGGTCACTTTCACTTGCCAGTCACAAAACAATGTCTTGCTAAGACTTAGAGAGTTTAAGCTGCTTTTTCAAAACCGCGTTTTTATGTTATACGGACATATTGTTTTTTTTTGTATTTGTTATAAATTTTAGTATTAAAATATATTTTAAAAAATTTCATTTACTGTTGAGAGATTTATGTTCTGGATCTGGGGGTCGCGGGTTCGAATCCTGATGAGGGCCACATTTATATGTTAAATATGAATATTTATAATATATTAATATTTATAATGAATTATGTACCATTGGCAGTCCTATTACTAAAATTGATCCCAATTAAGATAGTATGGACAACAAAATAAAGATCAGTTTGCCAGACTTAGTAATTATGGAATAAATATGAAATGATATAGGTACTTACAAACAAGATATCTTGGTTTTAGACTTGTTGGTAGAGACGTCTAAAATTAAGATTATTTACATTTTAGTGAAGCGATAGTGAAGGACGTTTGTTAGAAACGTACAAAGTAGCCATCGATAGTGTTTGCCCATCCTATGAGAAATAATGGTATGAACATATAAGATTGATGGATGTGAATTAAGCTAGAGAGGTTTGCCAGGATCGTACAAAGTGGCGATCAATTGTCTCTGCCTACCCCAATGGGAACTAACGGCGTGAGAATATGTATGTATGTATGTATGTAACATATGATATGACACATGAACGTATTAAGACAACTGAATGTGTGAATGTGTGAATTCCGGTACTACTGTAAAATGGATGAATATTAATACATAATCATCCATCCATACTAATATTATAAATGGGAAAGTGAGTTTGTTTGTTTGTTTGTTCCGCTTTCACGCCGTAAATACTGAACCGATTGCTTTGAAATTTTTCAGACGTGTAGTTAGAAGTCTAAATTAAATAATAGGGTACTTTTTATCCCGGAAAAAATATGTTCCCACGGGAAATCAAAAATATTGTTTGCTTACTAAATGCATTGGAGATGGCGCTGTGTATCGTTTAAAACAACGTAAAATATTGTAAACTAATATAAAAATCAAAATTTAGAAGCTTAATGGTACGGTAATGCATCCCCGAAAATAAGGAACTCCCGAGCCATGATGTACTATTTTTTTATCGTATACATTTTTTTTACATCTACTTATATTGCAAACGAATATTAACATGTAAATATAGAAACTAAATGAAACGACGACGATTCCTTGAAACTAAGGAATCCGCAAGAGTTCTCATAGGAACATCAAAAAACCTTAACTCATATATGGCTCAAAATATTGCAGCGATTATTTTTATCATCGATGGAATTCACATCAGACACTTTGTTAATGTTCATTTTGGAAAGATGAAGGGGTTTCATCAATTTAAATGACAAATTTGTTTATCAATAGTAAGACTAATGTGAAATAAAGCGTAATAAAAATTTGACACCGCCCCGGTAACGTCTCCGTGGCGTAGCGGTATAACTAACTACTATGAATATTTAATTAGAACTATTATGAATCAATCGTCCCGGGTTCGTATCTCAGGTAATTCAAGCTTTTTGTAAAAAAAAATTTTGTCAGCTTAAAATAACACTATATATAATAATAACAAGCACTATCCCTTCAATTTAGCGATTATTTTGGAAGGAGATCCACCACTAATCATCCCTATATTGCCGAGCAATCGCTGCAAGCTCTCCCACTATCACCAACGGTCAGTGTAGGGGGCAGCACCGGGCCGTCGCCGGAGCGCCAAACTACTATCCGTATCTGTACTTACTAGAGATATTCTCATTTCTGAACATAAAAACTTGGTATATTTGTTTCATGATTCTTATGAACAATTAAAAAGGAATTTTTGGAACTCATCCCCTAACGGGTTGATATAGCAAATGAAAGTTAATATAGAGTTTTTTTACATTTTATAATAAAACTTGGTGCGATTGAATTTATGAAATCCAACTATCAATCATTCATGAATATATGCTAACAACCATAAATTCCATAAAAGGGTGGCCATAGCTTCGGAGATACTAATTCTTCATCCAATTTTGGAAATATATTGATAAAAGATAGGTTAATAAAGGTTGTTAGTGATGGGTCACAAACTGCATCGCCCAACAATCACTTAAAAAGCCTCAATGTCCTTTATGTCATTTACAACGCCCGCGGGATTATAAATATAAAAAACAGAAGTTGAGACAGTGTTTCGGTATTTTGGTATTATGTAAACTGGATGCAAAAAATGAAGTCCACGCGGACGAAGTCGCGGGGCAAAAAGCTAGTTTAAAATAAATAACATCACTTAATTATATTACTTCACGCTGTGCTTGGTAGCTAAATTAAACATATTTCTTGGCGCAATAAGGAAGCAAACGAAAAATAAGTTATTGTAAATGCCTTTCTTCTATTTAAATTATATTTATTGCTACATATTCAAGGTCAGATGTAGCAATAAAGAATAATTTAAATATGGATTTATGTTGGTTGTAACTTTGATAGAGACCAACCATGTTGGACTTATTTATCAAATAGAAAATATGCTCAAAAAGGCAGTCGTTCATAGTGAGAAGCATAATAGGGCATGTAAAAGTGTATAAACTTTACACAATAACTTAAAGCATAGAATTAAGATGTAGCAAAAATAACTTTTAGGCTCTCAGTATTTTAGAGATTGAAGATTTGGAAAATATATTGTGAATTTCTTATTAGCTGTGTAGTGTCAGCTTGAATAACATTACCCCATTTCTGCCGGAGGGTGTACGTAAGAGGCGACTAACGGTATTGGGGCTTTTAAGGGATTTTAGGTCGATGCGGTTGGAGAACCATCACCAACAAACTTTTATTTGCCATCTTTTCCCCACTCAACTTACCAAAAGTGGCTGAGGAGTTTCTAGTTCCTTAGCTCTGGCTACCCCTCCTAGGGATTTATAGCCGTGAGTATAAGTATGTATGTATGTAATTTCTTATTTCTGCCTTTTGAGGTAGAAAGTGCGTGTAGAAGTAGCAAGATAAAAATCTTATTAAAAGTAGAAACTAAATGAAGTAAAAGAATTTATTGAGCAAAATATTAAAATAATTAGTGATTGATGTATTGATCTGATTGGATCACTAATTACTGAAAGATAATCTAAATAAACCGCGAACGCAACTTCAAGTAACATTATGTAAATTATGAAATCCATAACAGATCTCGTAATTCGCGTAAAAAACTCACTTAACTGGATCATCCAATTACCTTATTAATCAAGCAAACTACATAATTACGTTTTTTTATACATACTTATACTCACGGCCATAAATCTCAAAAGGGGTAGCCAGAGCTTCAGAGCTAGAAACTCCTCAGCCACATTTGGAAGTTTACAGGGGACAAGATGGTAGAAACAAACTATCGTTGGTGATGACGTGAACCGCGTCGCCCGAAAACCAATACCTTTAGTCGCCTCTTACGACTACCGCGGGTAGAAAAGGGTAGTGACATTCTAAGCCGACACTACTCGGCTACTACTGTATGTTTTGGCAAAGACATGATAAATATTTGATTTCAAAAAAATATACAAGTTTTCTTATGGTAGGTGTTATATCCTAATGAATTCAAGTTATGATTGCACAAATGTTAAACCAATAGTATGATTACTAACACCGACAATTATTGTTATTGCTTCAATCCGTTATAGTACATATTTTTTACACAAACCCAAACGTTCACGCCGCCTATCCCCGACGGCGTTGGCAGAGTTACTAATACTTCTGAACATCATGTGACATTGTCACCTGGTGTTTAGAGTACCTAGGTTTTGCTTGGATAGTGTAATCGCGTGATAGGAGGCAGGCCTATTGCCGTTTTTTTACAAATACACTGTCACATGTCTAAGTAATTTGTGCAGATCTTAGTCGTGTAGGTTTCTTTACAATGATTTCCCTCACCGTTAACAACCATGATGAAATAACAACACATATTTCTTTTTTTTTTCTTTATGTACGACAAATTAGTGAATGCCTGACCCGGGATTTTAACCCTAATCGTCTGCACGATAAGCGGTGTTCTACCGACGGAGCTACCACAGTAAAGTTGTCGGTTAATTTTTAATAGTGACTTAGGGGCCGTTTAAAATATTATTGGGCGATGTGTTTGGAAACTAGGGGTTGCTAGATTTTTTTTCGGCCCATGCGGGATAAATGCTTAAAAAGGCTAAAAAGTTTGCAACCCGGGACAAATGAAAAAAAAATTAGATGGTGTCATGTTTTACATTTTTTTGTACTTTTCAGAGGAGCGAATAAGTTTTTATTTTATCGTAAGAGGCGACTAACGGTATTGGGGCTTTTTAAGAGATTTTTGGGCGATGCGGTTGGAGACCTTTCTAATTTCTCAGCCACCGAATTCTTTTTGCATCAGCTGATAATTCACGTATTACATGTCTCGCTTGACTGCCAAAAAACTTGTCATTTATTCTTTGTTCGATTTTTTTCGCGAATCCCATGCATTTCTACTATTGAAAGCGTATTAGATTCAATCTTCTTGCTTCGACGGAAAACATAAAGTTTTGTACTAACGACAAAGACGCCATAGTCTTTTTTTCTTCTCCTTCGTTTGTGATTATTTACTGCGCGAAACTGCAAGCGAACGCAGCGTGCGTGATTGTCGAACGTAGATCGATTGATTTATAAGTATAAAGTGATGCATGGCTAAAATACGGGACTGAGGATGTCCCGCCGGGACATTGCAAATTAGGCCTAAAATACGGGCCGTCCCGGGAAATACGGGACGTCTGGTAACGCTATTGGAGACCCATCACCAATGATCATTTATTTGTCAAAATTTTCTCCAACCAACTTTCAAAATAGCTGAGGAATCTCTAATTCTAAATCTCGGACTACCTATTTTGGGGCATATAGCCGTGGGTATAGGAATGTCTGTATAATGATAAGAAATACTGCTAAGAATCTTCATCTCACATTATAATAATCATAACATACGTAACGTGCGTATTGCTATACATTGTACAAACATTGCAAAATAATGCTTCGCCAACAGATAATCGCTCACATATAAGAAATCATATATTACGTACAAAGAAGTCATTGATTACTAAATGAAAGCAAAAATCGATAAATGCGTTCAAAGCAAAAACACAATGTAAAGACGGAACAATGAGATGACCTTATAACACAGTTTCATAAGTTTCCGTCGGGGATTAAGTTACTGTAACATATTGTAATAAACTGTATGCAAGCATCAACCAATTGGGAATTTTAGCAAATACAACTCAAATGTTCACGACGTATATCCCCTATGATACATACATACATACATATACTCACGACTATAAATCCCTAAAAGGGGTAGCCAGAGCTAAGGAATTAAAAATTCCTCAGCCACATTTGAAAAGTTGAGTGGGGAAATGATGGTAAAATAAAGGTTGTTGGTGATGGGTGTCCAATCGCATCGCCCAAAAATCCCTTAAAAGCCTCAATACCGTTAGTCGCCTCTTACGTACATCCACCAGAAGAAATGGGGTAGTGCTATTCTAAGCCGACACTACACAGCTATGATATAAGTACAATTTAGCTGTGTGGTTCGGTGTGTTTCCTCACCATATTTCACCGTTAAGCTATATAATTTAACCTTAAAATGAAAAGACAAATTAATGTAGGCCCGACTCGGGATTTGTACCCTCATCGTCTGCACGATAAGCGGTGTTCTACCGATGTGGTGAGCTGCAAGGCAAGCACGAGCCGTGTTTAAACTAGTTATCGCGTGGGATAATGCAGCCATCTCTAACGCACTTACTTAGTATCGGATACTGCCATCTCATTCTAACCGTTATCGTGTCGATAAAATAGCGCTCGTGCTTGCCCTTCTGTATTAGAAAGTTTGCGAAAACCTATGTTCATCAGTGAAGATCTATTGGCTTGGATGTTTTGGTTTATTTATAAATGGAAATGTACTTGTGGTTGGCTAAACAATGGGGCAAGCCAGTTTACTTAAAAGCCTGCCATCAAGCAGTAGTGATTTTAAAATATTTTTTTACAATATATAATTTTAACTGTTTTTGTAGGTAAATGGTATATAATAGTACTTTTGTAAATATGAAAGTCTAAACTTTGTATTTGTGTTCCTAAATACAATTTAATTGTCATAAAGTCAAAGGGTAATAACATAAAAAAAACAAAGTTATGTCTACAAGTTCAATGTGAATTAACCAAATAAATTTAAACGGACTAACGTCTCATACAAACTAAAACATACCATTTCTGCGTACAACGCAACGCAATGGTCAATCATTGTACAGGTACTTTAAAAACGATATTTTTTTTTTAATTTAGTAGTTCAGCCATAGATGTACTAAGTACATCTATGAGTTCAGCGATGTAAATTATATCTAAACTTGAGCCAATTACTATATAATTACAAAATACTACCGAATCATTCGAATGAATTACTCCTAAGTACATCGATTTCACTCTCATTCGTCGTAGTTTCAAGCTAATTTGAAAAAGATTGTTGGTTACCAAAACTGATGTTCAATTGAAGGTCATCTTAACCTCATTTCTCCGTTCAAACGTGGTGTAGGTATGGCGATTTTTGTTAGAACAGAATATAAGTAAAATTTGTAAAGCAACCGCGATAGCTCAGTGGGTAGAACATCGCTTATCGTGCAGACGATGACGGTTCAAATACCGGGTCGGGCCTACACCGACTTGTCTTTTATAAAGACATGTTAATGTGGTTAATTTATCATGGTTATTTACGGTGAGGGAAAACATCGTGAGGAAACCCACATGGCTAAGTTGTACTAAGTCATGTGACAGTACATTCGTACAAAAACAGCGATGGGCCTGCCTCTCATCACGTCAATACACTGTCCAAACAAAACGTGGGTACTCTGAACACCAGGTGACAAGGTTTTGAGTTTAAGTTAGCAAATTACTTTAATATCAACTATGATTTTTATCGTTATGTGTAAGATACAATTTTATTCTTACATACCTTTACCTTTGTGTTACATAACTCAAGAGAATTTCTCAAAAATAAATAAACTGGTTTGTAAAAAAACCGTTTCGGTAAAAAAGGTTATTTTAATATTACGAAACAGACACTTCTATTTAACTTATCTGTATACATTTGAATAAAACACAAGAAGTATATAATAATATAGGAATCGTGGCAGGTGAACAAAACGGGCGTGACATTATATAAATAGAAATATTAAGAAACGCCTAAAGCCAGCTGACTTTTATTATGACCATTACTGACAGGTGACTTAATGACGTTAAAATGTGGGGTAAATGCCACTGCACTTGGGTCAGCTGTTTCAGTAATTACTGTAACAACAATTTAAAAGGTCACAATGTATGTGCACTTAGTTGCAAATTTGAAAGTTTATGAAAGAAAAGTTTAAAGGTTGTCTGGAAGAGATCGCTCTTAGCGATAAGACCGCCAGTTGTACTTTGGCTTTTGTACCGATCTTTTTTTTTTGTAATTTTAGTTTTTTAAGATGTACAATAAAGAGTTTTTATTATTATTATTTTGACATTAGTGACAGTATGACATTTAGTTCCTCGCCTCTCCCATGGCCGAAAAAGAAAATATAAATTTTATTATTATTATTATTAAATATACTTATATGTTTTATTCATATTGTTTGTGTATTATATGTACATGATTAAATTTATGGCCTTGGACTTTAAGTGCAAATCCTTATTCTTTCAAATGTTCTTTGTAATTAGCGGACCTTGATATTAAGTAGAGTAAATAAGTATCTTTAAAGTTATATATAACAGGACCAATCATTTCTTCCGCCCTTGGCAAAATGTCATGCCGTAAATTGCATTGCCTTCCCGAAAATTTGTATACCTTAGTTGTATGGTGTGTTACAGGATCCGTGTTAAAATAGGATAGTGCTATTCTAGACCACAGATAGCAAACGACAATAGAGGATAAACATGTTTTTCAAGAAAGATAAAACATAACATAACATATACTCACGGCTATAAATCCCTAGAAGGGGTAGCCAGAGCTAAGGAATTAGAATTAGAAATTCCTCAGCCACTTTTGGAAATTGAGTGGGGAAAATATGGTAAAGTAAAGGTTGTTGGTGATGGGTCTCCAGCCGCATCGCCCAAAAATCCCTTAAAAGCCCCAATACCGTTAGTCGTCTGTTACACCCATCGGTAGAAACGGGGTAGTGCTATTCTAAGCCGACACTACACGGCAAAGACAAAACGTCTACCACTTTCAAAACTTGTTGATTCAAACAATAAAATTTGTATGAAAATATTGCGTGAGATAAGAAATGGTTATTGTGTCTTTTATCTCTGTATCTTAAATGGTTAAGTACAGGTTAAACAATGCTTAGATATTATGCTTGTTAACCAACCAATCAGTTTAGATCTTAATCATCAATTATTTACTAGGAAGTTTATGGTAAATTACATGCTTACTAATATACATATTTTACACATTATAACAATTTATCCTTCTTATGAATCATATTGCCGTGTAGTGTCGGTTTAGAATAGCACTACCCCATTTCTTCCGGTGGGTGTACGTAAGAGGCGAATAACGGTATGGGGCTATTAAGGGATTTTCGGGCGATGCGGTTGGAGACCCATCACCAACAACCTTTATTTTTACTATCTTTTCCCCACTCAAATTTCCAAAAGTGGCTGAGGAATTTCTAATTCTTTAGCTCTGGCTACCCCTTCCGGGGATTTATAGCCGTGAGTATATGTATATATGTATGTATGTTTTGAATCATAGAAGAAACTTGCTGTAACTAACTATCTTATGGAAAGTAGGCGTCCGAAGTATGGAGAACAAAAGAGCATGTAAAAGAAGATAGATAGATGTAAACGAAGCTAGAGACGTTAGTTAAGAGCTTATTCCATTTGTCTGAATTCAGACGTCTGAAAGCGCGTGCGTCAAGCTGGCGTACCATGAAGTTGTATCGAACTGGTTACTATGTCAAAAAACTCTGCCTAAATAGTGAAAACGTACACAGTGAAAATGGTGTTTATTTCCTAAACTAAAGAGGCAATATTTTTTTTAGTTTTACACTAATTAGGCACTATTTAGGCAGAGTTTTTTGACATAGCCAGCTTAACGCACGCGCTTTCAGACGTCTGAATTCAGACAAATGGAATAAGCTCTTTAGGATAGTATGAAGTGGCAATCGAGAGTCTGCTTACCCCAATAGGAACTAATTCATCGGTGTGAATTAGTACCGTATATATGTTTACGTACGGTTTTTTTCCGTTAGAGTTAACCCTAGCTGACAGCAAAATTATGTTAGTTTTTTATTCTCATACGTTATTTTGTGTAAAAAACATTATAACATAAATGGTTGATTTAGTATTCCAAACGACTCTTTAGCCTTTCTTAACAGTTGTAAAAAGAAGCATGCTTGATAGCTGAGTTGTAAGAACACCGCTTATGAATATCAGAGTCATGGGCTCGAGTTCTGAACCGGCCATACGTTAGAGCTCGGCTTAGAATAACACTATCCCATTCCTTCCGGTGGGTGTACGTAAGAGGCGACTAACGGTATTGGGGCTTTTAAGGGATTTTTGGGCGATGCGGTTGGAGACCCATCACCAACAACCTATATTTTACCATCTTTTCCCCACTCAACTTTCCAAACGTGGGTGAGGAATTTCGAATTCCTTAGCTCTGGCTACCCCTTCTAGGGATTTAAAGCCGTGAGTATATGTATGTTATTTTGCTAATTGATTAAAACTGCGGATAAGTATGAGTCTTGTTACATTTCACGTTAGAACAGGCCACCTATCGCGTAAAGTTTCTGCTCAGGCAAAAATACAAATGATTATTAAATAAAAAAAATATTACAGCACATTTAAAACCTGCCAAATCTTTTGAAATACAGTTCTATCTAACTCCAACGACAAAACCGGAAAATACATATACAAGTTTCGCGTTCAAATGTGAAATGTCTCCTACGGTTGTACTTATAAGTAAACTATCTGAGTGTGAATGTCATCTTAGAAAGTGACTTATGGCTTGTTAGACTTGTTACATATACTTGATAACATTCAGGTTTTTAACTCACTGGGTACTTTTCTAAATCTAGTCATATTTTGATACATTTACTCTATGTGCCGTGTAGTGCCGGCTTAGAATGTCACTACTCTAGCTATTGGCTAAGAATATGTATATTTGTACGTGTGTATGTTATTTTGTGTGTTTAGTTCAAAGTTAGTTTTTAAGTTTTATTTAGTTATAATTATAACTATTGGTAAGAGCTGAAAACCGGAGCTATCCGCTTTAAGTGGTTAGACCGAGCTCGGAACCATTTTGTCTTTATTTTATTGTTATTTAATTAGTTCTTCTTTTTTAACTTCTTTTCACTGTATTATTATTTTTTGTTGTATGTGTTAAAAAACAAATAAAATCTTTTTATTTATTTTATTTTATTTATTTACTCTTTTCTACTTACGGAGTCTTACGAGGCGAGTAAGGATATTGCGGCTTTTCAAATGTTGTTTTTAAGCTACAATGGTACTTTATTTCTACCATCTTCTCCAATATAAACTACCAAATATGGCTGAGGAATTTCTAGCTCTGAAACTCTGTGCAACCTTTTTGGGATATTGGCCGTGAGTATTTGTACGTATGTTTCTCTATAAGATACATTACAAACATACATACGTACATTAACTAGAATACATACACATATTACTGATAAAAAAGCTCTGGCGCCCCCTTTTTAGATTTCTAGCCGTAATTAAGTATGTAAGTAAATTAAAAATAGTCATTGAACTAACAATTCTTGGCAAAAACTAAGGCGTGAAGATATGCGTTTAAACTTATTTCGAAACGTCTCTACATTTAGCCTTACTTTGCATGCACGAACAAAATGTTGGTAATGATGCAATTATTCGCCACATTTCCATAATAAACCTATTTAATAATTTCCAGTCGGCGGATACCGTCAGGATCACTTTCACTTGTACCATCCTAAGTTATGTTTCAAATTATACGGTAAAATTGAGTGCTTTATCAGGCATTGACCTTGGTAATGTTTGGTGAAAGAGAACTTCAAGTTTTATACATACACACTCATAACTCAAACGTAACATTGTCACCTATATAGTGTTCACATTCACAGTACCCTCGTTTTGCTTGGACAGGTTTTCACGTGATAGGGGGCAGGCCTATCGCCACGTTTAGAAAAGACAAATTGGTGTAGGCTTGACCTAGGATTTGAACCCTCATTGTTTGCACGATAAGCGGTGTTCTATCACGGTTTTCCACATACACAAATACATATTTAATACTCAAAGAACAAACAAGGATAATCAGAGGATTACAATCTTAAAAATCATTGGTACACTGTAGCTTCTTCACAGTCCATATATTTCCCATCGAGGCTCAAGCTCATTCTTCTATCATCAATTCTTCTATCTTATCAAGCTCAAGCCTTACCGCTAAAGAGCTTATTCCATTACACTTTGTCGTTTCTGAATTCAGACGTCCTTCGAAGTTTCTGCCGCAGACGCTTGATTCCACTACACAAATTTGTCTACTTTTCAGAAGTAAGTAAGCGTTCTGAACGTTATTCCACTAGTCTGAATTCAGATTCTGTGGCTCTCAGACGTCTTCATTCAGACAAATGGAATAAGCTCTTAAACCACGAAGTCACCGAAGATTATCCTCAGCTTTTTTTTATAAAATAAAATTAAAACAACAACCTCATAAATACATACTTACATAATTACGAACATATGGTATTATTTGTTTTCATGTTTATGTTTGTGTATTCATACATACATTTATGACTATGTATGAATTACTACACAAACTAGTCTATACCAACCTCGCTGGCTACACCTACAAGGAAACAAAGCAATTACAATATTTACAACAAACGTTTGACGAGCAACGCCGCGCTTGTTCATGATGTTATTACAGCTGCAAATAACTGCATTTTACAAATAACTTAATGTTGTTCACTTCACACAGCCGCGGGACTTACACATTGTAATTTCTTATGATTTGTAAGTTAGCTAGGAAATAATGTTTAGACTTTAGACTTAAGAAGTTTGACAAATTAAAATACACAGGGATAGAGGTGGTGAGGTAAAATACTTACATTATTTGCTAAGTATATGTCCGACGAGTGAAGAATAAAAGAGCAAGTATGGACAGAGTGATGTATGTAAACAAAGTTAGATAGATTTGCCAGGATCGTACAAAGTGACGATCTCAACTAAAGTCTCTGGATTCCCCAATGTATGTATGCAAATAATTTACATTATTTACATAAATTACTGCCATTAATTTCTGCTGGGACTGGCACAGATATTATTGATCATTTAGTATGATCCTGACAAACGCCTCTAGTGGTCTCTCAGATTCATAAATCTTCTTGTAGATATTTTCGTATTCTTGACAGTTTGCTTCCTGTGTTTTTTAAATGTAACATAATAATACTCAATTTTGGGGATGAAAGTATAATTATTAATTAAAATTTAATTCTTCCATTCTGTCATTATTAATCAATGTTATCGAAACGTAAGGAACTTTTGTAGGTCGAAAAAAGCTGCAATGTATTGTCTTCGTTTGTCCCAATGTGAACTATAAATATGAATATCTTTTTTTATCGTTATAAATATCATTAGTAATAAATAATTCTTTTGTTTCAGGTGATTCGTGTGAAAAGGGAAGAGTCGCCGTCATGCTAGGAGGATCAGGGCAAATTGCCCACAAGAACACAGCACAGTGAGTACACACTATTTATTTCGTAAACTAAAGAGCTTATTCCATTACACTTTGTCGTTGCTGAATTCAGACGTCCTTCGAAGTTACTGCCGCAGACGCTTGTAATTCCACTACACAAATTTCAGTTCTATGCAGAAGCATAGGTAGCATGAGGCGTGTGAGAGCGTGGATGTCACGTGAGAAGTGAGGTACTGACAGATGTTGTATGAACAATCTGTCAGTTTCTCACTTCTCACGCGACATACACGCTCTCACACGCCTCATGCTACGGGGGCTGAACGTTATTCCACTAGTCTGAATTCAGATTCTGTGGCTTTCAGACGTCTTCATTCAGACAAATAGAATAAGCTCTTTAGTGAAAAAACATCCGCTAATGCAATCACCACCACTTGTTACAGTTTAAACCCCACCGTAACATATAACATAACATAACATAAACGTTCACGCTGAATATCCCCGAAGGGGTTGGCAGAGGTACTAATACTTCTGAACATCACGTGACTTTGTCACCTGGTGTTCAGAGTACCCACGTTTTGCATGGACAGTGTACCCACCGTAACCTTCTATATAATATAAATTCAATAAAAAAAAGGTATTTCTGTATTGCTTTGGAATATTGATATCTATTGAAATGGCTTGCGGTAGTATATATTTATGAAAAATTAATAATTTTATTTAAACAGCAAAGAAACCTAAAAGTTTTCGCAAATTGAATGATTGGGTCGTACAAAGTAGCCATCGATAATCTCTGCCTAAACAAATGCGAATTAATGTCGTGAGTATAAGTTAAAGTTATTCTTCTACCTGCTTTATTTAGTTTTTCTTTCATAAAAATATTCATTATAATATAATGTACACAAATAAAACTTTGTTGAATTTTAATTTAATTTAAGTTTAATCCAGTTTAAGCTTCTACTAAATAATAAACAGTAACCGGCAATCAAATCAAAACATTTCAACTACACAACGTACAACCTAACCGTTTATCAACACCGCAACGTAATAAAAGTAAGAACCAATGAACTGGTTTTGTCGAATTGCGATAAAACAAATCCCATACTTGGCTGTTCTGGTATTCGGTGGTCAGCGGTAAGAGCTTTTACACACCACGACATTTTGTAGCGCCGTCGCCGCGCGTTTTTAGCGATACACACGCAAAACAGACTCAGAAGGCCCAGCACGAGCGCTATTTTATCGTTACTCTGTCGGTTAGAATGAGATAAAAGTATACGACACTGAGTAAGTGCGAAAGAGATGGCTGTTTTATACCACGTGATATCTAGTTAAAAAGTCACTCCTACTAGAAGGCTAGTAGTAGGTCTTCTCTTCAAACCAAAAACTATAATATCGTCTGTATCTCTTCTAACTAATAGTTATATATATTCGTGTCGCACTCACTGCTTGTGCTTGGAAGGTCAAACGCAAGTATAGATCAATAATAATTTCGGCGTGTACTTGTCGATAAAACCCACGGCAGCAGAGAAACTGATGGATTCGTAGAATATCACTATTGTATATACTTGCTTAGCAAAATCCCAATCTTCGGTTTGTTCCAGTGTGACAGCAATAAATTTTAATGTGGGTTAATAGATTATACAGATTGTCAATTTGAGGAGCTGACCTCCTGTTCATAATTTGTTTCTACAAAATAAACGCACCGCGCGTTTTTATCTCAGGCCTCGACGCGCCAAAAAGTCTTGGTGTGCAAAGACCCCAAGTGGTATTCTGAAAGTGGTACACTCGTCACCGTTAGCGCGACCTGCTTCCTTGATTACAGGACTGGCTAATTCGTATTTGATTGGGACAAGGAACGTGCTCGCTTAGTTGCGTATTTTATTGAGATCTCGTTGCGGGATTTACTCTCTTGTAACCTAGGTACCTGTATACACGGTTGCTATCCTAGAAAAGTGTGGATAGAGGTTTGGAACCAAAAACATCTCTGCCATAGTTTGTTAAATGAAGGGAAAAGACGGTAGCGTAATGGATTGGAGATTGGAGAGTCGGCAGAATAGGTACATCGCTTACCAACTACTAGAGAAGGTTCAAATCTTTACGGCACGTGACACACACGTTGAGAGATATGGTTGTTTTATTCTTAACCAACGTTTCAAATCTTAATTTCATTACTGAGAAGAATTATGATGATGACTAAAACAATAGAATTGGTCGGGATCGTACTATGTGCCTGCCTACAGAAACCCCAACGGGAACTAATAACATGGTATTTATATTTTAGTTATAATAATATTAGTAGTAGTTATAGCTGTGTAGTGTCGGCTTAGAATAACACTATCCTATTTCTTCCGGTGGGTGTACGTAAGAGGCGACTTACGGTATTGGGGCTTTTAAGGGATTTTTGGGCGATGCGGTTGGAGTCCCATTACCAACAACCTTTATTTTATCATCCTTTTCCCACTCAACCTTCCAAAAGTGGCTGAGGAATTTCTAATTCCTTAGCTCTGGCTACCCCTTCTAGGGATTTATAGCCGTGAGTATATGTATGTATGTATGTATGTATTAATAATAATATTAATTTGGACTGGATATAATGGGACTTTATATAAAGTCGTTGAGATAAAATGTTTATGAAACAAACTTAAAGGCAGCAATATTTACTTCCAGAAATGACACAAAGTAGCGTTTAAAAGAATAAAGTTATTTTATATTCGACATGGGATGAGATGGAATAAGTTGTACTTATAAAAATGCGTAATAAATTGTCTTTAAGTTTGTTAATGGACATAGCCGCGTTGTTTATGGTATGAGAAACTTTTGATCGTATTTACTTTATTTATTACATTATGTAGGTATTTTTGCAATAATGAATACAAGTTTGGCAAAGCAATCTTGATGATTTTAAATACGATTGTGAGGTATAAAAATAAAACAAACAAAATGGGACTCCGTGTCATTGAAGTAAATTCGAATAGATGCGTAGTAGAAAAAACTAAAAAAAGTAAAATTGAATTTTTTTAATTTTTACTCAATAAAAAAAAAGTTTCAAAAATGACAGTAATTAACTTTACTTTGAAAGATACATTAGGTTTTTCACCAATCATCTTTTATATTCCACCACACCACCGCCTTAGACTAACGCCCGATTTCTGTATTGAGTATTCAAGCTGAGAACGACTTAAGTATCGTTTTTTCTCATTCAGTTGTTAAGATTTCAATGCGACAGAACGATATTTAAGTTGTTCTCAGCTGGAATACTCAATTCAGAAATCGGGCGTAAGTTTGCACGAGGTTATAATTAGGTGTGTACTAGTCACTAATACTAAGTTGTAATGTGTGAACCGTGCGATAAGTGCTATTAATGTTTCTGTATAGAGCAAGTTATCAGAAATGTATCTTGTTTAATAAGCGACAAGTTAGCGACAAACACTAATTGCTTAGCTACTAAGCCCGTGTAAAACGCGGAACATTTGCCTATAAAATTTGTGGGTTCCCCTCGATTTCTCCAGGATCCGATCATCAGACCCTGATATCCTCATCATGGTACCAATCCAATTAGTCTTAGTAAAACCATGATTAGAAATTATGAAAATGAATCTCATTTTGAATGTTCCATTATTGTAGAAAACCGGTAGCAGGCTGTTTGACCTGTCAAATATAACTCAACCATTAACTACCAATTAATGCATTTTAAACTCTTGCGGTTTGTAGACATTATACATAATAACCGGGATTAACCAACGATATTTTTAAATCACTATCGTGATATGTTTTGTTTGCCCGACGTTTTGGCACACCTACTGGTGTCGTGGTCACGGGCTGACTCAACTTATCACGTTAGTGTTTTGAAATTAAAATTATCGTTGGTGAATCCCGATTATTATGTATAATACGAATTAATGGTTGGGAAAATGCATGTTGAGATGGTTTGGGCACATAGAGAGGATGGATGAAAGTAAATTGGTGAAAGAGATCTATAGAGCCAATGTGGAAGGCAATGTTTGTAAAAAACGACCGCAGGACACATTTGAATCAAATAGAGTTTGTGCCCAAAAAGTAAGTAGTAAAGTCCGAAGTATGCAAAATGAAAGACCATGTATGAGAAGATTAATTGAAGTAAACGAAGCAAGAGAGGTTTGCCAGGATCGTACAAATTTGCGATCGATAGTCCCTGCCTACTCCAATGGAAACGTATGGCGTGAGTGTATGTATGTATGTATGTAAATTGCGAAAAAATAATAATATAGGTACTCGTTTTTAATGCTCAATTACTGTAGAAACCGGTAGCAAGCGCACTTACAGTGTTTGACCTGTCAAATATAACTTAACCACCAGTTGAGAATTTCACGACCAATAATTTTCAAGTTTCAATCAGTTATAACTTAAATACTGAGCCAAAGTAATCACTTTAATGCAAGATTAAAGCAATGAAAGTGTCCATTCAAACATCAATGATATCGTAGAAAGGAAAGTACATTTGCATAATGAGATTGGATTACTTGAGTTTCGGAAATGAGTTTACATACGATTTATTTGGCGATAATATTGCATTTCTACTTACTTCCTGTTTTCGAATTTTTTTTTAAATAGCTCTCTGCGACTTCGTCTACTTAGTCTATGTTTCAATCATTTTAAGCAACCGCGATAGCCCAGTGGGTAAAACACTCGGTTATCGTGCAAACGACTAATGTTCAAATCCTGGGTCGGGCCTACACCAATTTGTCTTTTCTAAATACATATGTGTGTAATTTATTATGGTTGTTAACGGTGAGGGAAAGCATCGTGAGGAAACCCACATGGCTGAGTTGTACTTAGTGACAGTGACAGTGTATTCGTACAAAACGGCGATAGGCCTGCCCCCTATCACGTGAGTACACTGTCCATTCAAAACGTGGGTACTCTGAACACCAGGTGACAAAGTCACATGACGTTCAGAAGTATTAGTACCTCTGCCAACCCCTTCGGCGATATTCGGCGTGAACGTTTATGTTATGTTATGTTATGTTCAATCATTATTACATTGTAGGAAACGATTTGAGATGACCAATTCGCGAGTTTTCAGGGCAGGTTTGAGCTTCTTTAAGGTTTATAATATGTGTTGTGATGGTGATGATAACACCCAGTTGGGTATATGTATGGGTATATGTAAATCTATTTAGTGAAGTTTCACTAAATAGATTTACATATATGTACGTAATTAACATACATATACATACATATACTCACGGCTATAAATTCCTAGAAGGGGTAACCGAATTAGTACGTAATTAAGTTATGGTATTTTGCCATTCCTATGGCTTACACCTTTATGATGGTTTGTCTTTTGTGTTTAATTCAAACTAACCATAAATATATACACAAACTCACGGCTATACAAACCAGAGCCGCAGATTTAGAGACTGCCAAGCCACTTAATTGTTGTGGAATGTGCTTGAGAAAATATTTCTAACTCAAGACCTGGCTACCCCTTTTTAGGATTTATAATAAAAAGTCTTAAAGTCACATTTTCACCACCACAGATGGTGAGCAGCGAAGCAGACCATCTGCGGCAGTCAGCCAGCGGCTTCCACCTCGAGGAAGAGGAGCGAAGACCGCGCGCCTCCAGCGTCAGCTCCCATTACAAGCAGAAGATAGACGCGCTGTTTGACGATACGCGATCTATCACCAGTCTATCGCATTGCGGGTCTCACTTCTCTGAACTAGGCCGGCGAGATAGCAAGGTGAGGATTGCTTTTTATTTTATACCTTGATGGTTTATGGAAACACTACGGCCTGACATGCAGGAAACTTTGTGTTCCAACCATGAGTTAGGCCTACAACAATGTGTCTTTAGCGCGTCATATCTGTAAGTATCTTAATAATATGTAAGGTAACGTCACGAAAAAAATCACATGGCTGTGTTTTAATTAGTCATGTGATTCGTGCAATACGGCGATAGGTCTCGCCTCTATCACTTGGATGCACTGTCCAAGTACAACGTGGTACTTTGAGTACCAAGTGACAAAACGCCATATGATGTTCAAAAGCATTAGTGCCCCACCACCACCCATACGTGTATTAACAGCGTGTATGTCAAGTTTAGTTAAACCATTCAATCATATATTTTTCCATTCCAGGTCAGTTCAATACAAGATGCAAAGAAAACAATATACGAAGATGAGAACCCCTACTGCCGAAAGCACCATAAACTCAACAACGTTGTTCAAGATCGCATAGAACGGATGTTTGCAGACATGCCTGAACAGCCCAGAACACCAAAAGAAAACATCGGAGTTCACATATTCAACGTGCATTACCTCGGCTCCACTCCCCTTCACAGTAAAGTTACTAGCCTCAGCGGCCTCCAGACACCTCTTAAAGACCTTTACTTCACTTACAGAAGAAACTATAGAAACAAATCTTTAAACGGCCGATTAGAAATATCTAAATCTGGGCTCAAAGTTAGGTACAAAGGCGAAAAAGGAGAATCAGAACAAACCAATCCATTCTCGACAATAGCTGTCTGGTCTGCCGTAAAATTTCTGGTGCAAGAAGAAGATGGCAATGAACTTAGCTATGCTTTCGTGCCTCTAATCACCGATCCTGATAACATTGATCGTCATGCTCTATTTAAAACGCTTGAATCGTCAGATAAAAAGTATATCCTCTCCAACAACGAAAACTCGCATTCTCCTATTTTCGCTGTCGTGATGAGGAAGATCGGTGTCGCCAAACAACTAGAGTGTCATGGGTTTGTATGTCAGACTACGGAGGACGCTATAGTGATAGCGGCCACGCTATACAAATCCCTCATGTCACATATGAGTAAGCAGAGTCAACCTGATAAGAAAACCTTTAAAAATAGGAACGGAGTAAGCTGTATGAGTATAGCCAGCAGTAGTGTATCGCCGAGAGACGCGCCGGCTAGACCACCAAGAAAAGCACGAAGTTCTTCTTCGCTTAGCGGTGATAGTGATAGAGCAGATGGCTTTTCAACAACTGAATCCTACGTAGAAAAACCTAAAGTAGATAGAAATAAAAAGATCTCATCAGAAACCCGTCCGCCTCCACCACCGCCACCGCCTGCACCTTCTAATGAATCAAAAAGAATCACAGTTGAGGAAGTCAAAGCGAAATTAGATTCTATAACACACGATACAAGTGGAAGTGACACACAGCGATCGAAGAAATCGACATCCAGAGAATCCAAATCATCTACAAAGGAAAGGCCTCCAAAAAGTCAACACAACACTAGATCTTCTACTAAAAGTAAGGTTTCAGAAAAGATAGAATTGTTCAGAGAGTTGGAACGACGAAAAAACTTGCAAAGGCCTCCGACTATGCCGCCTCCAATACCTATTAAGCCACCATCAGAGCCTCCACCAGACCCTCCTGCTAAAGACCCACTCAGGCGCAACCACAGTGGTAGACAATCACTGAGCGAATCTGGAGATATACTTACTAAAGTGGCCATTCCACGGTCCGGCAGCTTTTTAAACGCTGGAGGACTTACACGCTACAAATCTCTTGGACACAGGTATGTATCTCTAAAATATTTTAACATTAAAACAAGATCGATATTCCGATTTTAACTGCATTGCACCTGTATGTCTTATTCAGTCACGGTCGCTTTACTTTAACACTTCATTTCACATATTCCACTCTACTGCAGATTTTAAATGGATGGGTAATGAGCGGTGCATATGGTATGCCTATAGATAGTGGTCTGTTTTGTATTATTGCATGTAACCACACCGGTGTAACCGCATCCGCCACATTCTTTTGATCCAGTATCATCACTTTGTATCACTTTTTTCTCTTTATGCCCACAGATTGATCGATTTTCAACGTAACCAATTACGGGTAGTCTTTGTAGTTCGGTATGCAACCCATAGTTATTATATATAAGTGATGATACTGGATGGTTGCATAGTTTAATGTGTGGGCATTTTAGTCATTTGCTGTGTAGAGTCGGCTTAGAATCGCACTACCCAATTTCTGCCGGTGGGTGTAATGGTATTGGGGCTGTTAAGGGATTTTTGGGCGATGCTGTTGGAGACCCTTCACCAAAAACCTTTATTTTACCATCTATTCCCTACTTAACTTTCCAAAAGTGGCCAAGGAATTTCTAGTTCCTTAGCTCTGGCTACACCTCCTAGGGATTTACAGCCGTGAGTATATGTAAATATGCATTTTAGTAAGCGAGAATAAAAAGTCTATTTTGATTTAAAACAATTCGCTGTAAAATAATTTCAAACCTAACATCAGTCGTAGCAATGCGTTATATCTCCTCAATGAAGTGATGGAGTTGCTAGCATCATGAATTAATTCATTTCCTAATATAAAGAGACACAATTTATCTAAACGGTTTCCCTCATGGGGGAAACGTGAAAAACAATAAACATAATAAGCATAAGCATAATCATAAACGTTTACGCCGAATATCCCCGAAGGGGTTGGCAGAGGTACTAATACTTCTGAACATTACGTGACTTTGTCACCTGGTGTTCAGAGTACCCACGTTTTGCATGGACAGTGTACTCACGTGATAGGGGGCAAGCCTATCGCCGTTTTGTACGAATACACTGTCACATGACTAAGTAAAACTCAGCCATGTGGGTTTCCTCACGATGTTTTCCCTCACCGTTAACAACCATGATAAATTAACCACACATATATCTTTAGAAAAGACAAATTGGTGTAGGCCCGACCCAGGATTTGAACACTAGTCGTTTGCACGATAACCGAGTGTTCTACCCACTGGGCTATCACGGTTAATAATAAACATATTTAATTATTTGTACCTAATAAAATAACTTAAAATGCACAGACAGCTTGATTTCAGATCTATACTTTGTTCATTAAATGAAAAAGAAAAATAAATATTCATTTCAAGATTGTCTTGTAAACAAGCTTAAAACAATAAATAAAAATGTCTGAAGATAAAGTCGCAAAAGTCCTGTTTCATCTAAGATCTTGGCCACAAATTAAATTGTAATCGTAAAATTTCATCTAGAAGCAATTTAAGACGGAGGTCATAATAAAACAGTTTTACACCTTTATTTGAATATGTTCCATCAAGTTGATAGAGTGTTTTGCGAATTGGTGGATCTCTAAGATAAAGCTCATAAATTTTAAAGATTTATTAGCAAAATAATAATTCAAGATAACGAGTCAATACTGACCACCTCTCCAAAATAGCTTTGAATAAACAAGTATGCAACATTACTAAATTTATGACGTATCAAAATGCAAATCTGTCTTTTGTAAGAGAGTGAATAGTTATATGGGCTATAAAGTTTTTTTCAACATTTGATAATGCAATAATAACTAATATGAATAAACTATTAGCTGTGTAAGTAGCGTTTTTTTATACTTGGTCATGTGACGGTATTTTGCACAGAGTTAAGATTGGCCTATCACTTGTGAGCAAGCAAAAAGTGGGCCATTAAACACTATGTAGTGTTAAACTAAATTTTTGATGCATCAAGAATAAAAAAAAATATACAATCCAAAGAATTCATATACTATCATTTAAAAGGCACATATTCTAAATCGCCTCTTAGGACATACGCAGAAGTAAATGGGAAAGTTCTATTCTAAGCCAATTATTGCTGTTACTTATCATATATTATGTTCGCATTTTCAGGAATAATGGAAAAAAAGGTGGAGGATCTCCTCTTGGATTTAACGAGCTATTCAACGAGTTCAAAGTTCAAGAAGATTTACATTCCATGGATGACATACTAAATGCCATTATCGACGCTGAGGGAATGTCTTTCAATGACCTCAAACCGATCTACAAAGAGTTCCTGTTAAAATTAGCAGTGACTTTAACGAAAGACGAAATATTCCAACATAGTAAAGCAATAATGAAAAAACAGAAGAAGAAAATACTAAGAAGAAATAGTATATTTCAAAATAAGAGAAGAAAGATATTTAAAGGTGCTAATGGTTTACGTATGGTTTTTCGGTTGCCTTTTGGAAAAGACCTCCGAAGAAAAGAAAAGAAAAAACACCAAAGCTCATTCGAATTTCGTACTATGCCGACTACTAAGGAAAATGCAACGGAGAGCTCAGTATCTACATCCAGTTACGATTTGAGACAATTTAGACCAAAAGATCCACCTTTACCACCCCCGAAAAGAGCTGTCAAGCAAAGATCTTCAAAGCGATCTGAAAAAGTAGTTCATGTTTCCAAAAGAAATGGAAAAGTATCAAAACCTGGGGAAAGAACTTCAGCATCAGAAGACTCTGATTTCTTAACTCTGAGCAACCGTTTGGGATGCCAGAATAGAAACAGTTCTAGTGGATACGTGTCTTGCTCTGAATGCGAGTCAGAAGGCTGTGTCGACCGCTGTTACTGCTCTCTAAAAGTAGACTGTAAAGACAAATGTTATTGTTCACCGACAGATCTAAAAAGAGCCTCTTCCAAAACGAAACTTTTGGCTAGAAACAAAAACTGTAAGGACTGCATAAACAGGTATATATGAATTCAACATCTAAAATTTAGCTCGCCACTTTCTTTGATACATTTTATAATTCATTTACTCTAATAAAAGATTTACTGATTGTTGATTAAATTGCGCTCACCAAACTGGTTAATTGTCTAAGGATTATAATTCTTGCTGATTATTTAATACAGTCGATTATAGCATGTGGTTTTTATGAAGAAACGTGTGTGGTGATTATCAGAGCGTGGCTCGTCCGCGGCTCGAGACGCAGAATGACTAACTGAGTCGAAATAAGAATCATTTACAGTTGACTCTGAATTTGTAACTTTGCTAGTATGTAATTATTGGCTTTTTGCTGATCCCTCATTAGCGCATATTGCCGGGAGTAGGTATTAGTCGGTTTCTGTGCATAACGTGCGTGATGATGGTGGCATTTCAATTGGTTATTATTTTTCTTCTTGTTATTCGAGACAAGAAATATAATATCCATTTAAGATGCCTCTATCATTGTTGTTAGCTGCGCGCGGTGCTTGGTGATGCCCGAGTGCGTACGAGGTACGAATATATTGACTGAGATAATAATTGGTACTAACTTTTACATTCTCACGTAGTAGAAACTATGTGCTGTAGTTAGTTAAGAATGCCGTCAGGGTTTGATTGTCCTTTATCATAAAGATTGTCCGTTTTTACTTTATGATAATAATTCAAATGTGGAAATTAAGATCTACAAAGTCAATGTAGAAGGTAATGTTAGTAGAGGACGACCTCGGAAGGCTCATTTGGACCAAATAGAGAATGTGCTCGAAAAAGCAGGTGTCCGAAGTATACAGAATAAAAGAGCATGTATGAAAAGATTGATGGATATGAATGAAGCTAGAGAGGTTTACCAGGATCGTACAAAGTGATGATCAATAGTCTCTGCCTACCCCAAGTGAGTATATGCATGAAATTAACTCCCATTCTCTATTTTTTGAACGTCACATTCCCACTTAAAGTCAATATTATTTTTAGACAAAATTATTCCTCTACAACCTAATTGGCCAGCGTAGTGGACTAAGGCCAAATTGCCCTATATAGGGTAGGCTTGAGCTTCTTGAAGGGGACATATAAGGGCTGTGAGGAATTTCTCTATTAGTCTTTATTAGTATATGTACTCCACACTACTTTTTTCTTAAACAAACTACAAGTACTTGAAATCAAATATTCATATCTTTTTCATTGCATTATTTCAGAGAAGTCTACGACGCCGACTTCAGCTATTGTTCATGCGATTCTGAGAGCTGTGCCGATAGCAATAAGTGCTATTGTGCCGCGCCCCGCCGAACTGGGACTGCCGTGCAAAGCTCGCGCAGTCTCGAGTACCTTCAAAGCCCAAGTCAGCAGCTCTACTCTGAGAGATTGAGAAGAGTTTTTGACGATCATTATGGGAGCAGCAAGAGATCTAAGTCGAGGTAAGTTTTATGTTAATTTCAGCAGCAACTATCATATGTCCTACTGTAAAATCGCGATATACCAGCTTTGAAATCTTGGGGGTACGATGATATAAATCACTCTAAAATTATTCAAGAATTTATAATAAAATTGCTATGTAGTGTCGGCTTAGAATAGCACTACCCCTTTTATTCCGGTGGGTGTACGTAAGAGGCAACTAAAGGTATTGGGGCTTTTTAAGGGATTTTTGGGCGATGCGGTTGAAGACCCATCACCAACAACCTTTATTTTACCATCTTTTCCCCACGAAACTTCCAAAAGTGGCTGAGGAATTTCTAATTCCTTAGCTCTGGCTACCCCTTCTAGGGATTTATAGCCGTGAGTATATGTATGTATGTATGTTATAATAAAAAACGATTGCAAACTTCGAAGAAAACCTTAAGTTTCTACCGTCCCAACACTCAACAAAGAGTAAGTTAAACAAAAAAAGACTTAATCATGCTACCCACCAGCTGATGATGTATAAATGTGTATAGCTTTGATGATAATTAATTATCTATTATACTTCAAATTATACTTCAAAGAAATATATGACAATTTTCAGTCTCTATATTACGCCTATAGGTACATTATATATTTCCACAAACTTTTTACCGACCGAAAACCGAACCATATTTTTGTGCCAAACCGTGTTGTGGGCGTGTGGAACAAACTACCAGAGACAGTGATCAGGGCTCCCTCAGTGAACTCTTTTAAAAACAGACTTGATAAACATTTAAAACAAGTGCAGTGATAAACACGCATCAGCAAAATATTGCTGCTATTATCTGGAATAATAATAATATTAAAACTACACTTTGGCCGATTTCTAATAGCTGTACCGTGACGTTTATATAGCGTATTTCAGTAACCTTAAATGTCTAAAAATGTTTTTATGATGAACATCTTAAAAATCAATCAGCGCTGGCTGCGTGCACGAAAAAGCCCAAACGTGAGGGCACGACAGGCCGATGCGGTCAATTAAGGCCGGTGCTGTAATACCAAATCTTCAAAAAGTATTTAATTATTCTAATAGATGGTGCGAGATTCAAAATCATTCATTCATCATCTTAAATCAGATTCATCGTTTTACGACAGCTGTTGGGTCAATTCACTTATTCACACGAACTTACGTCATAAATCCGAAAAAGAGGTAGTCACAACATATACATTTGATATCACTCAACCTTTTGGAAGTTGAGTGAGAAAATTTTAAATTAAGGATAGTTGTTGATGCCGCATCTCTCAACAACTACTTTAAAACTCCCTACAGGTGTAGTAGTTTCGTTGAGCACCCGTAATAAAATCCAATTTAATTCTATCAATCATAAATTGAAACAAAATATTTATTAACCAAATTCACACCACAATTTCAGAGCCAACGCAGTAAGTCTCCGTCGTCGCGAAGAACGAAGTCGCCGCGCTCGAAGTTCCGATAACTTGACTCTAGACTACGAGTTGCTATTGCAGAACAAAGCTAGAGACACCAGCCGCAATATGAAGAGATTGACTGGTAATTATTATTTATGACATGTATGTATGTATGTACTTAAATGCTCACTGCTACAAATCCCTAACAGGTGAAGAGCCCAGATCCCAGAGCTTCAGAATCACAAATTCAGCAGCTACTGCTGCAGCAGGGGTGAAAGGAAGGGTTGTTGTTGATGGGGCCCCAATGGCAGCTTCAGAATCACAAATTCAGCAGCTACTGCTGCAGCAGGGGTGAAAGGAAGGGTTGTTGTTGATGGGGCCCCAATGGCAGCTTCAGAATCACAAATTCAGCAGCTACTGCTGCAGCAGGGGTGAAAGGAAGGGTTGTTGTTGATGGGGCCCCAATGGCAACACCCAAAAAACATTTAAATACCCCAATACACAATGACAGGTCCACAGTATAAAGATATAGTATACTTAAATCGGTAAACATTATAGCTCTTTGCAGGAATTATAAAAGTGATCTAAAAATTCCTTATGAAAATAACGTTCTTATATTTGAATGGTTATAATTTAAGCGAATTATTAATGTCTAAAAGTTAATAAATAGACTTACTGCAAACAAATAACCTTAGCATACATTCAACATATCAATATAGTAATCGTATATAGTAAGCTAAGACTTTTGTAGTTCAGTGCAACAGGGTTCAGGGCCGGCTTCGCCTTTTATGTAGGTTGTCCGTCGTATGGTGCGCCACCTAGTATCAATTGCATCAAAAGTAAAAAAAAGTCAAAAAGTTTATTTTTCAAAATTAAATTACCAACTAACATTTTTTGCACTTCAAATTTTTTAAGTTTATCATTAGTCCGTTGCTTCGGAAGGTGTTCGTAAAGAGAAGAAGCAACAAAGAAACTCTTTACATTCACATTTTTTCATTTTTTCAGAATATTATTTGTACCATTTTGGGTCATATTTTTACATTATAAAAGATTTTCTATGCGACAAAACCAAACACTAGTTTGACATAATTAAACTAATGGCATGGTATCTAAATCTGTCAAAAAATTTCTACCATTTTTTCATTTTACTAACATTTTATGGATTTTTAATGTAATCTGAAATAAAGAATTTATTATTATTTTCCAGTTTGTGGTAAATGAACCCTTTTTTTTTATTTATAGCTATGGGTACATGCATGTAGGTATGTAATTTACACTTACATTTCTCAAATCTACCATAATACACATGTATCAAATCAAGTGAAAGGTTTGCTGAGAATTTCACTGAAGACTATAATCACTATCCTAAACTTTAAAGTGGGTTCACACCAGACGACGAGAAGGGTACGGTGCTCTATAAGTGATTGATGGGCGATACAGCATAAAAAAACCCATCACCTTAATTCATCATATTTTCTGGTTTTTACCAGCAAATTAAAATTCCATAGCTTCTTACTTTACAAGGCATATGCTTTTACTAATAGAAGAAAGAAAGAAAGAAAAGAATAGAATGAAAGAAAAATTTCGACACCAGCCGGAATCGAAACCACGACCTCCGTGTATACGCCCCCGCTCTGCCAATTGACCTGTAGATCTAAATTTTTCTTTCCTTTATTTATCTATACTTATAATAAATCTGTAGAGAGGTCAATTCTGTACATGAAATATATTTTCAAAATAACCATCAGGTGGTGATTAGGGATCGATACTGATGTCAAAAATGCTATCAGTAAAATTTTTGTCTGTCTGTCTGTCTGTCTTTCTGTCTGTCTGTCTGTCTGTCTGTCTGTCTGTCTGTCTGTCTGTCGGTTTGTATGTTCCTTATGGAAACAAAAACTACTCGACGGATTTTAACGAAACTTGGTACAATTATTCTTCATACTCCTGCGCAGGTTTTTGTATACTTTCCAGCAGAGTAGTAAAGGGGAATTTCGGGAAATTTTGGGAAAACGGGAGAAGTTACTCCATTTTTTAAGCTTCCGTCGCGTGTGCAGCCTCAATGGTTAAACTTACATAGGAATCATGTGTGACGGAAATATTCTTCATAAAATTATCTAAAAAAAAATCCTTACCAGTTTATGTCTATCTTTTACGGTTGACTCACAATAACACGTGTAATTCCTGATAGCTTAGCAGTTCGGAACATTTTTATTATATTTGTTTACTCTTACGTTTGTAAACCTCTCACTCATCCCTAATTTAAAAAAATTAACATTTTTACCTATTCAATAAAAAAAGAATCATAGAAATCGGTAGACAAACACCGAAATTATACATAAAATAAGCCACCGCGCCCGTAACCAAAACCAAATCTTTACTAATTTACATATAACATAGATGGCGCCAGTAGTTGCATCCTACATCACGTAATGAAATGATTTATTTTTTAGATTGTTATAAATACTTCATAGCGTTTTATTTAAAAATTTGCTATTAAACGGAAATACTGAACCGTTCATCAAAGCGCATTTAAAATCACCAAACTACACTGTTTAGGGAGTGCTATAAATTTAATAAATTGAAAACATTGCGCTGAATTTCACAATGCTTGAGCAGTGACTGAAGAAAGAAACCTCAGATATTTAATAAGGCACTAAAACCTTCTCCTAAATGTAACGTATACTGTTCTGAAAACCGCATCCAAATAGCTTAAGCCAAACTCGAGATAATCGCGGACAATTATACATACATACATACAAACAATCGAACTGAGAACCTCCTTTTTTGAAGTCGGTTAAAAAAACAACGCTACCCGTGCGAAGCTGGGACGATCCACTAGTTAGGAATAATCCCCACATGAGGTTTTCATGACCAAAACATTCTAATCATATGCTTTTATTTGTATTTCCAGTCCGCAGCACCGGCGCCGGCTCCCAAGACGCTCTCAGCGTAAAGAAGTCCGCGGAGATGGCGGCGCTGTTCGCGGACGTGCGGCTCTCGCAGCGCACCGACGTCCGCGCGCTGTCCGCCGCCCGCGCCCGCCCCGCGCCGCCCCTCGCCAGGATGTTTGATAGGCGGCCGCTGAGTAGGAACGCTAGCCTTGAAGATACACTGGGTTACTTACCGTAATATGTAGTTTGATTTTTTATTGTATATTGTTACATTTCTAGTATGAAAAGCCAGTCTTATTTATATATTGGGTTACTCACAGTAATTTAATGTATGGGTATTTTTAAGAAACGACTGCCTTGAAAATATGATGGGTTACTTACCTAAATATTGGGTTTTATTATATAGTTCTTTGTTCTATTAAACTAGCTACTTATACTCAAAGAAAACATAGTATGTTGACGTATTAGTCCGGCTCTCGCAACGCACGGATGTCCGCGCGCTGTTCGGTGTCCGCGCCCGCCCTCGCTAGGATGTTTGATAGACGACCGTTGAGTAGGAATGCTAGGTTTTTATTGTACTTTTTTACATTTCTCGAATGAAATGCCCGTTTTGATGATACATTAGGTTACACACCGTAACTTAATATATGGGGTTTTCTTCTAGCTGAAACGACGGCCTTGAAGATATGATGATTTACTTTAACATTTGAATGTGTAGTTTTGTTCTTAGGTCTCTTTAACTAGATAGTTTAAATGCGTTGGTACGATTTTGTCCTATTGATAATACTAATGAGAACGTTCTAAGCGTGAATGTATAATTTAAACTATTTTACAAATAGCTACGAAAGGCTAAATTTCAGAATAAAATGGTTGCATAACGGATCTGTCAATACGTCAACTTACACTACAAGTTTATGAGTTTATCCAAGCTTTGGGGTGGCCCTAAGTATATTCATAAAACAAGAGGTTTTCTACTGGACACCTATTTTGATCAAATTTTATGCATATACAATGTATTACTTACTATAAAACCATAATAAGCAACCTGAAAGCCTTATATTTTGTTGTTATAATACAGGTCGAGATGATCTTAAACAACTATCGGTGAAAATAGAAACCCAGGAATTATACATAATTTGGAAGCATGGCCTTATAAAGGCTTCGAGTATGTCTTATTCTTATTATAAATGTGTACTTAAAGACTACTGGAATGGATACAGGCTACATTTCTAATCAGGTGTTCTATGTTTAATTTACTACAAAACCTTAAAACTAGGTTGTTTATTCGTTAAAGGGGGTTATTGTATTATATTGTCAAGTATAAATAAGGCAATCATAGAAGAAAAATGTTACGATTATATAAATAAGTGCAATACTGTATCAAGTCAAATGTTCTCTTTAAGATATAATAATTAATTTCGTATTCTTTTTGATTTAATTAGCTATTACGAAATGATGTTTTTCATAAAAATCACATTCTATTACATAAAGCTTTTTTGCAATTACTTCATCTTCTCACTACATAACTTATATATTATTAGTAATAGACGAATATATAATTCTTTGTTAAAACCTAATTTGCAATTTCAAGTTATTAAGATGACTGAATGTAAATTACAAACCAGTATGTATCAATTTTTTTGGAAACAATGATGCTTTATAAGAAATAAAAAATATTCTAAGCGAAATCAAATCTGTAAAGTAAATCATTTGTTAAAAATCTATATTGTGATTTTTCTTTGTTATGTAACTAAAACGTATCCTACGTTTGATTTTACACTTCTTCTACCCTTTATCAGTGATTTACTAATATGGAACCTTGTTTTGTAGTAACTTTCTATAGATTAAGTAATTATTTTTTATCGAGCATTTTAACTTACCCATTATATGTGCAATTCTCAGTGCAATACGTAGTTGTTAATTAACTTATATTTACTTACCTACTTGATTTAGATTTTGTACGATATGTCGAGTACAGACATTTTTGTATTTTTGTGATTGTGTATGCGTTGTTTATAATAAATACAATTTCAATATGAGTTGGTTTTTTATTTTCAGGAGATACAAATTAATTGTGATTTATTTTGAAATCAATTAAAGACTTATTAATACATAAAGTGTGAAAAACCTATAACGCCCCGCTTTTCCAATGTTTAAATTCTTAAGTTATGTAAAACATGGTGGCTTATAAAGGTGAATTCATTATTGACATGTTAAGGGCGCCCCCAATAACCTGAATCCGGCCCTTTTGGAAACACAGACAGAGAAATTATAAGTAACAGATTTCGTATTTCAACTTTTTGGATGATTATTCTATTCTATCAACTTGTAATAAAGTAAAGCAGTTGACGAAAATAATCATTATATTCGACAAAATTCAAAAGAAGAATTAATATGAACGTTTATTTACAAATCAAACAAATGTTAAGTTATGTGATCGATAGAGAAATGTGATTCCTAAAAGGTGCGGTGTGAAAGATGTTGTAGTATACAAGTTATGAAAAGGATTGTAAGATGGTAGACCACATAGATAGGATGGATGTAAGTAAATTGGTGAAAGAGATACCATGTGGATAGTAATGGCAGTGGAGAACAAGACGCCAACTGCGGATAACTGCTCAAAAAGGCAGGCGTCCGAAGTATGAAGAATAAAAGAGCATATTTTATGAAAAGATTGATTAAAGATAGATGAAGCTTGAGAGGTTTGCCAGGATCGTACAGAATACGATCGATAGTCTTTGCCTAATCCAATGAGTACTATTTTGACGTCACCCGTGGCCGAGTAGATTCGATACCCGTTGAGAGCAACATTTATATGATGAGTATAAATGATTGATTCTGGATGTTTGTCTGTATTGATATAATATTAAACATATACATACATACATACATATACTCACTGCTATATTTCCCTAGAAGGGGTAGCCAGAGCTAAGGAATTATAAATTCCTCAGCCACTTTTGGAAGTTGAGTGGGGAAAAGATGGTAAAAATAAAGGTTTTTGGTGATGGGTCTCCAACCGTGTAGTAGTGTCGTGTAGTGCCGGCTTAGAAAGTCGCTACCCCTTTCTACCCACGGGTGTCGTAAGAGGCGACTAAGGGTATTGGGGCATTTTATCGGGGTCTAACTTGATCTGTGTCATATGTCCGTTCATATTTATTTATTAATTATTTATTTATTTTACTAATAATGTGTAAATCATCGGTTTTAAATTATATTTTATTATTACTCAATACCGTTTTGCAGTAGTAAATAATAACTCTTGAATCGTAAATAAAACTCCTTGCGTGCCTGTCATCTTAATTATTTGGCAATCTATCATCTAATTAATATGTAAAGATAAAAAAATGGTTCAAAAAAATCGGTTAATATTCAGTGAACTTGAAAATGTCTTATTCTATACTAACAGCGACATCTCGTAAATGCAGCAATAACTTTCGGTATTTCAGCACTCTGCAGTTCTTGATCTTTGATTGTAATATATTGATTTCGTTAGTTCTTGGCTCAATCTGTAGAGGGCGCTATGTATAGTACCACTTCTATATGGGCTTTTTTTTCTTTTTGTGTACTCGTCTAAATTGCCATGTCCCCCGAGTTTGAAGCGGTTTTACCTAAACTATTCGTATGATAATGATATTTAATTATGTATTGTAACGTTTTATTAACTAATAAACAATAATTTTACATGCTTTTGATAGGATATTCTAGGTTTTATTCGATAATTATTGAAAACAATTGTCGTTATTTACTATGTCCCCCTCGGGATCGTGGTACTTCAACACCAAATAAATATGAATTTGTATGAAAAGTATGAAGATTAGGTAGAGACTATAGATCGCCACTAGTACGATCTTGACAAACCTCTCTTGCTTCCGTTACATTCGTTATTCTTCTCATACAATGCTCTTTTATTATTCTCACTTCGGACCCCTGCCTTTATAAGAACGTTTTCTATCTGGTCTAGAAACGTATTACGAGGCCGTTCTCTACATCTGCATATTATTCTACGATGACTTAAGTGATTTAACTCGAAATTTTGGAAGAACAAGTCATGAGTCTTAGGGTAGTATTTTGGTTAATATATGAGTTCACCATGTGATTAAAACAGACACTCTTTTTCTAATGTATTTTCGATTTCAAGACTGAATGATAACTATTTTACAAAGGCGATAATCCGCTGTGAAAGGTAGAAAAAAATTTGTATAAACACTATGAGAAGTATAATGAATTTGACGGAAGCAAGTGAGATTTGTCTGGATTGAGCAAAGAGGCCAACGATAGTCTCTACCAACCTCAATGGCTACTGTGGGCATGAGTATAAGCAAGTACGAATTTATCATTTTCTTTTTAAATTTTTAAAAATAGTCGGTGTTATTGGTATGCGGCGACGTAACTTACACATTTTAATGGCATTTGCCTTTGGTTACTTGGTTTCCCATTGGGTGGCAGAGACCATCGATCGCCACTTTGTACGATCATAACAAACTTAATTTCCAAAATACATTGAATAACTATTTTTACCTTTCTTACAATGCGTTATATTTGCCAAAGTAGTTAAGCTAAACGTCATTTACTTTTAACATACAAGTACACAAAAGCATCAAATATACAAAACCACTCGTAGAGAGGATGGATGATAGAAAATTGGTAAAAGGGATCTATAGAGCTAGTGTGGATGGTAATGTTAGTAGAGGATGACCACGGAGAACACACTTGGACCAAATTGAGAGTGTGCTCAAAAAGGCTGGCGTCCGAAGTATGAAGAATAAAAGAGCATGCATGAAAAGGGTCGGTCAGGATCGTACAAAGTGGCGATCGATAGTCTCTGCCTACCCCAATGGGAATTAATGGCGTGAGTATATGTATGTATATGTATGTATGCACACGTTCAAATTATAACGAACAGTGTTTTTAACGCACCAAAAATTGCTCAATTACATACATCCTCACATGCATACCTACATATACTAGGGTAGGTAGAGAGTTTAAAGCCTTGTAATCAAAAATACCTCAGCCACTTGAAAATTAGATTGCGGAGAAGATTGTTAAAATATGTATCGTGTTAGGTATCCAGTGACTTCAGCCAACAACCGCTTAAAATGCGGCGTATCTTTCGTTCTCTCGGAGGAGGTTTTCAGGCTATCACCGACATTGTACTGTGACTTAAAAAAAAGAGCGTTGATGAGTTTCTTATGGGTTTTGCACAACAAACAACAATACACCTTTAAAACCCGAAGTAAAATTTGATTTAAATTTACGATTGAGTTTTTTTTTTTACAAATGCTGTTTTAAAGTAAGCTTGTTTTGTGCATCTACCCAGATAACTAGTTTACCGATCTCACCTTCCAAAGGTTGTCTGGAACAGATCGCTTTTAGCGATAAGACCGCCGTAAATTTGTGTTTGATGTACAATAAAGAGTTATTCTATTCTATTCTATTCTGTTTTAATCATTTTTATTTTTAAACAAATCCTCAAATAACCTCAATATTTTACACCAACAAAATAATCAATTTACAAAAAGCTCATTTTCCAAGCTTTCAACCACAACACCTAGAACTAATCTTAATTCATAAGATAAGGCAAGACTAGTAAGTGCAGTTAGATAGGACCTTCGCCTGCATATCTTACGACCAGTAAATGGGCTTAGCTAAGCGAAGGAATGCAGTCTGTACGAGATTATGTTATCTTTAGTTCATCGATTCGATCATATCCTCTTTTATAGCGTTAGGTTGTCTGATGTTAGACTAATCCGGCTTGTTTTATACATGCCTATGTTCACGGCTATAAATAGCGAAAAGGGGTAGCCAGAGTTACTAGGAAAAATTCTAAAGCCAACCTTTGAACTCCGTCTGGAGGAAAGATTTTAAAATAAAGGACGGTTGGTGATGGGTCCTCAACCACATCGCTACCAAAACCTTAACATATCTTCTCTCACAACATTATTTTCTAACCCTCCATTGCTTTTACAAACGCGAAATGAGAATCAGAACTGGTTTCAAAACCCGCCCTCAACCAGTATCTTCCAAATCAAGAAAACCTCAGCTACTTTTAGTTATTGAGTATGGGAAGGATGGCGATATAAAAGATCCCTGAAGATTAGTTCTTAACGCAGCCCTTCACTAATGACCTAAGTGATTTTCTGTACCTATACAAAAACTCAAAATCAAACGTTCACGCCGTATATCACCAAAGGGGTTGCCAGAGATACCTACTAATACTTCAGAACATCACGTGACATGTCACCTGCTGTTCAGAGTACCCACGTTTTGCTTGCTATGCGAAAAATATATTTTGCAGTACAATATATTTATATTATTTTGAAAAAAAAACAGTACATTCGGCAATTCTCTTAGGTTAGGTTAGCCGACCCCGACTGAGAAACGGGAAAAGGCTAAGGTAAATTGATTTGCCCTCCCCTATCCCAGAACCTGGGTACGCCCATGTAGAAAAGAGTGCTTTTATCTAACATAAAACATAAAATAATCGAGGTATCAGAACGTTTTTCTTACTAAGTATAGATACAAATTATAAGTTGGTATACGGCAGATTGTACTGGTCAGATTGGACGATATGGCTGGAGTGAGGAACTAAATCTGCCTTGTAGTGTCGGTTTAGAATAGCACTACCCCATTTCTTCCGATGGGTGTACGTAAAAGGCGACTAACGCTTTTTTTGGGTAATGCGGTTGGAGACCCATCACCAACAACGTTTATTCCATCATCATTTCCAAAAGTGGCTGAGGAATTTCTGATTCCCTAGCTCTGGCTACCCCTTCAAGGGATTCATGAGTATATGTTTATATGTACGTATATTTTCCCCACTTAGCTTCCAAAAACTGCTGAAGAATTTGTAAGAATTATAAAGCTCTGGCTACCTTTTTTGGGTTGTTAAGCGTGCATTTATTTTATGTATGTTATGTTTTGTTCCGTTCATCAAAATCATATGGCAATTTTTATATAGTCATGAGACAATGTATCCAGTGCAAAAAGTGCATTCTCTAAAAGAAAGCCGTGTAGTGCCGGCTTAGAATATCACTTTTTACTACCCCTTTCTACCTCGGGTGTCGTAAGAGGCGACTAAGGGTATGGGGCTTTGCTATGCTGCTATGCTGGTTTTGGGCGTTGTTGTTTTACGGTTGGAGACCCATCACCATTCATTTCTACCATCTTGTCCCCTATCAACTTCCAAATGAGGCTGAGGAGTTTCTAGTTCTAAAGCTCTGGCTACTTTTGTGGGATTTGTGGCCGTGAGTATAAATGTATGTATGTCTAAAAAAACTCAAAATGGCAAGTGATATTAAACCATCTTTTTCCTTTATATCCGCTTTTTTGGGAATAAACGGCATTGATGACGTTAGTATTAAAATATACTTTTTGACCTATTTCACTAACAGCTGTCGGCTTAGAATAGCACTACCCCATTTCTTCCGGTGGGTGTACGTAAGAGGCGACTAACGGACTTGGGGCTTTTTAAGGGATTTTTGGCGATGCGGTTGGAGACCCATCACCAACAACCTATATTCTACCAACCACTGGTAGCTCCGCGTTTCAAAACGAATTATCTAAAAATCAGTTGTACCAGTTAAAAAGTCAAATCTGACTAGGCAGTATGTAGTTGACTACTGAAAGCTAAATTTAAATTGAACCTTTGTATATTAAACTAACTTTTTAAATCTTGAAGAATCAAGATTAGAGAAATTCAAATAGAATCAAGACTATTAAGAGAATTAAAATATTTATTGAAAATATGATATTGGCAAAAAGAGATGACTATGCTTTATATTCATTTATTTTTGCTGTAAATTTTTCCGAAAGATATTTTATAAAGAAGTTCGTAAATTAATATTATGGCCCTAGTGCGAGAACAGGGTTCAATTACGAAAAGAACCAACTAATTAGTTTTAGACCACGTATTAAGACATAGTTAGACCAGTTTGCTGTGTAGTGTCGGCTTAGAATAGCACTACCCCATCTCTTCCCGTGGGTGTCGTAGAAGTCGACTAAGGGACTAGGGCTTTTCCATCTTCGCCCTTACACCAATCCAAGGTCTGCCGCGCCGAGGGATGCATGGCCAGGGGTGAGCCTGGTCGCTAGCGTGCCGCCGTCCCGGAGCTTAGTGCACTCCGGGTACTAAATAACCTTACCTAGTCAAGCGGGGCTCTGGCTAGGTGGACAGTTTACTTCCCTTGCTTCTCGTGGGTCCAATATGTGTTCGAATTATAATAAACACGGAGGCGGCGATGTAGCTCGCCACTCATCACGGGGCCGTTCAAATATTACGTAAGCAGGTTTATTACAATTATTTACCCTCCCATCCCCCTTGTCAGCAAAAGTAAGCAAAGCTCTTACCCCCTCCCCCTATTCTTACGTAAACACACATACGATTTAGTAATTTTTTTTAATATTATAATGTAATCGATAGAGATGAAATTTGACACAAGAGACTGATACAAGATTTTTCTGATCAAAAAGATCAGAAAGAACTCAATATACCTATAGAGTAAGGGACAAGAATATTATAATCTTACGAACATTACTAACTTTTTTTTTTGTTCACATATTAAATTTAAATCCATGACTTTAAGTTTTCGATGACATTAGATTGCTGCTCAGTGTTGCAAGTATGCTCACTTTCTTCCGATGTTGGAATGTCTATGTTCGTTCTCAACTCAACTTAACTCAAATATTCACGCCGTATATGCCTGAATAGGGGGCAGGCCTATCGCCGCACAAAGGTAGGTTTTTAGGTTTTATGCGGCCAATATTGAATTTTTAAAGTAGTTTCAAATACAAAATATAACATCTCTCTACCTTAACAACAGACCAGGCGATAATAAACTGGTCCTCTGGCCTTCGAAACCCGTGCGGGGTGCAGGCACAGCGAGTGGGAACTTGATAGTCGCCCACAATGCACGCGCTCGCTCTCCACACTATTAAAGTGACTTATCTTTGTTCATCAATATTTTTGATTTGTAAATAGTTGACCAAGTAAACGCTATTGATTCTAATGCATCAAGTAAACACCATTATATAATAAAAAAAATGTCAACCAAGTATGGTTAAAAGCTTTATTTTAATGCTTTTAAACATATTGCGATTTCATCGAAAAATATTCCAGATTTTTTCATTCAAAAGTAATTTAGTTATATTATCGCTTCCTATCGCCGTGACATTATTATTTACTATTAAACTTTATGCTCTTGTCTTATGATTCAGATAAAAAACAGCTGCAGATAGGTGCCAATAGGGTAGAAAAGAGCAGTAGAAAAATTTCCAAAAAAAGTTGTGTTTCTTTTTTTTGGTAGGTTTTTTTTGTTTATCCGGAATGAAATTAGTTACCTGCCAATTTCGCTACTGAGAATAAAACATAATATTCGCTTCTCCTTACAGATTAATTAGATAGGAGGCTCAAAAGGTCTGAAACAAGCATTTTCTGATGTTTAGAGATAATTAGGGGTCGTTCAAATATTACGTAAGCAGATTTATTACAATTATTTACCCCCCCATCCCCCTTGTCAGCAAAAGTAAGCAAAGCTCTTACCCCCTCCCCCTATGCTTACGTAAACCTTTTTATAATATTTTTTTATTGTTATTTTTATAATTTTAAAAATAAGAAAAAAAGATTAGGATTTGACACAAAAAACTGACGCAAGATTTTTGTCCCCTACTCAATATGTAGTGAGGGACAAGAATATTAAAATCTAACGAACATAACTATTGCCGTTTAGTGTCGGCTTAGAATAACACTACCCCATTTCTACCCGTGGGTGATCGTAAGAGGCGACTAAGAGTATAGGGGCTTTTTAAGTGATTTTAGGACGATGTGGTTGGAGACCCGTCACGAAAAACATTTATTATTATCATCTTTTCCCCAATCAACTTCCAAAAGTGGCAGAGGAATTTATCATTCCAAAGCTCTGGCTACCCTTTTAAGGGATTTATAGCTGGGAGTGATGTATGTATGAACATAACTAACTTATTTTAAATTTTTGGCACATTTATTTAATTCAAATTCATGATTATAAGTTTTCGATGACATTGGATTGCTGCTCAGTGTTGCAAGTATGCTCACTTTCATCTGATTTTGGAATATCTACGTTCGTTCTCTACTCAACTTAACTCAAACGTCCACGCTGTATATCCCTGTATAGGGGGCAGGCCTATTGCCGTTTTGTATAAATATACTGTCACTTGAATAACTACAACTTAGCCATGTGGGTATCCTTATGATGTTTTCCCTCACCGTTAACAACCGTGTTTGCTTTCTTATGAATTTTCTCGATGTGACGATTAACTCGAGTAACTCGATGGAAGCATGATAAAGACCACACGTTTGCATGTTCGACCTTGGTTGTAAAATAACTAACATAACATAAACGTTCACGCCAAATATCCCCGAAGGGTTTGGCAGAGGTACTAATACTTCTGAACATCACGTGACTTTGTCACCTGGTGTTCAGATTACCCACGTTTTGCATGGACAGTGTACTCACGTGATAGGGGGCAGGCCTATCGCCGTTTTGTACGAATACACTGTCACATGACTAAGTACAACTCAGCCATGTGGGTTTCCTCACGATGTTTTCCCTCCCCGTTTACAACCATGATATATTAACCACACATATGTCTTTAGAAAAGACAAATTGGTGTAGGCCCAACCCGGGATTTGAACGTCGAACGGGGTTTGAATTTGAAAGTCGTTTGCACGATAATCGGTGTTCTACCCATTGAGATATCACGGTTTGGCAAAATAACTACCGATGACGTAATCTTCATTTAGACTCCCCTACCCCCCATGTCATCCAAAATAAGCAAAGTAAAGACCCCCCCGCCCCTCCGTAGTGCTTACGTAATACTTGAACAGCCCCTTATTAAGTATTTTCGGACTACGATGATCTGGAGTAACGAATTGTAGTATATGTCAACAGGATGCGACAATACATTACTATGTAACATTTCCGTTTAAAAGAAATATCTTTTACGTATGTGATGTTGGGTTTATGACGTTTTTTTTAATATTTTTTTTTGAATATTTATATTTATTTAATTTCAACACAAAGTGGATTTTATTATCAATTGTATCATTTAGAACAGTAATATCAATTAAAATAATTTTGGCCGCATAAATATTAAAAACCTACCTATGTGCGCCGTTTTGTATGAAAATACTGTCATTTGACTAAGTACAACTTAGCCATGTGGGTATCCTTATGATGTTTTCCCTCACCGTTAACAACCGTGTTTACTTTTTTATGAATTTTCTCAATTTGACGATTTAGTAAATTGATGGAAGCATGATAAAGACCACACGTTTTGCACGTTCGACTTTGGTTGTAAAATTACAACCGATGACGTAATCATCTTCTAAACTCCCCTACCCCCCATGTCATCCAAAATAAGCAATACAAAGACCCCCCCTACCCTCCATACTGCTTACGTAATACTTGAACGGCCCCCACGCCATGGTTTCTCACGGGGCGAAAAGTGGGCTAAAGAGACCCGCTTCAGTACGATGAATGAATGTGAAGGAATGTTTGAAAAATTAGATGAAGTATGTATGATTATGAATGAAAGAAAACTGGATTTTCTATGTTTAAATGAGACGAAGCGTAAGGGAAAGGAAGTTTCACAACTTGGCAACATCACAGCAATCTGGTCTGGAGTCGCTGACAATGACCGAGCTAGCCAAGGAGTGGGACTTCTGATATCTGAAAGGATGGCTCAGTGTATGAAAGACTACGAATGTGTGAGTCCAAGGCTCCTGTGGATTAAGGTGAAATTGGGACTAGTCCGGATGCGCATAATTTGCGTTTATGCTCCGGACATGTCTAAATCCCTATCCGAGATGGAGGAGTTTTGGAATCTGTTAGACGATGTTGTGAATGGGTGTGATCAGAATGAGAGACTCATAATGTTAGGAGATTTTAATGGCTGGGTTGGTGTGTCACGCAACGGTTGCGAAAGAATTTTAGGAAAGTTTGGCGATCAAAGGATGAATGAGAATGGTGAGAAATTGATTGAGGTATGTTTGGAGAGGAATCTTTGTGTTACAAACACGTTGTTTAAACACAAAGATATCCAAATGTATACAAGACAGAGGGGAAGCGAGAGAAGTATGATTGATTTTGTGATAGTTGATGAAAGGCTGAGAGCAAAGGTTGTTGACACCAGGGTCTATAGGGGCACGAACGTTGGCACAGATCACTTTCTCGTTATATCACGATTAAGGGGTCTGTGTACGCGTTGGCATCACAGGCCTAAAGTGTCAACAACGGATTTTGCGAGAATAAAAGTGGAAAAACTGCAAGAAGATGAAAATATCAGAGATGAATACGTGAGGAAATTGGATGATAGACTAAGTTGCGTGGAGATGAAGGATGAAATGGAAATAGAAGAAGTATGGTATGTGCTCAAATCGACGATGGTTGAATGTGCGACGGAAGTTTGTGGAGTGTGTAAAAGGTCAAATAGACCACCAACAAGTTGGTGGGATAAAGTTGTGAAAGAGGCGGTTGGAGATAAGAAGAAAGCGTGGTTAGATTTACTAGCGATTAAAGCTAGTAAACGGATGAATGCGAGTGTAACTGACGATGTAGTGCAGAATTAAGAATGAGGTGAAGAAGAAAATAGAAAAGAAAAAGCGGGATTTGCAAGAGTGGTGTGAGAGGAAACTTTCTGATAATTTCCGGAATAACCAAAAGTTATTCTGGAAGTATATCCGGAAGGAAAAGGAAGTTTCCCAAAACACGAGAGTGAGTGTAATAAGAGATGAACAGGGTGAATTGGCGACGGATAAAAGGAGGATGAAACGGGTATGGAAGAATTATTTTGAGGGACTGTTTGAAAAAGAGGATGCATCCATTTCTCCGCCAATCGACAGTAATGTTGATTGGAACGAAGAGATGGGTGATTTCAGTGACAGTGAGATTAGTATGGAAGAAATAATGAAAGCAATGAAAAGTATGAAAGTAGGGAAGGCGGCAGGGTATGATAGGATTACTATCGAAATGCTGAGGGCTGGTAAAGGGTTGTTGGCTTCTTGGTTGTACTTCCTTTTCCAAAAATGCTGGTCGAGTGGCAAAGTTCCACGAGATTGGTGCAAGGCGGTGATTGTGCCTCTATATAAAGGAAAGGGGTCACAACAAGAGGCTAAAACCTACCGCGGCATCAGCTTACTCAGCATTGTTGGTAAATTTTATGCTAAGGTACTGATTGAAAGAGTGATGAATGAAACTGATGAGAAAATATGGGATGTGCAAGCGGGATTTATGTATGGATCAAATCTTCTCTCTAAGGAGCATCACCGAAAAGTTCTTAGCTAAGAACCAAAAGGTGTACTGCTCCTTCATTGATTTAGAGAAGGCGTATGATAGGGTGGTAAGAAAGTGTTTATGGGAGGTGTTATCCAAGTTCGGTTTGGGGAGTCAACTTATACGTGCATTGGTATCACTCTATGAGGATTCTAGTGCATGTGTAAGAGTAAACGGGGAAAACACTGACTGGTTCGGAATCTCTAGGGGTGTCCGACAGGGATGTGTAGCCTCTCCATGGCTCTTTAATTTGTTCATGGATGACTGTTTGACAGAGTTGCGTGAAATTGATTATGGACTAAGAATGGGTGGATTCATCATTAAATGCCTCTTGTATGCTGACGATCAAGTGCTACTTGCATCATCGGCAGAAGAGTTGCAAGAGATGATGAATATTGCATGTGAGTCTTTTGTAAGAAAGGGAATGAGGGTGAATGTGGATAAGACCAAAACGATGGTTTTTGAGAGACAGGAAGATGTGACACAATGCGTGATTGCGATTGATGGTAAGGATGTGGAACAGGTGAAGGAGTTTGTATATCTGGGAAGTTTGTTTACAAGGGATGGAAAATGTGATGAAGACATTGAAAGAAGAGTGAAAAAGGGTAATGCGGTAAATGGAGCAATGAATAGCCTAATGATCAGTCAATCGGTGTCTGAAAAGGCCCGAATGGCTGTGCATGATGCTGTTCTTGTTCCTACGCTTATGTATGGAAGCGTAGTGTTGATAATGAAATTACATTAAATAATGAAAAATTACCATTTACGGATAGCGCAGTTTTCTTAGGGATACATCTGGACTCAAAGCTCCAATGGGGACCCCACATTAGCGCGCTAGCTGGCAGGCTAAGCAGTGCTGCCTATGCCGTTAGAAAGATAAGACATTTAACTGATGTACAGACCGCTCGTTTAGTTTACTATAGTTATTTTCATAGCATCATGTCTTATGGCATTTTACTCTGGGGCAGAGCTGCTGATGTTGGGTCAATATTCATTTTACAGAAAAGAGCAATAAGAGCTATTTATAATTTAGGTTCACGAGATTCCCTTAGAGAATTGTTTAAAACCATAAATATAATGACACTGCCATGTCAATATATTTATGAAAACATCATGTATGTGAGAAAAAATTTGAAAGCATTTTCCAAAAACTGTGACAGACATACTAGAAGTCTTAGAGATAATAATAAAATCTCAATTCAAAAGTACAGATTGTCAAAAATAAATACATCTTTTATGGGGTTATGTGTAAAATTTTATAATAAAATACCTGATAACATTTTGAATCTAACAGAAAAGAAATTCAAAGTAATTATAAAACGCAGTCTTCATTTAAAAGCTTATTACAGTTTAAATGATTATATGATAGATGAAACTGCTTGGTGTCACCAGGGCTCTATTCAGGATATTTCCAGACATACACCAATATTGTAATTTGACTAAGAAAAGATGTGTGTTGCTGAGTTTCTTACGGGTTCTTCTCGCAACAATACACCTTCCGAATCCGAAGTAGAGTCAGTAGAGTAAGATTTAACTTATACGTAAGTTTGTGACGTTCAAAAAATAGAGAACAATTCTTTTTATTTTGAAATAAATATTTTTTATCTTTATCTTATCTTTAAGCGAATGTTGGGTGTGGCAGAAGAAGCATGAGAGCAGAGTGAATGCAGTAGAGATGATTTGTACGACTTAATTTGTACTAATGCCCGTATATTGAATATAGTCGTTGAACATATTCCTGACTTGGGTAGACATGCATATGTCGTGGCCATATCGTAGAATTGAACACATCGTGAAATGATCGATCATTTCATGAAATGGTCACATTTCATGATGTGGCCAACTTGACTTGACCAGATCATAAAATCGTCAACGTTTCACGATTTTGTCATCCACGCTTGGCCAGATCGTAGAAATAGGGTAACCTGTGAAATGCGATCCAAACTCTACCGTTTTTTAACATATTGCTCAGTTATTTCGTAATTAGCAAAGTATTCGAAAACCTTTTCGTCGAAAACTCTTTTCTTATTACGTTCTTCCTCCCTTGATAACGAAATATTAACTTTTTTACTGCGAGAAATAACACTTTTGACAGCGGCCGCCATCTTCACTCATAAACAAAGCGTTTTCAGCGCCCCTACCGGTAATTAATGTAACTACTTTACGATATGACCAAATAATCTTAACCATTTCATGAAGAGGCCGCGCGTTTAGTTGGCCATATCGAGAAACGATTTCTTATCATTGATCTGCCCAAACCACATCACGATGTGGCCAATAAACAGTTGAACATTTCATGAAATACGACCATTTCATGAAATGATCGATCATTTCACGATGTGTTCAATTCTACGATATGGCCACGACACATACATTGTAGCGACTTTTGACATAAAAACAAGAAAGCCAACGCCGAGACTGATATACTACCGACCATTAAAAGACATTAATTTGACAGACTTCGAAAGAGACTTAGACTACATCGACTGGGACTGTATTAAATATATTGACAATGTTGATGACATGGTGCAAATGTTTAATAACCTAATATTAAACATTTTTGACCGACACGCTCCTGAAAAGACTATTGTCGTAAAAGACGCACCTCGACCGTGGCTTACCGATAACGTGAAGCTAATGATGCGTCTACGTAACGCAGCTTCGAACCGCTACAAAACTACTAAGAGCGAGATACATAGGAAGTACTATAAGGACCTGAAGCATACCGTTATTGAAGCAATACATAATGAGAAAGCTGCATACTTTGACAAACACATTAACTATAATACTGACTCGAAAACATTGTGGAAACATCTCAAACGTACGATATTACCGACTAAATCCGATCACTTACCAACTCAATTTACGGACCCTGACGAAATAAACCGACATTTTCTTAACATTCCTGGTAAAACTACTGCAACTATATCTGATATGACATATTTTGAATACCATAGACATGGAGACTCTACTTTTAACTTAAACACAGTGACTTCATCTACTATAGGAAAGATTACTCAAATAAAGACTAACGCAAAAGGTGTTGATCTAATTACTATTGACATGTTACTCATGACACTACCTCAGACATTAGAAGTAGTAACTGACATTGTGAACAGGAGTATTGAGACACAGACTTTTCCGACTTTATGGAAGATTGCGTCAGTAACTCCATTGCCAAAAAAACCTAATCCCATCTCGATATCCGAACTCCGCCCAATTAGTATCTTGCCTTGTATGTCGAAGATAGTAGAAAGGGTTGTTTGCAATCAGTTAGTTAAATACCTAGAAGAAAACAACATCCTGCCCGAACAGCAATCAGGTTTTCGTAGGGGTCGCTCGACGGCCACTGCACTACTTGATGTTGTTGACAATGTTTTAACGGCTAGAGACGTCGGAAAGAGTACTTTGTTAATACTCTTGGACTTTTCCAGAGCGTTTGACTGTATTTTTAGACCCTTGCTACTATCTAAGATGTCGTATTACGGGTTTGACAACACAGCGGTGAAATGGTTTGAAAGTTATTTAAAGGATCGGGCCCAACGGGTTGAGTTGCGTAGAACTAACGGAACTTCTTTGTGTTCGTCTCATAGTGAAGTTGAAAGAGGTGTTCCACAGGGAAGTATACTGGGACCGATTTTATTTATTTTATATAGCGCTGATATAGTGTCTGGTATAAAAAACTGTAAATATCACCTATATGCCGACGATTTGCAGCTATACGCTTCAACTAGACCGGCTGATACAGCAGAATCAGTTGCATTGATAAATGCAGAACTCGATCGTGTTGCAGCCTGGTCTGATAAAAACTGTCTGGTCCTGAATCCCTGTAAGTCCAAGTACTTAGTTCTTGGTACTAAACGTCAAATACGTAATACACAAGCAAACCTTGCCACCAATGATATCGCTATTTTAGGTCAACCCATAGAAAGAGTGACAGAAACAAAAAATCTTGGGTTAATTATGGACGGGGAACTTCGGTTTGAATCCCATATTCTCGAAGTTGTAAGTAACTGTTTCTATCGCCTCAAAGTTCTGTACAATGTACGTGATTACCTTGGTACGGATTTGCATGTTCGACTAAGTGAATCACTGATATTGTCCAGACTTAATTACTGTGACGTTGTCTATGGTGGCTGTATACTTGGTCGGACTAAGAGGTTGATACAGCGTGTACAAAACGCATGTGCACGTTTTTGTTTCCACATCCCACCGCGTTCCCATGTCAGCCCGTATTTGGATGACGCAAACTTACTTAACACATCTTCGCGTAGACAGTTACATCTCGGATCGCTTCTGTTTGGTGTAGTAAATAATGAGATGCCTTCTTATTTGTTTAAAAAGTTAACATGGTCAAATCAGTCGCAACATTATAAGATCAGGACACTGTTGCCCACTCACCGGACTGCTGCTTTTCGAGGTAGTTTTAGATTTGCGGCATCCAAGTGCTGGAACGACCTCCCCCCACCAATAAAATCTGCAGCAGGTAGATCGTCTTTCAAGCGTATGCTTAGGAGACATTTATTGACGCTGCAGAAAACCTTTTCCAAAACAATCCAGCACACCAATAAGTAATTTTATGTAACGGTTGTATGTATGTATTTATGATTAAATTTTATGTAGTGTACAAAAATAGTCTGATTTAGTTTATCGTTTTATCGTACGTCTAAGTATTATCTCAAATCGTTAGTTTTATATATTGAAATAATATATCTTAAGGTTATACTATGTAAATTTATTTATTTAAGTATTATTTATAGTTATAGTAGTATTATGATAGGGTCCGTGACGTGACACAATCGGTTCTGACTGAAAATCAGTTTTAAAGGTTATGCCTTTAATAAATGCTGAGTCAGCAACCTTTTCTTTGCCTTTGAGGGGACTTTAATTATGTATGTCCCTAAATGTTTTATTAATATATTTTTTGTTTTTTTGTTTTGTTCTTTGTTAAAATTGTGTGTGTTTTTGTAAAAATGTAATGTCTTATTGTTCCCTGAGGCAATGAATAAATGATATCTTTTCTTTTCTTTTCTTTTCTTTCTTTATGAGGTCCCTCAGAAAAATTTGTAATGTTAGATTGTGTGACCGAGTGAGAAATGGTGTTATTCGTGAAAAGTGTGGTGTGAAAGATGATATTGTAAGAAAGATAGAAAAAGGAATGTTGAGATGGTTTGGGCACATAGAGAGGATGGATGATAGAAAATTGGTAAAAGGGATCTATATAGCTAGTGTGGATGGTAATGTTAGTAGAGGACGACCACGGAGAACTCACTTGCACCAAATTGAAAGTGTGCTCAAAAAGGCTGGCGTCCGAAGTATGAAGAATAAAAGAGCATGTATGAAAAGATTGATGGATGTAAACGAAGCTAGAGAGGTTTGTCAGGATCGTACGAAGTGGCGATTGATAGTCTCTGCCTACCCCAATGGGAATTAATGGCGTGAGTATATGTATGTACGAGGGCTGCTATTTATGTATCCGGAACTGGCCACTTACAGAACAATAATTTAAAAAGTAATTACATCATTTAAAAATAGAACTCTTTAGCTTTAGAATACATTTATTTTTATTTGACTGTCAATTGTTTTCACATCGTAGCGTCATTTTGAAAATTGCGTGTCTTCACCACCATGGATTTAACTCGTGAACATTTTCGTGCCATGATTTTTTACGATTTTCGGCGTGGTCTAACTCAAAAACAGTGCATCGATCAGCTTACTTCGACTTTTGGGGATGAAGCACCCTCAAAGACCACTGTGTATCACTGGTTTAGCGAGTTTAATCGTGGACGATCTAAGCTTACTGATGAAATTAAAGAAGGTCGCCCTAAAACGGTCGTTGTACCTCAAAACATCGATGCTGTCCGGGAACTAATAACTCAAGATCGTCATGTTACATATCGTGAGATAGAGGCATCTCTGGGCATTAGTATGACGAGCATACATAAGATACTTCATGAACATTTAGCTGTAAAAAAAATTTGCTCCCGTTGGATTCCGCACAACTTGAGTATTGATCAAAAACAGGCTCGTGTCGATTGGTGCAAAGAAATGTTAAAAAAATACAACCGTGGTGCGTCAAAAGCTGTTTATAATATCTACACAGGTGACGAATCTTGGATCTACGCTTACGACCCCGAAACTAAGCAGCAGTCCACGGTGTGGGTGTTCCAAGATGAGCCGAACCCAACAAAAGTTATTCGTGCAAAAAGCACATTGAAGCAAATGGTCGCTTGTTTTTTTGGTATAAATGGCCATGTAGCTACAGTGCCTTTAGAGAATCGTAAAACTGTTAATTCGGAGTGGTATACGACCATTTGTTTGCCGGAAGTCTTTGAACAAATAAGAAAGACTAACCGACAACGTAGAATCATTCTGCATCACGACAATGCTAGCTGTCACAGGTCGGCCGTCACAACTCAGTTTTTAGAAGCTCAAAAGATCGAATTGACAGGTCATCCGCCGTACAGCCCTGATTTGGCACCCAATGATTTTTATTTATTTCCAAATGTGAAGAAAAAATTACGTGGTCAACGTTTTTCGAGCCGCGAAGAGGCAGTCGATGCGTTCAAAATGCACGTTTTGGAGATACCTCAGTCTGAGTGGAAAAAGTGCTATGAAAATTGGTTTCAACGCATGCAAAAGTGTATAGATCTGAGCGGCGAATATTTTGAGAAGCAATAAAACCATATTAATTGATATATGTTTGTTTCTTTTTTTTATTCCGGATACATAAATAGCAGCCCTCGTATGTATGTTAGACCAGATTGATAGCGGAGGATGTTAATGAAGTCAATTTGAAATATTGGCGTGACTTTGACTTGACTGTCAATGGAGGGAATAGCTTCAGGACACAAGGGTGTGATTTAGAACGTCATGGGGAATGCCCGCGGGCTAATTATGTATCTTTAGCGACCGGGATCGTGTCGCAAGTTGCAATATTGTCGCTGTCAAAAGTGTCAGATCGCATACAAATTTATGACATCGACAGCGACAATCGTGCAACTTGCGACACAATCGTCACTCGCAAAAGATACATAATCAGGGGGCCGATGTAGTTTTATTCTACTTTCAACAGGTTTTCCGCGCAATGAGCCTAGAACTCTTTGCCTTAGATTATTACTGTTTCCCTTCCTCTATTATTTTACTCCCTGTATTTGATTAAACTAAAACAAACTTTTATTCTAAACATTTATTAATAACATACAAACATAGTCCTGATTAAAGTAGAAATGATCAACTTGGACAGTTTCAAAGTAATGACTTTCCACTTAATAAGCTAAATAATCTATAATACAATCTGATAGATTTCTCAATAGATAATACTTCACATAAACATCAATCAAGTTACAGATTTCAACAAAACCCATCCAATTTAAGCATAAAATAATCAAACAAAATAACATAAGTTAAAGTTAATTTGGCAACTTTTAAAAACATGTATAAATATGTCACTACTACATTTTTTTATATACATTAGAACACGTTTATTAGTAGAGTAAATAACATTTGAGTATTTATAAAACTAATATATCGATATAATATTGAGGACACAATATGAAAATTGAGCATGATCTAGATATAACCTGTTAATATGATAATTGACCATTCAAATAATATTTTCCCATGACTTTTAAATTTGACTGTCAGAGGAATAAAGGCGTAACGCAAATTAGCTAGACTTTGCGAAACAAGGTCACAAAATTACGATACGGTGTCACTCAAATTATGCGCATTTTATTATGATGAGCGCTGTCAATCGGCTTATCATATAGCCCACATTATCCAAGTAAATATACAGATATTTGCATAACTTTATAGCACATACGAATCGGGTCGTCATTTTGTCAATATTTCGTCATAAGTCAAAACTTCTTCAGCTGTTTGCACAGCTATCATCATTTGATATTTCCAAACTTAGACTATATGGCATTTCAGTATGGTGTTACAGCTGATAAACGACCTCTAGGGATTGGTTCCGCGTAACTATGTCGGAATTTTGAAGGCTGTCTGTCAGCCAAGTCACGAAAATCTCTATACTCCCGGTCGAAGTATCTGTCACCTTCGGGATAAGACTGTCTCTGATCATCAAGCAGTCGTGATCGACTGAACGCCCTCTGTCTATCATTCCAGTCCCTCTTACGATCTTCTATGGCCGGTTCAATAATTTCATCTTCATCTATGCGTCTGTCTAATTCTCTTCTTTCTCTGTATCTATCAAAATCTCCTCTCAAAAGTTTAGGTTCAATTCGATCTAAATAATCTTCGTTGCCGTATTCGAAACGTTTTACTTCTTCGCGTTTGCGTCCTACACGGGGTAGTCTTTCAATTTCTCTATGGGGCAGATCTCGTTCTTCAAAATCTCTGTGAGTCCTGTTGTCTCGATGTGCTCGTTCCGGTTCCCTATGAACGCGCTCTACTTCACGGTGAGATCGCTCAGGGTCTCTTCGGGAACTAACATCTCTTCTCTCTGGACGCTCGTCACGTCTTTCTTCTTCAGGAGAAGAAGTCGAGCGACTATTCCTTTCCAGCATACTTCTTCTTATCGCCATATGCTGTTCAAGTTCCCTGTTAAACCTTTCTCTTTCGAGATTCATAAATTTCTCTTTTGCAACATTGAACCTGTCTTTTGGAGATATGTCATTTATTTTTAGACTACTTTCGCTTGACCCTCTTTGTAATTTGCCGAATCTGCGGTCATCAGGTCTGTCTATGTTTCGGTTGGAAGGTTTAGTGTCAGCTACGAATCTTCTTCTATAAGCAGGAGCATCGTCATTGAATTTTTCAATATTTTCTGTTTTGCTGAGGCGCTCCGCGGATCCGTTCCGATAGCGACGTTCAAATGAGACTTGTTCAGGGAATGGATCTTCATAAGAGTCATGGTTGGTATAGGAGGATCTTTCGAAACGTCGGGGGGAGACGGCGCGGCGTTGAGGGGAGGCAGCGCGGCGGGGTGGGGAGGTTCTTCTGGGAGATGCGGTGCGTCGGGGAGATGTGCGCCGCGGAGATGTGGTGCGTCGGGGAGACACAGCTCGTCTGGGGGGAGAAGCTCGCCTTGGTGACGTAGTTCGACGAGGAAGTGATGCGTCAAATGCTTCATGCATCATATAAGCAGTACTTTCAGCCCAGTCTTCCTCTGAAAAAGAAAATCATCTATGAATATTGGAATTTCAAATCCTTTAACGGTTAAGGCTACTTCGATAGGTCAAGGTAAATGCAAAGTTGGAGAGTAATGTAAATACATGACGACGATGCAAAATGTTTTTGCAATGTTATATATTTTTTATTGTAAGTGGTGTTATTGTTACTGGACCACTAGTTACATAAAAAGTCTGAAGTTATTTAGTTGGTTCGTAAAACATAAAAAATTACTACTACGTGCTCATTTAACACGGGAAGGAAACTAAGTCACATTTTTTCGATAGATTTAAAAAATATAGTTTTGTCAGAAAATCAGATCGCGTTGACAAGTGAGCAATCAATGATGATTGATGTGTAAAGCATTGTGTTAGTGATATTAATAAACTGGAGTCCGAAATATAATATAATTATATGTTAGATATTGATGGCAGTATCCAAGTGCGAGAGGTTTACAAAGATCGCAAAATGAGATAATCGATAAAAACAATATCCGCTCATCCATGGAAGGGAACTTATGGTGTGAGTGAGTATTAATATATGTCAATACTCAACTTTAAAGTTTTTTGATTTATTTAGTGTAACAATAATACATTTAATTCCCACCTAATACCACTATCAAAAACTCTAAATCTCTATTAATACATAGTGTGAAATCATGTCAAAACGGCAAGACTTTCTCAGCATGAGTGAAATTAGCACCACTGTGACATTCAACTTGACCTATCGTACTCATGCTAACGGGACCCAATCTCTTCCATCACAGAACACACCTTACTGGTTCCGTCCACTTTGTTTGACATAGAAAAATGGCGGCCGCGCATGCGCACTGGCGTTAAATTTATCAGCCACGCCATCTCAGAAAAGCGCGCTCATTTTAATTGAGTGGGATTTGGGTCTGTCGGCCATGTTTGCTTCATTTTATTGTTGTGATAAAGCGCTCTAATTTTGCACAATACTTTTATAATTTTATTTTTTTGCTAATATTCTTAAAATGTATTTGGTAATTTATTGTTTTAAGAAGTTTTTAGCATATTTAAGTGTCAATTGCAAAAGTTATGGGAATTTTTTTTGCTCAGTTGTTAAATTTGTAACATTTTACGTAAATATTGTTTTGATATCTAAAATAAAATAATACCAAAAATTGTAACGTTATTTGTTTTGATTTGTGTATTTTTTTAACCTTGATATTTTGAATATATTTAAGTTAAATTTTATTTGCATCAATTTTGTTTTCGATTAAAATAATTAAAAGCTGGCATCTTCTCTAAACTTTCGTCACCTGTTATCCTTTCCATCTAAATTATTAAATGTTATATCGTTCGAGTCATTTCTAATGGCAATTGAACAACAAGTTTTGGCAATAAAAGATTCAAAAGATACATGCATAATGCATATAAAATGTTTTTATCCAACCAAGGTCAGCCAAATATATCGAAATATTTAATGACGAGTTAAGTGGCACATGTGAAGTCATCAAAATCGAATTAGGTTACAGTAAGTGTGTACTTGACGAATTTGCATAAATTATATGCATTTTCACTTATACCAAACTATATTCACGGCAGTAAATCCTAAAAAAGATGACCAAGCTAAAATACAACAGTAATATTAATGCTTTATTTCATCGATATTGGGCACAGTTAAGTATATTTTGTTCCAAAATATTTCCAAAGTTAAGCAAATTAATATTTTAGGCAAACCAATCGTTTATTACTTTGCTAGATATTTTTTATTTAATTGTGGTTCCTTAAAAACTAATAAATTTTTTTACCTAACTGCGCATATTGAGAGAAGAGATGAAAGTAAAAGGGAACCGATCCATAATTAATTTGAAAGCATTTCAAAATGTCGAAAGTTCGCAGTTATCGATTAATATATCTATATATCTATATACTTATAATAAATCTGTAGAGAGGTCAATTCTGTACATGAAATATATTTTCAAAATAACCATCAGGTGGTGATTAGGGATCGATACTGATGCCAAAAATGCAATCAGTAAAATTTTTGTCTGTCTGTCTGTCTGTCTGTCTGTCTGTCTGTCTGTCTGTCTGTCTGTCTGTCTGTCGGTTTGTATGTTCCTTATGGAAACAAAAACTACTCGACGGATTTTAACGAAACTTGGTACAATTATTCTTCATACTCCTGCGCAGGTTTTTGTATACTTTCCAGCAGAGAAGTAAGGGGGAATTTTGGGAAATTTGGGGAAAACGGGAGAAGTTACTCCTTTTTAAGCTTCCGTCGCGTGTGCAGCCTTAATGGTTAAACTTACATAGAAATCATGTGTGGCGGAAATATTCTTCATAAAATTATCTAAAAAAAAATCCTCAACAGTATATGTCTATCTTTTATGGTTGACTCTCAATAACACGTGTAATTCCTGATAGCTTAGCAGTTCGGAACATCCTGATTATATTTGTTTACTCTTACGTTTGTAAACCTCTCACTCATCCCTAATTTAAAAAAGGTAACATTATTACCTATTCAATAAAAAAAGAATCATAGAAATCGGTAGACAAACACCGAAATTATACATATAATAAGCCATCGCGCCCGTGTTCGAAACCAAATCTTTACTAATTTACATATAACATACTAGATGGCGCCAGTAGTTGCATCCTACATAACGTAATGATTAATTTTTTAGATTGTTATAAATACTTCATGGCGTTTTATTCCAAAATTTGCTATTAAACGGAAATACTGAACCGTTCATTAAAGCGCATTCAAATTCACCAAACTACACTGTTAAGGGAGTGCTATAAATTTAATAAATTGAAAACATTACGCTGAATTTCACAATGCTTGAGCAGTGACTGAAGAAAGAAACCTCAGATATTTAAAAAAACAACGCTACCCGTGCGAAGCTGGGACGATCCACTAGTAGGAAATAAATATGATGATGTAGGAAATAAAGTTTGCCATGATCGTACAAAGTGGTACGCAAGAGTGGAGGCAGACGCCTAGTGCAATGAGAATGTAGCGTGAGTATAAAAATAGGTAAGTATATAAACACAACATCACAAACAAAAAGAATACTAAACATTTATGCCTAATAATTACTACTGAAAAACAATGGTTCGTTCTTACGTTCTACGCATATACAAAGGTCATGTTAAATACAATTTTCTAGACAATGCCCATTTTCCGTTTGGTGGGAAAATCTTGTATCCTGATTGTTTTTGTGGGCAGCATTGACTTTCTTCCTAGCATATTGTCCCAAGATGCCATGAGAAAATGCTTGAATAAGCTGCATTTAGGAATCTTACGTCAACAGCGATTGTGTCCATTATGTTTTGTACTTAAGCTATCAAGATGTACCACTTTGTAGCTCTCAAGATAAAACGTGGTGTAAAATTGTTGATGAAATGATTCGCTGCTTTAGATGTGAATGTTTTACAAAATATCAATTAAGTGTGTTATAAATAAAATTGGTTGCTCAGTCAGTTCAACACTACCTTTGATGCTGAGATTACGCCTAACCAATGTGTATTATTGTATATCATATGCGTGCTTTATTTTTAAAGGTTAGCCGTGTCGGCTTTGAATGCCACTACTCCTTTCTTCGCATGGTTGTCGTAAGAGGCGACTAAGGGTATGGGGCTTTAATAAGTGGTGATGATTTTTGGGTGATGCGGTTGGGAACCATCACCAACAATACTTTTATTTCTACCATCTTGTCCCCTATCAACTTCCAAATGAGGCTGAGGAATTTCTAGCTCTACAGCTCCATCTACCCCTTTTTTGGGATTTATGGCCGTGAGTATAAGAATGTATGTGTTTTACCGTCTATCCATGACAGAGTATAACTAGAAGTACAACCGAGTACTGAAGCCTAACCTCCATCACGTGGATGCAATGACCAAGCAAATCTTGGGTACTTAGAACACAATTTGACGAAGACGACACGGGTGAACAGAATATGTATTTTTTTGCTAATAAAACAACAAAAAAAATATATTAAAGGGGCCATACAACGATCGACATATATTTTTTATCGCCGTGAGTCTATGTATGTAGAAAAGTTATCATACATACATCATATACTCACGGCTATAAATCCCTAGAAGGGGTAGCCAGAGCTAAGGAACTTGAAGTTCCTCAGCCACTTTTGGAAGTTGCGTCGGGAAAAGATAGTGAAATAAAGGTTGTTGGTGATGGGTCTCCAACCACATCGCCCAAAAATCCCTTAAAAGCCCCAATACCGTTAGTCGCCTCTTACGTACACCCACCGGAAGAAATGGGGTAGTGTTATTCTAAGCCGACACTACACAGCAATCATCATCACATATATCACAATATCATACACTTGAAAACAACATTGTCATATTGAAAGATATTGGTGCATAAACCTTAGAGCATGAAGCTTGGCTTGAAATTTACCACGGGAATATGAATCATTATTTCCAAATTCACGTAAAGTATTTCGTAAAAGCTGTATTGTCGGTGACAGACCAAGCCTGCATGGATAGCACGAGCGAACTATTAACTACATAACGCCTGGTATAAAACAGCCATCTCTTTCACACTTAGTATCGTATACTGTCATCTCATTCTAACCAACAGAGAAACGATAACATACTTCTTGTGCTAGACCTAGGTCTAGAATAGTGAAGGTGAACTCGCGGTCTTGAACTATGATGAGAAGTGGAAACGTTTCGTGAGAACAGATTTTGTGAAATATATTTCAATGAGGTACTTTAAATGTTGGTACATTTATTAGTTCTGCTACTTTTAATGAAAATTTTAATACACTAGCTTACAGATAAATATAAAACCATACATTATACTAACGTCTATGAATGTGGTAGGCAGACTATCGATGTGCCATGTGGGACTCCTCACGATGTTTTCCCTGTCCGTTACTACCATCATAAATTTACCACACATATGACTTTAGTTGTTAACGGTGAGGGAAAACATCGTGAGGAAACCCACATAACTAACTTGTACTTAGTCATGTGACGGTGTATTCGTACTAAAACGGCGATAGGCCTGCCCCCTATCACGTGAGTACACTGTCCAAGCAAAACGTGTGTACCTTCTCTGGACACTAGATGGCGCTGCCATGTGAGTTCAGAAGTATTGGTACCTCTGCCAATCCCTTCGAGGATAAACTGCGTGAACGTTTATGTTATGTTATGACTTTAGAAGAAAAATTTTTGGTGTAAGCCTATTCCGAGATTTGAACCCACATCATCTGTACGATAAGCGGTGTTCTACCCAGTGAGCTATCATGGTTTAAATTACATACATACATACATATACTCACGGCTATATTTCCCTAGAAGGGGTAGCCAGAGCTAAGAAATTAGAAATTCCTCAGCCACTTTTGTCAGTTGAGTGGGGAAAAGATGGTAAAAATAAAGGTTTTTGGTGATGGGTCTCCAACCGCATCGCCCAAAAATCCAATAAAAAGCCCCAATACCCTTAGTAAATATAATATAGTAATAATAAAAAAAATATTCTTTGTGTATGTTTGTTAGTTTTTTTCTTTTTGTTGTTTAATTATTTTTGTTAGTTTAACTTATTTATATTAAGTTGTAATATTAGTTTTATTTATGGCGCTAACTGAAAACCAGCGTATGGGAAATTCATCAACCAAGTTGTTTGACTTTCTCATACACATGCTGAGTTGGTGCCTTTTTGGTGCATTTTTTTTATTTTTTGTAAATTTACTCTGTATTTTATTATTGTGTGCCAAATAAACAATTTTTCTTCTTCTTCTTCTAGTAGCCTCTTACGACACCCGTGGGTAGTGAGGGGTAGCAACATTCTAAGCCGGCACTACACGGCAAAAATAAAAAAGTAATAAATTATAATAAAATTTAAATTATAATAAAAGAAACACTGCCTTACTAACCAATAATGGAAAAATTATAGTGATATTATGTTTGTATCTATTTATTCCGTCTTATTCACACCTTTCTAAAGGCTTAATATGTTAGTACAAAGATTACTAGTTCAATTAATCTGTCTGGGAAAATATGAAGTGTTTTCATCTTACTAGGAAGTGATCGTATCAAATTATAAGGAACATGTGTTTACAAGAATACGGAAGATAACTACAATTGTTTCAGTGCAACTTAATCAATGAAGAACCAATTTTCACATAACATCCCATTATTATTTACATGTTTTATATTGACTTCAAATGAGTACAGCCACCAAAGTTGCAAATTAGTGAGTATCTCTTTTGAATTCCATAATTTAATTACTTAAAATGTGAAATGGTCGTTTCTGGACCCTTTTACTTTATGGTCTTAAGACCACGACTATCAGTTAAAATATAGTAATAGGAATAGGCTAGGTATTTGACTGTAATATAAATATACATTTCTTTTATTACATTAGTCTTAATATTTCTTTTTTGGAGCAATATGTAATAATGCGAGATAAAAATATTGCATTATTTCACCAAAATCCGTCTTCTAAAATAAGTATTTTTGATGCAACTGTCACGTGACTAAAAACGACCGTGATTGGCTATTTCTATAATGACGTAGATTGCACATAAACAGACTGTGTATCGCTTCGCTCATTGGTGTTTAATGCGGAATTGACGTCATTTGTGCTACAGCCGCCATATTACTTAAAGTCGCGTTTTCGCGGCACATTTGAAAATTGCATTTTGTTCTTCGATCTTTTTCAATAAATAAGCTAAAATGAAGACAGAAAAATACTTTTTTTGGGCTCCTTATAAACAAATAAACACCGTTAGATAGTTTTCAAAACTTAGTCATCATCTCATCATCATCTTTACAATTCAAACAACATATTCGTGAAAAATCATGCTACTAACTACAAAAATCACTGCTACAACTAAAATTCAACAGGCAATAAAATAGTTCTCGAATTAAGACATCAGACCCCTGACCTTTGCCGCGTTCAAGGTCACCGTGCAGGCTACAGTTCACACCGAGCTGATTGCAATTGCGTGACTGGTTCATTACCACTTGCACTTTACCGACCGCCAGAGGGGGGTAGTTGTATTTTAACTTATGTATGTTTATGTTGTATTGTTACGTGGTTCTTAGTTAGCTTTGTGCAGACCATTTTGAAGAATAAAGCAGAATTGGTTTATTGTGTGAAAGTCTTAAGGTAAATGTAGATATTAAAAGATTGATGAATGTTTGATGAATGACTCGAGCGGTTTGATCAAATGCGGTTGTACAAAGTGGTATAATTATTTATGCCTACTTCAATGGGAATTAATGGCATAAATATAAGCTGTGTAGTATCGGCATAGAATAGCACTACCCCATTTCTTCCGGTGGGTGTACGTAAGAGGCGACTAACGGTATTGGGGCTTTAAAGGGAATTTTGGGCGATGCGGTTGGAGACCCATCACCAACAACCTTTATTTTACCATCCTTTACCCACTCAACTTTCCAAAGGCGGCTGAGGAATTTCTCATTCCTTAGCTCTGGCTACCCCTTCTAGGGATTTATAGCCGTAAATATAAGACCTTGTACACACTTATAGACGGAGACTTTACGTATATACTAGCTAATAAAAAAATACAAGGGAATATTTACAATATTTTTAGCTTCGTGCAAACTATTAACATATAACGATGGTGTCATCAACTGCTGTTGGAAAGCGAATTCTTTTATAAGCAGAAACAAAGATTTCGAGCATTAGGAAGCATTAGCGACTTCATTTTTTACAGCAAATGATCTCAGACTCGAGGAGATATTTAAAGAAACATGTTATGTCAGAAGGTAAACAAAAAGTTGATGTATTCATGCATAATCAATCTTTGCGTCGTGTTGTGTCAATGAGATGCTGTATAAGCTGATCGAGTGTTTTTCATTTCAGATTTATATTTATACGGCGTGGTAGTTCAGTGGGGAGAAACACCGTCTCTCATGTAGATAAGTGTAGGTTCGAAGCCTTACTTGGTCTCTAGTTTGTCTTTTGTATAAGTCCATTTTTTATTTATCTTGTTTGTTAAGAGAGTAAAGATCGCGAGGAAATCCATATGGCTAAGTTCTACTTAGTTATGGCACAGGGTAGGCGTACAAAAATGTGATAGGTCATTTTGGGTCGGCTCAGAATGTCATAGAATGGCGCCGAGTTGTCGTAAGAGGCGACTAAGGGCATGGGACATCTAAACGATTTTTGGGCGATGCGGTAGGAGACCTATCACCAACGATACTTTATTTCTACCACCTTCTCTCCTATCAACTTCCAAATGTGGCTGAGGAGTTTCTAGATCTGAAGCTTTGCCTTCCCCTTTTTGGGGTTTATGGCCGTGAGTATATGTATGTATAGCTAAAAGAAACTTACCGCTAGTACTATGCGCATCCTGCTGTCTCACATAGTCATTTCTCTCAGGAGACGGAGCCAGATCACTTCCGATACCAGAACTGCCTCCAGAAGACTCCAATTTACGTCGAGCATTGACCCCAACTATGTTCTGGTTGAGACATCTCCTTGTATCGATGTTGTTAAGATTCCCTTTTTGTCGGTGCACTGTATCGTAGTCTCGCGGCGGTAGAAGAATTGGGCTTTTTCCTGAAATTGGGATGATTGGTCAGTGGAGAATTTGATGGGTTGAGGGCAAAGCTTGTGTTATACGCTTCTACAAAATTTCTAAGTGCTTTTGATGCTACATATCTATGTGAATCTATTTTTCTACTGGATCTTAAACGTTCTAGGCGAATATCCTCTATAAACTATATTATCAACTTTTGGCTGTTAGTTCCCATTAAGATAGGCAGACACTAACAAACGCCACTTTGTACGATCCTGACAGATCTCTCTTGCTTCTGTCACATTCATCATTCTTTTATTCTTTACTCTACGGACTTTCGCCTTCGTTAGAATATTTTCGATTTGGTTTTCAAACGTCTTACGCGACCGTCCTCTACTAACAACGCCGTCCACATTGTACATATTTTTTTCATATATTTCATGATTGGCTTTATATATCTCTTTAACAAAACTAAGTGATCTTGAACGTCTTAGCTGAACATCCTCTATAAACAAGAATTAACTTTGGCTGTACATATCTCTTTCGACACTTCACTTCGCTTCCATTCATATATTGCTGTATGTATATCGGCTCAGAATAGCACTAATTCATTAGTGTCATAAGAGCTGACTAAGGGTATTTGGTATTTCGAGTGATCGTTGGGCGATATGGTAGGAGACCCATTACCTTCTAAAACTGGCTGAAGATTTCCTAGTTCCAAAGCTACTCCTTTTTAGGATTTATAGTCTTGAGTATATATATGTATGTAAGTCTTTTCATCTACTATATGTAAAAAATATATTACTAAACTACAAAGCAGGTGCATAGCAAAGCGAACCTACATCAATAACACAGACTGACCTATACCCTTTTTACCTGTAGACAACTTTTGTTTGAGCTCAGCAGCCAAACTGTCATACAACGTAGCAACACATCTTTCCTCACTGCTCCCCGTATCAGATTCCCTTGAAACCTCACTGCCTAGTGAGGAATCCGGAGGCTTTTTGCTGATAGGCAAAGCTCCTCTGGTTTGTAGTTTACGCTCGATTTCAGCGAATTTCTTTTGGTTTTCAGGGCGGTCGATTAATGCTTGTAAATGGGTGCAGAGCATCTCAGCTGTACGGTCGGAGTCACATCTGGAACAAAAAAATTGTTTAGTACATTGAAGCAACATATTACCATCATTCGTTTTCATTGGGGTAGGCAGTGACTATCGATCGCCACTTTGTACGATTCTGGCAGACCTCTCGAGGTTTATTAACATGTGTTCTTTTCTTTCTCTCTTCATCTTTTCATATATGCCCCTTTATGTTTTAAGATACAGAAGCCTGCCTTTTAAGCACATTCTCTGTTTGATCTATTGATCTGAATGTGTTCTCGGTGGTTATCCTATGGTGGTGACATTAGTATGAGATGTGGTTGATAAATATAAAACTGATCATTATTACTGTTCGTTTCTTCTGCTTTCATATCTGTGCAGTGGTGTGTTTGAATAGCATTTATTTATTTCTTACCCTGGGTTTCTTCCTAGGCGACTACGGGTATTTATTATAACATCTGATGATAGTCGTGTAGTGTCGGCTTAGAATAGCACTACCCCATTTCTACCCATGGGTGATTGTAAGAGGCGACTAAGAGTATAGGGGCTTTTTAAGTGATTTTTGGGCGATGTGGATACCCATCACCAAAAACGTTCATTATTATCATCTTTTCCCCAATCAACTTCTTAAAGTGGCTGAGGAATTTATCATTCCAAAGCTCTGGCTACCCCGTTAAGGGATTTATAGCCGTGAGTATATGTATGTATGTATGTCTCTAATGATGCTATCTCAATTATGTCGTGACGTAATACGCAAATTGGTGGAAATATTTTTACAAGTATAACACGACCATACAAACTTCATTTATTTTTGGTGCTCGTGATGCATCCTTACAATAAATATAAACTGGTTTTAAATAATGTTATCATGATTAGAACACGTTTATTCATTTTTATTTTGTGTCCTTCGCTTTATGTTCCATACTGGTTTTGGTTCGGGATGCAAAGAACGAGTCTTTGAAAAGAAAAAAGAACTTTTAAATGCGAATATGTGTTTGTTTGTTTCGCGATTACGCGTTTACTGCTCGAACGAAAATCATATAATTTTGGTAATTTTTCGGTTTGAATTTAGTGTGACAAGTATGTTATTAGTAATAAGTTACATACATACATACATATACTCACGGCTATAAATCCCTAGAAGGGGTAGCCAGAGCTAAAGAATTAGTAATTAATCAGCCACTTTTGGAAAGTTGAGTGGGGAAAATATGGTGAAATAAAGGATGTTGGTGAAGTGTCTCCAACCGCATAGCCCAAAAATCTCTTAATAGCCCCAATACCGTTAGTGGCCTCTTACGTACACCCACCGGAAGAAATGGGGTAGTGCTATTCTAAACCGACACTTCACAGCACTAAATAAAAGTTCTCAACCACAAAACTAATCAGAACTAAATAGTCATCTTATTCTTTGACTAGCTTCTTTGACTATATGTGTCGGAACTATATTGTTATTTTCCTGAACAATATGGTATAAATTATACAAACATACATGTACTCACGTCTTTAAATCCCTAGAAGGGTAGCCAGAGCTTCGAAATTAAAAAACCACAGCCACTTTTGAAAGTAGAGTGGGCAAAAAATTGTGAAGTAAATGTGATAATAATGTAATATAATAATGTAATATAATAATATCTATACTTATAATAAATCTGTAGAGAGGTCAATTCTGTACATTAAATATATTTTCAAAATAACTATCAGGGGGTGATTAGTGATCGATACTGATGCCAAAAATGCAATCAGTAAAATTTTTGTCTGTCTGTCTGTTTGTATGGTCCTTATGGAAACAAAAACTACTCAACGGATTTTAACGAAACTTGATAGAATTATTCATCATACTCCTAGGCAGGTTATAGTGTACTTTTCAGCAGAGTAGTGAAAGGGATTTTGGGAAAATTTGGGAAAACGGGGGAAGTTACTCCATTTTTTAAGCTTCCGTCGCGTGTGCAGCCTTAGTGGTTATAGTTACATAGAAATCATATATGACAGAAAAATTTTACATAAAATTTTCTAAAAAATATCCCTCTGCAGCATATGTCTATCTTTTATGGTTGACTCATAATAACACGTGTAATTCCTGATAGCTTAGCAGTTCGGAGCATTCTGATTATATTTGTTTACTCTTACGTTTATAGTTCTCTCATTCATCTCTCATTTAAAAAAGTTTACATTATTACCTATTCAATAAAAAAAGAATCATAGAAATCGGTATAGAATAACCAAACTTATACATGAAATAAGCTATCGCGCCCTGTCATCGCACGTGAATACTATAAGGATATATTTTTAGTAATGGTTGCGCCTGCAAAAGATAGCCGGGAGTATACATATACTCCCTGTATGTATGCAAAGTTTGTAACTCTGATTGTTTGTTTGCATGGTTTTATTTTCGGAGATACTGAACCGTTCATTAAAGCGCTTTCACAATCACAAAGCTACACTATTCAGGAATGCTATAAATTGCACTAAATTTCACAAAGGTTGAGCAGTGATTGAAGAAACCTCAGATATTTTTAAAACTACGCTACCCGTGCGAAGCTGGGCCCGATGCACTAGTAATATAATAAATCTTTATTCAAAGCAACAGGGCTCATATTGTTAGTAACAAGACATATCAACTATGTTAGACACCTTAAAAAAATACTTAATACTACTTTTACCTAACTATTATATTTGAATACATATCAAAATACATTAAACATTATCATACTTATCGCCAATCTTCCATTAAACATTTAAAAGCCATCACGACAGGTTTATTACCAAATCTATTCACTGCAAATGCTAAAGTTCATAAAATGACGAGCTTTGTCAGATGAGCTTTCATCAAATGGTTCTATCGATTTGTTTTTTTTATTTCAAGTTGTAATTACAACATATGCTATTAATTGTAAATCAGTTGAAAGGAAGGTATAGAAACAAAAGAGGCTTTATTAAAGTTGCCCAGTAAAATGTTTATTGCTCTGATAGATACATAAGTATGTTGTTTAAAGTCGGTTCAAAATAACGATTACACTGTTTCCCCACGAGTATTATTAGAGGTGATTCAGGATTTTAGAGCTATTTAAGTAATTTCAAAGCTATTCGCCACACCAAAAATCCTTGATTTTACAATGTTTCCCAACTCAACTTCTAAATGTTAAAAAGCTATATTGCCGTGAGTATAGGTAGTAACAAAAAAATCGCTTTGGTGAAATAAGAATTTCTGCATATGAGATGAATAACATACCATAACAACTTAATAATACAACGTTCACGCCGTTTACCCCCGAAGGGGTTGGCAGAGGTACCAATACTTCTGAACTCACATGGCAGCGCCATCTAGTGAGAAAGATCCATGAGATGAATCTACTAACAATATTGCAAAAAAAAAACACTTAAAAAGCCCCACTACAAAAAGTTGTTACTAAATTCAGCCAACATTCAGTAAAGGCACCAGAACATTATTCTATATACACCGGCAAAAGAAACGGTGTGTAAGAAGGTAGTGCTATTCTTTTCCGCCTTTAACCACCTGGTTGTGATAAATCGGTAGTCAAGTATTGCTGATAAGCATAATGTATGTTAATGCTGTGGTTTAAAAAGAAGGTGTGTATACAGGTGTGAGAAATATATATTCAATTTTATTGTCGCGCTAAAAATTTATTACATTGTCTATTGTTTGGTTAAATGTTAAAAGAAGGCTACAATGCCATTATTCATATTTTACGTTTAACATATTGTGAGAAGCCTACTAAGGCTTCACGGACTATGAATAGAAACACACCCCTTGACATATGTTTGGGCGTGTCAACCGTTTACACATATAGTAATGCATTAAAATTATTTTAATCACAAGAGATTGGCAGATTAGGTGCTCTTTTAACCAGTCAGAAAAACATTCCTTTTAATTAAATTAAGGCTTCACTACCAGAGATAACACTGCTCCATCCCTTCTGGTTGTTTTCATAACTTATCAAAATTGATGAGACTAATGATTAAAATTACTTTGTATGTATATTTGACAGACATACCGAAATACAAATACTGAAAACTGAACTGAACTGAAAAGATTGTAAAATAAATGTTGTTGGTGATGGATCTCCAATTAACCACATCACCTAAAAATCACTTTAAAAGCACCAACACCCTGAGTCGCCTCTTAAAAACACCTTCGGTAATAAATGGGTTACCCGACACTATATAGCTTTACTATATCCAATGACATATTCACCAACACAACTATTTGGTAAGTAGGTTGAACAGTTGAAAAGTGTAATCCATCCTATGTATTCAAGTGATATTTGAAAGTCAAGGAGACATCGGCAGGTCGAGCTTAAAGTTCATGTCAGTTATTTGTGTCACACTAATATAGCTTTGGCATGATGAGTTATTTAAAACATTACGCTTTGCAACAATACCTTTTTAATTTGCTATACATACAGCTATAAGGGTAGATAGATATGGGTAGGCAGATATTGAACTAAACGACTACAAGTCGACTTTCAGAAGTAATGAGGTGTAGAGAATTTTCAATAAAATTTCCCTCTTTATTTTTTACTTTCTTTCATTTACGAGTAGGTATCACGATTGAAGACAAAACAAAACTTTAGTTGCCTCATGTAATAACTGATGAATAAGGGAGGGGTATCACAAAGCCGGTCGTTGTGGAGATTTGCTGATGTTGATGATGATACCAACTTTAACCGATGAGTTGAGGGACCTAAATCTACCTAGGGTTCCAGGAGCGTAAATCAGCTGTTTTAAGAATCTTAGAAGAACAGTAAAGATATACTGGCCAGGACACCCTGCTGTGCACAAACTTGTAATTTGTATTTATATTTAGCTAGAAAGACATATCGATACTGCGATGATGAAAATAGAATAAGTTCAAAATCTTCAAAAATTATCGTGAAAACACCAACGGGATATATTGATGAAATTAGAGGCAAAACGACACGGCAATTAAATAAATAAAGTACACAAATAAAACCCAACTAAAATGTGAAACTTAACCTTAAACTAAAACATAAAATACGTTTAACTAGCTCTAATAGATATAATTACAGATCGGTCCGTCGGTATGCCAATATTTATGTATAATGACAGGAATTGAAATAACTGTGAGGTATTTCAAGCTGCAGTAATTACTTGTATGCTTGCTGTACTTGTCAGCAAACTTAATGAGCTGTATTACACTGACATATTTTAATAGAGATGTTATTAAGTTGTAGGTTTTCTTAAGTCGTAGGTATGAGACTGTCAAGAGAAATTGCGGGATGCTTCTGTCTTTTTGTCTATTGCAACGTGTTATAGCATCTGTTGCTAGTTCAAAGTGGGTGTTGTTGTGTGGCTTATAATGGAATTAACTCACTTGTTTTAACGCTAAACCTTTAGTGGCCTCGTATGACACCCATGAGGTGAAATGGTTTAGTGCTGAAACTACACAAGAAACCAAAAGCTTACCGAAAAAACTTTCCTTTCTATATCCACATTGCAAAATCTATTTGTTTGTTTCTAGTACAGAGGTCAATAAGTCAGTGAATTCCAAATAAATAACTTTGCCAAATATACTCAAAAACTCGAATCGTTTAAACGAATACTACTTTCACTCTCGCAAAAAATATCGAATGTGTCATCCGATGTTTTATGCCGAAATGAGGTTGTATATTACAAATGGCATCGAGTGAGCTTATTATAATATAAAGCTCTTTAGAAAGTCATCAACTTGCTACAGTGGAAAAGATGGTGCGACTTTTTTTGAAGTTATTTTTAAACTAAAGATGATATTGTGAGAAAGATAGAAAATCTTATCATAAGATTGTGCCAAAAGGCTTAATAATGGTAAATTTCCAATCCACCAATCACAAAAAGACTTGTCTCTATTATATTAGATACGATAAGGAATGTTAAGATTGTTTGGGCGTAAAACTGTGGAAGAGGTGAGCGAGCAATGAGAGTTCAGTAAAGAACGGTGACGGAGGACACATTTACTTCAAGTAGAGACTAGTCTCAGAATTAAAGGCATTGATTAATATAAATGAAGCTAGATTCCGCATGAAAACTAATGGCCTGAGTATATTTGTGTATGTTAGTTAAAAAATATTTTTATTAGCTTTTGGGGTCGTTGTATTATTTGAATGTTTTTGTTCATGAAAACCTCATGTGGGGATTATTACTAATAAATAAAGGAAAGAAAAGAAAAATTTCGACACCGACAATTTTCTTTCCTTTGTTGATCCTTTATTTATTAGTAAACTGTATGTATGTGTTATGATATGATTTAATAACAAATATAATAAATCCCTTATTTTGGGATTTTCAGCCGTGAGTATATGTATGTTTGTATGTATAAATATAATCTGCATAAACTTATTTACCTATATGCTTTAAATATGGAATTCTAAATAATATATACTACATTTTCTGCTATATATAATATATTGCTGTGTATACCCCATTTCTTCCGTTGGGTGTACGTAAAAGGCGACTAACGGTATTGGGGATTTTAAGGGATTTTTGGGCGATGCGGTTGGAAACCCATCACCAAGAACCTTTATTTCGCCATCTATTCCCCACGCACCTTCCAAAAGTGGCTGAGGAATTTCTAATTCCTTAGCTCTGGCTACCCCTTTCTTGGGATTTATAGCCGTGAGTATATGAATGTATGTATTTTCTGAACTTTAATGTTTGTTGTTTCTGTGTTATTTTAGACCCAAAATTTTAGATTCACTATATCTACTTTCTCTCGAACTTTTCCAACGTAATAAAATGTACATTGTTTTGTTTGTACAACACGTTTTTGAATAAAAATGTTTGCTAACAATAGCGCTACAGGTGTCTTGTGAAAACACAAAAAGGTGAATTACCTACGTGACAGTGTCACACTGTTTGCCTCTAAAAATATTATTTAGCACATTCTGTAAAAACATATTTCTTGTCACTTGTTTAGTGAGATGGAAACTGAGTTTTTATGTAATGTTTTATTGATTTATTTGAATAAAGTGTTGCAACTAATGCTTTTTGTGGTCGAATACATCAATTGACAGATACATACATACATACATATACTCACGGCTATAAATCCCTAGAAGGGGTAGCCAGAGCTAAGGAATTAGAAATTCCTCAGCCACTTTTGGAAGGTGCGTGGGGAATAGATGGTGAAATAAAGGTTCTTGGTGATGGGTCTCCAACCGAATCGCCCAAAAATCCCTTAAAAGCCCCAATACCGATAGTCGCCTTTTACGTACACCCACCGGAAGAAATGGGGTAGTGCTATTCTAAGCCGACCCTACACAGATGTGTTTATTTTTTTTACTTAGAGTTCATTCCTTACAAAAGTGAAAAAACATTAAGAATAACATAAAATTTGAACATGGAACGACATCTTTCCAATGAAAGAGGATAATTTCAGAGACTTTACAAAGGAAGGTCGACATTTAGTATGTGTAAAAATATCTTTAAAGTTAGATTGAGTTTTCGTTAATTTCTATAATCTATAAAAGTAATTTTCGGATAATATAAAATCTCTAAAATTCAAATCATGTTACTATTTCAGCATCTATATTCTATTCTATATCATATTCTTTAGCATATTCTATTATATTCGAAGCATAGGTTTATTTTACAAATAATACTTAATATCAGCTTTAACATAATAAACGTATGCATTCGTATATTTTTTGTAAAGTATTTTTAATACTTTAAAAATAATATAGTATTAAAAACCAGTATTCTACTATTATACTGCCATTATAATTCCGCATGCCATTCAAAAGCACATAAGGCAAATACATTTTGACATTCAACAAAGTTACAAGGCACTTGAAGGTTAAGAATTAATAGTATTAAAATATATTTTAAAAAAAAAAATCAGATAATTGAATATAAGTTTTTTGCGAGTGGTACACCAAACAGATTTTAAAATTATACGATCTACTAACGGTGTCTGGTATCGCCAAAGAATAGCTTCCGGTGGATGTAGTTTGAGGCGACTAAGGGAATTCGGATTTTCATGTGATTAATGAGTGATAACATAACATAACATAAACGTTCACGCAAAATATCCCTGAAGGGGTTGGCAGAGGTACTAATACTTCTGAACATCACGTGACTTTGTCGCCTGGTGTTCAGAGTACCCACGTTTTGCATGGACAGTGTACTCACGTGATAGGGGGCAGGCCTATCGCCGTTTTGTAGGAATACACTGTCACATGACTAAGTACAACTCAGCCATGTGGGTTTCCTCACGATGTTTTCCCTCACCGTTAACAAACATAATAAATTAACCACACATATGTCTTTAGAAAAGACAAATTGGTGTAGGCCCGACCCGGGATTTGAACTTTAGTCGCTTGCACGTTAACCGGTGTTCTACCCATTGAGCTATGTGGCTGTGGGATGTGGCTGAAAAACAATTAACCCCCTGTATAAAACCATGGATGTAGTTATATTTTTATATGAGTAAGAACCACTTAAAACCACACAAGTGGTTTTTGGAAGATGCGGTTGAAGACCTAACCTAGCATCTAGTCCAAAATCAACTTCCAAATGTGGCTGAGGAGTTTCTAGCTCTAAAGCTCTGGCTACCCCTTTTTGGGATTCATGGCCGTGAGTATATGTATGTATGTATGCATAAGTAAGTACGTAATCTTGTAGTAACAAAGGTCTCTCTCGTTATGTCCCCGTACCATATCGTTTTTCGAAATTGCTAACTGATTATTTAAATAAAAGATGTTATTAAAGGAAAGAAAAATTTCGACACTGGCGGGATTCGAACCCGCGACCTTCGGGTATACGCCCCCGTCGCTCTGCCAACTGAGCTACAGTGTCCGTTGGCATCCAGCGCGAAATTTCTCTATCCTTTGTTTCTTTTTTACACGTTCAAGTAGTGTTTGCGTTTCCTACCTCCGAATTTTAACTAATTCGGACGGCCACTTGTCTACCTTTTCAGATAGAATGCAAATGTTGGAAACGCCTAACTATCACATAATTTAATGTTTTTTTTTTGACATGAATTCCTCATGTGGGGATTATTACTCATAAATAAAAGATGTTATTAAAGGAAAGAAAAATTTCGACACTGGCGGGATTCGAACCCGCGACCTTCGGGTAAATTTTTCTTTCCTTTAATAACATCTTTTATTTATGAGTAATAATCCCCACATGAGGAATTCATGTCAAAAAAAAACATTAAATTATGATTATTTAAAGTTATTGGCAGAGATCCTATCACCAATGTATGTCAAAATTATCATTAACGGATTTTACTTTCGGTTTTGATAATTTTCTCATTACAGAAGAAGAAATTCATTGCAATTAAAAGAAATGAGTTATCATAATTGTTTCCGGAAAATCATCTTGCGGTCAACGCAATTACTGTTAATTTATTTTCATGCTTAATATCTTGATTATTTTTATATTGGCGGATGACATAGAAGGAACTCATTTACATACATATACTCACGGCTATAAATCCCAAGAAAGGGTAAGCAGGCTAATTACTTTTTCGACATTTTGAACTTGAGGTGGGAAAAACAGTAATGGTTATAAATCAGTAAAGTTCTATAACAATTAAATTCATATTCAGGATGATTTTTGAAGTTTACATACATACATACATATACTCACGCCATTAGTTCCCATTGGGGTAGGCAGAGACTATTGATCGCCACTTCGTACGATCCTGACAAACCTCTCTAGCTTCGTTTACATCCATCAATCTTTTCATACATGCTCTTTTATTCTTCATACTTCGGACGCCGGCATTTTTGAAGTTTAATTATCAAAACTAAATGTGTTTTTTTTTTCTAACATACTTGTAACATTATATTATATGTACTTACTTATACATGCATCGTTTAATCTATACACGGATAGAAACCTAGTCAAACATTCAAAGAAACCAGATCAACCTTCCTTTACAAGAAGTTTAATTAAAATCTGGACCTAATTATCTTGCATAAGGATTTCGATCTGATTAAAAGCCTGTATCTATACCGTAGTGATCAGTTTAAAACATTTTTATGTAATCTTAGAGACCATTATGTATAAAACAGGCAATTATTTGCTACTAGTGTAATTAAGTATTTAATTAAGTATTTTAAACTTGGTTTATACAGTTCGCCATTCTAAACTAGGTATAATTTTAAAATATGCAACCAAAACATAAAACAGAAGCAGCTAAATGTCATTTTATTGTCAGGTGCTAACTGAAAATCAGTGTTGTGAGGTTACACTCACAACAATACGCTGAGTTAGCAACCCTTTCGTTGCAAGACTTTTTAATTTTTATCTGGATTTACTGTACTTGTTGTTTGTTTTTGTGTATGTTTTAAATTTGTATGCAACGAATAAATATTTTCTTTTCTTTCTTTTTTTTTAAAGATTGAACAGAAATCATCTATACCTATATATAAACTCTACATTCCCTTACATTAAAATTCCTAAATAAGCCAATTAGAAAATATATATCTTGGATACATAGGCAATTTGAATAGAGCAAGATATGATTAAATAAAGCATGAATGGTTGAAAATCAAGTGAGACTGGACAGAGTTTACGGTACGATATGATCAATTTCAGTGATTTTGTATATACTACAATCTTAAACTACAAATCAATCACAGAGTCGATGATACTATAGATGATGTATAGAAAGTATTATTCCCAGCAGGGGCCGTGTAGTGTCGGCTTAGAATAACACTACCCCATTTTTACCCGTGAGTGATCGTAAGAGGCGACTAAGGGTATAAGACCTTTTTAAGTGATTTTTGGGCGATGCGGTTGGCGACCCGTCACCAAAAACATTTATTCTTACCATCTTTTTCCCAATCAGCTTCCAAAAGTGGCTGAGGAATTTCTCATTCCAAAGCTCTGGCTACCCCGTTAAGGGATATTTAGCCGTGGGTATATGTATGTATGTATGTATTTCCAGCAACTTAAGATACGAAAAGTCATCATGTCTAACAAAAATTTGCAAGAGGGTAAACGTTGCTACAACTAACATAAATCGTTAGTTTTGTAACCTTCCCGCGTTCTGCGACCGAGCGCGCCGCCGTGATATGTCAAAGTATCCTGTAATCTTTGCTTACGTTTATGTCTTCTTGACTTTGTTTGATAGAAGGGCTAGATTGAGCTTGAATTATAATATGAATGAGGAATAATCTCCATTATTTTAATATTTTTATATTCATACACGCACTAGTGTATTCGTGCCAAACAGCGATAGGCCTTCCCCCTATCACGTGAGTACACTGTCAAAGAAAAACGTAGTGATAGTAATCAATAAAAAATAACTAAACGTAAACGTTACGTAAACGTTCAAGCCGTTTCATCCCCGAAGGGGTTGGCAGAGGTACCCATACTCCTGAACTCACATGGCAAGCGCCATCTAGTTTCCAGAGAAGGTACCCACGTTTTGCTTAGACAGTGTACTCACGTGATAGGGGGCAGGCCTATCGCCGTTTTGTACGAATACACTGTCACATGACTAAGTACAACTCAGCCATGTGGGTTTCCTCACGATGTTTTCCCTCACCGTTAGCAACCATGATAAATTAACCACACATATGACTTTAGAAAAGACAAATTGGTGTAGGCCCGTCCCAGGATTGGAACTCACGCCCTTCTGTTTTTCGGGCGGGTGTTCTACCCACTGGACTATCATGTCGCTAACTAAAAAATAACTAACTTAAAACAAAAACGTTGATTGACTTTGTTGAGTTATTTGTTACAACATCCCTCTGAAATTACTAAACAGATCAGGATGAAGCTACTTAAACATCAAGTATGAATTTGAATAGAAAATATAACATAACATAAACGTTCACGCCGAATATCCCCGAAGGGGTTGGTAGAGGTACTAATACTTCTGAACATCACGTGACTTTGACACCTGATAATAAAATATAATATATATTATATTGGTTTTTCCATTTAAAGGAAAGCGGCATTAGGCCTTAAATAAGGGATGGGAGCCCCATTTTTTATAGTAAAAGATACTCAAAACAAACTTAAACTTAGTTACTCCTACTAGCTACACTACTACGGATCACATCAACTATTCTAATACATAAAACCATGACATATAAAATTGCATCACTATTATAACTGAAAAGGAAGATTCTCTAATAGGCGGAGCTAGATTGCGCCACAAAGCGGGTATTGCCAGAACCAAATGCCAATAGATGCGCATGCATGCCCTTTACTTGAATACTACAAACGGCATTCTTTGCTATGTTCCCGTGGTTGTACTATAAGGCTGTGGCACAGGGGTATAGAAGAGCGATGCTGAGAGAGGAAACTAAAATTATGTTTTGTAGCAAATACTGAGATTTTATTTAAAATATATGTATACTCACTTCCATAAATCCCAAAAAGGGGTAGCCAGAGCTTCAGAGCTAGAAACTTCTCATCCACATTTGAAAGTTGATTGGGGACAAGATGGTAGAAAAAAAGTATCGTTGGTGATGGGCCTCCAACCGCATCGTCCAAAAACCACTTAAAAAGCCCCATACCCTTAGTCGCCTCTTACGACAGCCATCAATGGGTAGAAAGGGATAGTGACATTCTATTTTATTTAAGTATGCATTAATTAATAACTGACAATAATCATGACATCAATGATCATCTGAAGTAGAACTATAAAGAACAAGGTATATTTAACAAATATATTTGAATTTATTGTAATCCAAATAAAAGTTGTTAATGTCCTTCATATTATTTTGTGCCAGTCAGATATGTGTGCCAATTCATCTTTATATTGTCAATAAAAAAGGATAAACTTTTTTCTTTATGTTTTTAATGTATGTATAAGTCATGTTGACTCACTAACCTACCAAGAGATCTGCGGGCTCACCGCTACCACTCCCGCTATTTAGACATTCCTTAAGGTGCAGCCTTACCTAATGGGAATTTGTAACTTTGTAAGAGATTTGAATACATTTGTTGCCGGATTTATATTTATTTTCGAACTTATCAGGATGCATGAGGCATTTGTAAGCATGTTTTTAAAGCAAGCAACTTCTCTACACTCGAAAATTTTATCTGTTGTCACAATAATGCCCGGTTGCTTAGAACTAGTGAAACACCATATTATCAGATAAATAAGTTTATAAGAATTGTAGTTTTAAAATAACAAGTAATAATTTCAAATGATTTGAATTCCTTGCAAGAAAAAACTTTATAGTAATGAACAAAATTTCATTAAACTTCGTGTTTTAATTTATGAATTTCTAATTGAGTAGGTCTCTCTGGTTACTTATTTTTGGATTTTATAGCCGTAAGTATATGTGTATATATTTAAACTTGAACTAAATTTCTAATTCAACGAAACTAATTTAAAACATACGAAAAAAATATAACATAAATTGTGGATAAATCCGCAATAAAACTAGTTTCCGCTGGCACCGTTTTAATTAAGCAGTTTCACGATCACAATACTACTATAATATAACTTTTTACTCGCACAAGAACAATTATGAGACAATTTAGTCGAGAAAGTGGTTCTTGTTTATTTGCAGACCGTATCGTGGCAGGGAAGTAATCATTATGCATAGCTGTTTATGCGTTGTATAGTGGCCATTTATTTCACATTAATCAGATTTTTCTTATTTGCTAAACGAAAAACTTTATCGCGAGTTGATTAAAGAAATTCAAGTAAGTCTATTGAGTTTCATTTGTAAAGAAAAGTTGATCTAAAACTTGTTTGGTAGTGTAGTGATAAGATCGGCTGCTAAATAAGTAACCTATTTCTTGCCGTGTAGTGTCGGTTTAGAATAGCACTACCCCATTTCTTCCGGTGGGTGTACGTAAGAGGGGACTAACGGTATTGGGGCTTTTAAGGGATTTTTGGGCGATGCGGTTAGAGACTCATCACCAACAACCTTTATTCTACCATCTTTTCCCCACTTAACTTACAAAAGTGGCTGAGGAATTTTTCATTCCCTAGCTCTGGCTTCCCCGTTCTAGGGATTTATAGCCGTGAGTATATGTATGTATGTAAGACCCATCACTGACCATCTTTAGCTAAACAATCTTTTCCCTACTAAACTTCCAAAACAAGCTGATGAATTTGGGATTCAAAAGCTCTGGCTACTCTTTTAAGGAATTGACAGTCCAAATGTACAACATATTTCGGTTATAATATCTAGGTAATACCCTCATAAGATCTAGGTAAATAGTGGGTACACTGAACATCACTTTGCATGTAACGCGTGACGTTAAAAATACATTTGTGGCATCTTAGCATATAAAAGCAGATTATCTTGTCGCATAATATGTAAAAAGAAAATCTTTACCTGTAAGCATGTACATGCACGGGACACCCAGTGAGGGGGTTGTACAGTAACAGCACGCACGCGACAACATCCCCCTGCACCACCACGCTGGTGATGCTGCCGTGGGGAATAAAGTGCTTGATGGTCTGTTGCTTGCCCTTCGATGTCACGTTCTGGATTATCTTCAGCCCTTTGTGCGATACCTGGGAAGAGGGAGGGTGGCTTTAGTGATGTTGTTGAAAGGTAGGTATGATTCAAATTGGTAAAATTTGTTGTAGATTTTTACTGGGTGATTGACATCACTTTTCGGCAATATAAGTTCATTAGTTCTTAAATTAACTTCATCCTTCTTTAATAATATATATATTTATATGCCTTTAATACATTTGAAAAATATATATATATCTTATATAACACAATTTGCTGTGTAATGTCAGCCTAGAATAGCACTACCCCATTTCTTCCGGTGGGTGTAAGTAAGAGGCGACTAACGGTATTGGGGCTTTTAAGGGATTTTTGGGCGATGCAGTTGGAGACCATCACCAACAACCTTAATTTTACTATCTTTTCCCCACTCATATTTCTAAAAGCGGCTGAGGAATTTCTAATTCCTTAGCTCTGGCTACTCCTTCTAGGGATTAATAGCGGTGAGCATATGTATGTATATATAACACAATTTAGTGACGTAGAATTTAGCGACGTTTTACAATCATTTTTGTCGTGTCTCCCAAACTAGATTTAACTGTACTATGGGAGACAAAATATATAATAAGGTATGTAATTGCAGAGATATTGCTTATTGCTAACCATCCCTCAGCACCAAATATCAAAGCGATATTATCAGTAAAGCCTTAGCGTCTTTGCTTAGGTTTTAGACGGAAAACTTTTCTTATAAAGTTCATTAGTAAAAAAAATAATATTCCTCTTTCTAAAGGCTATTCTTAGCAGGCATACATAAGGCAAAACAAAAAAATAATAAATCAATTGTAACGAAAAATGTATTATTATGAAATATGAAAGACAGTTATTGATGCAAACAATAAATATTATAGACATTGACGAAACCAAATTATAGCGTGTGAGAAGTTTAATTTAAAACCGTTAGTTGTAATGAAAACATTGCGAGTGGTAGCAAGGCCGTGGATGAATAATGAGGTTGATTAAGAAAAATATTTGGTAAGAGTCTAAATTTTTGGGGTTCCGTGGTTAGAAAGATAATAAAGCTCTTTTGTTACATTCTGAATGCAATTTAGAATATGTAAAGTGTAACAATCAAACGCTATATTAATGTGGTCAGGTAGGCAGATCATATTTTAATAAAATAATCGTTTATGTTTAATGATATTTTAATTCAGCTATAGATTAGGTAGATCATTTTTGGGCTTTTTTTACACTAATATTATTAAGAGGGAAATCTTAGATGGTTTGTTTGATTGTAATGAATAGGCTCAAAAACAACTAGCCTGCTTTTTAAAATTCTTTCACCAATGGAAAGCATTGACTTTCAGAAGCTACATAGGCTATACGTCATCACGCTATATATCGTAGGGGGTAAACAGTGAACACTAAACACCATCTGCGTGAAGCCAGGGCGGACCACTAGTTCTTCATATTTATTGACCAATCAATATATACAAACAGCACACGACTCTACACACACTTTACTGAGATATCAGACTTCACGATGAGAGCAGTTCATTACAAGTGAAATTGGGAAATGTTTTCATATTTTAACATGAGATTCAAGAGCATTCCTCGTGCGATTAGTGATTGTTTAGTTGAAGAGCTTGCTAAACTTGAAACTGTTAAGTTTATATAGACTGATGATATGGGCAATTCAAAAGTTTTTTTTAGTTTTAGTTATCTCAGAGCATATTTTTAATTACTTTTGTAAGATTTACTTGAAAATCGCCTACTTTATACTAAGAAATTGAAGGTGAAATATAAATCTTCAATCCCAGAATTTTCATCGAAATAGTAAGAGTTCTTTGAAGTTTTCTGAGATATAAATTAGAATAGTATCAGAAAATACAAACATGCACTCAAGGACTACTTACACATTTTATTTCGTTTATTTTGTTTTTTCCTCTTCTAATAGTGAGTTAAAAAATGCGAAAAAAACGTCTCAAGGTTCTAAATCTTATGCAAATTAATAGGATTCCCACAAGATTGCACTACAAATGCCTCACTAGTCCGATTGTGAAATATAACTCCATTGCTAACTTTGACTGGCGCAACTGTTTTGTAACAACAAACTTTATTTTCAAAATAGTTTTTACACTTTGTTTTTATGAGCTTTACCAATTATTACACTAGAGGTCCGTTGGTGTCGTGTAGTGTCGGCTTAGAATAGCACTACCCCAAATCTTCCGGTGGGTGTACGTAAAAGGCGACTAACGGTATTGGGGCTTTTAAGGGATTTTTGGGCGATGCGGTTGGAGACCCATCACCAACAACCTTTATTTTACCAACTTTTCCCCACTTAACTTTCCAAAAGTGGCTCAGGAATTTCTAATTCCTCAGCTCTGGCTACCCCATCTAAAGATTTATAGCCGTGAGTATATGTATGTATGTATGTCCGCTGATGATATATTCTACAAAAAAAGTCTACATAAATACATATAAATAGGTGAGGAACTAATATGCCTCAATGTCCCTGTATAGGGGTGAAATCGCCATAGTCCTCCACTCTAGCCAAGTGTGGGTTGACAAACTATTAGCTACTATCGCGATAGTAGCCGGGAGCAAAAGCCTGACGCACCCTCCGAAGAATTATCTTAATTTTCATAAGATAATCAGCTCATACAAGTTGCAATATTCAACCAAATTGAAATAAATGTAAGTAATTGTATTGATAAGTTTGATTGGTATACATTTATGAATCAGATAAGTAGAAACAATATTTAGATATTTTGTGTAGATGTTTATTATTTGCAAACTTCTTCAGAAAGTTAGTAAAGAAGAGTTGTCTATTTATATTTTCATCTGGTTTTCTGTTCTAGGAAAAGGCAAAAGAAACAACATACATATACTCACGGCTATAAATCCCTGAAAGGGGTAACCAGAGCTAAGGAATTAAAAATTCCTCAGCCACTTTTGGAAAGTTGAGTGGGGAAAAGATGGTGAAATAAAGGTTGTTTGTGATGGGTCTCCAACCGCATCGCCCAAAAGTCCCTTAATAGCCCCAATACTGTTAGTCGCCTCTTACGTACACCCACCGGAAGAAATGGGGTAGTGCTATTCTAAACCGACGCTACACAGCAAAAGAAACAAAAATATGTGTAAGTAATCTTTTATATTATAAAGTTTGTAAATGTTTGTCCGTAAGTGTTTGTTTGTAAATAGAATTCCCTGGATCAAGTGAACCAATTTTGAAAACAGTTTTATTATTAAAACGCAAACTTTTATCAATCATATCCGATAAAGATAACATATTTAATACATACTTATTTTGTGAATAAACATCCCCCATTCTAAATGCGACTGAGGGATTTTAATGCTGAGGCTGTGTCTACACTTAATTGGGATATATATCTGTGTATTTATAATGAGAGCTGTGTAGTGTCGGCTTAGAATAGCACTACCCCATTTCTTCCGGTGGGTGTACGTAAGAGGCGACTAACGGACTTGGGGCTTTTTAAGGGATTTTTGGGCGATGCGGTTGGAGACCCATCACCAACAACCTTTATTCTACCATCTTTTCCCCACTCAACTTCCAAAAGTGGCTGAGGAATTTATAATTTCTCAGCTCTGGCTACCCCTTTTAGGGATTTAATGCCGTGAGTATATGTATGTATGTATGTATGTATTTATAATAATAGATAATATTTCTAGTAAAAATGTTGGTATCTTACCTGTAACGTAACCTTAAAAGGCTCCAAATCCCTGGCTCTCTGCTCCAGCTGCCTGATAGCTGGCAACGCAAACTCCTCGCCACGCAAACCACGGGACTCCTGCGCGCCCAGGAACCACACGTAGTAGGACGCCTTCTTTATATCCTTCTTGATGCGGAGCGCCATTTTGAATTTCGGTTTTCGCGCGCAATCTTATGTCATTGTTTGTGTCTGTAACAAGGAGGTTGGAGTTAGGAATATTTTTGCTACATACTTTTTGAAAGTACATACGTACATACTCATGGCCACAAATCCCAATACCCTTAATTGCCTCTGACACCCGTGGGTAGAAAAGGGTAGTGACATTCTAAGCCGGTACTACACGACTACATACTTTGATACATATACTTAAACAAATTACGGATTATTTTTTTGAAACTTCATGTTATTATTGGACCTGATATTTTCCTCGACGGGCTCAAGCCTATCCTAGGATCCTAGCACACTTGTAATTATAACGAGATGTGGTTGGTTAGAATGAGATAGAAATATACAATATGTCGTAAATGTGAAAGAAATAGCTGTTTTAAAAAAAACTAGATTAGTAGTTAAAAGGACACCTACAGATCTCTGGGTGATAAGGTGGGCCTTTCATAATATGTAGTCCACAAAATATTTAGTCGGTTTTTTTTAACTGTAACGTAATTTGTTATTAACTACTCAGAATATTAATAAAAAAATTGATTCTTTTGATAACTTTCAACAACATAATCTTACAAAACGCAACTCCATCAAAAATGCAACATTACACAATAGCATGTGTAACATGCATATCCGAACACAAAATCGAATGCAAAGCACTTTACGTTGAAAACCGTGCCTAATACGAGCACGTCCAGCGGAACCAATCACGTGATTATCAGTCGAGGTAATTGGGGTTGGAAAAATGTTTGGTCACGATGTATCCTTGCTATATAACATACATACATACATACATATACTCACGCCGCTAATTCCGATTGGGGTAGGCAGAGACTATCGATCGCCACTTTGTACGGTCCTCGGAAACCCCTCTAGCTTCGTTCACATCCTTCAATCTTTTCATACATGCTCTTTTATTCTTCATGCATCGGACACCTGCCGTTCTGAGCTCATTCTCTATTTGGTTCAAATGAGTCCTCCGTGGTTGTCCTCTGCTAACTCTACCTTCCAAATTGGCTTTATAGATCTCTTTGACCAATATAAAAACATACATTGTAATAATCACGCCATTGGTTCCCATTACAACTCTATAATGGAATACTATATGTAAGTTTGTTAGAACTTAATAAATATTAAGTAATATTTAAAATAGATAGATAAAAACTAATATGGAATTAGTTTTTAAGCAAATCAGTTTAATTTATTGGACATCTACCGAACATGTTTTTAATACAGCAAATCTTTCCATTCATGGGTTGTCTGGAAGAGATCGCTCTTAGTGATAAGACCGCCAGTTGTACTTTGGCTTTTGTATCGATCTTTTTTTTTGTAATTGTTGTTTTTTTGTGATGTGCAATAAAGAGTTTTTTTTTTATTACAACTCCCCCAAAACGGCCGAACAATTTAAATGAAATTTTGCATACATATTCGGTAGGTCTGAGAAAAGGTTTTTTTATACGCCTAAGAGATCAGAGTTCTACACCCCTAACGTGTTATCGCCTAGAAAATCCCATGAAATAATTTATATGGCAAAACAACATTTTCTGGTTCAGCTAGTAATTCTACAAGTTTCTATAAGAATAATTAAAAAATATATATATTTATTGGAATTATACTATAGTTTATAACAACCAATTTGTCTTTTCTAAAGACATATGTGTGGTTAATTTATCATGGTTGTTAACGGTGAGGGAAAACATCGTGAGGAAACCCACATGGCTGAGTTGTACTTAGTCATGTGACAGTGTATTCGTACAAAACGGCGATAGGCCTGCCCCCTATCACGTGAGTACACTGTCCATGCAAAACGTGGGTACTCTGAACACCAGATGACAAAGTCACGTGATGTTCAGAAGTATTAGTACCTCTGCCAACCCCTTCGGGGATATACGGCGTGAACGTTTATGTTATGTTATGTTATGTTTATAACAACATGTGCACGAATACCGTTGCATTAGTTATAAAACTGTGCCGCAGCAGAAATTATCAGCAGCAAAATTACCTCACCTTTCAACACAAAATCGCATTCCTGCAACACGTGTTACAAATATAAAACTATTCCTCAAACGTCTATATTCACAAGAACCCCTACAACCAGGTTACAATAATAATTGGAATACCAAGTAAATTGGTCACCGCAGCCCCGGGGCGGCCTGCCCTCGAGCCCTCGGCTTCACCTTGAACGTGGCTGCGGAATTAGTGGTACGTGCTCCTTTGGTAAGGATATACAGATGGGTGGAATACATGTGGAATTATTCTAAATTACAGAATTATAGGTCTTTGAATTGTAGTCTAATATGGAATGGAAAGAGATGGAGATGGAGATATTAACCTTACAACGGAGCAATAGATATAATAAAATAAGAAATAAAATAATCATTTCATTCAAAACAAGTCTTTGTCTTTTAAAGCCAAATTCCTAAAAGGGGTAGCTACTAAATTGAAAATTCCTCAGCCATCTTTGGAAGTTGAGTGGGGAAAAGATGGTAGAATAAAGGTTGTTGGTGACGGGTCTCCAACCACATCGCCCAAAAATCACTTAATAAGCCCCTATACTCTTAGTCGCCTCTTACGATAACCCACGGGTAGAAATGGGGTAGTGTTATTCTAAGCCGACACTACACGGCTCCAAATTGTAACTTAATAATATAAGTAAAAATATACTTCTACTTCGGATTCGCAAGGTGTATTGTTGTGAGAAGAACCCGTAGGAAACTTATTAACTCGCCTCTTTTTTACGTCTATCACAATTTTGGTACTAGCTTGGAAACATCCTGCACAGAGCCAGCTACCAACCCATTTCATCAATAGTGTAATCATTTGTATATATTTCTTTTAACTACTGCTTTGAATATGTTTACTGATAAATTTAAGATATTCTCAGGTATTTTGTAATAATTTTTTTCACAAACCCTTGGAGATTTCGAATATGTCTGTCACTCTTTTGCACAAAAGCGGCCTGATTTTTTCTTACATATTCTTTCATAAATATATTTAAATGGTAGAGTTATATTCTTATGGTTTGAAACAATTTTCTTGTAATCTTGTGATCTCAAATTATAAATAGCTATGTAGAGAATAAATATGAAACCAACATCATCTGCTGGTAACTATTATATCGCCCGATTTCTGAATTGAGTATTCAAGCTGAGAACGACTTAAGTATCGTTTTGTCTCATTCAGTCGTTAAGATTTTAATGAGACAGAACCATGATTAAGTTGTTCTCAGCTGGAATACTCAATTCAGAAATCGGGTGTATAAGTATCCATTGTCACATTTTAAACAAGCATAATATTTTTCTAAGATATAAGAAGTCGGTTAAGAAGACGATAAACTGGCTGAAGTACATTTTGTGAGTATAAATATTATATTGCCGTGTAGTGCCGGCTTAGAATGTCGCTACCCCATTCTACCCACGGGTGTCGTAAGAGGCGACTAAGCTATAGCTGTGTACCTTTATTTAAAAAAAAGAATATCCTACCATTACCCTGTCTTTATGTTTTTGAAATGTGTATATTTGTGCATAAAAACTTGTATATATTTGAAATGGAACCAGAAAATGGTCGCCCTGTTAGAAAAAACACAAAAACTAATTTAATATTGTATCCACTCAAACGAAACTTGGAACTGTATAGGAAAAATGCTTATTTTATGGCAATTATAATTTACAATAAACTATCAAATGGACTAAGAGAAATGACTTTAATCGAATTCAAACGGACATTGCATAGATATTTGTTGGATAATTGTTTTTACTCTGTAAAAGATTTCTTAGAAAAATGCAGTATTTAGTATTTTTGACATTTCTGTATTATAATATTTTTTTTGACATCTATAATTATTAAAATTTTGACTTTGTTTGACACTTTTAGTAGGTTATTGGTGACATTGTATTATTATTATTACCTAAGTTTGTTTTTCGTAATTAATATGTTAATTGCCATAACTTTATATTTTATTGAAGAAAATTGACATGTTTATTGTATTGGTTCCAGTAGTTTATAGGTTTTTGTTTGTTGACATTATTTCTTTAGTTCGCATGATTTATATAAGATTAATAATGATAAATATTCGAACGCCCATTTAAGGCAGATTATGGATTGCGCACTTGTAAATACCTGAAGACCTTTACACCTATAATCGTCGAATAAATGCTTCATTTCATTTCATTTCATAAGGGTATTGGGGCTTTTTATTAGATTATTAGGCGATGCGGTTGGAGACCCATCACTAAAAACCTTTATTTTTACCATCTTTTCCCCACACAACTTCCAAAAGAGGCTAAGGAATTCATAATTCCTTAGCTCTGGTTACCCCTTCTAGGGAAATATAGCCGTGAGTATATGTATGTATGTATGTAAATATTAAATAAAAAAAGATCTTTACAATTAAATGAATTGATGATGATGATCTAACTTTAATTTTTAAAGGTAAACGGTACACTTCAATTAATACGATTGGAAAGGCGAGTAATTTAATAACAATTTAGAATAATACTGCATGTTCAAAGTTTGCCGCAAGCAAATAGCGGGAAACAACATATAAATATGAAAAATCACTGTCAAAATAAAGACCGTAATAGACAAAAACTTTCTTATGTCTAAGTCCATAAAGACTAGTTTTCAATACTTTTACACTAATGTTTTACCGCCATTTTGACGTATAGGCTTTGAAAAGATAAACCGTTATTAAGATTATAAATTAATGGAGCAAAAACTGTCTAATGAAATAAACGTGTTGAGTCGTGAGCTCAAAATTTCTTAGACCACTGCTTGGATTAAGATTAGTTTTTATAAGACTTTGATACGGTTTTGCGGTTGTGGACAAACTAGCAAGATATAATGAAGTTACGCAAACATAAAATTATTCAGAATCATACTTGTAAATGTAAAACATAATATAACATATACTCACGGCTATAAATCCCTAGAAGGGGTAGCCAGAGCTAAGGAATTAGAAATTCCTCAGCCACTTTTGGAAATTGAGTGGGGAAAATGGTAAAGTAAAGGTTGTTGGTGATGGGTCTCCAGCCGCATCGCCCAAAAATCCCTTAAAAGCCCCAATACCGTTAGTCGCCTCTTACGTACACCCATCGGTAGAAACGGGGTAGTGCTATTCTAAGCTGACACTACACGGCAAAATATGTGAACAAACATTGAAACTTACTTTAAAGAAAATACACGAACCTATGGATTAGAAGTGTTCATGTTCATGCTCCATCTGAACTAACTCTAAACGTTTTAATCCCTTATTGTAATCCCTTAGTTTCTATTGGGGAAGGCAAAGGGTATCAAACGCTACTTTGTAAGTACATGTAAAATTATTATTGGTAGAGTCAGAGATATGGTAATTGAAAGTCTACTCGGTTATGGAACCTTACGCCCGATTTCTGAATTGAGTATACAAGTTGAGAACGACTTAAGTATCGTTTTGTATCATTCAGTTGTTAAGATTTCAATGCGACAGAACGATACTAAAGTTGTTCTCAGTTGAAAAACTCAATTCAAAAATCGGGCGTTAGTGACTTAAATATCACCTTACAAGAACATCGTTGATGCTACTCTATACCATCGACGTATATAAAATACATAAAAAGAATGTAATAAATTTTCAAATGATCAACTATATTAATTAAACTTTAATCTTCAGATTTCATCAAAAATCTTATAAAAGTCATTCAACATAATACACGCACAATCACGACACACTTCAATTAACAATTTAATTGGTTAACTATAAAACCAATTCCATTGCCAACTGGTCTACCATTATCCAGATAACTTACTAACCAATCGGCTATCTAATCAAAAGTGCAATTATTAACATCATTCTGTACTTCATGGCTACCTCAACTTTCCATTTAGTTGATATTAAGTTTCACAATTTGCAATAAATACTTGTCTAATAAAATATGAATATAAATAGCTTGGGAAATTATAAGATTTATCTAATAATGATATAGAGAGAGATAAAATTAAGTTTTTGTTGTGTAGTGTCAGCTTAGAATAGCACTACCCCATTTCTTCCCGTGGGTGTACGTAAGAGGCGACTAATACCCTTTATTGGGGCTTTTTAAAGGATTTTAAAGGAGATTGGTGCGTCACCTTTATTTTACCATATTTTCCCCTCTCAACTTCCAAAAGTGGCCGAGGCATTTTAAATTTTTCAGCTCTGGCTACCCCTTTTAGGGATTTATAGCCGTGAGTATATATATGTATGTAAAATTAAGACATCATCCATTAATGATGAAACGCACGTTTATTTTACTCACGACAGTTTTCAATATCTATAGATCATACTTTTACTGAAATAATGAGACTTCTGCATGCTATATAAAGAAACAGCAAAAACAGTATCCAAAATTACAAGCGGAAATGTTTCGCTAGTGTCATATTAATTAATTATACAAGGTGGGCATGAATGCTTTGCGATGCCAAATTGGAGCGAATTATTGTTCATAGACTTACATTGGAAACGGTAATTATTCCTCAATGGTAACATTTTTTCCAAAAAGCTCCGTCACGATCTGGTACTCGATGCCGATATACACACTACTCGCCTCCTCCGCCTGGAGGGCGGTTGGTGCACGGTGCATGTTGCATGAATACTGCAGGTATTTAGCGGAATTCAGCGAAGAAACTTATTAATATTAGTAATCGACAATTTGGCTGCCGACTTCGGATTTGAACCCATTCTTCTCTGCACCAAAGACCCTGCTTTACCGCACTAAGCTACCACGAACACATACATACATACATACACTTACGGCAATAAATCCCTAAAAGGAGTAGCCAGAGCTTCAGAGCTAGAAACTCCTCAGCCACATTTGGAAGTTGATAGGGGACAAGATGGTAGAAATAAAGTATCGTTGGTGATGGGTCTCCAACCGGATGCCCAAAAATCACATAAAAAGCCCCATACCCTTAGTCGGCTTTTACAACTCCCGCGGGTAGAAAGGGATAGTGAGATTCTTAGACTACACGGCAATGTCTTGTCTATCATTGTCCCAAATATAGTTCAGGAATTTCTAGCTCTGAAGCTCTGGCTACCCCTTTTTTAGATTTATGGTCTGATCGTGATTATATGTATGTAAATATACATACATATACTCACGTATAAATCCCTAGAAGGGGTAGCCAGAGCTAACGAATTAGAAATTCCTCAGCCACTTTTGGAAGTTGTGTGGGGAAAAGATGGTAAAATAAAGGTTGTTGGTGATGGGTCCCCAACCGCATCGCCCAAAAATCCCTTAAAAAGCCCCAATACCGTTAGTCGCCTCTTACGTACACCCACCGGAAGATAAGGGGTAGTGCTATTCTAAGCCGACACTACACAGCAAATATGTATGTAAATATGTATGTAAGTTTCTTACTATGACTAAGTTTCCTATAATTATCATAATATTGAATAAAGCGTTGGTGCGTCGCCACTTATTTACACAATCGTAAATTCAATGTATGTTTTACTGCTATAACTATTGTCTTTGTTAATATTATGTATGTAAATGACAATATTCGTATGCGTTATTGTTGTTGATTCGAAAGTTCGTGTTAAATATTCAAAGGCATTGACATGTTCTGTCAATTATCACATGACGGAAGGTCATATAGGAAGCATTTAAAACCATATGCTATATGTAATGTCGGCTTAGCAAAGCAATATGGCTTGTACTTTTGCGAGTTTACTAAGAACGTCGAGCTGTGTAGTGTCGGATTAGAATAGCACTAACCCATTTCCTCCCCGGGTGTCGGAGGTGTCGTCGACTTAGAGTATTAGGGCTTATTAAGGGATTGTGGGGCGATGCTGTTGGAGACCCATCACCAACAACCTTTATTTAAAGCCTTTCCCCACTTAATTTCCAAAAGTGGCTGAGGAATTTTAATTCTGAAGCTCTGGGTATTGGGATTTCTTTCGTAAGAAGTGATTTAGGGTTTTGGGGTGTTTTAAGCAATTTAATAGTTTGACCCATCACCAAAAAAAAACAATACTCACAAGAAATATAACGCCTTTCACCAACCATCGTTTATTTTACCATCGTTTCCCCACTGAACTTCCGAAACTGGCTGAAGAATTTTTCATTCTGAAGCCATGGTCATCATTTTTTGGTATTAGTAACCATGCATATGTACGTATGTAAATTAATAATATAGTATCTTGTTTATCAAATTCTGTTTAAATTTTGCTAAAAATAACAGAAGATTTTTGGTAACAGTGTCTTATATAAATCTGAGATAATTAACTTAAAAATCACTTTTTACACTTCCAATAAGTCACAGGGTAGTGCTATAGAAACCCTACACTAAGGCAAACCGCTAATATTAAAACCGGATAGAACAAGAATCACTCATGTCACTATAATAGTTCATTTTCACACACGCTTCATACACTCACAACGGTATTAAATTCCGTAGCTATTACGTAATTACTGAGCTAAGTTCCTTATAAGCTTATAAGCTAGCTTGCTTTCAATTTACTAAGCTTTTGTATATGTAATCTTTATATGAACAAAGTTATGTACTTTAGATTTTGCTGGATAATCTGTCATGGGGGAATTGGCAAATTTGAGGGAGGAAGAGGTTTTTCGAGATCGTACAAAATGGCAATCAATAGTTTTTGCCTACCGCAATGGGAATTAATGAAGTGAGTACAAGTTATTAAAAAGAAAGAAAATCCTTTATTCGTCGTCAGTCATTTATATAAAAAGTAATACAATGGAAAAACACAATTATAATTTTACACAATGGTGGATAAACTTAGGTATTGGGGGATAAATGAAAAAAATTGGGACAGTATTTTGAACAATGTTTCTGCATTTTGTAGCATGAATGAGGTGTAAGAATGTGTAACAGAATATTTTAGAATTCCTGAAATTCTCGTTATCTGTATAATGGCAAGACGAAAGAAAATAGTAAAAAATGTGTGTCTACATAGGAAGTAAAGACCTAAATCTAGTCGACTGTAAAAAACAAGGAAATCTTAATTAATATTCATGTAACAAATACCGCAGGCACTAACAATGGATAACCGGTACAGTTCCGTGGAAAAATGTCTCAGTGCGCGTTAATACATCCGAGTACAAAAGTGGTGATAGCGGGTCTTGTTTCACCGTTACAATGCAACATGTGCTTAAGGGGTCAGGTGGAACAATGAAATTACGAGACGGCCAATCGAACCAACTTAATGAGCCAATTGTCAGTTTGACAGCTAGGTTTTTTTTTTAAAGTTATAAGCGGCCATTGCTACTTTTTTAATTTCTTGCTTTTAAATTAAGAACTGTTTTTGTATGAGTGATGGGTTTTTGGTTATTATCTTATGAAAGTAAAAGAAGGTTAATGTTGTTTAGGTTTTATCTATTGTTTCTAGTAGATTTAGTGAAAAAGGTAATTTTGAATAGAAATTTAGGGCGATTGGCATCCCATGTTGTCCCTTTTTTTTAAATTGAGAACGTTTGAATACGTAATTGGATTTTACTACAAATTATTTAATATGTCAGAATAACCTCGTCTCTTTAGTTTAACTATATAACAAAACTGACCCAGTATGAGATATTCTGACCTTCTGGCTTCCCCTTCATGATATAATAGATGTAAAGATATATTTTTCAATCACTTTAAGTAGAACAATAGTAAAATGATGTGGTCGAAATTGGATTAGTTGACGATAGATTGTATAACAATCACCCCGAGGCAAACAACAAATTGAATTGGTTTCAACGACTGCCTTTGTTAGAATGTGATGGTGAAAGTATGAAATACTTATGGAGACTGTGTGATTGTTCATTGGACCGCCTCGGTAGCTCAGTGGGTAGCGTGGCGTCAACTACATGGGCCACGGGTGACAATCCTTGATGACATTCTTAGAGTGGTACGTGTGTTACATTTATCGGGGATACCAACATACATCCATATACTCACGGCTGTAAATCCTTAGAAGGGGTAGCCAGAGCTTAGTCGCCTCTTAGTATCACCAACGGGAAGAAATGGGGTAGTGCTATTCTAGCTAGCTACAAGAATTGAATTAGGTATAGTTTATGTATATAGTCGTGCAGTGTTGGCAAACTTAATCTGTATATTTTACATATATACATGCATATACTCACGCCATAATTTCCCATTGGGGTAGGCAGAGACTATCGATCGCCACTTTGTACGATCCTGACAAACCTCTTATATTTTGTATATTTTGTCCGTGTATATGTATTATTGCTGTGTGGTGTCAGCATAGAATAACACTACCCTTTATTCCGGTGGGTGTCCGTAAGAGGCGACTAACGGATTTGGAGCTTTTAAGGGATTTTTGGGCGATGTGGTTGGAGACCCATCACCAAAAACCTTTATTTTACCATCTTTTCCCCTCTTAAATTTCCAAACGTGGCTGAGGAATTTCCAATTCCTTAGCTCTGGCTACCCCTTCTAGGGATTTATAGCCGGGAGTATATGTATGTGTGTATGTATGTATATGTATTATTTGTTGCCGTGTAGTGTCAAAATAGAATAGCACTACCCCATTTCTGCTCGCGGGTGTCTTAAGGATATTTTTAAGTGATAGTTTGGCGACATGGCTGGCAACCCATTACCATCCTTTATATACGCCCGATTTCTGAATTGAGTATTCCAGCTGAGAACAACTTAAGTAGCGTTCTGTCGCATTGCAATCTTAACAACTGAATGAGACAAACCGACACTTAAGTCGTTCTCAGCTTGAATACTCAATTCAGAAATCGGGCGTTAGCTATCTTTTTCGCACTCAACTTTCAAAAGAGGCTAAAAATTGTCAATTTCTTAAATTCTGGCTACCCCTTTTTCGGGCTCTATGACTTAGTATATACTAGAAATTCTTTCAAAATTTGAATGTCTGGATTTAAACAATTCAATAAGTCCATTTCACGCATTTAAATTGGACACCTAAAGAGACCATTATTAATTGGACGACCTCAATCAATTTGTATGAATTATTATATTCATTTGACCTCTGAGAACTGGACCACGTCTCGAAACCTTGAGAATACGTGGTGAATTTGAACTTGATTTATATTAGTGGGGCACGTTGTTATTATACATTGAAAATGCGTTTGCTAGAACAAACTTACTCAATTGTACTTTACTAACATACATTCATATGCTCACGGCTATAAATCCCTAGAAGGGGTAGCCAGAGCGAAGGAATTAGACATTTCTCAGCCACTTTTGGAAATGTGAGTGGGGAAAAGATGGTAAAAATTTATGGGTCGGTGTACGTAAGTGGTGACTAACGGATTTGGAACTTTTAAGGGATTTTTGGGCGATGTGGTTGGAGACCCATCACCGAAAACCTTTATTTCACCATCTTTTCCCCACTGAAATTTCCAAACGTGGCTGAGGAATTTCCAATTCCTTGGCTCTGGCTAACCCTTCTAGGGATTTATAGCCGTGAGCATATGTATGTATATATATTATAATGTATGTATGCATGGTACACTGATCCATTTTTCCAGCACTAAATATAACATTAAAATCATTCACGCATGAAAACATACACTTATAAAATTTTAACAATAGTAATATCGAATTCTTTGAAATTAACTTTCAACACAGCACTGTCATAATATTGTTAATATTCGATTTGCAACAACCAAATAATACGGCCCAAGTTAAATATTCAATACAGGGTGTTATTATCTGCACGCCTGACATTATACAATAACTTATTCAACTGGCAATACCTACTTGCTTACAAACACTTATTTGAAATATATACTAACTTAAATTCATGATTTAGCAATCCTACTGACCAAATTACTTTGCTTAACTGATCCAAAATTGGCCAAGTCTTACACGTTTTATGCTGTGTAGTGTCGGCTTCGAATAGCACTACCCCATTCTTCCGGTGGGTGGGTGTACGTAAGAGGCGACTAACGGTATTGGGGGCTTTTAAGGGATTTTTGAGCGATGCGGTTGGAGACCCATCACCAACAACCTTTATTTTACCATCTTTTCCCCACACAACTTTCCAAAAGTGGCTAAGGAATTTCTAATTCCTTAGCTCTGGCTACCCCTTTTAGGGATTTATAGCCGTGCGTATGTATGTATGTTTTACGCTTTTGTTATTTATTATCGTTAGTTTAAGCAAAACTTTGATACTCTGACCACCACTTGACAATGTCACGTGATACTCAGAAGTATTAGTGCCTCTGCCAACCCCTTCATGGATATACGGCGTGAACGTTTGAGTTGAGTTGAGTATCGTATGTGGTATTGTGAGAAGAAGAATAAAAGTATTTATGAAAGGAGAAGCTAGAAATATTTATTACGACCTTATAAGTTCAATAGCTTCGCCTACCCCAATGGAAGTATAGGCGTACAACTTTTTCCCCACTAAACTTTCCAAAAGTGGCTGAGTAATTTTTTATTCCTTAGCTCTGGCTACCCCTTCTAGGGATTTATAGCCGTGACATGTATGTATGTATGATATATGTTTATCAAAATAGATATAAAATCCGCGATATTAACTAGCTAGCTATGAGAAAAGCTTATTTACTCTCTCATACTTAATCAAACCAATAACAAAACAATGAATTAATAACAACACCTCATTTATGATAACGCGGTAAAGGTAACGACCGTTATAACTTAATAACGGTAAGTACAAGTGTAACAACTACTTACGTAATCGTTACGCAACAAAGGAGACATAAGTGAGATAAGTTAATTTACTTAAGTTTTGGTAGAAAGTTGATTTGCTTGTTTAAGTTATTTATATTTGTCTTTCACCAATTAAGTAGAACCGTTATTAAATATTGCCTAACTTTGGTAAAATTAATCCTAGTTTGTTCACTTCAAAAATACCACTACACACTCACGGTTTTTATATTTTAATGTAACTAGAGCATAGGAAAAATAAAGGAAAAAAAAACTTCGACACAGGCGGGAATCGAACCCGCGACCTCGGGTATACGCCCACGTCGCTCGCCAATTGAGCTACCGTGTCAATGGCTGCCAGCGCAAAATTCTTCTATCCTTTTATTTCTAAAAAAATAAAGTTATTTCTAAAAAAAAGTAAAAGAAATAAAGGATAGAAGAATTTCGCGCTGGCAGCCATTGACACGGTAGCTCAATTGGCAGAGCGACGGGGGCGTATACCCGAGGTCGCGGGTTCGATTTCCGCCTGTGTCGAAGTTTTTCTTTCCTTTATTTATACTTTATTTGTTAGTAATAATCCTCACATGAGGTTTTCATGAACAAAAAGATTTAAATTAGAGCATAGGAACCAAAAAACCAGCACATTTCAAGAAGTTGGGAGGTGCAATAATAATAATTTAAAAAAAAACTTGTATAGATTGTTTACTCTAAATGTACCTTCCCAATGCTAACGACTGTATTCCTTTAAAGATATTGCTAGAACACCGAAACATAAATTTCGCTGTAATCTTTAAAAGTGAAAAGAAAAACTTCGACTTATAACTGCATGAGTGTTTGATGTTTGTGATTGTTGTAATGTGTGTGACTGTTGTAATGTGTGTGACTGCTGTAATGTTTTGCTCAGATGCAGAACCGAAACAGCATGCCCAGCATTACCTAGTTAGTTGAACTATACAATGTTTGATAAAAATATAAATAATTCAAAATACAAATAATGTAAATTTACTTCAATGGAGTTCGTTTATAAACAATTTCAAAAAGACAAAACAAACAAAAATATTATAAGTTAATTGACTGAAATAAATTTACTTTGTATTTGTAGAATATGAATCCTGCTTTAAGCGTACAACAATGTTTTTATTTAGGTCCAATGTGTGTTTAATTTATGAGGGTTGTAAATGGTGAGGAAAAATACCATGAGGATACTCACATGGCTGTGTTGAACTTAGTCTGTTATAGAGATTCGTAAAGTTTCGACCTACTACACCTGGCCCCTATATCGTGAACACATACATACATATACTTACGGATTTTATTCCCTAGAAGGGGTAGCCAGAGCCAAGGAATTATAAATTCCTCAGCCGCCTTTGGAAGTTGAGTGGGGAAAAGATTCTAAAATAATGGTTTTTGGTGATGGGTCTCCAACCGCATCGCCCAAAAATCCAATTAAGAGCCCCGATACCCTTAGTCACCTCTTACGACACCCGTGGGTAGAAAGGGATAGCGACATTCTAAGCCGGCACTACACGGAAAATAATCGTGAACAAATATAATCAAAATGTTGATACTCTGAACACAAGGTTACAAAAATGGCATCTCAATTTCAGACGTTTTAGTTCATCTGCTTCCCCTCAAACAACAAAAAAGTTGTGATAATGTTTGAAGAATAAAAGAGTATGTATGAATAGTTTGATGAATGTAGATAAGGCTTTAGAGGTTTGCCAGGATCGTATAAAGCGGCGATCGATAGTCTCTGCCTACCCAATGGGAACTAACGTCGTCAGTATATTTATGTATATATTTGTATCTATATATAATTTTATTGATACAACTATATAATTTCAGCTGTGTAGTGTTGGCTTAGAATAGCACTACCCCATTTCTTTCGGTGGGTGTACGTAAGAGGCGACTAACGGACTTGGGGCTTTTTAAGGGATTTTTGGGCGATGCGGTTGGAGACCCATCACCAACAACCTTTATTCTACCATCTTTTCCCCACTCAACTTCCAAAAGTGGCTGAGAAATTTCTAATTATAAATCTGGCTACCCCTTCTAGGGATTTATAGCCGTGAGTATATGTATGTAATGTAATTGTATATATATAGCAAAGCATACATACACACACTTGTCAACGTATACGATTATCAATTATCGTGATTAAAGCAAAACGCGTGCTGCCAACACAAATAGTTTGTATCGAAAGTGCCCATTAAAACCAAATCACTAGAATCGTATGCAACATTGATCTGCCGGCGTTCTATAAGAAATGATAGACAATTTCCGCCTGTGAAGAATTCAATTCGCTTTCACATAAATTAATGTTTCACATTCACTGTTTAATTTGCATACATCGTAGTGTCGGTTTGTAAGTACTGTCCTATTTGTTGGTGCGATTTGGTTCAATAAGTGATTCAATCGGTTATTCGCCCTTAAAATATACATACATAGTATGCATACACATATAAATCCCTCAATAAGGTAGTTTGATCTTTGAAATAAGAAATTCCTTAGACACTTTTGTTGAAGCAGTTGAGTACGGAAAAGTTTGTACATACATACATACATATACTCACGGCTATAAACCCCTAGAAAGGGGCCAGAGCTAAGGAATTAGAAATTTCTCAGCCACTTTTGGAAGTTGCATGGGGAATAGATGGTGAAATAAAGGTTCTTGGTCATGGGTCTCCAACCGCATCGCCCAAAAATCCCTTAAAATCCCCCAATACCGTAAGTCGCCTCTTACGTATACCCACCGGAAGAAATGGGGTAATGCTATTCTAAGCCGACAATACACAGCTTCTTTTGTCATACAAATCGATTAATAGTTAGTATGACGACTTTTAAGTGATTGTTGGGTGATAATGCCGTAGTGTCGGCTTAGAATAGCACTACCCCATTTCTTCCGGTGGGTGTACGTAAGAGGCGACTAACGGTATTGGAGTTTTTAAGGGATTTTTGGGCGATGCGGTTGGAGACCCATCACCATCAACCTTTATTTTACCATCTTCTACCCACTCAACTTTCCAAAAGTGGCTGAGGAATTTCTGATTCCTTAGCTCTGGGTAAACCTTCTAGGGATTTACAGCCGTGAGTAAATGTATACATACATACATACATAAACTCACGGCTATAAATCCCTAGAAAGGGGTAGCCAGAGCTAAGGAATTAGAAATCCCTCAGCCACTTTTGGAAGTTGCATGGGGAATAGATGGTGAAATAAAGTTTCTTGGTGATGGGTCTCCAACCGCATCGCCCAAAATCTCTTTAAAGCCCTTAATACCGTTAGTCGCCTCTTACGTACACCCACCGGAAGAAATGGGGTAGTGCTATTCTAAGCCGACACTACACAGCTTCTTTTGTCATACAAATCGATTAATAGTTAGTATGAAGACTTTTAAGTGATTGTTGGACGATGTCTCTGGAGATCTATCACCAACCATCTTTTATATCCCTTTTTGGCACGTACAGTCGTAAGTTTAGAATATGTTGTTGAATAGCTATCAACGTGGTTCACTCACACTTATGATAAAATCAAAAAATCTTCCTAATAACAAAACATTTCAAACAATTCCTCTCAAGAACTTGAAAAATGCTAACCGACTCATCAAAAGAGTGTAATTAAAGAGTTTCACGCTCAGTTTCCTGCTTTCGTTGGACATATGCATCGCTTCAGTGGACCAGATGAGGTTTTCATTGAGCATTTAAAATAATTAGCGGATGAATTATACATTGTTTTCATTTACATTAAATTATATCCAATGAGTTGCACTTTCAGATTAAAGAGGATGAAAGTGAGGCGGATTTTAGACTACTGATTTTATCGATGTAATAAAACAATTTACTTATTGCCGTGTAGTGCCGGCTTAGAGTATCACTACTCCATTCTATCCACGGGTGTCGAACGGTATAGGGCTTTTTAAATTATTTTTGGGCGATGCAGTTGGAGACCCATCACCAACGATACTTTATTTCTACCTTCTTGTTTTATTATATATATATTTATACCGATTACCTTCCAAATGTGGCTGAGGAGTCTTTAGCTATGAAGCTCTGGCTACCCCTTTTTGGAATTTATGGCTGTGAGTATATCCACATTTCCAAAGGTTGTCTGGAAGAGATCGCTTTTAGTGATAAGACCGCCAATTGCACCTCACTAAAACTGTAAACTGTTTGATCATATTATTACTTTTGTAAATTTGTGTTTGATGTGCAATAAAGAGTTATTCTATTCTATATGAATGAATGAATATTTACTTATCGATTTGGAATAACACTAAACCATTTCTATCCAAATTTACTATTTTACTACATGTTCTTGTATAAAGTCACGTTAAATCAGTCGTCTCAAACAATATGTGAACAAACACATTAAAAATTAGTATTTCGTCGATAATTGTTGCGTATTACGAATTTATTATTGTTGATTATTGATCTCCATTCTCAATGCCGCGTGAATAATGTGAGACCACCCAACAAACATTATTGCCAAATTCACTGTATTATTAAAGTCAAAATAGTAATATATAGTACATACATACATACATACATATACTCACGGCTATAATTCCCTAGAAGGGGTAACCAGAACTAAGGAATTATAAATTCCTCAGTCACTTTTGGAAGTTGAGTGGGGAAAAGATGATAAAATAAAGGTTTTTGGTGATGGGTCTCCATCCGCATCGCCCAAAAATCCAATAAAAAGCCCCAACACCCTTAGTCGCCTCTTACGACACCCGTGGGTAGAAAGGGGTAGCGACATTCTAAGCCGGCACTACACGGCAACAATATATAGTACAATGACTTAAAATTAGTAATAACTAAGATACGATTTGCATTCGATACGTTACACCTTTCAAGTTTTATTGCTGTGTGGTAAATCTTAAATTGGTACAATGGCTGACATTTTGCAGTGCGATTTAACGGCCTCATTACATTAATATGCTTTTCCCATGACCAAACTTTTTATTACTGTCAATGACTATATTGTTAATCAAACGGGTTCAGAGGTATAATGTTTTAATCCCTCTAAAGGCAACGTACAGAAGGGCAAGCACGAGCGCTCTTATATCGACACGATAACGGTTAGAATGAGATGGCAGTATACGATACTAAGTAAGTGCGTAAGAGATGGCTGCTTTATCCCACGCGATAACTAGTTTAAACACCGCTCGTACTAGCCGGGCTGATCATGTTAAATTATCTGACTTAAACTTACTTATTCGCCGCCCATTATTCCCATTGGCACAGGCAGAGATCGGTCACCAATTTGCAAGATCTTGACAAATCTCTCTTGCATCCCAATACATGTGTATTATTCTTCTCATACATGCTCACTTAAACGAAATAAATAAAAACGAATTCACACAACCTATGCTAAAAATAATAATATTCATCGATATTTCTCTGAATTATATAAGATGGTATGAATGTATTTAAATATACAGAAAAAAGACGTCACACATGCCTTATTCATATAAACGTTTAACAATTGACCCCAGACGCCTACATCTACTACTGAAAAAGCTACCAACCAAATGGTTCGATTAAATCAAATACAATTTCAACATAATGCTTGTCCAAAACAGTTATGTAATCAGATAACGTCACTTCCGATAAAGCTCAGGCTCGAGAGCTTTCAACTTCACTTGTTAACGCCAGAGCTTCGGCGAAAGCTCGTATCATTACTTAACTGGTTCCGAACAAAAGATTCATAAATATATATGAGCGGTAATTTAAACGTTCAAAGCTTTCAAATAGGCTCGACGATCGAGACAGCTTTTATGTTTATGGAGCGAAATTATTATCACCTTCACGCTATATAGCTGGGAAAGGTTGGCAGGTATTTATGAATTTCAGTTGTTGAATTTATATGTTTTAGTGGTAGGTGAATGTTACCTCTCTTTTACGGAAGTTAATTGTGCATTAAATAAGGAATAACAAAGGTTAAACAAATATTGGAACTTCTGAGCAAAAAAAATATTTTTACTTACTGTTAACGGTGAGGGAAAACATCGTGAGGAAACCCACATGGCTGAGTTGTACTTAGTCATGTGACAGTGTATTCGTACAAAACGGCGATAGGCCTGCCCCCTATCACGTGAGTACACTGTCCATGCAAAACGTGGGTACTCTGAACACCAGGTGACAAAGTCACGTGATGTTCAGAAGTATTAGTACCTCTGCCAACCCCTTCGGGGATATTCGGCGTGAACGTTTATGTTATGTTATGTTATGTTATGTTACTGCACTTTCAAATAAGACAAATATACCTAAGTTTCATAAAAATTTTACTTTAAAATAGTAAAAAATACTCAATATACTGCTTAAATATATTGTAATATTGTCACATGACTAAGTATTACTTAGTCAATGTCAATATCTGAATATATTTAGATAACGGTTTATTGCATCCTATTTCTGTAACCCGCATTGAGAATTAAGCGGGCCATATCTTGCCACCAATATTGTATGATACTTAAGTGTGTTATTTTTATAACACCTTCATGTATGTAAAAGTTGCAATGTCACCAATTCTTTAACTTTGTATCAATTGAAATAACATAAATTATAAATTTATAAAATAAAGAAATAAATGTACAACACATAAAATTATGATTACCTTAATGTAAATATGGCGTTTTTCTGTGGCACGTTGTACTCGATTTCTGAAACAATAAAACATTTTATTTATTTTAACTTCATTAATCTTGAACTTGTGTCCTACATTGTATTTATAGCATCATACATACATACATATACTCACGGCTATAAATCCCTTGAAGGGGTAGCCAGAGCTAGGAAATTAGCGACTCCTCAGGCACTTTTGGAAGTTTGATGGGGAAAAGATGGTGAATTTAAGATTTTTGGTGATGGGTCTCCAACCGCATCGTCCAAAAATCCCTTAAAAGCCCCAAACCGTTAGTCGCCTCTTACGTACACCCACCGACAGAAATGGGGTAGCGCTATTCTAAGCCGACACTACACAGCTACCAATACCAGCTACCATATTATAGCATCACTATTACACCATAGGATTTATATGGATTACCAGAGACCGTACTTTTTCCTCGAGTGGATATCATGGGGTAAACAAATTAATTCGAAATTAATTTCTCAAGGATGTCATACACGAGGGAAACCATCATGAGGAAACCCATTTAGGGGTCAGTTATATGCCTGCCATCTATAACGACGAATTATCCAACAAAACATGGGCACTCTGAACTGAACATCAGAAGGGCAAGCACGGTGTTTAAACTAGTTATCGCGTGGGATAAAGCAGCCATCTCTTACGCACTTAGTTAGTATCGTATACTGCCATCTCATTCTAACCGTTATCGTGTAGATAAAATAGCGCTCGTGCTTGCTATACTGGTGTCAAAAATGACTCGTGAGTGCAGAATTATTTGAACATTCGGGTATTTACGGCATGAACATTGATTTAAGTTAAAAGTTCGAAATCAATTAAAAACTTTGAATTCCAATGAAGAATTCATTAAAATATAAAATATATTTTTTGGTTCGTTTCATTATTAATTACATTCATGAAATATTACATAAGTATCACTTTGCTATACATGCTCTTTTATTTATTTTTAAGCAGCTGTATGCTTGTGTTGATTGTATACTACCACCGGAATAGTTGCTCAAGTAGGTAAGTGTTGACAAAGCGGTAGATAACACAATCTAAGGTCTTTGTCCTGATAACAGACTTGCATAACTGCGCTTAGGAATGCACTGTCAGGTGAATTTATATGAAGATAAAATTATTTAGCTTAAGTCACGTATTATGGGTTCAGTTTATGTGTTCTGTGACACGGTTATAATAAAATTACTTTCTTTGTAATTCTAACATTAATTGTTTTGTTAAAAGGATGGATACAAAAATATTTATAAAAATACTAAAGTAAGAAGAATTTCAGGGCATGTTTTAAAGATCGTGTTTGAAAATATAATTTTAAAAAAAGCAAGAGGGGTTACTCAGGATTGTACAAAGGGACGATAAATAGATCACATAAATCTGTAGTTAATTCTTAAGGGAATTAATAGCGTGAGATTAACTAAGTTTACATTGTTCAAGTTTCTTCGTATTAATATCTGTTTTTTTTTGTAAAAACTCGAATATTTTACAAACAAACACTTCAGACGAACGATTTACGAGCCAATCAATTAACATAGCCGTCAGTTATTAGCTAAATATGCAGTTTTCATGATTCATGATTTCGTGATGCAAAAAAGAAAACTGATAGTTTTTAACACACATCCATACACCACGACACTGCTTAGTATTCAAATGGCGGTGGTAAACGCGATCGTAAAGAAATATTAACGCACGATGAAGAATTATTGGTGAACTAAAACGTGACTTCTGCTGCTATGTACTGATCACAACTAGAACACATATGCATACATACATACATATACTCACGGCTAAAAATCCCTTAACGGGGTAGCCAGAGCTTTGGAATGAAAAATTCCTCACCCACTTTTAGTTAAGTTAATTGGCAAAAGATGGTTATAATAAATGTTTTTGGTGACGGGTCTCCAACCACATCGCCCAAAAATCACTTAATAAGCCCCTATACCCTTAGTCGCCTCTTACGATCACCCACGGGTAGAAATGGGGTAGTGTTATTCTAAGCCGACACTACACGGCAACGGAACACATATACTCACGGCTATAAATCTCAAGGGTAGCCAGAGCATTAGAGTTCCAATATTAAGATTTAAGTCAGAAAGAATACCACGACAGATATTTAGAGGAATCCTCCTCACAGTCCATATTATGTCCCCACCAAGAGGCTCGAGCCTACCCTATATAGGTTGATTTGGCCTTAGCCCACACTGGCCAATTGCGGGTTGTCAAGCTTGGTACATATACAATATACATACATACATATACTCACGGCTATAAATCCCTAAAAGGGGTAGCCAGAGCTGAGAAATTAGAAATTCTTCAGCCACTTTTGGAAGTTGAGGTGAGAAGAAGTGATGGGTCTCCAACCGCATCACTCAAAAACCCCTAAAAATCCCCAAGTCCATTAGTCGCCTCTTACGTACACCCACCGGAAGAAATGGGGTAGTGCTATTCTAAGCCGACACTACACAGCTCATATACATATACAAATATATCGCAATGCAATAATACAGAACAAACGGAATCGCTTAAGCTATTGAAACCCCAGGTACTCTTCAATCAATGGGTTTTGTTATTCTTAGCCTACAGCTACATGTATGTACGTATTCACAAAGTTGATCTAAGTAATGGAACCTTGACGGGCGCTAGTCACTCAATACTATTGTGAAACACCTCTCGGAATTCCACTTACCATTCCAAGTATCTCTGTAGAGATAGAAAACAACCTAAATACCTTAAGAGATAGATAGACGGATCAATATACATATACATACATACTTATACTCACGGCAATAAATCCCTAGAAGGGGTAGCCAGAGCTAAGAAATTAGAAATTCTTCAGCCACTTTTGGAAAGTTGTGGAGGGAAAAGATGGTACATTAAAGGTTGTTAGTGATGGTTCTCCAACCGCATCGCTCAAAAATGCCTTAAAAGCCCCCAATACCGTTAGTCACCTCTTACGTACACCCACCGGAAGAAATAGAGTAGTGCTATTCTAAGCCGACACTACACAGCAATCAATATTTCGGAGTTTAAATAAATTTTGAACCAATACATCGGATTTACGTTGTCGGTAAAACGTTATTTATCTGGAAGAGATCGCTTATAGCTGTAAGGCCATCATTTGTGTCTCAATACAAAAAAAATATACATACATAGATACATACATGTATGTTGAGTACATACTCACGGCTATAAATCCCTAAAAGGGGTAGCCAGAGCTGAGAAATTAGAAATTTCTCAGCCACTTTTGGAAGTTGAATGGGGAAAAGATGGTAGAATAAAGGTTGTTGGTGATGAGTCTCCAACCGCATCGCCCAAAAATCCCTTAAAAAGCCCCAATACCGTTAGTCGCCTTTTACGTACACCCACCGAAAGAAATGGGGTAGTGCTATTCTAAGCCGACACTACACAGCTAAAAAAAAATTATTTTGTTAAATATTAATACTAACTGAACCAGCAAACGTTTTTTTGCCATATAAATTATTTCTAGGAAATTTGTAGTCGATAAATTAAAAATAAAATAAGCATAAAAAAAATTATAATTCTATTCTCAGATCTACCGAATATGTATGCAATAGTTCATTTAAATTGGTTCAGCTGTTTCGGAGGAGTTTGATGTTAAACACTGTGACTGTGAATTTTATACATACATTTATACATAACATATACTCACGGCTATAAATCCCTTAACGGGGTAGCCAGAGCTTTGGAATGAGAAATTCCTCAGCCACTTTTGGAAGTTGATTGGGGAAAAGATGGTAATAATATGTTTTTGGTGACGGGTGTCCAACCACGTCGCCCAAAAATCACTAAAAAGCCCCTATACCCTAGTCGCCTCTTACGATCACCCACGGGTAGAAATGGGGTAGTGTTATTCTAAGCCGACAATACACGGCAAAATCACTATGAAATTTATATATTAGATATTAACCAGCATTTTCATTAATGTATATGCTTGATGCTCACAAATCACACACATAAGGTTCACTCACGGCTTCCCAAAAAAGGGAACCCAAAACTTTATACCCATCAATTATTCAACCACTTTTTTAAGTCGAAAAACATTCAATTTATTAACATTATTACCTCAGGCACACCTTTTAGGATATTATGCTATAAGATAAAATGATACATAGTTTTCAAAATAATAGATTACTATTATTCTTACCCAACAATACACTATGTTTAGAATCCTCAACTAAGTTAATGTTCAGTCATCAATATCTACGGTTGTCAAATTAAAAACACAATAGCTATCTATTCGGCTATTTAAAAGCCTTTTTTGCTGACCATTTGTTCGGAGGCTTGAAATAATTTGAGCGTTAGTGATTGCACAGCCTACAGGCGTGGCACATAACATTACGGCATGCTTTGAACTGGTCCAAGGTTCAATGCTTAACAGCGAAAACTTAAATTATACGATAGTATTGTTTTTATGAGCGCGTTAGGAAATAGACACACGATTTATTTGTCCGACATATCGTTACATCAGAATGCTCGGATATATTCTCTGATGCAATATAAATAGTTGTACGTAAGTAGTGTAACGCTGTGTAGTGTCGGCTTAGAATAGCACTACCCCATTTCTTACCTGGTGACCGTAAGAGCCGACTAAGGGTATTGGCGCTTTTAAATAAATTGTTGGGCAATGTGGTTGGAGATTGGAGACCCATCACCAACAACCTTTATTTCTTAATCTTTTCCCCACTTAACTTTCAAAAGTAGCCGATAATTTTTTCTCGACTACTTTTTCTAGAGATTTATAGCCGTGCATATATATATGTAAATAAGTAGTGTAATATAATCGTAACTGCCTCCGTGGCCCAGTGGTGAAACGTTCAGCTCACAATTCGGAGGTCTCGGATTTAATTACTGTGTGTTGACTGACAACCATTTGATTTCCCGAGTTACAAGTTATTATTGTGTGTATCAGAAAAGTTAAGCCTTCGTGATTTTATATAAGAAAATATCCCTTAATAACTTCAAAGTTAAATAAATAAGAAAAACAACCTACAAAATAAATTCTAACAAAGCTTTTGTGTCCTAACAAAGTAATAGAATCCAACCGAGTCCAATCAATATGAAATGTGAACATTCACTAACGAAGCAAACATAATTCAAGGTCCAACCATACCCGCATTTCCTTGGTCATAAATCTGGCATCGAACATTGGACGGTTCTATCAATGAAAATAATACTATCGGATTCTTGTTAATTGAATAGGAATTCCTTTAATAAAGACTTGTTATAGTTAAGTTTAATTTAAATTTAAATATGAGCTATGTGAGCTGTTTTGCGTCGGCTTAGAATAGCACTAACTAAATTCTCCTGTGGATGAGGTAAGAGGCGACTTAGGTTATTGGGGCTTTTTAAGTGATTATAGGGCGATTTGGCTGGAGACCCTGATGGGATAATGGGTGATCCAAAAATTCCTAATGTCTTATTCTTAACTTTTAAAACCGGCTGGGTAATCGATAATTCTGAATCTCTGTAAATACCACTTTTTGTGGTAACAGTTGTGAGTAGCACTTAGTACTTTCCAAAAAAGCATTACAGAAGTCAATAAAAACTATCTTTCTTTGCAGGAGCGAATTTATTTTCGCCTATTTAAATGGCATGTTCTATTAATCACCCGAACGAAAGTAAATGATAGAAAAACCACATTAAGAACTCCAACCATAACCAGTTGGAAGTTATTGTATTAATTCTCTATCTACTTATATAAAGATTAAATGGCGATAACAGCATATTTATTTTTGATGATCTTATCAAAGTCAAACATAGCTTTTCTAATCCCTACACATTTACGAGGACAAGAAAATAGGTTCTAACTGTGTATACAGCCTCAACCAGGAGTTCTAGGACCTAAAAACAAGTTATTCCGTTACTTGCCGCTTACTTAGTTCTAACTTAAGTGGATTATGCCATAATAAGTAATGAATCAACTTCAGGTGCCTGTCGTTATGTAGATGGTTTGTGCCTTGTAGGGATCGGATTTATTTAACGATCCCAGTTTATGGGTGTGTCATTTTGCTCTTTTTACTTTAAGGTGTCGTCAGAGATAAGTGAATTAGTTATTTTCTTGTTAGGTTTTTATTTACGGTATGATTTAGATTTGGATTTGGATTAGTAATTTTAGTAGAGGACCACCACGGAGAACACACTTGGACCAAATTGAGAGTGTGCTCAAAAAGGCAGGCGTCCGTAGTATGAAGAATAAAAGAGCATGTATGAAAAGATTGATGGATGTAAACGAAGCTGGAGAGGTTTGTCAGGATCGTACGAAGTGGCGATCAATGGTCTCTGCTTACCCCAATGGGAACTAATGGCGTGAGTATATGTATGTATGTATGATTTAGAGAATAAATAGAGTAGGTGGAAATAAGAAAAGGTAAATTGTAGGATTAGGATTTCGACGCTTTCTGAAGTTTTGGGACTTAGATTTTACATTTAATATAACACAAGACACATGCATAGACGTTAAGTTCGTTGCGTACAACTACATCAGCAAGAAAATCTGTCTGCGTTGTTCGCATAATGAAACTAATTAGTTAATTTAATATTTGATTTATGCACATACTTTTCTTCCGCGATTAATAAAATGTATGTATGAAAATAAACGACAAACTACCATTCTATTTTAAGGGCTGTTATCCCAGAAATAGATGGCCAGTGTTCCGATATATATACATTTTTAGCTGTTTCAGGCAATAGAAAGCGGAATTATATAAGCTGAATTTAATGGTAATAATTTTAATCATTTTAACCCAACACTATAATTCAGAAAGTGGCTGAGTAATTAATAATATTGAAGAAATCTAATACATTTTTGGGATTTATATAACCCATAGAAATGAAAACCAAGACTAAAAACAAACATATATATTTATCGATATTTATTTCTTAGATAACATTGGATGGAAATCACTTATAAGCAACCCCAAACTAACCATTATCACACTTACTCCAGTACAAACTGAACTTCTTAATCTACGTCCGCATACTTCCATATTCATAGAATCCATCCAAGGGCCAATACACCGTTAATTCGCTCGTCGAAGCTATCTCCTCGTGTTTTTACAATCGTCATGTAATCGCGCTACCGGGAGCTGATGGTGTCGGCTTGTCACTGTCATCGACCTGCCCCTACCATGTGTTATGTAGTAGGAAGGTTTTTATGATCGAAGATGAATAAATATGGTGTGTTTTATAATTAATATGTATACGCTGAAGGATATGTCTCCAAAAAGGAGTAGACAGAGCTTAAGGATTTGAGTTTGAGATTTGAGAGGAACTTTTCAGCCACTTTAGGAAGTTTAGTTGGGAAAAGATTGTGAGTTAAAGTCGGATGATATAAGTATGGGTCTCGAGCACAGCGCCAATATGAAGGAACCCCAATGGGAAGAAATAGGTTAGTACTATTTTAAACCGACCATTTACTGCATATTCATTTTGAAATATTAGAAGTTTAATATAAGCAGTTACTACTCTGCCTTTTATGTAATTAAAACCTGCGACATGCCAATAATTATATATTTAATTTGATAATTAGAACCTCACCTCCGTTTAGATACTATCAAAAATATGCCTAAAAGTAATTTACAAACTGTAATCTCAACTACACATTACAAAATATAATATTAACTTTGTTTTATCACCAAAGTAAGGGCGTCCCGTTAGCTAGTGATAGCAATAGCAAGCATCGCCCGCGCCTACCTGTAATGTTTGATAGCTGATACCAATCTGGTTCGGTCGCTAATATACATTGCTAATTGGAGATAAACGAGAGTAGCTTTGAGCTGGCGATTTATTATGTGAAGAAAATGTTTAATGTAAATACATATACTAACGGCTATAAATCCTAAAAATTATTTGACAGAGCTTCAGATTTAACACCCACGGGAAGAAATGGGGATATTGCTATTCAAAGCCGACACTTCAAATGAGATTAAGAAATATAATGTTGGACATAACAATGTCAGACATCGTGCAAGCTCTGTCAGACGTGTACGTTTGTATTCCAGTATCTTTTTGTGGATTGACACCAGTTACGTAATGGCGGCACGATTGGTTACGCAAAGTTACCAGCAATTACTGTTGGGGTCATTTTTACTTTATTTATTACAAGTGACCCTAACCAGCTACTCATGGGTTGGGTTATTTTCAAGTTTCTTAGGTTTCTCTAATCACTGCGCACCCATAATGAGTTTCAGCGTCATAATATTAAGCCGCTAGAACTCCTATACAATGTAGCTTAAAGATTAGCTTTTGGAAACAAAAAAACCCACCAAAGTTATAATCTTAATGATATTAGTATAGATACATAGAGGGATAATATGCAGTGTAGTGTCGGCTTAGAAAATCACTACCCCATTTCTTCCGGTGGGTGTACGTAAGAGGCGACTAACGGTATTGGGGCCTTTAAGGGATTGTTGTGCGATGCGGTTGGAGACCCATCACCAACAACCTTTATTTTAACCATCTTTTCCCACTTATATTTCCAAAAGTGGCTGAGGAATTTCTAATTCTTAAGCTCTGGCTACCACTTCTAGGGATTTATAGCCGTGAGTATATGTATGTATTGTTAACTTGTAAATTATAAAATGTGTAATTTAGTTGCTATAGGTGACACTACCTGTAAAAACTATATTTCATGACAAATAAATAAATATACTGGAGCCATCAGTTACCATTGGGGTAGGCAGAGACTATCAACCGCCACTTTGTACGATCCTGACAAACCTCTCTAGCTTTGTTTACGTCCATCAATATGCTCTTTTATTTTTCATACTTCGGACGCTTGCCTTTTTGAGCACACTCGCTATTTGGTCCAAATGTGTCCTCCGAGGTCGTCCTCTACTAACATTACCATCCACATAAGAATAGAACTCAACCATTAAGACCACAACTAAGGCTGTGGAGCTATATGATTGCAGCTGGTGACCAACCACCACCGATACTTTCTTTTAACAATCTTACTTACTTACTTACTTATACTCACGCCCATTATTCCCATTGGGGTAGGCAGAGACTATCGATCGCCACTTAGTGCGATCTTGACAAACCTCTCTTGCTTAAGAGCTTATTCCATTACTCTTTGTCGTTTCTGAGTTCAGACGCCCTTCGAAGTTACTTCCGCAGACGCTTGTTATTCCATTACACAAATTTGTCTACTTTTGAGAAGCCTACCTAGCGTTCTGAACGTTATTCCACTAGTCTAAATTCAGATTCTGTGGCTTTCAGACGTCTTCATTCAGAAAAATGGAATAAGCTCTTTACCTTACATTTATTATTCTTCTCATACATGCTCTTTTATTCTTCTCACTTCGGACCCCCGCCTTTATATGAACATTTTCTATCTGGTCTTTTAACAATCTTCACCCCAATAAACTTCGAAAATGGCTTAAGTAATTCAAAAGCTCTGGGTACCCCGTATTTATAACCGTGGGTATGTTTGCAATAGCTTCATCCAATGATAACTGGTATGACTGTTAAGAGGAATGCAACATGATAATGAATTTCCCGACAAGAGCTCCTTGACACATGTCGAGTGGTCGACTGTTGCTCAACGCATTGTTGCATTCGAACACCTACAACTACTACATTGTCACTCACTTGTTGACTAACAGTTGAAGAATTTGGTGTTTGTCGTTAAATTGTTAATATATGCATTATTTTGTAAGTAAAAATAATAGAATAGAAAACTGTGTATTGTATATCACAGATAAAGACATATTATATAGATTTTTTCTTAAATAGAAGAACAATTGGCGGTCTTATTGCTTAAAGCGATCTCTTCCGGACAGCCTTTGAATGGTGAGATCAGTACGTTAATAAAAACAATAGGTAGTACTAGACATAATGGAATGAGAGTAGCGACTAGTTTACTTTAATTATATTAAACAAAAACTTTGTATTTATTTATTTATTACATACATATACTCACGGCTATAAATCCCTATAAGGGGTAGCCAGAGCTAAGAAATTAGAAATTCCTCAGCCACTTTTGGAAGTTGCGTGGGGAAAAGATGGTAAAATAAAGGTTGTTGGTGATGGGTCTCCAACCGCATCGCCCAAAAATCCCTTACAAGCCCCAATACCGTTAGTCGCCTCTTACGTACACCCACCGGTAGAAATGGGGTAGTGCTATTCTAAGCCGACAGCATATTATATTTATATTTATTTATTACAACACTGATCTTGCATTTTGACTGTAGAAAAATAAAAAAAGGCGTCCGAAGTATGAAGAATAAAAGAGCATGTATGAAAAGATTGATAGATGTAAACGAATCTAGAGTAGAGAGGTTTGACAGGATCGTCCTAAGTGGCGATCGATAGTCTCTGCCTACCCCAATAGAAAATAACGGCGCGAGTATTTGTATGTATGTAATTTTTTACATTACTAAAGAGTATTCTATGCTAGAGTCAGTTCCGATGACCGAAGGATCCATGTACGAAAAGGAACTCGTATACCCAGAGCAACAAGTTTTTTAGTTTTCAAAATGAGAGATGTATATTATATCATGTTCTATTATGACAAACTCCTTACAACATGAGATTTTAGTACTTTTCCCTAATAGTCAATTTTACGTTACAACTTTCAGTTACAGCTCATTTATTATTTAAATGAAATACAATTTTCACTTCTGTCATTTTTAATGAAAACTACTAAAGATTGATAAAAACTTTACGATACATCATTCACTTGAAAGGCACTCAATACAAAAGAAATATCAGGAATATTTATATATAAAGCACTTAAAATATGCAATACAAAGCTATCATACTTTATATCTCACGCAAATCCAAAACTATTTCTGCAATCACCTATCAATTCATCAGCTGAATCGTGAGAATGTTAAAGAAATCAATTTATACAAGTTGTCTATCTAACAAAATGTTTTGGCCTTGCCCACATCTTACCTACACTAGTTTAACCTTCATTTAAACATGTAATGAGTGAGGTGATTGTATAATTAAACCTGCTTTTACCTCGACACCTCTCTAAAGAGGTTTGTGTTAGTAAACCTCATTGCTAGATCCTCTTTGTTTATGCCCACGCATAATTGAACAATCGAATGGAATGACAAACTTTTTGTTTTGGTAAACTTGCGTTAGTGTTCAATGTGATTATTGGCAAAGATGGCTATCAAAAAATTATTTAGTCTTTCAATGCCAGGTTTAATAACATTGTTATCGTAGTATGTTAGTATATTTTAACAAAATGACTTTAATTATTTTTTTTCATTTTTCAAAAGTACATAATTTTGTCTTAACCTACTTAGTTATTTAAAGTACAAAAATATTTCATTTTCCTCTTCCTGTCCTAGGTAATTTACCTGTATTTCAGGTAATAATACATGTTTTTACATTACATACATATACTCACGCCACTGGTTCCCATTTAAGAGGCAGCAATATCGATTGGCTCTATAAATATCTATCAGCTACCATTTCAATAACATTCATCCACTTATCCATTGTTTTGTATGGTTGCCTTTCATTTACTACTTTCTTATGTATCAATCTCGTAGTGAAATTAGTTCGTCATAAAACAAAACACAAGTACAAAATTTGTAACAACGTCCCAATAATGCGAAAAAATATTTTTGTCATAATTTACTATTTATTATGCTTTCTTAAGTCACTCTTACAAATTATAATCGCATCTACCGATTTTTGAGTAACTTTCCTATACAAAAATTCTCAAGTCATCCTAACGAAAGCAAGATTTTTCAATTCTTAATATTAAACTTAAAAATATGCTGTGTGTAAATTTAAGTGATAATTAATTTTTCACATAACTTAGAAGCTCCCAAGGTCAAAAAGATATTCAAATACACTTATCATTCGAATGTCTATCAATATATCGAGATTTTTGGAGCGAAGCTCCATTTACCCCCGACTTTTGCATTTCGTTGTGATCGTACTCCTCCCAAACGGCTCAACTCAGAACCCTGAAATTTTGCACGGTGATAAAGGACTATATCTAGATGGTTTATGTCAATTTTGATAAAAATCGGATGAGCCACGAAGGAATAATCACCATTAAAAACTCCTTTGCAGTTTTGTGTAGAATCAATCACGCGTTTAGGTAAACCAACAAATATATTCAACGAATCATAACAAATTGCAACGCAAATTGCAATTCTAACGCGTGTTGAGATATTTGTAGAATAAATTGTTCAACGATAAGTAATATCTGAGAATCAGGCAATTGCTCGCTTCGCTCCTTTTATTGGCATCCGACGGTCCCATGCCAACCTAGTATGATCCATCATTACATATAATAACAATTTCATTACATTGTTTAGCATTCAGAAGAAATATGATTAATTGCAACCCTTTCATACAATAAGACTTTTAACTGTGTACCTGCCCAGTACGAGCGCTATTTTTCGACACGATGTCGATTAGAATGGGATGACGGTATACGATACTAGGTGAGTGTGTAAGAGATAGCTGTTTTATACCACGCGATATCTAGTTAAAAGACCGCTCGTGCTAGCTATGCTGTCCATAGATTTGTATCGACAGTTATATTTTTTAACTGGCAACATTCAATATATTATAACGGTGTAGTAAACACCTGTGTAATATTTAGGCTCATATTATTATAACGGCACATGTTAATATCTTTTGACAGGTGTATTGACAACACATCATTCAAAAACTACTGTTATACAAACCTGGTTTTGGAAATACGGCTACATACATACATACATATACTCACGGCTATAAATCCCTAGAAGGGGTAGCCAGAGCTAAGGAATCAAAAATTCCTCGGCCACTTGTGGAAAATTGAGTGGGGAAAAGATGGTAAAGTAAAGGTTGTTGGTGATGGGTTTCCAACCGCATCGCCCAAAAATCCCTTAAAAGCCCCAATACCGTAAGTCGCCTCTTACGTACACCCATCGGTAGAAACGGGGTAGTGTTATTCTAAGCCGGCACTACACGGCGTATATACGACTAATATTATCATAAAGAGTAAAATGGTTCAAAATTTGAAAGATTTGTTGGCTATTTTAGTATTTAAATAAGGGAATAGAAAGACTGACTTAAAACTAAGTTCTGAATAAACTATATCATTACCATTAACCCTGTCATAATAACTTACATATATACATATACTCACGCCGTTAGTACCCATTTGGGTAGGTAGTTTGCCTATCGCCAATTAATAATTTAATAGAAATAGACAAAGGCACGTGCCAATTGATAGTTCCTGGCAATTAGAACAAACGACGAGATTATATGTATTTATGTACTATAGCCTCAAAGAAGTGGTAAAGTTAAAAGTTCTTCTGAACAGCTTGTAACATTGAATGTCACCTTATATTCACAGCGCTCAGTTTCACTGCATTGTTAAAAGATAAACCTAACGATACTTTGCATGGGTACGTGGTAACGTTACTAAATATAACTAGAAGTCAACCATGTATTTTTTTTATAGATAAATAGATTCCTGTAGATAAAAACTGATAAATAATCCACATTTACGACTTAAGAAAAAATCTGTTAATGAGGGCCCACTTCAGGATTTAAACCTATGCTTCTTTCAATTGAGGCGGAATTCATCCATATAAGCTACTCATGTTTTCATGACAAAATAATATTTGGATTAAATGATATCTTAAGTTGACGTTGAAAAATTGATCCTTAGTATATGTGTGGTCTGTGAATACTGATTGATATCAAAATAATCGGCTATGTCTTCTCAGTCACTTCATTTAAACAACTCTTATCACAACGACATAAAGCATAAAATGAGTATGAAAGCACTTAATCCCTTATGGTATTGATGAAAGAAGTTCTTTGTTTATTGTTCAACGTTTTCACCAAGTTAGTCTATGCAAATGTGCCGCTAATGAGAGTGTGAGCTGAAGCAAGGACACGATAGTATGCACTTAACACACTTTCCAGATTGAATACTTACATATTAACATAACTTACGTACATATAATTAGCGAAGGTACCGTAATCAATGATTTCTTAGCGCTTTTGAAGTGGAAAGGGAAAATGTTGTGAAATCGAGGGTTGTATGATTTTACCATGTTTATGGACCACATATTGAAACATGGGTTTTTTCTAAGTATAAGTATCCTTAGTCGCCTCATATGAATCCCGAGGGAATTGTTTTCACTGTGCTAATACATTCATATACTCACATCTATAGATCTTTAAAAGCAGAAGCCACTTCGCCCAAATGAACATACTCACGACTATAAATCCCTAGAAGGGATAGCCAGAGCTAAGGAATGAAAAATTCCTCAACCACTTTTGGAAAGTTGAGTGGGGAAAAGATGGTAAAATAAAGGTTGTTGGCGATGGGTCTCCAACCTCATCGCCCAGAAATCCCTTAAAAGCCCCAATACCGTTAGTCGCTTCTTACGTACAGCCACCGTAAGAAATGGGGTAGTGCTATTCTAAGCCGACACTACACAGCAATCACCTTTAAATTAGTCACCTCTTACAACACATACAGGATGAAATGTCTTAGAGCTCTTTGAAGCCAAGACTACACGGTTGCCATAGACATCGGTTATAAAACCTTTACTATAATTAAACCGTGCCGTGTAGTGCCGGCTTAGAATGTCGCTACCCCTTTCTACCCACGGGTGTCGTAAGAGGCGACTAAGGGTATTAAGGCTTTTTATTGGATTTTTGGGCGATGCGGTTGGAGACCCATCACCAAAACCCTTTATTTAACCATATTTTCCCCACTCAACTTCCAAAAGTAGCTGAGGAATTTTATAATTCCTTAGCTCTGGCTACCCCTTCAAGGGATTTATAGCCGTGAGTATATGTATGTATGTATGTATAATTAAACCTAGCATGTTTTGTTCTAACCTAAATGTTAGCTTTTCCATGCCCACTAAACTTACCCTACGTCGGTCCTAAATAACTAGCATTAACTTGACCAGCACATGTACGGTACAGGAAGCGGTCTGAAGATTGCAACAGTTAAGCACATCACTGATTATCGGTTACAGGATGGGTGAATTGAAACATCCGCGCTACACACCTGTCATTTGGCAGAATAGAAATTTCGCAACCAGGATTCAGTTTGAAATAGAAACCTTGTAGAGAAAGACGATAATTATGCTTCTACAGAGATACATACATAAATTCATATACTCACGGCTATAAAACCCTGGAAGGGGTAGCCAGAGCTGTATGTACTTAAGTTAAAAAGTGCGAAGTGGCTGTTCACTGTAACAAATACTCTTTTATTTCACTATACTTTCCCTCTCACCTCCCTAAAACAAAACACTATTGACTTTTATAAGTAAAAGTGTAGATTACACCAAAACTGCAATTCTCACGGCCATATTATGTAAGATATCGAAAACGTGCCTAAATTTTTACAAGTACACTTAAACGTTTAGCAGGCACACGCGATCTCTTAGAGCCTCGCAATTTAGCAATGAAACCATAAAATGTTACATGATTCCGTGAATACACATGAGCTTCGAGTTACATAAATATAACTCAATGTGAAATAATTGTTATTAATATCCAATATATATTATATATAATAGATATATTAATCAGCTGCGTAGTGTCGGCTTAGAATAGGACTACCCCAATTCTTCCGGTGTGTGTACGTAAGAGGCGACTAACGGTATTGGGGCTGTGAAGGGATTTTTGGGCGATGCGGTTGGAGACCCATCACCAACGACCTTTATTATACCATCTTTTCCCCCACTCAACTTTCCAAAAGTGGCTAAAGAATTTCTAATTCTTCAGCTCTGGCTACCCCTTCTAGGGATTTATAGCCGTGAGTATATGTATGTATGTATGTATGAAATAGTAACTAATAGTGTATAAATTAAAAGCACAAAATTGATGAATGTTGACGAAGGGCGAGATGTTTGCCTCGATCAATTTAGTCAAATGGAATATTATTATACTTATACCCGAGGCAACAATTTAGCGTGTGCTGTGTAGTGTCGGTCTAGAAGAGCACTACCCCATTTCTTCCCGTTGGTTTTCGTAAGAGGCGGGTTAAGGGTGTTGGGGCCTTTTAATTTTAAGTGATTTTTGGGCGTTGCGGTTAAGGACCCATCACCAACGATACTAAATTTTTACCATCTTTTCCCCTATTAACTTTCAAATGTAGCTGAGGAGTTTCTAGCTCTGAAGCTCTGGCTAACCCTTTTTGGGATTCGATATGCAAAGTTTGTTTTTGTATATAATAATTAAATATTTTTATTCGATAGCAAACACTAAAAATAGAAGAATAATTGGAATATTTTTCATTTAAAAAACTAATTGTAAAATTATGATTTTTAAATATTGTAAACCTAAAAAAGCCCTATTTCCTTAGTCGCCTCTTAAGACACCAATGAAAGGGGTAGTGCCATTCTTAGCCGACCCAACACATCAACTTTTCTACTTACAATAGCATCCACATTGGCTCTATGAATCCAACGCTATTATTTGCATAACTTACATACATACATATACTCACGGCTATAAATCCCTAGATGGGGTAGCCAGAGCTTAGGAATTAGAAATTCATCAGCCACTTTTGGAAAGTTAAGTGGGGAAAAGATGGTAAAATAAAGGTTGTTGGTGATCGCCCAGAAATCCCTTAAAAGCCCCAATACCGTTAGTCGTCTCATACGAACACCCACCGGAAGAAATGGGGTAGTGCTATTCTAAGCCGACACTGCACAGCTATAACTTAACTGCATAACTTATAGGTATATAAAGTGCTTGACTCAATGACTGTACGGAATGTGCTCTGGTCACCTTGGTAGCCATTACAGCTACGGACCAGTCACCCGAACAATGCGTCGCCAGGGTACGACTCGATACAACTGTTTAGGATGCCTACTCGTACTTTCGATGTTGATTATAATTGGATCGAATCAACTTCGGATATTCGGCTTTCTTTTTTAAACCACCGAAAGTTTTGTAGAAGTATTTTTTTATATATATTGTAAATTTATACAATACTTTTTCATGTCCGCTTTCTTTTTTAAACACAAAATGTTTTGTGGAAGTTTTTTAATTTTAAATATTGTGTATGTAAAGTGCTTGACTGTAAGGAATGTAATTTATTTATTAGTAATAATTCCCACATGAGGTTTTTATGAACAAAAAGATTTAAATTATGTATGCAATGTGCTCTGGTCACTTTGGTAGCCATTGCAGCTACGGACCAGTCACCCGAACAATGCGTTGCTCTTATCGGGGTAATACTACTACTTACCATTCGTAATTCGTTTATTTTATTGGATTGAATTAACTACGGCTATTTATCAAATTGATTAAATTATTCCATTATATACATTAACATTCGATTCATATAAAATATTTATTAATATCAGTTTTTTTTAAAACCACCACAAGTTTTGTATACGTATATAGCTTCGATTATTAGGGTAGACCCCATTGGCTTGCAATGTTGTTGCGTTTTGTAATAATCGTTTGCTGGAATAATTAAATACTACTGAATCCAGTTAAAACTTTTATGCGATCATACTGGTCGACTTAGGATAGCATTACCCTATCTTTCACGTCAGTACATACATACATATACTCACAGCTATAAATCCCAAGAAAGGGGTAGCCAGAGCTAAGGAAATAGAAATTCCTCAGACGCTTCTGGAAGGTGCATGGGGAATAGATGGTGAAATAAAGGTTCTTGGTGATGGGTCACCAACCGCATCGCCCAAAAATTCCTTAAAAGCCACAATACCGTTAGTCGCCTTTTACGTACACCCACCGGAAGAAATGGGGTAGTGCTATTCTAAGCCGACACTACACAGCAATACGTTATACGTTATGATTTCATGTCAGTAGTGAAATCATAAGTAGATAATTGTGTTCATACATACATATGCCCACGCCGTTAGTTCTCATTGGGGTAGTCAGAAACATCTTCGTTTACATCCATCAATCTTTTCATACATGCTCTTTTATACTTCACACTTAGGACGCCAGCCTTTTTGAACATATTCTCTGTTTGTTTCAAATGAGTCCTCCGAAGTCGTCCTTACTAACATTACCTACCACGTTGGCTTTACTTGTGTAATAACAATAATAACACTGTTTTTATTGTAAGTCGGTTAAACTCTGTAACCCTTGGCCTTGAACGCTGGTAGTTAAGGATTATCTTCAATCAACCTATTATTATGCAAATTTTAATTACATCATTCAACCACTCAAACTTAAGTTGTAGATGAATAATATGAGAACTCTTGTTTTTGTGAAGATTCTTGTAATTGATGGCACGATTTATCATCATTACGTAATTACACATTTAAAATACGATTGAAAATGTATTTATAGGAATATACTTGCATACATATACTCACGCCATTATTTCCCATTGGGGTTGTCAGAGACTAAGAATAATAATAATATATATTTATAGCTGTGTAGTGTCGGCTTAGAATAGCACTACCCCATTTCTTCCGGTGGGTGAACGTAGGAGGCGACTAACGGACTTGGGGCTTTTAAGGGATTTTTGGGCGATGCGGTTGGAGACCCCTCACCAACAACCTTTATTCTACCATCTTTTCCCCACGCAACTTCCAAAAGTGGCTGAGGAGTTTCTAGTTCCTTAGCTCTGGCTACCCCTTTAAGGGATTTATAGCCGTGAGTATATGTATGTATGTAATACAAATACTATGTATATATTGATCATGAACTACTCAAATGCTTTAAATTCCTGAGTATCATTTAAGATATTTGATTGAATCAGGCTTTACTTTGCGGAAATCCATAGTAATACAAATATTAATCTATTACCTCGCTTTATTTCCCTAAATGCCTGCTGTCTTCATGCGGCATGCAGTGCACCGCCCGCCCTCCCACCTTCGAGAAATCCAAAAAAAAATATTCATCTATCTGTTTTGAAATTTGAGACATGAAAAGCTGATAAAATTAAGGCTCTTTGTAATGGGTTTCAACATCGCCTAACTTGGTAATATAAGGTTTATGATGTAATTCATTATTTCAAATCAACAGCTTATGTCCTATGTTCGGAATAGTAATGTTTTTGAAAACGATCGGTTCGCAATTTCTATTTGCAATCCGGTTAGCAACGTGCTTCGAATAACAATGGCTTATTAAAATGTTTGTTGGAATACTTTTTGAATACATTTATTTATATTTACGGGCATGGCAAACTGATTTGGCTACAAAGTCAATACAATATTGATTTACTATAGGTTTAGCCGCAAGTAATGGTTAGAATTTTTAGTAAGCTAACGTTACGGATTCGATGCTTAAACTTTGAAAGCGATTTAGAAATATGCGATTATTTCAGACGTCATTTCAGATGACATAGTATCACCACGCTGGTTATCATTTTACTGTGTAGTAAGCTTCTCAATAATTTAAAATAATCTCTGCCCACCCTTAGGAAATTTCATCGCTTGAATACATAAATTTCATCGCTTGAATACATAAATTAAGTATCCATCTAAGTATCTCAGCACATAAATTAAGTATCCATCTCTCTTTAAAATATTCTAATTCTTTAGCTCTGGCTACCTCTTCTAGGGATTTATGGACGTGAGTATATTTATGTATGTATGTATGAATTTTAAATATATTGCTGAGCTAGAGAATCCTCATTCTTTTACATGCTCCGAGGCGAAAGTATAGATTTATATTTATTTATTTATCCATTCATTTAAACTCCAAGATTCCTATGTTTTTCCAAGTTTTAATCAACAAAGCATTGAAATTTATTCAAGGATGTTAAATTGTAGGAAACCGACGTGGCCTGAAAACAATAGGTCGTTTCTTATTGCTCGGTAACAAAGTACGGACCAACAGTCATTAATAAAACTAGCTCTTAGACTTTACTTACGAAGTTTTCAAGTAAAAATGGAATGGAAAGTGACGTACCAATGATGATTTTAACTGTATTACTATTATTATCACTTGTACGAGTAACGTTATAGGGGTTTTTAAGGAAATAAATAAAGGAAAGAAAAATTTCGACACAGGTGGGAATCGAACCCGCGACCTCGGGAATACGCCCCGACGCTCTGCCAATTGAGCCACCGTGTATATTTATTCTTTATTTATTAGTAATAAATAATCCATGACCAAAAAGATTTAAAAGAAGAAAGAAGAAGAAGAAAAATTGTTTATTTGGCACACAACAAGTAATACAGAGTAAATTTACAACAAAAAAAAAAAGAATGCACCAAAAAGGCACTTAAAAAGTTTTTAAGTGGTTTTTAGGAGATGCGGTTGGAGGTCCATCACCAACGATACTTTATTTCTACCATCTTGTCCCCTATCAACTTCCAAATGTGGCTGGGGAGTTTCTAGCTCTAAAGCTCTGGCTACCCCTTTTTGGAATTTATGTTCGTGAGTATTTGTATATACATATATATGTATGAACTATGCATTTCCCGCTAACGGTGTTGTGTTTATTTATTTGTTATGATTATGAAAGTAATACTTACAAATAATGAAATCGATGAATAACAATGTGTTGACTACCTGTAAACAAATAACATAATTAACATATTTTCTTACGTACGACGTAGTATTGTAAGCTAAGAGAATAATATTGATACATCATTTTTCTGTTTTGCTGAGGTGCGCGTAAAGTTTTTTAAGACATATAACCGTACTCAATGCAACTGATGATTTATAGTTTTTATAATATCTGCTAACCCGAATCACAGTCATTTTCACTACAGTTTAACTTTTATTAAGTGACATACTTATACTCACGGCTATAAATCTCTAGAAAGGGTAGCTAGAGCTTCGGAATAAGAAATTCCTCAGCCACTTTTGGAAGTCGTGAAGAGATAAGATTTATAAAAAAGGTTTTTAGGTCTCCAAACACATTGCCCAAAAAACACTTAAAAAGCCCCAATACCCTTCGGGGTAGTGCTATACTAAGCCGATACAACACAGCTACCTAACTATTAAGTTCCAAAGCAATTTTCTTTCAACTCGCAATTCACCCTATTCAGCCGCACTAATTCCTATAGCATTATAACGCATGACGAACGATTATTAAACAGCCTCTAGCTTTAGCGGTCACTATTAACCTTTCAGTTGATCACGTGACTGACCTTGGAATGGTAGCTTTCGCCGGCCCAAACCAGGTTCTCAGGTCAACCTATCTCTTTAGTTTAACAGCTCACGATAAAACAGCTTTTATAAAGCTAAATGGGTTTTCTCTTCACCTCAGAATGTTTTAGACGATACTAAATGTGTTTATGTTGTGTTCATGTGATTTTGGTTTCTAGGGATTGGTATGTAACTGTCAACAAAGGGAAAAGGTTGGTTTATTGATATGTCTGTCACTGTTAGTTTGAATGAAAAGATTGATGGATGTAAACGAAGCTAGAGAGGTTTGTCAGGATCGTACGAAGTGGCGATCGATAGTCTCTGCCTACCCCAATGGGAATTAATGGCGTGAGTATATGTATGTATGTATGTTAGTTTGTAAGTTTGGTTTAATTGATCCTGTAGAAGTTCCACTTGCATAAAGATATATTTAGAAGCACGATAACCACGCACTGAAAATGGGGATTGTCAACAAAATCGCCATCTTGTAAATATTATCTCATAAAACTTTACATTGAAACAAATTTCAACCAAATATTGCATATAATTAGCGAACTAGAAATATGATAAAATCATTAGATACCATTACTACGGCTAATTCAGCTCATTACCATCACATTACGGACACAAAGTTATTGCAGTCAACAACTCAAGCGACATTATCATGCTACATAATCTAAAACATGTTTCAGCATACATACTTTAGTATACCTACTTACTTATAGTGGCATATTTACCAGCCAATTGTAATAAAACTACAAACAAATATATAGTAGCGCCGTGCCGTGTAGTGCCGGCTTAGAATAACACTACCCCATTTCTACCCGTGGGTGATCGTAAGAGGCGACTAAGGGTATAGGGGCTTTTTAAGTGATTTTTGGGCTATGTTGTTGGAGACCCGTCACCAAAAACGTTTATTATTATCATCTTTTCCCCAATCAACATCCAAAAGTGGCTGAGGAATTTATCATTCCAAAGCTCTGGCTACCCCGTTAAGGGATTTATAGCCGTGAGTATATGTATGTATGTATGAATGTAAATATATAGTCACGGCTACAAATCCCAAAAAAGGGATAGTCATATCTTCAAAATAATAGCTTTCTCAATCACTTTTAAAATTTAATGGAAAAATGTTGTAAAATATATCCTTAGTTGTGTCTTACGACAACCTTGAAAAAATGATGAGTTAGTGATAGTCTGACCTGACACACATCATTTATAATAACATACATACATATACTCACGGCTATAAATCCCAAGCAAGGGGTAGCCAGAGCTAAGGAATTAGAAATTCCTCAGCCACTTTTGGAAGGTGCGTGGGGAATAGATGGTGAAATAAAAGTTCTTGGTGATGGGTCTCCAACCGCATCGCCCAAAAATGCCTTAAAAGCCCCAATACCGTTAGTCGCCTTTTACGTACACCCACCGGAAGAAATGGGGTAGTGCTATTCTAAGCTGACACTACACATCAACCTTCATAATAAAAAGTAAACAAAGACTATTGACCACCATTTTGTAAGATTTGGCAAACCTTTCGATCTTCATTCACCAATCATTTCATACCCGTACAAACTTCGCACAAAGTGGCGATTATCTCTGCCTACCCCAATGGGTACTGACGGCGTGTGTATATGTATGTATGTATTCATACTTCGCATGCCTGACATAATTAGCACATTTTCTATTTGATCTAAATGTGTTCTCAACTGCCTTAAAGTTTAAACATAGGAACAACTCGACATTTTAAGCGCATAAACTATATATTATGTTAAACTTAACGGTGAAAGGTATAATTGCGAAGGGCCAGAGGCACATAATGACTGGTGGATAGTGAGCCTACGTTTACCAGAGATATGTTGATTTCCACTCCATTTTCGTGATTTCGCGTGACATTGATTGCTCTTACTTTCCTTCCATTACTGATATTAATGTTTTGTTGTTACACATATTTGTATGGAAAGTTTTGGTTATATTCTATGTTCGTGTGGAGATTTGGTATGCTTTACAGTTGATGTGTGATTTGTTATAGAATAGATTTGTGGGTTGGTTTTCTAAATAGTGTGAAATTGAGTCCCCGGATCTTGATGGGTAGTATCTTTTGTTATGTATCGTTTGATCGGTGAGATAGCAAGGATTTTAATATATTACGTTTCTTAAAGAAAATGTATAATTACGAGTATTAGTGTGTAATGTTGGCTTCTTTTGCATATATTTAATTTAGAAAATATTGTAAATAATCCTCGAAATTATGACCAGAGATTTGAAAATGAAAAATTTTCTGCTATTTTTGGTTACGGACGATAATGAAGAAAGAATTGCAAAACAATGTTAAGCACTTAAAAACTCCCAATACCTTTAGTCACCACACCACGTACGACCCTCACGGGAAGAAATGGGTTAGTGCTATTCTAAGCTCACACTTCATATAATTATTATAAGTAAACCTGATGTAACCCTCACACTTCGACAGAAACAATGACCTAATATTTAATTTAAAATTACGCAATCATCCAATCCATATGCATTTATGACATAAGTGAATTCGCCATACTGATAAGTAACTATCAACAAGAATTCAATTAAAAACTCTTCAGTTTTTATCTCATACTTATTTGACTATCAAAAGAATCTATAACCGAAGGGTAAGTACCTTAACTGTATAAAATCGGAAATCGATTTATTACAATTTATAAATGGTGGTAAGAACGTGCAAATCGAGTTTTTCTGTGTTGGGCTATTGAATGGGACAAAACAGTGTAGTTGACCGATTGGTCAGGCCAACGTTGGCCGAATTATAATGAGTTCAGATTGGGTTAGGTTCGTATTATGAGCGGGAGCGAGCTCAAATTATGTATTAAATTAATAAAATGTAGGTTTTCCAGTGATAAAGAAGACTTCATTTTATACCCAATGTTCTGAATGAAATAGAAAAGTTACGTATGAGAGACTGTTGCTCGAAAGGTAGGAGCTTAAAAGTTGGGAACTCTGCTGTAAATTTGTTCAATATTTATATCATCTAATCGCATATAGTTTTAATGACTCAACACAAATGCACAACATATAAATTTTAACCCAACATTCATGACTAATTTATCATAAATATCATAATGCAAAAATCGCTCCGCCCATCGCTATCGCCTATCACTATGTATAATCACGAAGAGCTAATGGTTACGCAGCTGCGAAAAGTATCGCCTTCATCAATCTTACACAATTTTGAGTTCGTGCACTATGGTAGAGGAACATCATCTTATTTACAGCTAGGTCCATAGGAATAGGATATATGAATGGAATATAAGAATCCCGAGTATATCATAATAATGCAGTTATTTTGAATGGGTGTTGTTTATTTACTATAGATTTTCACTTCCAAGGGTAATCATTGGGTAAAAATATTTAAAAACGTACATAGTCACATGGTGCGCATTACTCAATACGTAAAAATACATAATTCTCTGATTTTGATTGATAACAATCGCAATATAAGTGATATCCTCATTGGGCCAATTATGATATACATTATTAATAGTTTAACATTTTAATATAACCAGTACATAGGACTTTTTTTTTCATGGAGCTATTTTTCGTTATTCTGTTGAGGGTTTAACATTAATTGTAAACAATCTACATGGCCGTAATGTGACGGGTATGTATGAATGTTAATTCGTTTTCTTAAATTTATAGTCGAGTTATTATTTAATGAATAGCTGCTACAGTGATACGTTTTTATTTTAAAAATTAACTACTATACTTGAACTTTATGTTCCTGTTTTCCAGCAGTTCATTTACATTATTCTAACATCAATTGCTATCATACCAAACTTGTTATCAAAATCTATACTTTTTATATCTTTATAGCGTAAAAATATTGGTCCATAAAACTTTACGAGTAGATATCACAGTACAAAACATAGGAAATAGCCAATAATATCAAGCCATATAATACGATTCTTGTACCTATATATAATCTAAATCTTCTATTACAACTTGATTGATAGACATTCCTCGATAGTAAAAATAGATGAACATTCTCACTAGTCCTGCGCCTAAAAAAACACAATCCTAAACAGTTTTTTTTCTAACCAGTCAACAAAAGAGGCATTAAAATTCCAACGCTTTGAGCACGCGATTGGAAGAGGTCCATTAGTACACGGTACCTGTGACCATGATTAAAAAAATATACCCGTAGAGGTAGGTTTACGGAGAAGGTTTTATGTCAATGTTTGGATTCTCCATTCACAAACCATAGAGTTCCGTGAGCTGATTTTAAATTTGGAAGATGATATTAGTTGGAAGCACATCAATGTTGGTGTTCTATTATTTTAATTTTAAAAATATTTTGCTCCCAATAGTTTTAAATTTTTGATAATGGTGTTTTCCACTTAACGGTACATAGTTCAGATTATATTGGCATAACAAACGTACGTAACAGAACACATACATATGTATATTAACACTATTAATTACTATTAAAGTAAGCAGTGACTATCGATCGCCACTTTGTACGATCCTGGCCAACCTCTCGAGTTCATTTACATTCATTATTCATGTCCATTTATACTTCATACTCCCGACACTTACCTTTTTGAGCACATTTTCAATTGGAACTATCAGTATTTAATTGTGAGGACTAACTATAAGATACTGTTTAGGTTTTTAAGGAACAATGTTGCAATACTTTAGACTTTTGTGATTTCGTTTTGTAACTTTATATCTATTATAGAAGTCTAAACTGGGCACTACTTTGAATGTCGATTTTTGAGATTGGAGCTGTGATTAGATGGAAGTATTTCAAAAGTTTTATGCCAGTTTTTTCAAAGCTACTAAATTCTTGTTTTAAGCAGACAGATTGTGTTTAATGTTATATAATTAATTTGCACCTTTCAAATTGTGCTTCTTGAAGTTTTATTGTACCAAATTGTTGTTACGTATATCCGTTATAGCTTATATGCTAATGTTTGAACTGCAATGGTGATTTAATAATAATCTACCACGTTGGTCTAGTTTGGGTAGGCAGCCTCGCGGCTACTACCGTGGTAGTAATGGGTGGACCTCAAACTCAAAGGTGCACGCTGATTTTCCCCGAAGGAGTTGGCAGAGGTATTAATACTTCTGATCATCACGTGACATTGTCATCTGGTATTCAGAGTACCCATAAAGCAATTAAAAAGTGATGAGCGATGTTGTTGTGAACCAACAATGGGAGAGAAAAGAGGCGAAAAATGGTAACTTCAACAATAAATAATTATTTATTCGTAGTAATAGGTAACTAATATATTTTGCAAGTTATCGGATACAAGCTGCTTTAGTTAAAAACTGTGTTCCAGCTGTATACGCCTACCTCCTGTTCACATTATTGTATCTTAGTACAATCATCAAAGTTGCATTTATCCTTATAAACCTTTATAATAGGTACAAGTAGATAAGTAACTTTTTAAGTGATCTTATTTTCTTCACTGTGTAGTATCGGCTTAGAATAACACTACCCCGTTTCTTCCAGTGGGAGTATGTAAGAGGCGACTAACAGTATTGGAGCTTTTCAGGGATTTTTGGGCGATGCGGTTGGAGACCCATCACCAACAATCTTTCTTTAACATCTTTTCTCCACTCAACTTTCCAAAAGTGGCTGAGGAATTTCTAATTCCTTAGCTCTGGCTACCCCTACTAGCGATTTATAGCCGTGAGTATGTATGTATGTATGTATTTTCCTCACATACAAGGTAGGCCATAGTAAATACATCGATAAAACTCATAGCTTTGTTATGTTTGTGAGGAAGTTAACCTTGAATGAGCTCAGTTATCGATTTGCTTTGTACGACTGATTATGTCTGCCTCTGGAACTGATTGTAAAGATTACGTTTCTTGTAGAAAACAATGTGGTTAATTTTAAACGGCTATATAAAAAATAATGAACAAACTAACATACATACATACACTCAAGGCCATAAAACTCAAAAAGGGGTAGCCAGAGCTTTGGAAGTTATAGGGAACAAGATGGTGGAAATTAAGTATCGTTGGTGATGGGTCTCAAACCACATCGCCCAAAAACAACATAAAAAAAACCCAATTCCCTTACTCGCCTCTTATGACACCTGTGGCTAGAAAGGGGAAGGGACATTCTAAGCCGGCACTACACGGTATATTTTTTATCTGTAGGCATATATAATATACTAATAAGTAAAGAATAAATAAAGGAAAGAAAAATTTTTTTTTTTGGGTCCCGCCTGTGTCGAAAAAAATAATTATTTTCCTTCCTTTATTTATTCTGTATTTACTAGCAATAATCCCCACATGAGGTTTTCATAATCAAAAAGCTTTAAATCATGTATAATATATTTTAAAATATTAAATACAATAAAGTTATTTGTTATCGTTAGGTTTCACGTCAATTTTGGAAATAAATATTAAAGTCTTCACATCCGTTGCAAGTATATGATTTAAACATGAAAGCTTGTCACAAATACGATTGATTTTATTATTTGATTGACATTTATATTTTGAAAGTAATTCAAACAGTCAGACCTAAATTCATACATACAATACTATACTATACAGCTGTGTAGTTTCGGCTTAGAATAACACTACCCCATTTCTACCCGTGGGTGATCGTAAGAGGCGACTAAGGGTATAGGGACTTTTCAAGTGATTTTTGGGCGATGTGATTGGAGACCCGTCACAAACATTTATTTTTACCATCTTTTCCCCACTCAACTTCCAAAAATGGCTGAGGAATTTCTCATTCCAAAGGTCTGGCTACCCCGTTTAGAGAATTACAGCCGTGAGTATATGTATTTATGTATCATACTATACTACATTGCCTCACATATACTCACGCCAACATTGCCTAAAAGGGTAGAGAGAGATTATTGATACAGTCCGACCTCTAATATTCTGGATGCCATATTTTGGCGTCCTTTGACTAACCGTTTATAGGAAAGATCCATTGTTATTGAATGTTTATTTTGTATTATATGATTATTACAAATAATTGTTACTCAACCTTGGATTCATTTAATATACATACATACATACATATACTCACGGCTATATTTCCCTGGAAAACTAAGGAATCATAAATTCCTCAGCCACTTTTGGAAGTTGAGTGGGGAAAAGATGGTAAAAATAAAGGTTTTCGGTGATGAGTCTCCAATCGCATCGCCTAAAAATCCAAAAAAAAAGCCCCAATACCCTTAGTCGCCTCTTACGACACCCGTGGGTAGAAAGGGGTAGAGACATTCTAAGCCGGCACTACACGGCAATTTCATCATCATTTAATATGTATTTTATATAAATAAATATACAATATATATAAACAAGTCATTATATTGTATCTTTGTGCTGTATCCGTCAACATTTATTTAATTTCACTAAAAATTAAGTAAAAGAAACTAGGCCGAAGAACTTAATTTAAATAGAATTTGCACATTAAAACTTTATCACCACGTCTCAAATCTAGTATTGTACTTTCTAATTAGATTTAGCTACAACTCAGCACTAATTATCGCAATACCAAATAATATTTTAAATAGGAAAGTCTGCGTATTTGTGTTAAGTCTTACTCGTGGAAATGAGGTTGTGCTATTTTAACTGACGTGCCCTGCCAGATAATTGGCAGAGCTAGAACATATGCGCTAATTTCTAGTAAAGTTTTAAGGCATTCCAGTTATTAATATTCTAACTCTTACGCCACAATATCCATTGGGGTAGCCAGAGCTAGGGAATTAGAAATTCCTAAGCCACTTTTGGAAGTAGCGTGGGGAAAAGATGGTGAAATAAAGGTTTTAGGTGATGGGTCTCCATTCTCCAACCGCATCGCCCAAAAATCCCTTAAAAACCCTAATACCGTTAGTCACTTCTTACGTACACCCACCGGAGGAAATGGGGTAGTGCTACTCTAAGCTGACACTACACAGATATATTTTTAACCTATAGGGATGAGATAATTAATACCGTCATCACTCATCATACAGCCGTAACATACAAACATACAAGGCGGCTATAAATTCCAAAAACGGTTAGCCAGAACTTCTTAAGAAGAAGATATGAGTAAGTGCTATTCTAAGCTGACACTACACATTTGTTAATGCCATTACTTATATTATTTGCTAAATAAATACTCAATGTTTCTTTCTTCTTTTGCCGTGTAGTGCTGGCTTAGAATGTCGCTACCCCTTTCTACCCACGGGTGTCGTAAGAGGCGACTAAGGGTATTGGGGCTTTTTATTGGATTTTTGGGCGATGCGGTTGGAGACCCATCAACTAAAACCTTTATTTTTACCATCTTTTCCCCCACTCAACTTCCAAAAGTGGCTGAGGAATTTATAATTCCTTAGCTCTGGTTACCCCTTCTAGGGAAATATAGCCGTGAATATGTTTCTTTCTAATTTCAGTAACCAAATGCAACATTGCGACACAAGTATACTCTGTCCAAACAGCGCCCACGAAATGAAAGTTCTACTATTATTATTCCAAACATAAGAGCCTGCTAGTGTTATTTTCACTTGGCCAACACCTCTTGGTACTTTCATCTTGTTATATTAACAAATATGGCATCAAGTAATGTGCTAGCACAGCCGTAATGTGGCCTTATTCTTTGGTTAGATAGTTAATTTGACTTGAAATTGGTTAATTAATTAGGAAAGGAGTTTTTTTGCTTTGTTTTGTTAAAAAGGCTCTTTACATAAAACATAATTGGTTGTTAACTAGATAAATTAATTATGTCACATGTTTCATTGAGTTTGAATTCAAATAAGGTATCTAAAAATGGTGGTCGGTTTCTCTGTGCCTTTATTATTTATACGACGTGATAGCTCAATGGGTAGAACACCGGTTAACGTGCAAGCGACTAGTGTTCAAAACCCAGGTCGGACCTACACCAATTTGTCTTTTCTAAAGACATATGTGTGGTTAATTTATCATGGTTGTTAACGGTGAGGGAAAACATCGTGAGGAAACCCACATGGCTGAGTTGTACTTAAGTCATGTGACAGTGTATTCGTACAAAACGGCGATAGGCCTGCCCCCTATCACGTGAGTACACTGTCCATGTAAAACGTGGGTACTCTGAACACCAGGTGACAAAGTCACGTCATGTTCAGAAGTATTAGTACCTCTGCCAATCCCTTCGGGGATATTCGGCGTGAACGTTTATGTTTATTATCATTATTAAAATGGCGATCAAAATTGTACATTAAAAAAACGAACTCAAACTCAATTAATCGTAAATCTCCGAGGTGGAAACAGCGGCACTAATACTTATGAACATCACGTCACGTGAGATTTTATCAGGTCCTATCATATTATACATATATTTATAAGTTAATACATAGTAGAAGATAAAAAAAACCGACGTATTATTGCAAAGCATAGTCCTACCTACCTTGCAAAGTCCGAGCTGGCAGGTGATCGTGATTTTACGCGAACACTAAGTGATACATACATACATACATATACTCACGGCTATAAATCCATAAAAGGGGTAGCCAGAACTAAGGAATTAAAAATTCCTCAGCCACTTTTGGAAAGGTTAGTAAGGAAATGATGGTAAAGTAAAGGTTGTTGGTGATGGGTCTCCACCCACATCGCCCAAAAATCCCTTAAAAGCCCCAATACCGGGAGGAATGGGGTAGTGCTATTCTAAGCCGACACTACACGGCAAACTAACTAAGTGATGTAATTGTTTTAAATAGAAAACCTTAATTTTAGCATTTTTCCACTCTAATCTAATCAGCTAGAAAATTGCTGCTAACATAACTTTGTCAACCCCTTTCCGAGATTCTTACCGTGAAGTAGAAAGATACGTTTTAATGTGTTCATTGGTTCTTTATAATACTTCTTTCACTCACAGGTAATGATAATAAGTTTTGATTTCTATCCCGTGGGTATCGTTCGATACAACTCAAGGTGTTGGTGCTATTTAAGTGATTGAAGATTACGAACTATCCTTTTACAAAGTGTAGCTGGGAAAATTCTTTATCCTGAAGCTCTGGCCTACCCTTTTAAGGCTTTATAACCGTGAGCTTATGTCTTTGATTTCTTTCATCGTTCGCTATTGTGTAACGCAATAAAACTCTTTCCTTTCTTCTAAGCTGCACACGAAAATCGCATTAAACATTATCGGTTGTACCTTCGATTATTGGATGCTTATTTGAGTGCAAGTATAGACAATAACCAATAGTGCTATACAATAAGTGATGGTAAGACGAGTCGGTTCTCAGACTATCATTGGGTTCCTATAAGGCATTTCATTCTACTTTCTCTTCTTTAACCTAGTGAATGATTCCTCATAATGCTAAGACGTATTTATACAAAGAGCTTGAACGCGCTCATCTCAGGAAGTATTGTTCTGATTTGATAAATCCTTATATATTAAACGAGAGAGGGTGGATTTTGAGAACCAGCCTGCGTCGCGATGCTAAGAGCTAGAAAATTGGTTCAGGTATCAAATTGAAGGTCTCCATCTGAAGTTTTACCGAAAACTAATACATTTTCCATAACTGGATTTGTTAAATTTGTATTAAGAATAAGCTTACCTCCAATATTACTGAGTCCACATATTCTGTTGTATCGCACCCATGATTCTTGTATTTATTGCAACGTCTGCGGGAATATCAATATAAAAAAAACTGAAGTTAAGATAGTGTTTTGGTATTTTGGATGTAAACCGGATGCAAAAAATGTAGTCCACGCGGACGTAGTCGCGGGCAAAAAGCTAGTGTTTATTTAATTCAGACTAAGCCAAATAAAATACATCCTAAATTCTCAAAAAGGGGTAACGAGAGCTTAGGAATTCAAAATTCCTTATCCCGTTTTGGAAATATAATAGGCTGTCACGAACAAGACTTTATTTTGTATTTTTTCGCCTACTCAACTTTAAAAATTGTCCACGGAACTTACAAATGTCAAATTCTGGCCTATCGTTTTTGCAATTGGTATCTCTGAGTATATTAATGTATGTACTTTATTGTTACACACAAATAGATCTTTCCTAATTATATTAAGTATAAATATAGAAAAGTATCAACACCCTTCTTTATGATATACTCGAAAAAACCAACAAATCAAAAACATATATCTTATCATATTTTCTCTTTAAACTTGAAAGAAGAGAAGCGTAACAGCTTTCATACTATCAATTGGTAACCAAACCACGGATGAAGCAAATCATACAAAATTGGAGTAATCATCTCAAGTCACATCTGTGTTACAATGACACCGAAATGACAGCCGCGGTCACGCTCCATATCATTTCCACCGATCACTATCACGACAACACTGTGAGGCAGTAGGGTATTATATGATACTAGGCCTGAATTGCTAAGATACATACATACATACATATACTCGCGGCTATATTTCCCTAGAAGGGTTAGCCAGAATTAAGGAATTATATAAATATATTAGTAGAGGACGACCACGGAGAACACACTTGGACCAAATTGAGAGTGTGCTCAAAAAGGCTGGCGTCCGAAGTATGAAGAATAAAAGAGCATGTATGAAAAGATTGATGGATGTAAACGAAGCTAGAGAGGTTTGTCAGGATCGTGCGAAGTGGCGATCAATAGTCTCTGCCTACCCCAATGGGAACTAATGGCGTGAGTATATGTATGTATGTATGTATGTATGTATAAATTGGGGTATAAGGTATTGGGGCTTTTTATTGGATTTTTGGGCGATGCGGTGGGAGACCCATCACCAAAAACCTTTATTTTTACCATCTTTTCCCCACTCAACTTCCAAAAGTGGCTGAGGAATTTATAATTCCTTAATTCTGTCTAAGATGAGCAAGAATATACCACTTTGTTAAATATATAGGTATGTTTATTAGTTTTAAGCCAATATATTTCTTACCGCGAGTGCCGTTTGAGGTGAATTTGGAGTTTTTAAGTAAAGCGATGAAGTGACACCAATCACGCTTTGTTTTAAAGTTTTTCCACAGTCGACTTTCAGGAATATACATAAAGTTCTAGGTTTCAGGATCGTACAGTGACGATCGATATTCTGCCTTCCAAATTCTACCAATGGCGTGAGTATATGTATGCAATTCTTGTATGCGAATCAAGTTTCTAAGTGGGTTTCCCATGTAGATAACAGAAAAACCGATAACCTAAATATGTAATATGACCGATACATGCCGTAAAATTTCTATTGATACGTTATCTTGATCGACTATTTTGAACGATTTTATTGACATTTTACAAAAGACACAATAAATATTTAAAAAAAACAGAGTTTTCATTTTAATGATAAAGAAGTCAAAAGTATGTATTTACTAGCTGGCCCGTCAACCGCGGTTTTGTCTTATAAATTGTTTCTTCGGAATTTCTAGACGATAAAATAAAAATAAAATGTTAAGGGTGTCCAACCAACTTAGGAGTATAAAAAATTGTTAAAACCTATTCGCAGACCTACCCAATGTGTATGAAAAATATCATTTTGGTTTTGACGTGTCGGAGGAGTGTCAAACACTGTGACATGTGAATTTTATATATTAGATAATCGAAAGATACGAAAAAATACATGCATACATATACTCACGGCTATAAATCCCTAGAAGGGGTAGCCAGAGCTAAGGAATTAGAAATTCCTCAGCCACTTTTGGAAGTTGCGTGAGGAAAAGATGGTAAAATAAAGGTTGTTGGTGATGGTTCTCCAACCACATCGCCCAAGAATCCCTTCAAAAACCCCAATACCGTTAGTCGCCTCTTACGTACACCCACCGGCAGAAATGGGGTAGTGCTATTCTAAGCCGACACTACACAGCAATATAAATAAATATCATTATTTATTGAATCAGCTTGGGATAAAAAGATGTATGATCATTTAAATCACAGGTCATAGATAAATTCTTCGGTGTACTCCTATGTTTGATTATTAAGTGTATGAAAAATATATGAAAACAAATTACAGATCATTGTATATTTCTGCAATTTTTGTACACCAATAAATAAACTACACAAGCGCGCGACATCAAACAAAATATAAATAAAAGACAAAAAAGTACATTAAAACTAAAATGTTCCCGTAATTAAAGAAATGTAAAGTGAACGTACTGATCTAAAACTAATGGGTTAATTATTTTAAAAACACTTCTACATTTCAAATAATAAATCATCTCGGCCCTTAGCTTTAATGAATTCAAAGTAATAAAATTAATGATGCGGTGTTACATAATATAGAAAATTAATGATCTTGTTCTATAAGTATGTTGTAGGGTCCAATCTTCAAAATATACTCGTAAACGGAACATTAACCTGAATATAGTTGTCCTACTTGTCCGCAATAGTTTTTGATGTAAAAGATGGACTAGTCGACTTATCCGATAATAAACTGTTATAATCAAGCGGCATAACTTGCAAAAAGTTAGCAGATCATGCGTTTTCTTAGAAAGATGATAAATATAAATACAGAGTGTGCTGAAAAAGGCAGACCTCCGAAGTATGAAGAATAAAAGAGCATGTATGAAAAGAATTATGTATGTAAGCGAAACTAGAGAGTGCCAAACTTTGTCAGGATCGTACAAAGTGGCATGAATATATGTATGAGTTTGCTGTGTAGTGTCGGCTTAGAATAGCACTACCCCATTTCTTTCGGCGGGTGTACATAAGAGGCGACTAACGGTATTGGGGCTTTTAAGGGATTTTTGGGCGATGCGGTTGGAGAACCATCACCATTTACCTTTATTTTTACCATCTTTTCCCCACTATCATTTCCAAAAGTGGCTGAGGAATTTCTAATTTCTCAGCTTTGGCTAACTATTTTAGGGATTTATAGCCGTGAGTATATGTATGTATGTATGAGTCTAACATGTATGTATAAAAGAGACGGGTACTCAGTTAACTAAGTTTGTATATACTTTGGTACAAATACAGTTTGAAAGTTTAGTATTTAAGTCTTATTTTAAATATCAGCATGATGTTCTTTTCAATACAGTGAAAGTAGACCAAATTAGCGGCACTAGGAATTCTTAAAGAAATTAAATTGCCATTTAAATTTAGTTCACTAAATAAAAATGTTTTTCTATGTAAGCTTAAATGGTTTCGTTTTTATTTATAAATTGTGTACCTATTCATGTACAAAGTAGTTGCAGTAGGTCAGAGCGCTGTTTTGTATTCATACATAAATTCGCCTAGGAAGTAATTTTAGATGAAATGGTAAGCGTTAATTTATTTCCTCAGTAGCTCAAAAGATGCTCAAGGTTACAATAGATCTGTTTTTGTTACATATATACATACATACATTTACTCACGGCTGTAAATCCCTAGAAGGGGTAGCCAGAGCTAAGGAACTAGAAGTTTCTCGGCCACTTTTGGAAAGTTAAGTGAGGAAAAGATGGTTAAATAAAGATTTTTGGTGATGGATCGCATCTCCCAAAAATTTCTTAATAGCCCCGATACCGTTAGTCGCCTCTTACGTACACCCACCGGAAGAAATGGGGTAGCGCTATTCTAAGCCGGCACTACACAACAGTTTTTGTTAAGGCTATAAAAACCGGCCAAGTGCGAGTTGGGTTTGATACATATACTCACGGCCATAAATCCCAAAAAGGGAAGCCAGAGCTTCAGACCTAGATACTTCTCAGCTGTGTAGTATCGGCTTAGAATAGCAATACCCCATTTCTTCCGGTGGGTGTACGTAAAAGGCGACTAACGGAATTGGGGCTTTTAAGGGATTTTTGGGCGATGCGGTTGGAGACCCATCACCAAGAACCTTTCTTTCACCATCTATTCCCCATGTACCTTCCAAAAGTGGCTGAGGAATTTCTAATTCCTTAGCTCTGGCTACCCCTTTCTTGGGATTTATAGCCGTGAGTATATGTATGTATGTATGTATACTTCTCAGCCACATTTGAAAGTTGGTAGGAGAGAAGATGGTAGAAATAAAGTATCGTGGGTGATGGGTCTTAAACCGCATCGCCCAAAATACCACTTAAAAAGCCCCATACCCTTAGTCTCCTTTTACGACACCCGCAGGTAGAAAGAGATATAATAGTAGGTAGTGCCATTGACATTCTAAGCCGGCATTACAAAACAAATAGCATTACCGATAAAAATGGCAAAATAAACATATACGTTATATGCTCATTTTGCATGCATAGGCCTCCCCCAATCATATCCACACAATAACTCATTCATGTAGTGCCGGCTTAGAATGTCGCTACCCCTTTCTACCCACGGGTGTCGTAAGAGGCGACTAACGGTATTGGGGCTTTTAGGGATTTTTGGGCGATGCGGTTAGAGACCCATCACTAAAAACCTTTATCTTTACCATCTTTTAAGCACTCAACTTCCAAAAGTGGCTGTGGAATTTATAATACCTTAGCTCTGGCTACCCCTTCTAGGGAAATATAGCCGTGAGTATATGTATGTATGTATGTATGTTATATGCTCCACGTATCTTTTCCTTATAAAAATCTTGCATCACTCTCAACAGGTCTCAGTTTACCTTACGTTCGACCATTTCTTAATAAGCCGACAAAAAATATCCGTAAGGTATTTAACTGACAGTTGACTACATAACATTAACGTATTGCAGTATAACTTTCACAATCGCCCTTATTTCCGTACTCGTATATAGATTTAATTAAACTCTTTTTAAGTTGAAAATCACTTCGGTGCAACTTGTAATAGTTGTTACGTGACGTTGGAACTTTACGTTTAAGAATAGTTCTGAATGTTCACAATACTTGTAATCTGCATGCATTTTATTTTTATTTATGCTTTTGATGGTTACATTGTGTTTATTAAATTGATGTTGTTTGCTGTGTAGTGTCGGCTTAGAATAGCACTACCCCATTTCTTCCGGTGGGTGTACGTAAGAGGCGACTAACGGTATTGGGGCTTTTAAGGGATTTTTGGGCGATGAGGTTGGAGACCCATCACCGACATAGGCCTCCCCCAATCATATCCACACAATAACTCATTCATGTAGTGCCGGCTTAGAATGTCGCTACCCCTTTCTACCCACGGGTGTCGTAAGAGGCGACTTACGGACTTGGGGCTTTTTAAGGGATTTTTGGGCAATGAGGTTGGAGACCCACCAATAACAACCTTTATTCTACCATCTTTTCCCCGCTCAATTTCCAAAAGTGGCTGAGAAATTTATAATTTGTCAGCTCTGGCTACCCTTATTATAGATTTATAGCCTTGAGTATATGTATGTATGTGTGTATGTCTAATATTGATCTAAATCACGGACTTCCGTAATCTTAACTAAGACATTAGTCTAGAACGTTGGCAAAACTTAATTTTCAAATATAAAACTTCCATAAAATAAGGTAAAAATATATTTTACTAATGTAAAAATAATAAAAAACTTCCAAAGCAGAGATTCCAACTAGTAAAAAAAAATTACCATTAAAATTAGACTTAATTAACATAATTCAATAAAAAATAGACAATGATAATCAACTGATCTAAACCGCAAATTAGTACAATCTGTAATCATGACATTAACACAGTAATCCGTTCTACCCACGTGATTCCAGCACCAAAAGTGATATAAAAACAGAAGGTCGAGCACGAGCGCTATTTTATCGTCACGATATCGGTTCGAATAAGATGACATATACTCACGTCCATAAATTCCAAAAAGGGGTAGCCAGAGCTTCAGAGCTAGAAACTCTTCAGCCATATTTGGAAGTTGATAAGGGAAAAGATGGTAGAAATAAAGTATCGTTGGTGGTGGGCCATCCGCATCGCCCAAAAAGCACTTTCACAAATCCCATATCCTTAGTCGCCTCTTATGGCACCCTTGGGCACTACACGGCGAATGAGATGATAGTACACGATACTTAGTAAGTGCGAGAGAGATGGCTGTTTTATACCACGAGATATCGATTATAAAGGAAAGAAATATTTCGACACAGGCGGGAATCGAACCCGCGACCTCGGGTATACGCCCCGACGCTCTGCCAATTGAGCCACCGTGTCAATGATCCCATGTCAATGATGATAATCCCCACATGAGGTTTTCATGAACAAAAAGATTTAAATTACACGAGATATCTAGTTAAAAGGTCGCTCGTACTAGCAATGCTGATGATTAACTTGAAACAACATGTTAATACTAACTTGGAAGATGTGATTGAAAAACTGGCTCAGAGAAATCATACACGCGAACGTAGACACGAATGTAATTTTATTTTCTATGTGATCACGACTGTATTTCTTATATATATTATTATTATATAGCTGTGCAGTATCGGTATAGAATGGCACTAACTAAATTCGAATGATGCGAACATTAATAAGATGTTTCTTAATGTTGTTATATTTTCCTTTCTCAAATTCGAATAATGGCTGAGGAATTCTTAATTCTGTAGCTCTGGCCACCCCTTTTTGGGATTTGCAGCCGTGACTTTACGTATGTATAACAAATAATAGTGCGTGGGGTTATACGCCTTCTCTTCTTAACTTTAATACTCTAACTAATGAGCCAAAATATTTCACGTATTGTTCAGAAGAAATAGTCCATCAACCACTCCTTCGGACATAAACAGCGCAATGATACTTCAAAGAGATATAAAAACATACATACATACATATACACACGGCTATTAATCCCTTAACGGGGTAGCCAGAGCTTTGGAATTAGAAATTCCTCAGCCACCTTTGGAAGTTGATTGGGGAAAAGATGGTAATAATAAATGTTTTTGGTGACGGGTCTCCAACCACATCGCCCAAAAATCAGTTAAAAGCCAAAATACCTTTAGTCGCCTCTTACTAATCCTCCTCTTACTTCGCAATGATACTTCAAAGAGATATAAAAACAACTTGAGGACTTGAGGCTTTTTAAGGGATTTTTGGGCGATGCGGTTGGAGACCCATCACCAACAACCTTTATTATACCATCTTTTCCACACTCAACTTCCAAAAGTGGCTGAGGAATTTCTAATTTCTCAGCTCTGGCTACCCCTTTTAGGGATTTATAGCCTTGAGTATATGTATGTATGTATGTATAAAAACAAATCTATAAAAGTCCATCGAATCCTAAGCCCATAAAAGATAGATATCCGTGATGAAGAATTTATAATGTGGCACCAACGCATCCGGTCATGTGCGTGCTTGGTGGAGGCTCGACTGGCATACTTAGCAGGATCGCTTCCTTCCGCAGCTTTTTGTACGCGATTCTTTTCTTAGTAGGCTTTACGGTACAATTCGCGAAAGGGATGGCAGAGGCTGTTATTTTTCTGAAGTTAGCCTGATGTGTTGACTTTGGAGTCCTACGTTATCGAGGCTTTTATGGACATTCTACTTGGTCATTATGTACAAACAATGTTATACACATTGGCTCTATACAGGATATTCAGATGAGGGAAAATAAATATAGGTGATAGTTATTCAAAGTCAGATAAGATATTGTAATATGTCTTGCTCGGCACAAATTAGCTGAAAGCACCTTACTTTTAACATATTACCATAACTAACTAGTAACTACTTACTAGAAGCCTGCATATCGCGATTTAGATGAGAAGTTATAAAACTATATTGATTTAATTCATGTTCCAACACAGTTACAGATAGCCTGCCGTCGCGGTCAACAAAAAAACTTTTCTTCTCAGACTTAGAGACTCCAATTTACCAAAGTTATATGATTCATGCATGAAAATATATAAATATGAAAAACGCAAAATGGTTTTTCCAAAACCGTAGAAAGTTCCCATTAAATCTCTGCCTCATAGATAGATTTAAATAAAGAAAGTACTAACAAACCATAATTCCACATATTCACCAATTCCACAGCGCCCAGAACGCACGTTACAATCCGTGCAAAACAATTTAAGTAAAGCAAGATAGTTGTACGCAACCATGCACATAATAGTGCGGTTTCCTAACTCGTCCTGGCGCAGCTTCCAGCAATTCTATATTTAGATTCTGGACAATCACCCTGCGTTCAACCATTAAGATCGGCGGAAAGAAGGTATGAACGCTCTTTATCTGTAATTGTTATGCTAGATTTATTGAGGTGCCCAGTAGTGCCGGCTTAGAATGTGACCCTTGTCTACCCACGGTTATCGCAAGAGGCGACTAAAGGTATGGGGGCTTTTTTAAGTGGTTTTTGAGCGATGCGATTGGAGACCAATCACCAACAATACTGTGCTTCTACCATCTTTTCACCTATAAACTTCCAAATGTGGCTGAAGAGTTTCTAGCTCCGAATGGCTACCTCTTTTTGGGATTTATGGTCGTGAGAATATATAGCTACTGAACATCATCACTAAGTTACGATTGAAAAATAGATTGATGTATATATAAGAACAGGAATGAATAACATTTTATGAGCAAGTAAAACAAATTGGCTACGGACAAAGTGTAAAGTAGAGACTTTACACTTTTGGACGTAACTCGAAAAAATGTCTATTCAGATATCATCATCGTATTTTTGATGAAACCAGAAACTCGAAAATGATTGCGCATCGTTGTTTTTGTTTATTATATACCTTTACTCATATCAATTGCACCAAATACTTATCACTGGGAATCAAACCCAGGACTTTTGAATAAAGCTTAACACTCCAACTAATAGACCATAGAGCGTTATTTCATACAAAGAATGCAATCAAACAATAATAACAACAGCTACGGAGTAATTACCGATGTTATTAAAAACTTTCATCCGCCGATAACCGCTCTGTTGTGTAAGACATCTAGTACTCGCCTCAACTTCGGTCTTGGGAGGAGATTAATTACACAATACTCGTAATTGTAATGACCAAAGGAGAAAAAGGAAAAAGTCCGTAGATAATACATACAAATACTTACGGCTATAAATCCCTAAACGGGGTAGCCAGAGCTAGAAGTTGAGTGTGGAAAAAAGATGGTATGTTAGAAGCTATTAAACACAGAAAATAACATCTATTTAGTTATTGTCCTAACGACTCCTAACTATTCTTGAAAAAAGGTCACTGATTCAATTCGTTGACAAAACCTTTATTATTTTTCTCCGCCTACCTCAAAAAAACCTTTATTCCGATAGGGGTTGGCAAAAACTATCGATATCCATTTCACACGATCCCAACAAATCTTATTTACTTCCCTCAAATTCATCAGACTTCTCATACAAGCTCTTTTGTTCTCACATCGGACTCCCGAAGAACAATTTAAATCTTGTTTTCAACCGTATGGCCATAAGTTTCATAATTACATAACATAACATACATAAACGTTCACGCCGAGTATCCCCGAAGGGGTTGGCTGAGGTACTAATACTTCTGAACATCACGTGACTTTGTCACCTGGTGTTCAGAGTACCCACGTTTTGCATGGACAGTGTACTCACGTGATAGGGGGCAGGCCTATCGCCGTTTTGTACGAATACACTGTCACATGACTAAGTACAACTCAGCCATGTGGGTTTCCTCACGATGTTTTCCCTCACCGTTAACAACCATGATAAATTAACCACACATATGTCTTTTAGAAAAGACAAATTGGTGTAGGCCCGACCCAGGATTTGAACACTAGTCGTTTGCACGATAACCGAGTGTTCTACCCACTGGGCTATCACGGTTGTTGTACATAATTACATCATAAAAATAGCCACACTAATCAACGTATCAAGACTTCAGCTATTATCAAGTTATCGACTTCTCTCGCCTGTCAATAGTAATAAATTGTCTGCCATCGTGTATTACAAATGGATAGAAAGTGACACGGAAATATCGGTAATTTAAGTATTAATTGTTAGATAAACTACAAAAGGTTAACGCGCTTTCGAAAGCCTTTATTGAAGCTGTGACCCGCTGTCTTGTGGGCAATATGTTATCAATGTTATGCACACCGTCTTTGCATGGTTTCGCTGCTTAAAGTTTTACTAAACAACCTTTAAATAAGAGATAATATATAGCGTATATCGTATTATGACCGAAAATCAGTGTTGTGAGGTAAAACTCACAACGTTTGCTGAGTCAGTGCCTTTTTGCTGTTGGAAGGCACAGAGAGATTTTTGATGTGTTCTTGGTATTTATTTTTATAGTGTTTTTTTAGCTTTAGTTTTTAATCACTTTTTGATATTTTCATTTAATTTTTGTTTTGTGTTTTTAATTATTTAGTGTTATATTGTTTTTTTTTACATTTCTTATTTCTTATTATGTGCATATTGTTAGTTTTTGTGCCTTTTATGCAGCAAATAAATGTCTTTCTTTCTTTTTATTAACATAACGTATATTGCTTATATTGTAATACGGATTACTGAAAGAAATTTTCATATCGGTTCACGCGGGCTGATGACATACAAGATACTTACAAGCAATATTTCTTTTTAGATTTTTATTGTGTCAATTTATATTATATTACCTTCAACAGTCATTACTTTATTTTGTGATGTTGTGTCATTGATAACTTTGATGATTAGGTGATCCCAACAACACCAACAAAGGCCTATATTCCTAATTTACCTCGTACGACATCCACACAACAATTTTAGGTACATACATACATATACTCACGGCTATATTTCCCTAGAAGGGGTAGCCAGAACTAAGGAATTATAAATTCCTCAGCAACTTTTGGAAGTTGAGTGGGGAAAAGATGGTAAAAATTAAGGTTTTTAGTGATGGTCCCCAACCGCATCGCCCAAAAATCCCTAAAAGCCCCAATACCGTTAGTCGCCTCTTACGTACACCCACCGGAAGAAATGTGGTAGTGCTATTCTAAGTCGGCACTACACAGCAATTTTAGGTAGTGCTATCATAACCCGACATTAAACGCTAAACAACCGACATCCTCCGTCTAAAATCTACTTCCAACAGTAAACTGTTGTGTCAAGAACCTCATAATAGCTACTCTGTTGAAATTATATTGACCTAACATAATAACCTTAGGTTCAGCTAAATCTCGGGTGATGAATGTGCGTTAATAAGAACTTACCGTGTGTCGAGACGTCTAACAGCACTCAGCAATTAACAACGTCTTTCATGTATTTTGTAATAGTAATCATATGGTCTTTTGAAGGCTTACGTAAATAGTTACATATACATACATATACTCACGGCTATAAATCCCTAGAAGGGGTAGCCAGAGCTAAGGAATTAGAAATACCTCAGCCACGTTTGTAAAGTTGAGTGGGGAGAAGATGGTAAAATAAAGGTTGTTGGTGATGGGTCTCAAACCGCATCGCCCAAAAGTCCCTTAAAAAGTCGCCTTTTACGCACGCCCACCGGAAGAAATGGGGTAGTGCTATTCTAAGCTGACACTACACAGCAATTATTATTTAAAAATGTGTAAACCTAAATTTTTAAGCATTTCCTTATTAATAGCTGTTTCAAATCGAGATAATCAATATAGAAAGTATCCCATCGATTCAAACCACATTACATTGAGTTACAAATCACTTGCATAACGAAATATGCAGTGTTCTCACTGGTGCATCTGTCTGTCTGTCTGTCGCAATAGGTCAATATGCCGCGCCAGCTTAATTGTCAGTTGCGATATGACGTTAAGAATGTTTTGATTCACTACTTTGTTTTATTTTAGTATTTTATTAAGTTGAATGTATTAAGGCTTGCCTTTGATTTGTTGGTAAAAGACGGGTGTGGTGAATATGAAAATTTGTAGTTCCAACTGACATCTGACAGGTTAAACTATCAATAGATTATTTAGTGAGAAGCTATGATTGTTTTTTTTTAGTTTTGAAAAAGACTCAATGTTTGTTATGATTTGAAAATAAATTTAAGACAAATATAGATTTTCTTTAGTCCTTAGAAAATGTTTAGACTAACTTATGAAACATACTCACGATAGTCTTGTAATACGTGATCCACAAAAGCAGATATCCAAAATTGAATTGCGAAACAATATTATGATCGTCACTTTTAGTTGTTCAGTAACAAACGGTGAGGGAAAACATCGTGAGGAAGCCCACATGGCTGAGTTGTACTTAGTCATGTGACAGTGTATTCGTACAAAACGGCGATAGGCCTGCCCCCTATCACGTCAGTACACTGTCCATGCAAAACGTGGGCACTCTGAACACCAGGTGACAAAGTCACGTGATGTTTAGAAGTATTAGTACCTCTGCCAACCCCTTCGGGGATATTCGGCGTGAACGTTTATGTTTATGTAACATAACTAATTACAACTCAGTCATGATCATGCAGTCAATTGACTATGCTTTCTATCACCGTCAATAACCTCGATAAATTAGTTACACATAAGTCAACCACATTTGTGTAGGACCGACTTAGGTGTTGAACTTACGTCTGCTCCATGAGAAATAACACATCATAGTCTAGCCTTGTGTTTCCAGGTTTTGCGCCAGTTCTCTTAAACCTAAGTGACTTTGTTGTTTTACTTAACAGCCACTAAAATCGTCTCCTATATTTGGAAACACAATACAAATGTAGTTAATAACTTGGTAATATAAGTAAGATATAAGTGAGTGTGAGGAATGACGTGATTCGTGAAAGGTGTTGTGTAAAAGATGATATTGTAAGAAAGATAGAAAAAGGAATGTTGAGATGGTTTGGGCATATAGAGAGGATGGATGACAGTAAATTGATAAAAGAGATCTATAGAGCCAATGTGGAAGGTAATGTTAGTAGAGGACGACATCGGAGGACACATATGGGTCAAATAGAAAATGTGCTCAAAAAGGCAGGTGTCCGAAGTACGAAGAATAAAAGAGCATGTATGAAAAGATTGATGAATGTGAATGAAGCTAGAGAGGTTTGCCAGGATCTTACAAAGTGGCGATCGATAGTCTCTGCCTACCCCAATGGGAACTAACGGCGTGAGAATATGTATGTATGTATTTATTTACTAATTAATGAATCGTTTTCAAGATAACTTGAGTAGGTGCAATCACTTTAAATATACACAACAGCATCAAAGTCATACCCGAGCGATACAAGCTAAACGTATCTTGCCAAATATGAACTTTCGCCGCCACTTTCGTTCCCACGTCCGCGGCTCACTTCACAATGCACTCTCTCGAACAAATACGCTTTATTTGACGATTCTTTTCCGATGTAAATTTTAACCCACGCATTAAATATTTTCGGTTTTCTACTACTATTTGGATAGCGGTTATATACGTGTGTTTTTTGGTAAATTGTTATGTAATGTAGGTTCGATTAATCACTACAGTCATATGAAGAAGGAAACTCTACATCATGTATTTAATTTATAAAAATATTTAAAATATTTGACTACCAAATTCAGAGAAACCTTTTATTGATTAAAATGCTATTTATTACTCTATCTACGGTTTCAATTACTTTTTCTTTATTAAATTTGTGAAAAAAGGTGATAGGCTGGCCCTCTTAAAAGTCGTTTTAATTTAAAAACAATAACAAAGCAACTTATAAAACATAAAAACAATACGATGTTTTGCCATAAAACGTTAAAGTGTTATTGTAAGATATTTTAAAAAATTAATTGCACAACCCGTTTATGTCTTTACTATCGAAATATTTGGGGCAACAAACATTGCACATTAAACAAATATAAAACATAAACTTACCAAACAAACTATAGATCATAACAATACATATAAATAATTCTAAAATTAATTGTTATAATTAGTTGATTTCTAATTTAATTTAACGTCAAGAAGCAATATTAGAAAAAGAGTTATGAAGAATAGATGAGCATGTATAACAAGATTGATGGATGAAACGAAGCTAGAGAGGTTTGCCAGGATCTAACAAAGTGGCGATCAATAGTCTCTGCCTACCCCAATGGGCAATAATGGCATGAGTATATGTATGTAAACATTGTTACAGACGCAATACACAACTTAATTTAAGATATAAAAAGTAATTATAAATAACCTGGCAGCATTCTCTCTTTGAATGACGATACTTATACAATGGCTGAGGTACCTTGTAATTACTCATAGACCAGTTAAACTCAAATATTTTACAAAAACTAAAACACACATACATAATTCATACAAATAAGAAATTTAGAAGCCATTCTCCAATGCCAAGTGCACAGTGATTTATTCAAATGCTTATAAAATGGAAATCTGAGAGCAGTAACCGGGCGATGCTGTTTCACCGCAAATTACGAATTTAATTCAGAACATGGCACAATACGTGATCAGATTATAACACAGAGTTTTACGTACATAGTTTGGGCTAACAAAATCTTTACCCTATACCAATAGCTTCAATTGGAATGTCTACATTTTGTAATTGCCCCTAGGATTATTTAATAAATAGATACGTCTATGCTTGTACAAAAATCCCTCTACAGATTTTCAACATTTTTTAATGGTAAACACCTAAAGCGTTTACAATCCTGTCCATACATACATACATATACTCACGGCTATAATTCCCTAGAAAGGGGTAGCCAGAGCCAAGGAATTATAAATTCCTCAGCCACTTTTGGAAGTTGAGTTGGGAAGAGGCGGTAAAATAAAGGTGATGGGTCTCCAACCACATCGCCCAAAAATCCAATAAAAAGTCCCAATACCCTTAGTCGCCTCTTACGACACCCGTGTGTAGAAAGGGGTAGTGACATTCTAAGCCGGCGCTACACGGCAACTTATATCTTTATGGACAATCCTGTCCATAAAGATATAATTCTTCCATTGTTGTTTCCGGGAATAATTGTCTGGTGAGGATTAATAATCCACATAATTTTACAGTTTCTTTCTTATATTACGATGTTAAAAATCAATAACCCGATATTCAGGCAGATAATCAATAATTTAATATAATATTTAAATACATTCGTCTGTTTTGAGTTGAGAGGTTAAATTATCGAGAATCTTTTTTCCGGTGTATTAGAATATTAGGGTCTGCATCGAAAATTCTTTGTGAACTCAAACTCTACAAATGTATCATGTATTTCTTATGGGCGCTCAAAAACTATATTTCATAGAAATCCAAAAAAGTATCTTAAAAGAGAGAAAGCCAAACACTAGAAATCAAATTTCTAAGAACCAAGCAGTTTTTGTCGCAAGTCTAAATGTTTCGTGTGACAAATAATTGCCTTGCATCAGCAGGTGACCGACAAAAGTGAGAACCTCGGCAAAAAAACATGTTTCGTAAAATACTAAGTTCTAATGGGATTTCATCGTTCAATTTCAATATTGCTGTGTTGTGTCGGTTTAACATTAATTACCAGTTTAGTTTCCATAAAACATAACATAACATAAACGTTCACGCCGTTTATCCCCGAAGGGGTTGGCAGAGGTACCAATACTTCTGAACTCACATGGCAGTGCAATTTAGTGTCCAGAGAAGGTACCAACGTTTTGCTTAGACAATGTACTCACGTGATAGGGGGCAGGCCTATCGCCGTTTTGTACGAATACACTGTCACATGACCAAGTACAACTCAGCCATGTGGGTTTCCTCACGATGTTTTCCCTCACCATAAAAGCGGGTGAATTTCGACTAATAGTAAATATAACATATGGTTTTAAGGTGGTTCGTTTATCGGTGAAGGTCACGGGATGCAAATAGTGACAGATCTCTCATAGTGAAGATGCTTAAGAGGCTCTAAGTCTGCAAGTGGACTTCTAATTAAAAGCCATTACCCTTCTTTTTTTTATAACATCTCTACTCCGTATTACAATGGGAATTGACGTAATCATGATTCCGAAGCTGCGACTCATCCCTAATCGAATCACTGTTGTAAAATTATGAATAACTACATTCATTATTTAACACAGTGTTATGGACAATTAATACCTTTTTTATAGCTATATATTCCAAACAGGGGCAGCCAAAAGTGCAGAATCAGAAATACCTCAGACACTCTGACAATCTGTGAGGAAAAGATAGTCTTGTGGCGACCGCTAGACGGCGAACTCACTCGCATGCTAGCAGCGTCATAAAAAATCGTACATCGCGGTATCGAAATGTTTCTCTAGCTAAAAATAAATACAAATTCTAAGTTGGTACACAGCAGGGTGTACTGGCCAGTATATCTTTGCTGTTCCCACAGTCTAATAACATATGGTAGGCCATGGTTCATCATCTAGCTGACGTAGATGAGTTAAATTAAGTCAGACTATAGGCAAGAGTAATGTATCGTTGGTTATCTGGAACTATATTAGAATTTTGATTGGATGCATATTACTGAAGGCGATCAATGAGAATGATTATAACTTTTACGATTTATTTCATATTATATTTACGATCTTTTTCTTATAATGTAATTATTGTTAACTATTCGTTTATTATTTATGTGTCTTGAAGTTATGATAACAAATGTGCATTTATACATACAAAAGATTGATGAATGTAAACAAAACCCAAGGTTTGTCAGGTTGTGCAAAGGGACGATCGATAGTCTCTGCCTACCCCAATAGGAACAAATGTATGTATGTAAGAAAAATATATCTCTGAAATTTTAAAAAAGATTATTACAACAAAGTATTTAGGCCACTATCGTATTCGAGAACCAAAGGGGTAGCAGATGTACTATTTCTCCAAAATATTTTGTTGCCTAATGAGAGTATCCATTCTTATCTGGACTTTACTCACATGACAAGGCCAAGTCTTAAGGCTTTTGTACGGATCGTGACTACATTTTACTTCGGCAAGTCAGCTTCATCACGATGTTATCCTATTCAGTGAACACTATAATACAGCTGTGTGGTGTCGGCTTAGAATAGCACTACCCCATTTCTTCCGGTTAGTGAACGTAAGAGGCGACTAACGGTATTGGGGCTTTTAAGGGATTTTGGATGATGGGTTTGGATACCCATCACCAACATCCATTATTTCACCATCTTTTCCCCACGCAACTTCCAACAGTTGCTGAGGAATTACTAATTCCCTAGTTCTGGCTACCCCTTTAAGGGATTTATAGCCGTGGGTATATGTATAATACAATGCATATAACCATGCGTGTGACTTACGGCACAGAGAAGTGGCCTCTTACAATAGGCCTCATAAGAAGGCACAGTCTCCCAAAGGGCAAAGGTGTTAGGAGTTTCAATACGCGATCGTATTCGCAATGAGTACCCGTTTTATCAAGTAGAATAAGCCGTGTAGTGTCGGCTTAGAATAACACTACCCCATTTCTACCCGTGGGTGATCGTAAGAGGCGACTAAGAGTATAGGGGCTTTTTGGGCGATGTGGTTGGAGACCCGACACCAAAAACATTTGTTACAACCATCTTTTCCCCAAACAACTTCCAAAAGTGGCTGAGGAATTTCTCATTCCAAAGCTCTGGCTACCCCGTTAAGGGATTTATAGCCGTGAGTATATGTATGTATTTAATAACCGGGGTAACTGACAGATCAAAGAGTTGCGAAGTTTATGACTTGGTAGGGCTCATTAGACATAAAACGGGTTACAGTTGGGGCTCAAATATTCTGGAGTGGCAGCCACATACCGGACAACGTAGAGTAGTCGCGAGGAACTGATAGATGAGGGGAGCACAGGACCGGTCGTGGTTGAGATGTTTGGAAGAGGGATAGCACTCATTTATTTATTTATTTATTTAATAGGTACACAAACATTTTCTTTTTGAAAAAATATTGATTCGGGTCTGTTATAGTGCCAAAAAATAAAATGCCTCATGGTCATAGGTCCAGCAATGGACGTCTATTTGCTGATGAATAGTGATGATAAACCCTGTTGTAATTACCATAATTGCGACGAATTAAGAGAGAGTATCTACCTGTCTTTACGCGTGCAATGAGACAATTACGCCTTACATGGCAACTTTGCAAGGTACTCACAAAATATCATGAAAACACATCAGTGTGATGTATTGGTGTAAATAGGATACCCACAAACTAATTTAGTTTAAAAATGACACAATAACATTCAATAATCGATCCTATTTACGCTAACAACAACCATTATCCCACCATCTTTTTCCCACGCAACTTCCAAAAGTGGCTGAGGAATTTATGATTCCCTAGCTCTGGCTACCCCTTCATAGGATTGATAGCCGTGAGTATATGTATGTATTTACGCAAAAATATAATTATGAAAATGTTTAAATTCAACACCACCAGGTTAAACATTATGGGAACACTAGTCGTCTACCCGTTTATGGAAATCTGTCGAAATGTCATGCGTAAATTTCCATGGACATTGGCCAACGAAAACTTATAATGAACTATGCAGTATGTCAGAATTTGTATACGTTTAGCATATCGGAAACTGGTTTGGCCGCGCCGACACAGGTCCACATTTAGAGATTCCAAAGTCGTGGGCCTATTTGAGGACCTGTTCCACTCATTTCGGAATTGTTTTATCAGCGAAAGTTGGTCTGACCATCCTTCGAGAATTTCAATTTCATCTAATCACATAATTTATGGGCAAACATTGCTCATTTAAGCAAAAAAATCAGTCACAATAATGCATTAGTAATAATTTTCTTTATAGTAAGATTAGGAAGTAAATAATAAGTAATCTAAATAAGTATAAAGTGTATTTATGTCATTAAAACTCAGTCAACTAAAAAAGCTTACACGACAAAATACTATATATCAAAGTAAACGCTTGCTTTTTAACAAATCTACCAACCAAAGCATTCTTTAACTGACTTTCTAACATCACCTGCCGTACTAACATTTTAAGGTGTAACCACAAAATCAGTTGAAAAACGTGAAGCAATTCATCAAACTTACCTTTAAGCCAATTATCCACAAGTCGAATCACCAATAACACCAATGGGATACAATTATGTATTTAAATTTCGCGAAAATCCGAAACCAGCTTCGAAATTAGAACACAAAGTCTCACAAGAAAACTGACTTTTGAATTTCGAACGTCACGTTTCTACAACCAATGAAATCTATGGTTCTATTGAGTTTATAAAACCAAAAAGCACTGAAGTCGCACACAGATAATCACAAACGTATTTGAATTAATCAGATAATAAGTAATTCCACTCGTCGTTAAGACGTCCGCACGCAAGCGCAGGCCTTGATTCACTGAACTAAAGGAAATAGTGAGAAACCGAAACAGCCTGCGCCTGCGCAAGAGCCTCACCTTTCTGAGTACAGTCTTGGTCATTGACTTATGTTAGTAAGTTTTTTAAGTATTTCTTTACTACCACAACACAATCGTTCAAGATTAGGTATTATGTAATAATTAATACTTCCAGTGTAAGAAGTTATTAGTATGCTTATTTGAATACGAAGAATAAATGTGGGAAATAACTGGTAAGTTGAATTGAAAAGGTGTAAGTAATGTGTATAATTTAGCCTTGTATTGTTGGATTGGAATAGCAGTACCACATCTCTTCGATTGATTGTTGTCAAGTCAAGAGTGACTAAGAAGTTGTAGGAGGGTGATGTTTCCATCACTTATATTTATAATCTTTCCCCTTTGGATTTATAAAAGTGGCTACCCGTTTTTACTTTAAGGAAAATATGTTATTTTTGATAAAGATGATGATATTTCAGAAATTCGGAGCAACATAATATGTTAACCAAAAGCAGGTAAAACAAAACTTTTGTATATTTATTAGGCTAATTGCTGTGTAGTGTCGGCTTAGAATAGCACTACCCCTTTTCTTCCGGTGGGTGTACGTAAGAGGCGACTAACGGTATTGGGGCTTTTTAAGGGATTTTTTGACGATGCGGTTGGAGACCCATCACCAACAACCTTTATTTTACCATCTTTTCCCCACTCAACTTTCCAAACGTGGCTAAGGAATTTCGAATTTCTTAGCTCTGGCTACCCCTTCTAGGGATTTATAGCCGTGAGTATATGTATGTATGTGTGTATGTACATAGTTGAAATTTAAATAATGTTTTTAAGAGAATTAATAATGTTATTAAGAAAGAGAACGGTGAGAATCTACTATTAATAAGACTTTGATATAATTTACTTATATTTGTTAATCCTAAGTTCACAATCCACGGGAAGTTAGGTTAGTGCTATACGAAGCGGACACTACACAGCGAATAGCCAATATTAGATAGTAAAAGATTAAAAACGGCGGGTAATATTAGTAAAATGTATGAAAGACCATGTATAAGAAGTTTGATAAATGTAAGGCAAAAGATATTGCCTACCCGAATGATATGAGGCGTGAGTAGAATTAAGTTTATAGACTGACTTATAAATAAAATTTGCCGTGTAGTGCCGGCTTAGAATGTCGCTACCCCTGCACCTGTCGCAAGAGGCGACTAAGGGTATTGGGGATTTTAAGGGATTATTGAGCGATGCGGTTGGAGAACCATTACCAAAAACCTTTATTTTTACCATCTTTTTCCCACTCATTTTCCAAAAGTGGCTGAGGAATTTATAATTCCTTAGCTCTGGCTACCCCTTCTAGGGAAATATAGCCGGGAGTATATGTATGTATGACTTATTAAAAAGGAGATACAATTTGAAAGTGACACTGTCAACACTACTAGTACAAAAGCAACCTTGATAATAACAAGTTTTGTATTAACAGTCGGAGTATGGACTGTAACTTAGTGTTTGTATAAAGGTTATGCGCTGACGCCTCTTTGTCTCATCGCTTGTTTCTCGCTCTCAGAACGTGACATTTCCTTGCCTGAGCTAGATTTCATCTATTTATACATACATACATACATGTACTCACGGCTATGAATCCCTAGAAGGGGTAGCCAGAGCTAAGGAACTAGAAGTTCCTCAGCCACTTTTGGAAAGTTGACTGGGGAAAAGATGGCAAAATAAAGGTTATTGGTGATGGGTCTCCAACCGCATCGCCCAAAATCCCTTAAAATCCCCAATACCGTTAGTCGCCTCTTACGTACACCCACCGGAAGAAATGGGGTAGTGTTTGTCTAAGCCACACTACACAGCAAATCATCTATTTATAAGACTTAATAAGATAAAAAAAAACATCATATAGCTTCTTCATTTGTTCGAATATTTACTTGAGGATTAAAATAACAGGGTACTCTTTTTAGAGAGTGATCTTTTAAATATATATCGCGTGGTATAAAAACAGCCATCGTACAAGTCCTATTTTTCAAAAGATCGATAGAGCCTAATTAGACCCATCAATACTTTTCCGGTACAAAATTTCTTTATTTATTATGTATACTAACGGTGAAAATGTTTAAATGGGATACCGGCAGTGTAATTTTGTAAGGATTTAGTCGTTTCAAAGTTTTATATGAAGAATTAATATAAGACTATATATTTATTGTCTCTTCAACAGTTATCGGACTACCCTATATTTTTTGTAAATTTACGAGTTATTGTTATGCTTTACATACATACGTAGATACGTCAGAGCTTTAGAGCATAAATCTCCTCACCCACATTTGGAAGTTGATAGGGTAGAAGGGGTAGAAGTTGGTAGATAGGGGACTAGATGATAGAAATAAAGTATCGTTGGTGATGGGTCTCCAACCGCAACACCCAAAAACCAATAAATAAAGGAAAGAAAAATTTCGACACAGGCGGGAAGCCTAAACGGGGCGTATACCTGAGGTCGCGGGTTCGGTTCCCGCCTGTGTCGAAAAAAAAATTATTTCCTTTATTTATTCTTTATTTATTAGTAATAATCCCCACATGAGGTTTTCATGAACAAAAAGATTTAAATTACCCAAAAACCACTTAAAAAATCCCTACACCCTTACGACACCCGTGGTTAGAAAGGGTTAGTGAAATTTTAAGCCGGCACTACGCGTGTATGTTTTAGTAATACAATTTCCATAAAAACGTACCCAATTTAGCTACCTACTAAGCCCTAAAATGTATTCAACACTATCAAAGTAACATCCGAGTAAAACCTCCACAAAACTTCATCACAGCGTACTTTATTTCCGTTCTGCCAAGCTTAATTCCTAGCTTTCATTCCAAGTACCAAGACTTGTCGCGGCACAGATAAAAGCTCGTTGGAATGGCCTCGATCTCGCGACGGACAGACAGACAGGCGAACACATTGACATGCTGACAAGTTATTTCTATCACCTTTTACTTGTATCTATAATTGTCATCTGGCGTTTAATTAATCGTGTGAAATATATGTTACGTCTATACTATTATTATTAAATAATTTAAATCTTTTTGTTCATGAAAACCTCATGTGGGGATTATTACTAATAAATCTTCTATACTATAATAAGACTGTAACGAGGTCAAAACTGTACATTGAAGAAAAAAAAAATAAAAACCGGTGGAATATGTTTTATTTTCGATACTGAAGCCAAATTTGCTATTTTTGAAAAAAATGTCTGTCTGTATGTCCGTTCATCACGTTAATTCTACCGGACCGATCTTGATCAAATTTGGCATGAATGTAGGTTATACACCTGGCCAATATATAGGATATAATTTATCCCGGATTTCGCAAGGGTTCCCACAGGAGCATAAAAAAAATTAACTTTTATATGGTTCCCCATATTTACACGATCAATTTTTTCATCGACCGACTTTATCGGACTCTTCATTAATAGTCTTTTTGAAAAAAAAAGGGTTTCATCCATTTTCATCAAAATAATTGTCCATTTAATTGTTTGTTAATAGTATGACTACTAGATATATAGGATATCACAAATTTGAGACTTACACAAATGTCTGCGAGGCGTAGCGGTATACCGTTTGGTAAACACTAAGTACGAAGGACCCAGGTTCGAATCCCGGGTGGTCAAGGTCTTTTTGCGTATTTTTTTTGCTTTTGTGTTAGGTCAGAATAATAGGATGCACTAATCCTTCTTTTTCACATTCAACTATGCGAATATGTATGAATAAAGATAATTGAAAGCATATTGTATGAATTTTGCGTATTCATTTGGTAGGTTTGAGAATATGTTTATAACTTTTGTTTATTTAACTATTTTTAACTAATATTCTCATAGATATATTATACTTTACTTACGCATAAATTAATATTCTGTTTAAGCCTCAGAATGCATAGTTTGTAAATAATAGTAAATATCTCAATTTTAATTCAGTACCGCCATCTATTGGCCGATGATTGCAATCTCTCTCACATCACCAACTTATTGCTCCCCATATTTACACGATTAATTTTTTCATCGACCGACTTTATCAGACTCTTCATTAATAGTGTTTTTGAAAAAAATAAGGGTTTTATCCATTTTCATCAAAATAAATGTCCATTTAATTCATCTATCCATCATTAATGAGTATATATTAACGGGCATAATTCTACATCCACTTTTGGAAATAGATTAGGGAAAAGATAGTTAAATAAGGGTTGTTAGTGATGTGTGGGCGATGCAGTTGGTAACCCACCAACTGCATCGCCCAACAATCACTTAAAAAGCCTCAATGTCCTTTATATTCTTTACAACGCCCGCGGGAATATAAATATTAAAAAACAGAAGTTGTGATAGTGTTTAGGTGTTTTGGATGTAAAGCGGATGCAAAAAATGTAGTCCACGCGGACGAAGTCGCGGGCGAAAAGCTAGTAAAGAATAAATAAAGGAAAGAAATTATTTTTTTTTCGACACCCGAATTAGTTAAAAAAAATTCGGAGGTAGAAACGCAAACACTACTTAAACGTGTAAAAGAAATAAAGGATAGAAGAATTTCGCGCTGCCAGCCATTGACACGGTGGCTCAATTGGCAGAGCGTCGGGGCGTATACCCGAGTTCGCGGGTTCGATTCCCGCCTGTGTCGAAATTTTTCTTTCTTTTATTTATTAACCACATTTAAACAAAATTTCTAACAGTATCCAAAGATTTAAATAAAGCTGATTAATAATATCTTTAGACACATAAATATAGTCACGCCATAAGTCCCATTGGGTTAGACAGAGATTATCGTTCGCCATTTCGTACGATCCTGGATAATCTCGAGCACCATTTACTTCAATGTTTAAAACGCAAACTTTTCAATTTCCCATCCTCATTTGATCTAAGTGTGTCCTCTGCGATCGTCCTCTAATGACATTACCATCCGAATCGTGTTAAGTCTTAGTAGCTTAATAAGAAAATGTTCTGTTTTAAATGCAATAGCTGTGGGTTCATGTTCCAAATATAACCTTTAATAATGTGTATTTTTTTTGTAGCGACATGATAGTCCAGTGGGTAGAACACCCGCCCGAAAAACAGAAGGGCGTGAGTTCCAATCCTGGGACGGGCCCACACCAATTTGTCCTTTCTAAAGTCATATGTGTGGTTAATTTATCATGGTTGCTAACGGTGAGGGAAAACATCGTGAGAACCCACATGGCTGAGTTGTAGTTAGTCATGTGACAGTGTATTCGTACAAAACGGCGATAGGCCTGACCCCTATCACGTGAGTACACTGTCTAAGCAAAACGTGGGTACCTTCTCTGGAAACTAGATGGCGCTTGCCATGTGAGTTCAGGAGTATTGGTACCTCTGCCAACCCCTTCGGGGATAAACGGCGTGAACGTTTATGTAATATGTTATGTTATGTTATTTTTTTTGTCTTGTAGGTGAGTGTAGGTCGCCGTGTAGTGTCGGCTTAGAATAACACCACCCCATTTCTACCCGTGGGTGATCGTAAGAGGCGACTAAGGTTATAGGGGCTTTTTAAGTGATTTTTGGGCGATGTGGTTGGAGACCCGTCACCAAAAATATTTATTATTACTATCTTTTCCCCACTCAACTTCCAGAAGTGGCTGAGGAATTTCTCATTCCAAAGCTCTGGCTACACCGGTAAGGGATTTATAGCCGTTAGAATATTTATGAATATGTATGTGATATATTTATTTAAGTGTTCAATGAAAACTCATATGGGTGAGTTATGTCATGATAAGTTATATCACTGGCCCACATCAGGGGTGTACACTGTACAGTACACTATCCTGAATAAATAAATATACGGACCTTTTATACACTGATCAAGTTAGCCTCGAACTAAGTAGAACTTGTATTATGGGATACTAACTCAACAATACATTAAATATAATATAAAACACATATAAATAACATTTATGCTCATTACGTAAATGTTGCTCTCAGCGGGTATCGAACATGCAACCGCCGGACCGAGCAGCTAGTAGACGTAGGAGATGGAAGAAATCATAAGAAAACTGATATGGATGAGTTATATCAATTGCGCACATCAGGGGTGTACATACATACATACATATGCTCACGGCTATATTTCCCTAGAAGGGGTAGCCAGAGCTAAGGAATTATAAATCCCTCAGCCACTTTTGGAAGTTGAGTGGGGAAAAGATGGTAAAAATAAAGGTTTTTGGTGGTGGGTCTCCAACCGCATCGCCCAAAAATCCAATAAAAAGCCCCAATACCCTTAGTCGCCTCTTACGACACCCGTGGGTAGAAAGGGGTAGCGACATTCTAAGCCGGCACACACGGCTGTACGGGGTGTACACTATCCTAAATATAAGTGATTGCTCTGATGACCTGGAAAAAAAAATACAAGTGATGTCCTGTAAAAGCAGAAAATATACTAAGTCAGTCATGAAAGGTCATGTGACCAGGGAGCGACCGTACCTAAGCGCTTGCCGTTATGAGAATTTTTGTTGATGTATTTATTATATACATACATATACTCACAGCTATAAATCTTTAGAAGGATTATCTAAATCTTCGCAATGAAAAGTATTTATTAGACTGATATTTTTACGCTAATCCTTTCGAGAGGGTTTCGAGACGAAACCCTTTTATTTGTTGGGTATGCGTTATGTAAGCCTTTCATTTAATTAAGCTTTCCCTTAATTGTTTTTCCTATACATTGGAATACTAATTAACCCCTTGGGTGGTTTGCTGCTGGCCCTATGGCCCGGGGACCAGTCAGTTTGATATTGCTCCTTATCGCCTAAACAAGTCGTACATTTTTTTTTTGCAGAATCTCCACTTGTTATTCAGAACTACTATGACCCACCTCTGCCAGCCCTTTAAGGATATACAGCGTACATAAGTATGACTACCCCTTTTTGGGATTTATGGCCGTAAGTATATGTATGTATAAGTATATTCCAATCTCAGCCTCAATTCAAAAACATTTGCTGCCACTCATAAATCAATATTGAAGAGCTGTGACCCGGGCTCTTTATACCAGTACAATGCAAATATTGAGGAATGCTCGTACGCAATACTTCACATCTTACCGGTTTTGAGGCACTCCTCGTGACCCGAATAGCACTTTCTTCGGTCAGGTGGCTCATTTAAATATTTAGCAGCCTTATTATTAACATCGCAAGTTGTTTATCGCAGCGAGTTTTTAGTTTTGGCATAGAATTCGGATCAAGATTTTTGTGAGATTACTGTGAATGACTGTTACTAGTTGTAAAAACTGGCTAAGTGCACACTATACATGTCTATCTGTTGCCGTTATTAATGTCGAATTAAAGGAGGATATAAATACTATCATAAACATTGGTACTCTGAACACCAGGGGACGAAGTCACGTGCTGTTCAGAGGTATTAGTACCACTGCCTTCGGGGATAAACGGCGCGGCGTAAACGTTTGAGTTGAGTTGAGAAATAAATGCTAAAAACGTTTGTTTGAGATTATAGCCACGTTAAATTTTTGTAATAACTTTTTCAGTTTATGTATTGTTATAGCAGCAAGAGAAATACATCTGAGGAAATAACAATTGTCTATCACGGTTCATGAAATAAAACTTGTCCGCAGACGGACGGACGGACGGATATTTCACTATCTGTAGTGAAGAATCAGTAATAGAATAGACGATAAAAAATGGTAGCTTAGTGTAAAATAATACAGCTTTAGATTGATGCAAGAGACATTGATCCAAAAGTAAAATTTATTTTTCAAAATTATTGTAAAAACTATAATTTTTTTAACGTCAATATTTTTAAATTTACTCATTAATCCGCTGCTTCGGAAGGTGTTCGTAAAGAGAAGAAGCAACAAAGAAACTCTTTACATTCACATTTTTTCATTTACAAATTTAATTCTTGATTAAGTTTCTCTGTTTTTTTTTGCAGTCGAGAAGGTAAGAGAAAATCGTAAGTGCTGCAGAGTCCACAATCATATGGTTGTGATACTGTACCATATCAAAGTGGACACTTCTGGACCAAATAGTGGGTTTGCTCAAAAGGGCAGGCGTTCGAAGTATCAAGAATAAAAGACCATGTATGACAAGTTTTGACGTAAACGGAGCTAGAGAAGTTTGTCAGGATCGTACAAAAAAGTCTACCCAATTGTGAATTAATGGTATGAGTATAAAACTCAAAGTGTATCCGTACGACCTTTTCTTTTTATTGTAGTAAGTGGCTTACCTAAGACACAAAAGGTATACTTCTACGGCTAAAAAAAATTATGGTTCCGAGGGTGCCTAATTGATAATGATTATTTTGTTTCTATATTAGTTTCATATGCTGTGTAGTGCCGGCTTAGAATAGCACTACCCCATTTCTTCTGGTGGGTGTACGTAATAGGCGACTAACGGTATTGGGAGCTTTTAAGGGATTTTTGGGCGATGCGGTTGGAGACCTATCACCAACAACCTTTATTTTACCATCTTTTCCCCACACAAGTTTCCAAAAGTGGCTGAGAAATTTCTTATTCCTTGGCTCTGGCTACCCCTTCTAGGGATTTATAGACGTGAGTATATGTATGTATATTGGTTTTAAAATAAAACAAACATATCAATATACAAACAGTTATATATTTCGACACATTGTCAACTTACAAATATTAGGTACCAATTTATCTTTACAACATAACAATACTATTCATTTTCATATAATACTATAACATACAATGGATATGAAGATATTAGGAGATATTTATTAAAAATACATATAAAAAAATTATCAGGAATAATTCCACACTTAATAATATAATTCCAAATAAAAACATGTCATAACAAATCATTTAAAATGTACTTACAAAAAAAAAATACCTTTTAATTCCTTGCTCTTTCAATAGAAAATAATAAACCTTAAATTAACTGTTTAATTATACCTGATATAATAAATGATCACCATTTTTCCATTAATAAGATAAAAGTTAAATGAATTAAAAAGACATACCTCTCCATCAATATCAAACAGAATGACAGAGAGACCGATACATATTATTTATCAAATAACTTTAACTCGACTAAAGAACAAATGATTCTTAAATATACGAAAAAAACTGCAGATCCAGTACCCTATACAGTGTGACTAGAATATTACAGACATAAAAAAGGTGCTCAAAACTTGATGATGAATTGTAACAAATTATTTATTGTTCAGGCCTGATAAAATTACCATATGTCCTACTTATACAACGATGTAAAATAATTAAAAATGTTTATGATTCTAAAGGTGCTCTCTCACCGGGAGCATTCACGTTCTGTAATATTACAGATTCGTCTTTGAGTATTACATCACAATAATACCTCCCTTACTTACGAGCATTCGCGAGTAAACATACATATATCATTACAAGGTATATTGTAATGCTCGGTTCTCCTCCTTCACTGATGTAATGCTCAAATCTGTAACGTTACATTACACGGGAATGCTACCGGTGAGGGAGCACCTTAAGCATATCTATGATGTATGAATATATATATTAACCTGTGACTTCCCGAGCACTAGCGAAAGACAAGTACCATCAAAACCCGGGAACATTAGAATTATTTGTAAAATAAAAACTAAATTAAAATTTGTAAAATAAAAAAAAATAAAGAAATAGGGGGTTGATTCGAACACGGTAAGCTGGTCATCGGCGGCTCCACGGGGAGCCATCGGGGTTTGACGGTACTTTTGCTTCTGGCTAATCTGGGAGCCGGCGGGACGTGAAAGGTTAATAGTGTTATATCGGCCTTTGAAAATATATCGAATGAGTGTGAAAAATGAATGGTTTTTATTTAATAATGATAATTAAATGCAACCCGTGTTACATCTATATTATATTTAAAGCATTTACAAGCATAAATGAATGTGAAGGTTTTAAAATCATGGAGATGTTTCTACAAAATAACTTTATCTTTAAAACAAACTTATGGCCACCTGATGTTCTTATTTTCTGTGATTAATTTCACATTTTAATGATAACTCATTAAAACCCTACTCACATTATAGATCAGACAGTTTATTTTGCTATAGTCGTCTAAATTATCATAAATAAAGACATTAATTTTTTCCCGCTCATTTAAAGATTAAAGTACCTAAGAAGAAACATGCCCCCGTTTTAAAATATTAAAATTAATTGTATACATCGAAGTGTGACCGTTTAAGAGTATTTTGAAGAAGAAGTAAACGCAAACATTGGAATGATAGTTACGTTAAGTTAAGTTAGTTATTCGCAGTCTGAGTGCTACTAGTCTAACGTAAAATATATAAAGTAAAAAAAGGCTTATAACTTTAAATGTTTTGAGTCCTTCACAAAAACAGGGATCTATCAAAACGAAGAGAAATAGGGATTGAATAAATACAACTATTCCTCTATAGTCTATTTTAAGACAACTGTCACCTAGTATTAAGAAGTTGATTATGTTTTTCTATTTTATATAAGAATTCTTAAAAGTTTACTCGTGAAATTGAATTGGATATTATATTATTTTATTGTCTATATAAGACTATCAGAGATATTAATCAAAAATAAATTACTCATCATAATTTTGGTAACTTGCTAAATACTATTTACTGGAAGTATAAGTACAGAAACTAGAAAAAACTATAGACGACATATTAAAAAAACGAAATATTAACTTGTAGATTAAATAACTTTGTTCATTCTATTAATCATTTACTCATTCGTTCAGTATATTTGAATGGGATTGAAAACAAAAACAAAATGTCGCTTCTGACGTTACTTTTATGATATTTCCCACCAATTTTACTTTACTATTTTAATTTCGAAGACAGATATGTTCCTAGCTCATTGTTTGGTCCAAAAGAGTCCTACAAAAAAAAAACAATGGCACTTTTTAAACAGCACCTAAGTTTTACATAGAGACTGACGTGTGACAAGAGCAACACACTTTCTTATGCCTAAAAATAATTTATTACCAAAGAACATTCAGACACTAGGAGATTATTCATTTATTAATCATTTTAACCTTTGACATTGTTACAATGTTATTCATAAAAAAATATTTAATTAAGACCTATAGATATTATGCTTATATTCTACGTTTTGTCATCTTAGAAAGTCTCGTTACATTATAAATAAAAGGCTACACTGCCAGAAGCATTGCAAAATCAAAAGTAAATCCCAGTTATTTGAATGTTTTTCATTAATACCACTTCCGAATTTTAACAGAAACACAGCCCTTTAAAAGATACATTCAAAACCATCTTTTCACCCAGTTAAAGAATAGAATAACAAGTTGTACAACTAAGCGAGTGCTGTCAAGCTAACATAGACGACACAAATCCTACTTAACCATAATAATAATAACATACATACATATATCATGTCAATTGACTATTTAGTTAAAACGAATCGATGTCACTTATAAAAATTACTGTTAAATTATATGTTGCTAATAACGTTTCATTACGATAGGAGATATATTAAAATTGCGTCACTTAAGTATTCTTTGCAGATACTCAAGTAATATCGAACTAACATTTGAGTTGAGAAACAACATCAAATGTGGCTGATATGAAAAAAACATAGATTTCCCACGAAAAGGATATTCATAATTTGATTTGATTAATAATTAAATTGGGTCTATTTTTTTCCATATTGTGGTGATAACACTATAAATATGTCATGTTAACAAGTTGCATCATATTTACCACATTACTTTTAAAATATTAGACAAAAATCACATTCTCATATATTTATTTTCGAACCCAAATGTTAGTTCAATAAAAACTATTATGTATGATCAACATGTCGAAGCCAAATCCCGAGTAACATTTCTAGAACTTGACTCAAACACCTATACGTCTCATACATATCCAAATTGTTAGTCTGATCCGACAGCCCATTTCTACCAGACACAGCTATCTGTGTAAACATGCTAAAAACTCTACGAAACATCGATCTCTTATTCAACTCTATACTCTCTCTACAATTGTGACAATCACAATGTCTACCTAAAACTACCGATTTGGAAGATTCTATGGAAAACGGGTCACTTTTGGCAACACTTTCTCTTATATTTCGTACCGTTTTACACATTGGCACTATTCTTTTACTCATTTCAAAACCACTCTCATTCAAATCCGTATATGTTTCATCAACAGCTTCGGAGGAGCAATTTCTGCGCAAACATTTATTTTCCTCAACCAATATTCCTACCAATCCAGTTACCGACTGCTCGCTTTCAATAGATGTAATACTATTTCTCGCTATCGGAGAAGTTGACACATCCCTAAAATTAACACAAGCCTCACTATTCATTCCATCACACGACCCAAGAGTCCAAAAAGATTCCGACGAAGCTGAAACATCTTTCATTTGTGACAAGGGTTTAAACTCTTCAATACTGCCTACCGACTTCGATCTTTTAGGATTGTAGAGCCATTGGTTAATTTCTTGGTTATCTAGATTGAGGCTTAGTAGTTCTTGCCGAAGGTTTATGTGGGTGTGTCTGCGATTGGGTTTAGGCTGTGGTAGTTGCGGTTGTAGAGGCCATTTTGTTAGCAAATGTTGAGAGAGATCGTCGTGGGAACCCACCCATTCCGACATCAGGCTCTGTAAAGAGCTTGCGAAAACTGCAAGCGAATATTTTATTAGTTTGGTGATTATTTTTACAGTTTAGTGAGTGATTATTGGGTTAGTAGTGTTGGAGTTAGTTAATTCTAGGTTTGAGTAGGAGAATTTGTAGGGGTTTTGGAATAAACGGGTTAAGTAAGGGATGACTGGTAGCATAAAATAAAGCGAGGGTTAATAATAATAAGCAGTTGACTTTTACAAGGGTAGTTAAATTTCCCTAGTATACTACTCACTAAGATCTTTATGTTTTAATTCAATGTATGAATTAATATATATTTCAACGTAAAGAAAAAACAGAACTTAGTTATTGAAAATCGCTAAAATATTCTGAGTACCTACTTTTAATACTTTTTTATACAATAAACTAATTACACTAAATTCGGTGTTTACTTATTGTGAAGGCACAATTTCCCAAATTGAGCAAGGACACGATTGCAAGCTCATGTTCTTCTAAACGGTTTTTTTATATTGGAATAATACTATAAATACTAGGAATATATTTTGGAATTTTATCGAATCCTTAAGTCATCATGTCTCTACGACTCATGGTCTTTACGAAGAGATTAATATCGTTATATCGTGTAATAAACCATGTTTCACCTAACCTACCTACCATCAATCCCCCCCCCCACAAATTCCCCTACTCAACCCAGAAGGTTCTACAAAGTACCTCTTGGAAACGTCTCGCTTGCCCAGAATGGGATACAGCCTTACAGCTTTAATTCAGTTCCAAGGGCCGAAAGAGATCCTCGGAGGCGGCGACCTTCGGCCTTCGATCTTCGTCGTGGCCGCAAACCAAAACCTAACGTTGAAATTAGGACTAACTTAAAATTGGAAATAAAAAAAAATATGGATAGTTTTTTGGGATAAAAAAAATGTGAATTTTTGGGCGGAAAATATATTGAAATAAAAGGGATATAGTAGAAAAGATATATTTTATATTTTATGGTTTTTTTTGTAGATTTTTTAAGTTTATAAAAAATAAGTAATATGGTGAAATAAAAAGTCTTAATTGCAAAAGGAATATTTGAGTAGAAGTAAAGATTCAAATTATGAACAAAATAATAATAATTTTAAGTAAAAAGAAAATCAATTTGAACAAGGACTATACAGTGAGGAGAAAAACGCAGTGATATAACAAGAGGAAACATTCTGAGATTAAATAAAAATAGTGCGGGTAGATAAATAAGTGTGTGCATATTGAAAACTTTTGGCGCAGTTTCAAGCTATTAGAAAAAAAAAATCATGCAACCAGTGAGCTGTGCTTGGTAATTTTTTGATTTAAACAATTCGATCTCTTTCGGCCCTGGTCGCAAAAAAATAAAACTTACATTACTAAACCGTAATTATAAACTTATATACATTAATTTAAGCGTATAAAATCAACACACATGGTTATATTTTTCTGGTTTTAGTCGCTCTATTTAATATTTAAGAAAACGAAAAATATTTAATATATTCCGATTAAACGCTTTCGAAATGGGATAAACACTTAAATATTTATCGGTTACTTAAATATATATAAAAGCGAACGAAAGCTAGAAAAATATAAATTCATATAGGCAACAGTTTTAACTTAAAGCTTATAGATCCCGAAACAAATTAGAAGAATAGACATATTGTACCAGAACCAAAACGGAGACGATAAAAGCTCCCTTTACCAACCTAACACCAAGCAGAATAGTGAAATAATAAATAATAGAAAATGAGAAATGTACGAGTGTTTGCTGTGTAGTGTCGGCTTAGAATAGCACTACCCCATTTCTTCCGGTGGGTGTACTGTACGTAAGAGGCGACTAACGGTATAGGGGCTTATTAAGTGATTTTTGGGCGATGCGGTTGGAGACCCATCACCAACAACCTTTATTTCACCATCTTCTCCCCATGCAACTTCCAAAAGTGGCTGAGGAATTTCTAATTCCTTGGCTCTGGCTACCCCTTCTAGGGATTTATAGCCGTGAGTATATGTATGTATGTAGAAATGTACGATTATTCCCAAAATAATAAAAAAGTGTATAAATAAACCCTTTACGAGTCTCTTCAAATAGAAGTGAAATACAACAAAGTTTTTATCATACCTATGCCTTAAAGGGATAATAGGTTTTCAAAGTCATAGCTTGTATACAAATACAGTTGTGACTTTGGCCGCCATTGTATATTTTTTTATGCATCAATTTTAATTGGCAGACAAGTTCTTTAATAATTTGAAAATAATATTTATTTACGAGACTCACGAGTGCAGTAGTAGTTAGCAAAAATATACTGGCCCCAATGTTTACTAACTTATAATTTGCATTTATACTTGAGCATGAAAAAATTAATACCGCGATGTAAGATATAAAAGAGACGTCGCTAGCGTGCGAGGAAGTCCCCTATTGTTTGCGCTGAGCTGTCGCTTAATTCACGGACTAGAAGTCGCTACACCTTTGTTATAGAAAGTTATTAACGTTTTTAATAGCTTTGTTTTTAGATAAAGGAAATCTCAAATTCAACGTAATGAATAACTAATAATAATTACAAATGACTCCAGCAAACAGTTGAACGCATGTCCCAATCAAGATATATTTTTATTTTTTTCATGCTCAAGTTTAAATGCTGTGTAGTGTCGGCTTAGAATAACACTACCCCTATTCTACCCGTGGGTGATCGTAAGAGGCGGCTAAGGGTATAGGGGCTTTTCAAGTGATTTTTGGGCGATGTGGTTGGAGACTTGTCACCAAAAACATTTATTATTACCATCTTTTCCCCACTCAACTTCTAAGAGTGGCTGAGGAATTTCTCATTCCAAAGCTCTGGCTACCCCTTTTAAGGAATTATAGCCGTGAGAATATGTATGTATGTTTTAATTAACCCAATAACACATTCAGCATCATGTATAATTTAAATGAAGACCAAAGCAAATTGTTTTATGTATTTATACGAAATAATTATGTTCAACATGCTACTAAATATACCAGTTTCACCATACCAAATAAAACATGCAATCATCAAACGCAATACACTGAGCCCGCCGGCCGCCGACATATGTTGGCAATTTTTGCGGCGGTCTATATTTCATACGAAAATTGGACATGATTCATTCAACACAAGCCGCCGGTTGTGTCATCGGGCAATGTCGGCAGCCCGGCGGGCTCAGTGGATATTGTGCTTTACAAATACATTAAAACATGCAAAATTAAAATGTTTTATTATTTCAAAATCTAAACCTCATGCAATAATGTAAAGAAACTCACAACTTCCTGATCCCGCTATTTCTCTTCCACGGGGCATCGTCAGGCTCGGCCGGCAACGGGCCTTGTACTGGCGCCACGTCTTCCTCAGCGGTGGACGTGAGGGATGGACTGCTGTCCGAGCCGCTGAGGATAGTGAGGATTACATTAGTAGGTGAGGATGGTATATGTTCAATCGTAGACTTTTGTTCCGGAGTCTGTTAATAGGTCTTATATTCTGTTTTTTTAAATAAAATAATATTTTTATTTAGCACACATATACAATATCCAATGACATAATTTAAATAAATGGTTTCGCTAAATTTATTTTCTTTTGCTTTTCTAATGCTGGCTTTTGCAAGCGACTTTTTCCATAGATATTATCATACATACATACATACATATACTCACGGCTATAAATCCCTAGAAGGGCTAGCCAGAGCTAACGAATTAGAAATTCCTCAGCCACTTTTGGAAGTTGCGTGGGGAAAAGATGGTAAAATAATGGTTGTTGGTGATAGGTCTACAACCGCATCGCCCAAAGATCCCTTAAAAAGCCCCAATACCGTTACTCGCCTCTTACGTACACCCACCGGAAGAAAAGGGGTGGTGCTATTCTAAGCCGACACTACACAGCAAACAAAAATAACAAAGATATTATATTCAGTGAAGATTATCTTATAATTTGATATGCATCATAGTATTTTCCTAGATATAAAAGTACTTGTACTGGCGCCACGTTTTCCTCAGCGGTGGACGTGAGGGATGGACTGCTGTCCGAGCCGCTGAGAGTAGTGAGGATTACATTAGTAGGGTGTTAGTTGCCGTGTAGCGCTGGCTTAGAATGTCATAACCCCTTTCTACCCACTGGTGTTCAAGGAGCCGACTAAGGATATGGGGCTTGAGGAAGGCATATGTTCAATAGTAGATTTCTGTTCCGGACTCGGTTGAACATTGTTAGATTAGTATGGTATATGTTGAAAAACAAAAGTCTCAAAAGAATTTGCCATGTAGTGCCGGCTTAGAATGTCGCTACCCCTTTCTGCCCACGGGTGTCGTAAGAGGCGACTAAGGGTATTGGGGCTTTTTATTGGATTTTTGGGCGATGCGGCTGGAGACCCATCACCAAAAACCTTTATTTTGACCATCTTTTCTCTACTAACATTTCCAAAAGTGGCTGAGGAATTTATAATTCCTTAGCTCTGGTTACCCCTTCTAGGGAAATATAGCCGTGAGTATATATGTATGTACAAAAGTCTCGAGCAAAAGTGACTATTACTTGTTCGGGAGTCTGTTAATAATTTTTGATTCTGTTTTTTAAATAACTAATTAATCAAATGGAATCATATGTTTTTCGGGGTTATAAACTCTTCTAGGTTCAAATATCTGTAATATTATGCCTGTACTTTTTTAAGCTGGGGCGGTTAAATAGTTTATTGTAAGCAAATATTTAAAAATATCTAATGTAGTTAAGTTAGTTAATTAAGACCTTCTCAATGAAGTCGCGAAAAGCTCGATCTCTGCCGACATATCTGTGTAAGACATGTATGCAACAAGTCCAATAACATTTACCTGTCATGACTAATTGGCTGTGGCTCCACAATCCTCATGCTCTCGATGATTTCCTCAGCCCGACTCAGCTTCATCTTCAGTTCGTTCCTCTCGTGTAAAATTGCCCGAAGTTCCCTTACGCTGAAAGTTGGTCTTGAGGATTGCTCTGAATCTTCTCCGTCGGTTGCTCCGGCACCGCAGGATATGCATTTCTGATTGGAAAAAATATGTCTATTTAGTGCAATAAATGAGTGATAAAGTATCTTGGTTCAAGATGATTAATTGTAAGTTTTAGTTCAAATATCAATATTTTTTATCTATTATTAACACAAATGATTTATGTCGTGTGGTATAACTTTATTGAAATATAAAGTACACAAATTAAGTTTCGTACTCCCTAATAAAAGGGGAAAGCCCTGTTTAGGATAAGTATACTTAGGATAAGCATTTTGGTCAACCCATAAAGTTGGTTCACAAACATTTCAGCTTCTTAAAAAACATGTTTATAAACTAGAAGTAATAAAAATAAATAGTCGAAAAGAAAAATAATGAGTATGATTATGAATTGACTGTATAAATTACTTTAGAAGCCGATGTATGAGGACAGCCCAGGACTACTCGTTGTGAAGATTTTTGGAAGAAGCCTATGATGCCTACAGGCTGATGATGATGTTAAGGAGGAAGTACTCGTCATAAAAAAGGTGTTGCATATAATAATAATAATAATAAAACTCTTTATTGCACATTACAAAAAAACAACAATTACAAAAAAAAGATCGGTACAAAAGCCAAAGTACAACTGGCGGTCTTATCACTAAGAGCGATCTCTTCCAGACAACCTCTTCCAGACTTCCATACATAGACCTATTTATAAATTACCGACGACACGTGCTAATTCAAAACATTTTATGGAAGGAATTTAATCTGTAAGTGTCGGCTTAGAATAGCACTACTCCATTTCTTCCGGTGGGTAAGAGAGGCGAGTAAGGGTGTGGGGCTTTTTAAGTGGTATTTCTGCGATGTAGCCGGAGACCCATCTCCAACTTTATTTCTACTATCTTGTTCCCTATCATTGTTGAGATTTATGGCCGTGAGTATATGTATTTATGTATGTACTAGCTGACCCGACAGACTTCGTACTGTCAAATTTGCTTATGACAAAGCTTAAGGCGTTTTTTCCGGTAATATTAGTTCAATCAGGCGTGAATATTATATTGGTTAAATTTTTCCAGGATAAAAAGTATCCTATGTTACAATTTGGGTCACTATCTAGCATTCTGCCAAATTTCATTCATATACATTATGTACTTGAGGAGCCTTTTTGCCTCAAACACACAAACATCCAAACATCTAAACTATCACATTTATAATTTTAATAGGATGTTTAAAACTCATAAATCTGTAATCTTATACCTTATTATCAGCCTGTTGTAAAGTGACGATATCTCTCTGTTGTGATTGCACTATGGCCGTGAGCTCGGTGCGCTCCTCACAAACTAGGCGCAACTGGAATGAAAAATTTATAATAATTACTCAAGAACTTGTAATAAGATTATAGTTTGTGCATCATAGGATGAGTTCTGAGACAGGCGGTTTTTTTAACATGGGTATGGAAGGTTCAAAACGGCTTCAAACTCAAGAATTAAGATGCAAAATATGATATTAATATATAAGATATATGAGAAAATGCTTACAAGATTCATTTTTCTATAAAAAAATAAATTAAAAAAAATCATAACATAATATAAACAATAATAAATCTATGCCACAGCGAAAGAGGCAAAACGAGACAGAGTGAGCAAGTCAAAAATATTTACTACGATTAATGATTGAGTCATCAATACATCTTTGAAAAAGTACCAGGGCAACAGAAATAATTAGGATATACCCACTCCAAAAAGTGAAAAATAGAACAATTGTGTGGCACATGGTCTCTTATTTGAACCCTTGACCTCAAGTACAAGTAGCTGAACGGTTAAGCGTTCGCCCAGCGCTGCGAGCTTGCATCTACATTACTTCAATTAACTAATTACATTCTTTTAATAAGAAATCGGTATGTCAAAACTTCGATTTTCATCTTTTAGTCTTATTTTTACGCATGTCTACTTTACTACCCTAGTTTTTAAAGCAGAATTATGAAGTTTTTAAAAATGGTATTCAATAATCCATATATTCGTTATCGAAAGACAGATTTTCAGGGTTATACCTGAATTGCCTTGTAGTGCCGGCTTAGAATGTCGCTACCCCTTTCTACCCACGGGTGTCGTAAGAGGCGACTAAGGGTATTGGGGTTTTTTATTGGATTTTTGGGCGATGCGGTTGGAGACCCATCACCAACAACCTTCATCTCACCATCTTTTCCCCACTCGACTTTCCATTCCTGGGATTAATAGCCGTGAGTATATGTATGTATGTATCGGTAAAACATACCTGATTTTGCTGTTGCTTATGTTTCCGACGGAGCTCACGAGTCACTTGTGCCAACTTCTCCACTTGACCGGTTAACTGAAATATTATAATATTAAATTTTAGACTTCATATCTCAAACATATATGCCATTGGGGATACACAAAGGCGTTGCAAAGGTACTCATACTTCTGAACATCACGTGACATTATTATCACCTGGTGTTCACGGTAACTACGTGTTGCTTAGAAACTGCGATAGGAAGACCACCTATCACGTGAGTAGACTGTCTATATATGGCCATCTTTTTTATAGAATGTTCGGTTCAGACCCATAATTACACAGGTAAACATACGTTAATAATACTTTGTTGTTAAAGTAAAGCAAAACGGCTTATTATTACATTACTTCAGTTTTTTCGACAGTCATTTTATATCAAAAAGTTTAATTTGTATATTTTTTTGTGAAAACATTTCTTTTGTAAATATTTCTTTCGTGATGTGCAATTCGCAGTCTTTCTTCTCTATTCTACGCCCTTCCACTTGTCATAGACAAAGAGATTTTTATCTTATCCAATCAATTAATAAAGCTTGAGCTCTTTTCATATTTCATATTATGTATAATAAAATACCTGAGGACATTTAAATTTATCAGAAACAAAATTCAAAGCAGTAGTTAAAAGAAATCTTGTTAAAAGGATTACATTAATGATGAAGTGGCTTGGTGTCATCAGGGCTCTGTGCAGGATGTTTCCGGGCTAACACCAAAATTGTAATGGACGTAAAAAAAGATGTGTGTTGACGAGTTTCTTATGGGTTCTTCTCTCAACAAAACACCTTCCAAATCAAAAGTAAACTTAGTATTAAGTTGAAATTTGACTTTCAAAAAACCAAGATTTATCTTTTTACTTTGGAATAAATAATTATTTTATTTTTATATTGTTTACACTTAATTGCTGATGGTAAAGTTAATTAAGGCCTCATTTATCTAATAAATCAATGAATCAACATAGTTTGTTGATTATGAAATTAATTCTTATCAATGTAGATTGATTAAATCAAACTTAAATGGGGTATTTTATTATTGTGTAACTATGAGTTGCTACGCCATTATTATCTATATCATAATCATAGATCGGATAATCGGATGCATATTTACCTAAAGTTGACCGGCGGCTTAGTATGGAAAGCACTTCTTTATCGTAAAGATTTCGGGATTTCGGAATTGATGCATTTAATGTTCGGAATATAGAATTAAATGTTTTATTGTATTATGAATTATGATGTTCGAAGCTTAGTAGCTAGTTATTTTACAAAAAAATATATATAAATTAATATTTAAAATTTGATAGGTAGGTAACCAACTAACTCGTAAATTCGTAATTTGTTTTATATACGATTAGTTCAAAATCCCTGATTTTTTTCGAATCCCGTCATTGAAAAAGACAATTCCGAAAAAAGAAGCCGTCTCCATATTTTCTTAGCCAAAAAATAAGTTTAGGTAAATATGCATCCGATTATCCGATCTATGATCATAATCTATATATGTGAAACTGAAAAAACTTAGAATCCTTTTTTACGTAAGTTGCGCCAATAGAAGAGTATGGAATTTCTAACACTAAAAGTTTAAACACGGCTATCAATTCCAAAAACGAGTAGCCAGAGCCTCGAAATTAATGATTCCTCAGCCCCTTTTGAAAGCTACTTGGGCAAAAGTTAGTAAAAATTATTTATCGTTAAAACGCATATAAAGCCCCAATACCCTTTAGTCACTTCTTACCAACATCCACAGCTAATTATCATACAGTTTATGCCAAGAAAAAATAAATGTTTTATTTTTTTTTCTCTCCAAGTACATTAAGTTGGCAAGAAAAGAACACCGACATTAACGTAACCTGGTGTTTCGAGAACCCACATTATGCTTGGTCAGTGCACTTTCGCGATATGGGGCAGGGCTAGCACCGCTTTTGTAAGAATTCACTATTACATGGTTAAGTGTATATTTCCTCACGATGTTTTTCCTCACCGTTAACAGCCATGATAAATTAACTACACATTTGACTTTAGAAAAGATACATTGGTTTTGAACACACGCCTCTCTGCATGAGAGGCGGTTGACCCTCCCACTGATCTATAACTTCTGTTTCTATATCCTTCCCACTTAAGTAAATACATAAAATTTAAATATAGTGTAAAAATAAGTCCTAAAATAAATAAAAAAGTTTTGCCACCTACGCTACCAAACTTTTTATCCAATCTGATAATAGATAATATCACAGCATAGATAAAAAACACCTACTGTATTCAGATACCGCTAATTATCCTGACTGACATGGTCGGTTGTCACGATCGCATGTTAACGTTATGTCATGTAGTTTAATGGATCGTAGCGTGATTTTGCTTTACTTATTTACTTACACTCACGCTTTTTGTTTGGGCAGATACTATAGATATCGGCTTAGTTTTATCTTGACCAAGCTACCTTGTTTCACTCTTAACACAATTGTTTTTCTTAATATATATAAGGGGCAAAACTGAATAACTTGGAATCAACGCACAACCGAAGGTACTGTTCCTAAAATTTAAATCTTGACCAATCACACATTTTATCATGAGAGTAAGCTCTTAGAAGGAATGTTAAAATTATAATATTACTTTACGATTCTTTTTCCTGATGGTATATGTAGCGGTGAGGAAAAATTATCCCTAAAGTGGTCGAAGAAGGAGTATAGTTTATATGAAAACTTTCTTATTTCTGTACCAAGAACTTGGTTTGTTTTAGTTCTGTGGCGACCGCTAGACGGCGAACTCACTCGCACACTAGCAGCGTCATAAAAATCGTACATCGTGGTATCGAAATGTTTCTCTAGCTAAACATAAATACAAATTCTAAGTTGGTACACAGCAGGGTGTACTGGCCAGTATATCTTTGCTGTTCCCAAAGTTCTTTTTTCTTTTTCATTTCACTAAAGTATAGTAACCCACACTATCCACCATCTGCTGTTTCTCTAGCAACTGCAACTCCTGTCTCCGCAGAGTGGCTCTCTTCCATGTCATGTATGATTTGGCCTTAAAATATTAATAGATAGATAGAAGATGCTGTCAACTCACATTGTCCACCATCTGCTGTTTCTCTTGCAATTGCAACTCCTGTCTCCGTAGAGTGGCGCGTTGTTTCTCGGCCGTGCTCGCGAGACGAGATAGCACTTCTTGGTCGTGCTCGCGGGCAGGCGATGGGGGGGCTGTCGTGCCTGTATGAATAAATAAATTATAAATAACATAACATAAACGTTCACGCCGAATATCCCCGAAGGGGTTGGCAGAGGTAAAACTTCTGTCTATCACGTGGCATCACCTAGTGTTCAGAGTACCCACGTTCTTGGACAGTGTACTCACGTGATAGGGGGCAGGCCTATCGTCGTTTTGTCCAAATAAACTGTGACATGACTAAGTAAAACTAAGCCATGTTGGTTTTCTCACCTTGTTTTCCCTCGCCGTTAACAACCGTGATAAATTAACCAAACATATGTCTTTATAAAAGACAAATTGGTGTAGGGCCGACCTGGGATTTGAACAATAGTCGTCTGCACGATAAGCGGTGGTTTACCCACACTGAGCTATCGCGTTAATTACACAGAACAAATTTGTGGTTTGGGGATACTAACTCTATGATATATTTAATACTACATGATACACATATAAATCAGACGAAGTCTAAAAAACCATAACTTATATTCATCACATAATAGTAGGTATCAGCGGGATTTGAACCTGCGCAACCGGACCCGTAAGCTAATCACCTATACACTACGCAACAGACGTTGGCAAATGTGTTTATGGTATTGTATAACTAAGTTCTTTTTATACTGTATAATGAATAAAATAGAATAGAACAACCATGTAAGAGGCGTGGGTTCGATCCCTGAGCCTGCACCAATGACTCTTTTATAAAGTCCTGTGTTGAGTTAATTTATCATGGTTGTTAATACCTATTATTTGTAGTTTTAAGGGCATATTAAGTTTAAGGGTTAAAAAGGTTGGCGTCCGAAGTATGAAGAATAAAAGAGCATGTATGAAAAGATTGATGGATGTAAACGAAGCTAGTGAGGTTTGTCAGGATCGTACGAAGTGGCGATCGATAGTCTCTGCCTACCCCGATGGAAATTAATGGCGTGAGTATATATATGTATGTATGTTAAGGGCATATCTATCACGTGAGGATACGGCCCAAGCAAAACGTGGTTACTCTGATCACCGGTTAACAATAATGTCAAGTGATGTTCGATGTATTAGTACCTCTGTCGCAGGCGGATTTAATAAGTTTTACATTACGGCTAGGCGTTTCCTAAAACAGCGCCGTTTTGTAATGCGGCGGTTCAAGCATTAGCCGGATTGTTATTGCGATACAATCTTCAATAAGGCAGCCCACGTTTAGCCGCATCGTACTAATACTCGGGTGCGCTTTTTCTTACACAACTTTTTAACTCCCATTATCGGAGGTTCGAAAATATTTCACATAACATTTAAAATCATGATGATTAGTCTTCATAAACAATTGAAGTTCTGCTTGGGTGGGTCGGGGGACGAAAGCCCCCTGCAACTTTAGGTCACATTGAGCTAGGTTAGGTTAGATTATGTATAAAACGAGCGGGCGAAGCGCAGCGGAGCGAGCACCTTTGATGCATTATCTGTATTGAAATTATTTCTCAAAGTCATTGTTCACAAATTCACTCAAAACTTCACAATTTAACAACCCACTCGCCATTGATGTTGTTATGTCAGGTAGCGCTACGAGTGACTTAATCGGAACTACAAACTTTCAAAGTGGCGGCTAATCTCTCGCTTTCATACATTATGGCTAGCCGTGTTGAATGACATATGGCGCCGAATGCAAACCGGCGGTTTTATATCTAGCCGCATTCAATCCGGCTAATGCTTGAACCGCCGCATTACAAAACGGCGCTGTTTTGGAAAACGGCTAGCCGTAATGTAAAACGGCGGATTATACAATCCGCCTGCGACACCTCTACCACTCCTTCCGGGATATAAAGCGTGAACGTTTGAGTCTTCAGTTGAAAGAATAGGGGAGACAATTACGGACGTAGAATACTTCATCGTTATCAGACTACAAGTGAGTGCAGTATCGTAGGTAATATGGAAATTATATTAGAATTTTTATCACCTATTTATCAGTCACAACGATCAATCAGAATGATTGTAACTTTACCCATTTTTTTAATATATTAGAAAACTCGTTTTTGCACATTAAATTTTAACATATTAAAGTAATATTGCCGTTAGAGACAAGTAAGATGGACGGTCATATCACTTATCGCGATCTCTTCCAGAACACTTAGGATGATACGGACAAATGGCATGAACATTGTACATACATACATACATACATATTCTCACGCCGTTAGTTCCCATTGGGGTAGGCAGAGACTATCGATCGCCACTTTGTACGATCCTGGCAAACCTCACTAGCTTCATTCACATCCATCAATCTTTTCAAAGGCAGGTGTCCGAAGTACGAAGAATAAAAGAGCATGTATGAACATTGTATTGTTTAAATAATTTCTTTTATCTGTTTATAACTATAAAGAGAAAAAACATTGCCTGGTCCAGTATTTTAGGTCTAAATTACACATATAGTAACGACCACAAATCCCAATAAAGATTAGCCAGATCTCAGAAGGTAGTGAAATAAAGTACCGTATGAAGTACTTTAGACCTTTCAAATCTTTTAAAGGCATTTTAATAATTAATAATTGAATTTAACTCATTCGTGAGTGAGTAAATAATAAGGCGTGAATATATAAATTACCGTGTAGTGCCGGCTTAGAATGTCGCTACCCCATTTCTACCCACGGGTGTCGTAAGAGGCAACTACGGGTATTGGGGCTTTTTATTGGATTTTTGGGCGATGCGGTTGGAGACCCATCACCAAAAACCTTTATTTTACCGCCTTTTTCCCACTCAACTTCCAAAAGTGGCTGAGGAATTTATAATTCCTTAGCTCTGGCTACCCCTTCAAGGGAATTATAGCCGTGAGTATATGCATGTGTGCATGCATGCATTTAAATTACCGTCAGTCGGCGTGTTCAATGTCCGTCGAAGCCTCTTATTCTCGTCCTGTAGCCGCGACACCGCCGTCACCAGGTCGGCGGATTCCGTCCGCCATTGCTCCTCTATGGCTTCTATTTCCTGCAATTAATTGTACATGTAATGTGGATGGTAGTGTTAGTAGAGGATGATTGTAGAAGACATATTTTGAGGAAATAGAGAATAAAATAGTAGGCGTCCGTAGTATAAAGAATAAAAAGGAAGGTATGAAATGATAGATGTAAATGAAGATTGTGAGGTTTGCCAGGATCATACGAATTGGCGCTCGTCTCTGCCTACCTCAATGGAAATAGCGTGAGTATATTATGTATGTAATTATAAATTAATTAAATCAAACTCTAGTTTTTAAAGTGGCGAACGATAGTCTACAACAAGTCCAATGGGAACTAATCGCGTAAGAATATGTACGTATGTAATTATAAATATATTAATTCAAATTCCTAACTTTAAAATAATAACTGTGTGTGTGGCTTTAGCACTAACTAATGCAATGATAACTAAAGTCTAATGACAGTATACCTACATACCTAAAAATAAATAGAGTTCAATCCTTCACAATAGGTCCAGTAAAACGATCATCAATGACACTATGCTATTCTTACTTACTGCCACTCACAAGCCTATGTTAGGAGATAGTTTTCTTACACATTGCATTTAAAGAATATAATTAAATATCTCCTTATTGCACACCAAGATATTCAATACTTGCAAAAAATAAAACTATTTTAATATGAACTTCAATTGGCGGTCTTATCACTAATAGCGATCTCTTCCAGACAACCTTTGCATGGTAAGATCAATAAAATGAAGATCAACGAGGTAGGGACCAAAACATAGTCAACAAGTAAAATGCTAATGACTAAATGAAGACTTACTAATATCTAGTAATAACTGATTAATGTATGCGAGTCAGGTTTGTCACAACCGTACGTGGCAATCAATAGACTGCCCAATCAAATTCAAATGAACAGCGTGAATATAGGCCTTTGAATATCATTCAAACATACATACATATACTCACGTCTATAAATCCCTAGAAGGGGTAGCCAGAGCTAAAGAATTAGAAATTCCTCAGCCACTTTTGGAAAGTTGAGTGGGGAAAAGATGGTGAAATAAAGGTTGTTGGTGATGGGTCTCCAACCGCATCGCCTAAAAATCTCTTAAAAGACCCCACACCGTAAGTCGCCTCTTACGTACACCCACCGGAAGAAATGTGGTAGTGCTATTTTAAGCCGACACTACACAGCAATTTCAATCAAAGTTATTTTTATTACAAATTATTGGCATGCCATTGAGTTAATGACGTTCCATGATTTCTATTCAATGCAAAACTCGGTGAATATTTACGCTGAGTCAGTCAATTAGTAAAACGCGTCATGAACATCTGTTAAATATCGATGAAAAGATTAAAATAAACTTAGACCGTTATAAAGATGCATAACAGCATCAGTTTAACCTAAATGCTGTGTAGTGTCGGCTTAGAATATCACTACCCCATTTCTACCAATGGGTGTACGTAAGAGGCGACTAACGGTATTGGGGATTTTAAGGGATTTTTGGACGATGCGGTTGGAGACCCATCACCAACTACCATTACTTTACCATTTTTTCCCGCCTCAACTTTCCAAAAGTGGCTGAGGAATTTCTAATTTAGCTCTGGCTACCCCATCTAGGGATTTATAGCCGTGAGTATATGCATAATATGTATTTATTACTAATAAAATTGTTGACATGCCATTGAGCTAATGACGTTTCATGATTTCTATTCAATACAAAACTCGGTGAATATTTACGCTGAGTCAGTCAATTAGTAAAACGCGTCATAACAATAATAGAATAGCGATGATAAGATTAAAATATACTTAAACCGTTATAAAGATGCATAACAGCCAGCATCAGTTTAACCTAAATGTAGGGGTAGATAGGACATACATATACTATTCTTATTTACGAAAACGTGTTACAAAAATAAAATAAATTCCTGTAGTGCTGGCTTAGAATGTCACTACCCCTTTCTACCCACGGATGTCGTAAGAGGCGACTAAGGGTATGGGGCTTTTTAAGTGGTTCTTGGGCGATGCGGTTGAAGACCCATCACCATCAATAATTTACATCTTCCATAATAATAATAACATAAACGTTCACGCCGAATATCCCCGAAGGGGTTGGCAGATGTACTAATACTTCTGAACATCACGTGACTTTGTCACCTGGTGTTCAGAGTACCCACGTTTTGCATGGACAGTGTACTCACATCTTCCATCTTGTCCCCTATTAACTTCCAAATGTGGCTGAGGAGTTTCTAGCTCTAAAGCTCTGGCTACCCCTTTTGGGATTTATAGCCGTGAGTAAATGTATGTATGTGACACAAAAAAGAGAATACATTTAAACCAAACCAGCATCCAAAGATTAAAAAAAAATAAGCTCACTGTAGGAATATAATATGAGAAAAATGGCGATGCAAAATATGTAAAGATAGATCGTCCCGGTAGCATTAACATCGCCTTATTGAGACTAAACGGCCCAAAATATCGCTTAGAAATGTTATCTAAAAAGGAAAACCGATTACCCCCAGTGCATTGAACTCATTAATAGAATTACAAGTATATTTATTTCTCAACATAAAATGTTATTGTCTGTTTCATTATCATTGCGGTCAAGGCTTAGCAGCAATCGATGCGATTTAATGATTTGAATTATAAGTCTGTCGAATAACTGCATTTATTGAAAATTTAATTATAAAATAAGCCCACATTGGTAGGTGTGGGTAGGCCTCCCACAAGGTGGACCAACGACTTGGTCAAGGTCGCGGGAAGCCGATGGATGAGGGGAGCACAGGACCGGTCGTTGTGGAGATCTTTGGGGGAGGCCTATGTCCAGCAATGGAAGAGTATGCAAGATGGTTTTCAATATCGCCCTTGCATACGGGAGTTATTATAATACTTCTCGGGTTTTTGTTTACTTTACGATAGTGGTGTAGTACCGAATAGTAAAGAAGTCAGAATTATGTACTTATTGATTTCATTCTTATGAATGAAATTTCGCATGGGTATGTTGTTTTAAACTGACACATTCGGTCACTACTAACACGCTACGGCATTTAACGTGATGTTATAAAACTGTGTTGCTCCTTAAACTTATAGCATTTTGTGAGTAAAAGAATTTTAAAATTGGTAGAGTGGCTTTGAAAGCTATGCATTCCTCCGCATATTGGGCCCCCAGAGAAAATATTCACCCTTTGCTACCCACCCCTGCCGCCCCCAAAAAAACTGAAGAGTAAAGGAATATTTGTGTTAGAGAGTAAAATGATAGATAGTGCACTTGTGAGAGTGTTAAGGTCCTGCCAATCTATCTAAAATGAAATGGACTAGGTTCAATTACTTTCAATGGAGGAGGTTAGAAATAGCTATACGGCTTATTTTTGGTTAACGTGTTTTTCTACCTTTAAGTTAAGGGCAAAAATTATGATGAAACCCCACATGGGTGAAATAACACTAAACTTATATTGTTTTGAAGTCAGATGACATGTGTGATAGTATATGGTTTCACTAAAACATATGTTAGACGCATCAGTAACAGTTTCATTATCAAATGCTTAGTAAGTAAAATGAAATAACTAAATGGGTATTGTATATCTTCGCAGTCCGGCTAGCACGAGCGCTAAGTATGTGCGTAAGAGATGGCTGCTTTATCCCACGCAATAACTAGTTTAAATTAAACACCGCTCGTGCTAGCCGGGCTGGAGGCCTAGTACGAGCGTTGTTTTATCGTCACGATATCGGTTAGAATGAGATGACAGTATACGATACTAAGTAGGTGCGTAAGAAATGGCTGTTTCATACTAGTAGTAGTAGTACTAGCTATAGAGGTGTCTGTACTTGATAAAAGTGATAATTTGCTATGTAATATAGAGAGAATATGTGAAACTTCTTTGATGCGGTGTAAAAAACAATGAGGTAAAAATAGAATGGGTAATTTTTAGATAGTTTGGTTCATGGAGAGTATGAAAGTAAATGGGCGAAAGAGATAATAAAAGTATACAGACGATGTGGACGGTACTGTCAGTGGAGAACGACTGAGTAAGACACATTTAGATCTTATAGAGCATGTGCTATAAACGTAGGCTTCGGAAGTATTATAATTAAAAGGGCAAGTGTGAAATTATTGATGAATGTAAACGAAGCGCGATTAGATTTGCAATCACTGCCAATGCTAATAGAAATGCATGGCGTGATTATATTATTTTTAAAACGTGAAGCAAAAACTTTGTCATCTTTTATAGCGCGGACGAAGAAGAATGAAATTTCCCACAGTTAGAGTTTATAATTATACAGAGTGCATGATATTTTTTAGTAGTTATTATTATGGACAATAAGAATATTAAATCAATAAAACAATCATCATAAAGAATTATTTATTGTTATAAGTCTGTGGTCCTTTTCAGGGAAAAGAGAATCAGAAACGGCTAAGAAATTGGTGATTCTGAAGCTCCACTACCATTAATTGAGTATAATATAATAATGAGTAAAGGCAGGTAGCTAAATCATAATAAAGCACAAAAAATAAATCCACCAAAACCATCCCCAGACTTCATGACATCAAGTAAACATCGGCAACGTAATAAATCTTGCCGAGCGGACGAATGCAAACAACCCTAATTGGAGTTGGCCGCGTGGGCGGACCTCGGTACCGACAACCCTTAGCGGCAAGCGAGCGACATTATTAAATACTTTATAAGGCTACAGTACAGAAGGCCGGGATTTGGAAGGTAAAATTGCTTAACTATTGAAGGAAAGATAGTAAAACATACATATATTCAGTCGCCATTGGGATACGCAGAGACTATCGATTGCCACTTTGTATGATCCTGACAAACCTCTCTGGCTTCGTTTACATTCATCAATCTTTTCATACATGCTCTTTCTAGTAAAACAGCGGGATAATATTTCATTGGATAATAGAGTCGCCAAAAAATAGGTGGTTTAATTTTAAGCACTCATGTATAGAATAGAATAGAATAGAAAACTCTTTATTGTACATCAAATATGGAAGAACAATTACAAATACACAGAATGAATTAACAAAAGTACAATTGGCGGTCTTATCACTAAAAGCGATCTCTTCCAGACAACCTTTGAATGGAGAGGTCAATAAATTAGAGTCATGTGAGATAGATGTACAACAACATGGTGAAACTGATGACTATGCGTTAATTTGCTTAAACAATACAACAATCCAGTCATACTTAAATCTAGTTATAAAATAATAAACTATTAACAAACATATAAATACTATGATACAATAAATTAAAACTACATACAAATATTATGATACATATTTTTATTTATATACTTAATATATATAATTTAATTTGCAACAGTATTATAGCGTTTCAGTGAGGTAGTGCTTTTTTACCATATCCTTGAAAATAGATTGGGACCTATACATATGATCCCAAAAGGGATGAATAATAAAAAGTAGCAAAACGAAAACAACCAAACCTTTCCCCAGACTTCATCACATCAAGTGAACATCGACAACGTAATAAATCTTGCCGAGCGGACGAATCTAAACAACCCTGATTGGAGTTAGCCGCGTGGGCGGATCTCGGGTACAGAAATCCCTGGTTACAAGCGAGCGACATTATTAAAAACTTTATAAAGTAGGTACTCACGGTTTTCATCTAATAAGGGTAGTCAGAGTCAGACTCATACAATCCTGAGGTCATAAAAGAAAGAATAAAATTGTTTAGGGCAAGGAGATTACAAAGTGGCGATCGATAGTATTTGCCTGCCCCAATGGCAAATAATGGTGTGAGTATATTTATGTATGTAAATATAACAACTAAATTGAAAATTTCCTCCTGCCATTAATATTCCTTTTCCTTTCCAATATAATAAGCAACAAGACCAGTTTTAATTGAGTTAACGGCGTTTAACTTTAACTCAAAGGATTAAAAAGTCTCACGGCTCGAAAGACTAATAATCTCGAGTTACGCAAAATTATTCAAGTATCGAATTAACTTATTCCGAAAAAGATAGCGGCTTTAGTCTTACAGTACGAGTAGCACTATTTGTTAGTTTACAATCATTCACTCTCCCCAATTACAGTTTTAGAAAACATTGCATCTCGTACATTTTTAGGGTATTGCCATAGGTATTGTATAGTATGAGAATATGTATGTCGCAGTGAACATACATATAAAATTATTCTAGTCACGCCCAGACCTTATGACTCAAAACTATAGTCGTATCCAAAGTCGTCGTCACCTGCAATATAAAAACAACAGGTACCCGTCTGACTGATCACAGTTCAAGGTCACGCGATTGCCATCGAGTGACGTCATGCGGATAGTCAACATCGTTTACATGCTTCATACGTTTTCGAATAAAGTTTATTGGATGCGTTCAGTTTATAGCGTCGTATTCGGACAGTAATACCGTTTATGCTACTTTCTAAATTAGGATTTGGTAAATTGTTTTTCAGCAATTTACGCCGATGGATAGACATTTGTAAGCGTTATAAGCTCATATTGTGATGCAGCTTAAATATTTAAAAATAACTGCTAGACTTATTTTACAATTGGTATCATCACGGAATATCTTACAGTACCTAAATTTAACAAAATGTCAACGTATAACAGGGAATTTCAATTTTTAAAATAAATACTAAAACATCCAAATTTTACAGTAAACGAATAAAAAATCTGCCTTCGAGCGATATAAGGCGTGAACTTTGGGGACTTTCAGTTTCAAAACCGAACAATTATTGAAGTAGAATCTAGAGCAAACCAGCAAGCAAAAATGTTAAACGGACCTATTTTTATACATTCACCCCAACCCGTGCAAGAATAATAAGCACAAGCAAAACAATTTCCCGGCATTTATTTGACAGATTATATAACATTCGCAAGCTTTGTTCTATGTTCCATTATTAAATAGGATCGCATTATTTTTACGACGCTGACATTTAGAAAATGCTGCAACCTTTTTGGATAAATGTCATATTTATTGGCGCGAAAAGTATTGGGCGGGAACAATACTGTATTTATTTATGGTATATAAACAGTGCAAGCATATATCGTATACCTTTTTCTTTTTGCTTTAAGCTTGCAAAAGTCTATCTATACTATTATCATAAAGATGTTGGATTTGTAATGTTAATTATTTGCTAGTAAGGGCTATTCTTCTGAAAGACATGCGTCGGTTCGAACCCCGAGTCGTGTCTACACGAATATATCTTTTCTAAAATCATATGTGTATTAATTTATCACGGTTAACTGTGAGAGAAAACATCGTGAGGAAACCCACACGGCTGAGCCGTGCTTAGTCATTTGGCAGTGTATTCGTACATAACGACGATATGCCTGCCCTCTATCACGTGAGTACACTGTCCAAGCAAGACGTGGGTACTCTGAACACCAGGTGACAATGTCATGTGATGACCAGAAGTATTAGTAGTCCTTCTGCCAATCCCTTCTGGGGTGACGGCGTGAACGTTTGAGTTTGGGAATTTATGACCATTGACTTTTATAATTATACTCATTAACTTTACATACATAGATACATATACTCACGGCTATAAATCCCTATAAGGGGTAGCCAGAGCTAAGAAATTAGAAATTCCTCAGCCACTTTTGGAAGTTGCGTGGGGAAAAGATGGTGAAATAAGGGTTGTTGGTGATGCGTCTCCAACCGCATCGCCCAAAAATCCTTTAAAAGCCCCAATACCGTTAGTCGCCTCTTACGTACACCCACCGGTAGAAATGGGGTAGTGCTATTCTAAGCCGACACTACACAGCACAAACTCATTAACTTTAATTTTAGGAAAAGATTTGATGCAGAAATCAAATCCCAAACCATCTTAATCCAATGCTGAGAGCAAAAGCTAATGAAGCGTCCTAAACTAACATCTTGTAATCGATAGCGGATATAATCGGTTGCATTTGTTTAATCACGCGAGAAACGGAAACCAGTTTATTGTTGAAAATTCATGTTTTAAACTCGACAATTTTTCTTTACATATCAGCGATCGAATTTGTCTGTCCCACTGAAATCAAATAGCACGACTCAAACTCAAACGTTCACGCCGTATATCCCGAAGGGGTTGGCAGAGGTACTAATACTTCTGAACATCATGTGACATTGTCACCTGGTGTTCAGAGTGCCTACGTTTTGCTTGGAGAGTGTATTCATGTCATAGGGGCCAGGCCTACCGCCGTTTCTTCACGAATACACTGTCACATGACAAAGTACAACTTCATCATGTGGGTTTCCTTACGACGTTTTCCCTCACAGTTAACAACCACGATAAATTTACCACACATATGTCTTTAGAGAGAGAAATTGGTGTAGACCCCGACCTCGTACCACATAGTAAAATCCAGACCAATTCAGCGGAACGACCGTTTGGCGCACTTTTAGAGTAAACCTTAGCGTATACGTCCACTTTAAATTATACACAATAAGTTACCCTTGTAATGACAGTAGAAGCAATTTTTTCGAGCACATCAATTGAGAAAAATTACCTTCATATATATCAAAGTCACAGGATGTGAAGACCAATCATGGCTGATAAAACAGCAGATAATCTCACTTTTCACCGGTCAGTTATCGTAAGATTAAAACAATGAGAACTTTCATATAAACATTCAACCTTCAAAATGGCATCATGTCACTGCTCCCAATTAATGGTCTACAGTTTAATACGATAATGGGTCATGCCACAACAATATCGCAAATTGAATCGATGAGTGAATCCCTCGGGGCTTGCACCTGATACTACCGGGTCGTAAACCAAAGCGACCTTCAGCCCGAGAAGGTAATTAGGAATATCAGTGACACCACTGATCAAACAGACATAAGCACACACCTAGCAGGTACTGCAAGGGAAATGTAAGGCTATTTTACACTGTAAGTCAATTTAATAGAAAGATTGTCAAGAGGAGATAGGAGAAATTGACTGACTCAATAAGATACTTAAGAAATCTTGTTTTTAAGTAATTGATAAGAGGGTAAGAGTCCCAGAAAACTTTTCACTGCCTGGTAATTGTAGCAAAGAACCCCGGTCAAAGACGGTGTCTACAGGATGAGATCTTGCCTGTCAGCTACTGTTATGTTAGTAATATGCACTAAAATTTTAAGTCCTTTCAAATGAGATTATCTCAACTTTTCTGTAGATATACGACCACAGTGGATTAGCAAATATTAAAATAAATATTTATGCCTATTCATACCCTAGTATAAGAAGGTAGAGTCTCTGAGAAAGAACTTCCATCAATGGTACCATTTGATATCATCTTGAGAAATCAAGCTGGCTATTTAAACAAAGCAAAATGATGTTGAAAGCCTAACACATAAAAGTTGGCTTCCAAAACATTTTATGAATTCTTTTAGGTATTATTCAGTAACCAGCAGTAAGAAGTTAAAAATTAAAAGACATTTATTAAGCATAATTAACATAAATGACAAAAAATATACACACGGTAAAAACAGAAAAAAAATATGATGATTAATAAGCAGGTGTCATATGAAGTAACAAAAGGTGTGTATTTTATGTGATTGTTAATTTTTGGGTATAAATTGATTGATAATATGCCATGAGTGTCTCAAATATTTTAGTTTGTAATGTCGGTTATACTAACTATACATACATAATACATAAACGTTCACGCCGAATATCCCCGAAGGGGTTTGCAGAGGTACTTATACTTCTGAACATCACGTGACTTTGTCACCTGGTGTTCAGAGTACCCACGTTTTGCAAGGACAGTGTACTCACGTGATAGGGGGCAGGCCTATCGCCATTTTGTACAAATACACTGTCACATGACTAAGTACAACTCAGCCATGTGGGTTTCCTCACGATGTTTTCCCTCACCGTTAACAACCATGATAAATTAACCACACATATGTCTTTAGAAAAGACAAATTGGTGTAGGCCCGAAAGTTTTAAGCAAATATGTAATGCTCATGAACTCACATGTTTTATGATATTTTTGCTGATTATATTATTAATTAACATTTTCAGTTTCAAACCTTCAGTAAAATTTCCATCAAATTAATCAATTTTGTAATTAATATTCTGTATTAAACCAATGTATGTATATTATAAAATTGGTAAAAAAACTGCTTCACTGTTTGATAAAAAATTGCCAAAGCAGAGCTTATACATAACCAAAGATCATAGTTTATTACAACAATGGCCAGTTAAATGAATAGTCATAACTAGCTTTATAGTTATATAATGTTACATAAGATACCTGAGATTAATGACTCATAAAAATCTCAGGCAACAAACCACAAATGGACTGAATTGCACTATCTTCAACCACAACTAGTGTTTTAATACTTTCAAAGTGCATATTATAATAGGGGCGGTAGAGGTACCAGTGTTTTCTGTACATCTCTGTGGCGACCGCTAGATGGCGAACTCAATTTAGTTTTTATTTGAGACACAAGCTCTCTTATGGTAATTAAAGTAGACTGTATCTGTAGGTTTTGAAAGGATGAGGATTAACAAGGCTTAAATAAAGGTATAAGGTTTAAGCTTAGATATGCACTAACCCATTTCTTCTAGTGGGTGTCATATGAGGGGACTAGGAGTTTTGAGGTGTTTTTGGCAATGTAGCTGACCCATTTCCATAACATAAATAAATGCCATATTAAATACCACATGATACACTAAACACAAATCATTGTAGAAGCAATACTGAGTTACAGTGTGGTAAATAAGTGAAAGGCAGGTAGTGTTCAAAATACTTTAACTTTCTATTTGATAAAAATACATGTTCATTGCTAGTCTCTATAAGTAATAAAAGCTTGTTGTATACAACTTCATATCTAAGACAGTTATATGTTCTGTTTGACTATTCAATGTTTGGTTGTGATAATGTGGAACTTACTGAGAGAACTTCCTTAATTAAAAGAAGTACACCTCAGACAGGAAAGCAATATAGAAATACTAATATTGCTTCCTAGATATTATGCTATTCAGAAATGGCAAAGTTTTTTCTTCTAATACCTACATTCTCACACAATTTCCAAAATTGCAAAAGTAAATGTGAAAACATGTTTACAAAGCAAATGGATAATATGCTGAAATAACAAACATATTGTGCACACACAATTGAACTCAAGGACATTGTATTCATGCAACCTAACTTTACTAAGAACTCTTGTTCTGATGATATCAAATGTTAAGCTATCATTCTACACAAAGAGGTGGGTTGTAAATGTATCGGTTTCTGGAATAAACTGAGGATATAGGTAGTCAATGTCGCGCAATATATAGTAGCAAGTAAAACCGTTGCACTTTTGCAACCAACCCAATCATGTCGAAACACCAACTTATGTTTCGTGCATTGCTCGCCACACGCACTGCCTTTAAACAATATTGAACAGTGACCTTTATCGACGTACCTTTTCAAATCGTTGTCTGTACTCCGCCTTTTCTATCTTGTCATTCTCCAACTGCGATATCTTCGCTGTCAGCTCCTGCAGCACATGATTCTCCTTCTCTGTGCGCACAGCCAAGTTCTCCAGCAACTCCAACGCATTGATCACTTTTGGCAACAGCGCTGTCACGGCTTCAGCGCCGAATTTTTCAATAATTATCTCGCATTCTTTGCCAATGTCTGCAGCCAGATCGTACACATCACCTACTGTTACCTCGTCATCGTAGTCCGGCATCTTGACGGAAACACGCCGACGGTACGACATTAGTGATGCTTTAACACAGCCTTAGAAGCACTACATTAGACAATTTATCAATAAAATAATCACTGATCACGGAAATAATCCAGCAGAGACATTCGCCATTTCCCCGCTCACAGAATCAACTGAGTGAATGAATGAACGAATTATACGAATAAAATTAGTGTCACTGTCAGTGTCATATTGACTTTACAATCAATATCAGAACTGTCAAAGTAAGAATGACTCATTCAATCACAGAGTAGAATTTTATAACGCACTAGAAAAATGGACCGGTTGAATCGGTTTCGTAAGTAGTTGGCGTGGTAAAGAAAGCAAGAAACTAAAAACTGATTAAATACACTTCATATATTGCACGGTGCAATTTTCACCACCTACGATATTTGGGGGGTTTTTGCAGGGAAAGTTCAGTTTTCTAAAGTAGTTTTATTTTATTGTATTATCAAACGAAAATTATTTAACGCGGTTCCCAGTGGAAACTAATTCCGTAAGATTAAAATAGTATAGATACTGTGTATATTGACGAAATAAGTGCCTTAATATAAAGTACCGCGGAATTATCCTATTCAACATTGTCGGTAAATAGTATGCCTAGGTATTGATCGAAAGAGTGAAGAATGAAACGGATGATAAAACTTGGGATGCGCAAACAGGATTTAGAAAGGGAATGAGATGTATGGTTCATAACTTCTCTTGGAGGAGCATTACTGAAAAGTTCTTAGCTAAAAACTAAAAGGTGTATGCTCCTTCATAGATTTAGAGAAGGCCTACGACAGGGTCGTAAGAAAGTATTTGTGGGAGGTGTTGTCCAAGGTGAGTTTGGGGAGTCAACTTATATGGTACGGGTATACTCTATGAGGATTCTAGTACGTGTGTAAAATTAATCGGGAAAAACACGGATTGGTTCGGAGGCTCTCGGGGTGTCCGACAGAGATGTGAAGCTTCGCTTTGGCTCTTCAATTTGTTCATAAATAACTGTTTAACATGGTTGCGTGAAAGTGAATATGGACTGAGATTGGATAGATTCTTTATCAAATATTTAATATATACACTGTGATCAAGTGCTACTTGCAGCATGGGTGCAATGCAAGAGTTGCAAGAGATGATGAATAATGCAAGTGCTTCTTTTGAAAGAAAGGGAATGAGTGAATGAAAATATAACCATGGTTTTTGAGAGAGAGGGAAATGTGACAGAATGTGGGATTAATATTGATGGTAAGGTGAAATAGTAGAACAAGAGTTCATATATCCAGGAAGTTTGTTTACTATGGGGATGGAAAATAAGATGACGACATTGAAAGAAGAGTGAAAAAGGGTATGGCGTTAAATTTAGCAATGAATAGTCTAATGACCATCAATTAGTGTGTGAAAAGGCTCGAATGGCTGTGTGTGCATGATACTCTTCTTGTTCCTACACTTATGTTTGCCATTGCCAGCAAATGTTGGGTGTGGTAAAAGAAACATAAAAGTAGAGTGAATGCAATAGAGATGAGGTCCCTCAGAAAAGTTTGGAATGTAAGGTTATGTGATCGAGTGAGGAATAGCGTGATTCGTGAAAGGTGCAGTGTGAAAATTATATTTTAAAGGAATATTGACATGTCTTGGGCAAATAGAGAGGATGGATGATAGTATTTATTTATTTATTAAGGAGAAAAAACAGAAAAAGCAAAAAGAATATAAAATAACAACATATAGAACATAAGTAAATAAATTTTGGTATCTCCTCAACTTTTCTCACAGATAGGTAACAAAAACAATCAATACAAAAAAGTTATCATTACAGAAAAACAGAAATAAAATATGAAAAAGGATAACTACCACAACGAACATAGATAGACAAAAGTAAATAAACTAGTAAAAGCAGTAAATTTAGTAAAAGTAAGTTAGCACTTCCTCAGAGGACACTATTAGACCAAATAGAGAAAGAGTATGTGGATTGAAGTAAACGAGGCTATAGATGTTTGCCAGGATCGTACCAAATGGCAATCGCATTATTTATACGATGGTCACATTTAGAAAATGCTGTAACCATTTTGGATAAGCTCATATTTTTTAGCGCCAATAGTATTGGGCGGGAACAATACTGGTTGTATTAATCGCCTTTCAGCTGCTAATCCTTTGACCTCTAAGAATTTATCACCATTCGCTTGCCAAAATCTAACCATACTAAAATCATAAACGTTAAGTTTGTAACTTTTATTATTTGTTTGTAAGGGATAGTCTTCGGAAATACTAACCGATCTTGATAAATCTTTGACAATCAGGAAGCTATATATTGAGCCAAATTTCATAAGTAGAGTAGTGATTTAAAAGACACGATTGTGTATTACACGATAGTGATAGCGATTTAAATGAACACGAACACAGGTTAACTATTCAGTATCTACGATTTATTAAACATTTTAGGCAGAAGAATGGTGGCGGTATTACGCGTTTCTAAATGTATTAAGCGTAATACACATTGAGCCACAAAGGCCGGCGACAAAGAATCATGTCTGATTTTAAAAAATATATCTTATATGATGTGGAATACAGAGGTTTTCCATGCTACAAAAAATCGTCTTCTTTAACCCAGATACTCCTGAAACTATTGTACAACTCAGATAACCGTAATTTTTTAGTATGTTGTCGTCTATATACTAAACATTATTGGAAAAATAATTAAAAATCTCTAGCTATTCTGGGAAATTTTGGGTGATGAAACTAGTTTTGCTAGTTTGCTAGTGGATACCTTTAAACTAATTGACGCGATCGATCCCGTTAAGACGTTAAAATATAACTTACAGATCCACAATCTTTACTTGGGCGGCGGTGACTACTGGTACTACTGTCACCATTTTGAAATTTCGGCCTGTCATTGTCAGTTAGTTCTCAACTAAATAAAAATTATAGGGTGACCTACGTATATAACAAATTATCACTTTCATTAATATTTTTTGTAGTGGAAACTTTTTTTTAAAGACAATTATTTTTATGATGTATCTTTGCTTATTAATAAACGCTTTTATTTTCAGTATCCAATATAAAAATTTATGAAAATTATTATTTATTTTGTTAATTTTTATCTAAGTAGGCTAACACCGTCCGAAAAGTTGTGCGCGCATGACTATAGCGGTGCGGGTTACGGGAAGTGGGGAAATGCTCCCGAATAAGATTTCAATTCGTATACACTGATGCGTGGGATCTAATCCTAATTCGGGGATGTACCAATGTGTCATTTCTTAAGTCATAACTGTCTGACATATATATAAAAATACAAGGCAAATACGACATGATAGCTTAATGGGTAGAACACAGTTTAACGTGCAAGCGACTAGTGTTCAAATCCCGGATCCTACACGAATTTGTCTTTTCTAAAGACATATGTGTGGTTAATTTATCACGGTTGTTAACGGTGAGGGAAAACATCGTGAGGAAACCCACATGGCTGAGTTGTACTTAGTCGTGTGACAATGTATTCGTACAAAACGGCGATAGGCCTGCCCCCTATCATGTGAGTACACTGTCCATGCAAAACGTGGGTACTCTGAACACCAGGTGACAAAGTCACGTGATGTTCAGAAGTATTAGTACCTCTGCCAAACCCCTTCGGGGGTATTCGGCGTGAATGTTTATGTTATGTTATATGTTACAAGGCTGTTAACAGCAAAAAAAGTGCCCATAAATTCACTGACCCAGCAAAATGAATGACTCAAACGATATCTGATGTTTAGAATTATTTTTTCTGTGCCACCTTTTTAAGGGATCTATGTGTGAACATGAAATGTAAAAGACAGTACACGGCAAGGTAAGCCTCTGAATAACAGGATTAAAAAAATATTTATGTAGTTAGTTACCCACTTATTAACTCTGAGTGTCACAAATAACAAATCCTTGAGTATAAAATAATGAAACAGTTTGCAGAGAAGTACAATTGGCAGTGTTATCGCTAAAAGCGATCTCTTCCCGACAACATTTGGGAGGTAAGATCAGCTAATTTAGGATACACAGTCATTTGGTTAGACATACCAGACCAGGGCAAAAATTAATAATTATAATTTTACAATAGAACGAACTTGTTTACTTAAAATAATAGTTATTACATATATACATACATATACTCACGGCTGTAAATCCCTAATAGGGGTAGCCAGAGCTAAGGAATTAGAAACTCCTCAGCCACTTTTGGAAAGTTGAGTGTGGTAAAGATGGTAAAATAAAGGTTATTTGTGATGGGTCTCCAACCGCATCGCCCAAAAATCTCTTAAAAGCCCCAATACCGTTAGTCACCTCTTACGTACACCCATCGGCATTGTCTTTCTAAAGACATATGTGTGGTTAATTCATCACGTTTGTTAACGGTGAGGGAAAAAATTGTGAGGAAACCCACATGGCTGAGTTGTACTTAGTCGTGTGACAGTGTATTCGTACAAAACGGCGATAGGCCTGCCCCCTATCACGTGAGTACACTATCCATGCAAAACGTGGGTACTCTGAACACCAGGTGACAAAGTCACGTGTACTACATAACTACATAATACTGTACTACATAAATTAGGCTGTATTATGTAAAATTATGTATTTCCCTTATAATGGTTAATTTTTATTTACTGGCAATACTAATATCGATGACAGCGACGCCCTTACCGGCCAATTAATCCTCACAATTTTTTCCCTCACCGTTAACAAACGTGATGAATTAACCACACATATGTCTTTAGAAAGACAAATTAGTGTAGGCCCGATCCGGGATTTGAACACTAGTCGTTTGCACACGTCGTATTTGCCTTGTATTTTTATATATATGTCAGACAGTTTAGACTTAAGAAATGACACATTGGTACATCCCCGCATCGTGAAATCTTATTCGGGAGCATTTCCCCACTTCCCGTAACCCGCACCGCATGACTATTGATGCGCGCACAACTTTTCGGACGGTGTTAGCCTACTTAGATAAAATTTAACAAAATAGATAATACTAATAAATAAAGAATAAATAAAGGAAAGAAAAATTTCGACACAGGCGGGATTCGAACCCGCGACCTCGGGTATACGCCCCCGTCGCTCTTGCCAATTGAGTAATAATCCCCACATGAGGTTTTCATGAACAAAAAGATTAAAAAAATAGATAATAATTTTCATATTTTTTTATATTGAATACTAGAAATAAAAGCGTTTATCAATAAGCAAAGATAAATCATAAAAATAATTGTCTATGAAAAAAAGTTACAACTACAAAAAATATTAATGAAAGTGATAATTTATTATATACGTAGGTCACCCTATAATTTTTATTTAGTTGAGAACTAACAGACAATGACAGGCCGAAATTTCAAAATGGCGACAGTATACCAGTAGTCGCCGCCGGCCAAGAAAAGATTGTGGATCTGTATACCTTAAAGTTGCTCTATGACTGGCAGAAGTTGGGAGATGGACTCAGACCAACTACAGATCCACAATCTTTTCTTGGCCGGTAAGGGCTGTCGCTGTCATCGATATTAGTATTGCCAGTAAATAAAAAATAACCATTATAAGGGAAATAACTTTACATCATACGGGCTAATTTATTTATGTATTGAAATGTCTTAATAAAACAATTTATATAATATTCATTTAATTAATAACTAGTTGCTGTGTAGTGTCGGCTTAAAATAGCACTACCCCATTTCTGCCGGTGGGTGTACGTAAGAGGCGACTAACGGTATTGGGGCTTTTAAGAGATTTTTGGGCGATGCGGTTGGAGACCCATCACCAAGAACCTTTATTTTACCATCTTTACCCCACTCAACTTTCCAAAAGTGGCTGAGGAGTTTCTAACTCCTTAGCTCTGGCTACCCCTTCTAGGGATTTACAGCCGTAAGTATATGTATGTATGTATGTAATAACTATTATTTTAAGTAAGCAAGTTCGTTTTAATGTAAGCTAATTATATTTATTTCTTTTTGCCCTTGTCTGGTATGTCTACCCGAATGACTGTGTTGCTTATCTTACCTCCCAAATGTTCTCTAGTAGAGATCGCTTTTAGCGATAACACTGCCAATGGTTCTTCTCTGCAAATTCATTATTTTATACTCAAGGATTTGTTACTTGTGACACTCAGAGTTAATAAGTGGGTAACTACATAAAATCATTTGTTTAATCCTGTAGATCAGAGGCTTACCTTGTCGTGTACTGTCTTTTACATTTCATTTTCACACATAGATCCCCCAAAAAGGTGGCACAGAAAAAATAATTCTAAACATCAGATATCGTTTTGGGTCATTCATTTTGCTGGGTCAGTGAATTTATGGGCACTTTTTTATTGTTGTTAACAACCTTGTTACATATAACATAACATAAACGTTTACGCCGAATACCCCCGAAGGGGTTTGGCAGAGGTACTAATACTTCTGAACATCACGTGACTTTGTCACCTGGTGTTCAGAGTACCCACGCTTTGCATGAACAGTATACTCACGTGATAGGGGGCAGGCCTATCGCCGTTTTCCACGAATACACTGTCACACGACTAAGTACAACTCAGCCATGTGGGTTATCTCACGATTTTTCCCTCACCGTTAACAACCGTGATAAATTAACCACACATATGACTTTAGAACAGACAAATTGGTGTAGGCCCGATTCGGGATTTGAACACTAGTCGCTTGCACGTTAACCGGTGTTCTACCCATTAAGCTATCACGTCGTATTTGCCTTGTATTTTTATATATCAGACAGTTATTACTTAAGAAATGACACATTGGTACATCCCCGCATTAGGATTAGAACCCACGCATCAGTGTATACGAAGTGAAATCTTATTCAGGAGCATTTCCCCACTTCCCGTAACCCGCACCGCATGACTATCGATGCGCGCACAACTTTTCGGACGGTGTTAGCCTACTTAGATAAAATTTAACAATATAAATAATAATTTTCATGAATTTTTATATTGAATACTGGAAATAAAAGCGTTTATCAATAAGCAAAGATACATCATAAAAATAATTGTCTTTGAAAAAAAGTTTCCACTACAAAAAATATTAATGAAAGTGATAATTTATTATATACGTAGGTCACCCTATAATTTTTATTTAGTTAAGAACTAACTGACAATGACAGGCTGAAATTTCAAAATGGCGACAGTAGTACCAGAGTCGCCGCCGGCCAAGTTATGATTGTGGATCTGTACCTATAGACCTCAGACCAACTACCTAAAGACAGAAAACGCGCGTGGCACCCTATATGCCTCTCCTTCGCACAATCGGTGTTGTCACAAAAACAATTTTGCCTCGCTTGTGGTAATTTGGTAAGGCTGTTCTCATGCTTTCAATAACGACAAACATATAATGTTACCGAATAGATATGGCAAATATCCTCAAATAATATGTTTACAAATAGATAAATTATGAGCAAACAATAAACTAAAATGCAACACATACCTACTAACAATGACTAATCAATAAATAGACAACAATCACCAGATTTTTGTGTTTTCTTCCCAACAAGTACCACCAAAATCTGTACCATGGCTACGCGGTGGGGATAAAAACGTAGTTTAATAATAATTACATACATACATACATATACTCACGGCTTTAAATCCCTAGAAGGGGTAGCCAGAGCTAAGGAATTAGAAATTCGTCAGCCACTTTTGGAAAATTGAGTGGGGAAAAGATGGTAAAGTAAAGGTTGTTGGTGATGAGTCTCCAACCGCATCGCCCAAAAATCCCTTGAAAGCCCCAATACCGTTAGTCGCCTCTTACGTACACCCATCGGTAGAAACGGGGTAGTGCTATTCTAAGCCGACACTAAACGGCGAAATATAATGTAATGTAGAATGTGATAATAATTCTAATAGGGTAAAAGATCAATAATATTTTTTTTTAAATAAAACAACTCTTTAAATCAAATATTCATTATAATTTTAATACACGTTACCTTAGTCAAATTCAACATAGTTTAAATCAACAATCAAAGTTACTGTCATTTAAACAATATATTTTTTAATTAGTTCCGAATACTTTCCTTGTTCATAGTAATTATCTTATTCACATGATGCATTCGCACTTCTATAGGATAATAGAGATTTTGAAAAAGGGCAACACCGTTTTTTTTTGTTGTTGTAGGTTATGTCTAGAATTAAATCAAAAACACAGGTAAAACGTATAAATAACAGCATATCTTCTATTGTAAATCTAATAAGGTTCATAAACTGTAAATATATTCCGAGTTTTCTTTGATACGCCACTGCGAAGTGATTCATCTGAGGCTTTTTACTCGCTTCGATAACTGCAGCCCAAAACTTTTTATTTACCTATTTTTAAAGCACGATCACATAAACAAGGTCTCTGTCCTAAACAAAATTACAACCTACGAGTCCAAAATATGATTTGTTGCACGTATTTGAACAAAATAATCTTAAATCATCATCGGTAAACAAAGAGCTTATTATTCTGACACTGAATTTTCTAATTTTCCAAAAAAAAACAGGTTACACCGTAAGGGACAAAAAATCACAGTAGTAACTGTTTCTATCTTTAAGAGTTTTATAATTAGCTATCCTTTTCTTGCTCGTCGTGACGTATTCTTTATCTCTCTAGTTGTGTATGCTCTAAGCTATAGACAGATAACGCGCGTGGCACCCTATATGCCTCTCCTTCGTACAGTCGGTGTTGACACAAAAACAATTTTGCCTCGCTTGTGGTAATTTGGTAAGGCTTTTCTCATGCTTTCAATAAAGACAAACATATAATGTTACTGATATATGGCAAATATCCTCAAATAATAAGTTTATAAATAGATAAATTATGAGCAAACAATAAACTAAAATGCAACACATACCTACTAACAATGGCTAATCAATAAATAGACAACAATCACCAGATTTTTGTGTTTTCTTCCCAACAAGTACCACCAAAATCTGTACCATGGCTACTCGGTGGGAATAAAAACGTAGTTTAATAATCATTTTAATAGGGTAATAGATCAATAATATTTTTTTTAAAATAAAACAACTCTTTAAATCAAATATTCATTATAATTTAATACACGTTACCTTAGTCAAATTCAACATAGTTTAATCAACAATCAAAGTTACTGTCTTTTAAACAATATATTTTTTAATTGGTTCCGAATACTTTCCTTGTTCATAGTAATTATCTTATTCACATGATGAATTCTTACTTACATACATATACTCACGGCTATAAATCCCTAGAATGGGAAGCCAGAGCTAAGGAATCAGAAATTCCTCAGCCACTTTTGGAGGTTGTGTGGGGAAAACATGGTGAAATAAAGGTTGTTGGTGATGGGTCTCCAACCGCATCGCCCAAAAATCCCTCAAAAGCCCCAAAACCGTTAGTCGCCTCTTACGTACACCCACCGGAAGAAATAGGATAGTGCTATTCTAAGCCGACACTACACAGCAATACCGAATTCTTACTTCTATAGGATTATTGAAATTTTGAAGTGGTCAACACTGTTGGTTTTTGTTGTTGAAGGTTATGTTTAGAATTAAATCAAAAACCCTGGTAAAACGTATAAATAACACGATATCTTCTATTGTAAATCCAGTAAGGTTCATAAACTGTAAATATATTCCGATTTTTCTTTGATACGCCACTGCGAAGTGATTCATCTGGGGCTTTTTACTCGCTTCGATAACTGCAGCCCAAAACTTTTTATTTACCTATTTTTAAAGCACGATCACACAAACAAGGTCTCTGCCCTAAACAAGCTTACTTTCTGCGAGTCCAAAATATGATTTTTTCACATTTTTGCACAATATTACCTAAAATCGATGAAGGTAAACTGAGCGTTTAGTATTTCTCTCACAGATTGGTGCAAACTGTCACTTTTGGCAGTATGCACCAACAAAAAACAGGTCATACCGTAAAGGACGTAGACAGAGAATTACAATAGACATCTGCATATATTTTGTTTCACTCGCACTAGACGGAGAAAATAAATATTAAAAATACTAAGAGTAAGTGAGACATGACCATATAATTTGCTGTCCCTTACTGCTGGCCAAGCCGGCAAAGTACTTTGCTAAACAAACCGTTTGACATTTTCAAAATAAACAAACCGTTTTTGAATTGAAAAGCAGAAAAATTAAGAATTTCGTTATTTTTTAGTTATTCATTTATGTGAGATCGGTTCTGGCAATAAATAGAAACATAATTTAACATTAGAAATAATTAAACATTCAATAAAATGGTCAGGTGCAGTGTTATATCGTGTAAAATTATTAGCGAAACTAAGCAACCAGATTTGTCTTTCCACTCGTAAGTACCATTTAGTTTTAGAATAATAACAGTGTAAGATTATTATATTTTCTATTTATGACACATACATATCTAATTTATGCAGAAAAATAAACTGCAAATGCATGAAAATTATATTTAAAATTTGATAACCTAAAATCTCTATCATTGTAACGTTGCCAGCACAAGTATTTTATTTACCCTAAAACCCTGGATTAAATAAAAAATATGTATTTCAATATACTAATATAAGTTATATAAAGGATGTTTATTATTTAGTTCTTAAAAAGGATTCCATGGCATGTACTATTTTTCTTGTTAATGTGGGTATATGACGAGTAGATTTTTTACATTTTTCCAAATGAAGATAATATTATCTTAAGAGAATGGATTCTATCAACTGGAAAAATTAACTGGACTCCTACAAAATACTCCAAAATTTGTAGTCTTTATTTTGAAAAAAGTATTTATTTAAGAAAAAGAAATTAACTTTATTATTACCTGGTGCTGTTCCAACCTTAGTAAGTTAAAAAAATATCATCTCATACTTGATCATATTATTAATAAATAATATATAATAAATCATTTATTATCAGACAACAAGGTCCATATAATATTAGTAAACTTAGTCTATGTTAGTATTTTACAATTTGGGAGGCAGAGGCTTTGATTTTTGACGCGCAGCCCTGAAGCGCCGGAACACTATTCCCTCAGGCCAAAAATTCTCTCCTAGCAGAATCTTCTCGTGGACTGCGGGAACCTGGAGCCAGTAGGATTTGAAGTTAGTAGGCCTACTGGGCTCCAGACGTGAGATGTTGAGCACGGTTATGGGACCGAGGCTCGTCTGCTCAATGTGACGCAAGATATCATTGTGCGTCATCTGTGGAGCTACTCGTGATATATAAATATCCAGTACCGGTGTTGCAGCCTTCAAGGGGCACGAGGCTGCTGGGACGGTACCACGCTTATTCCTGTTGTTAGCACGACGTTTGGGTTTTTTCCCAACCAGGGTAAATCCATCGTCGTCTCCAACAGTCTTCGGCGCGGCACGAACGGGCGCGGCTCGATTCTCCTTTCCCTCCCTCCGTCTGGTAGTCGCGGCGGGTGGCGGGGGGTTCGGGCAACGACAACGGGAGCGTGATTGGCTACCTGACTTCAGCACCTGTGCGAATGAACCCTTGTGAGCCATCGATGTCGATGGCGTGTCAGGTTTCCAGACAGGTGCGGATGCGCGCAGCGAACTCGTTCCATCACAAATTCGCTGAGTTATCGGAGGATCACAGTCAATGACCGGGCAGTTTACTGGGTCAGTTGTCACAGTTGTTTTGCTGCGTTGCGAAGTGTCGAGTGGCGGACGCTTCTGCCGTTTGCGCGGCGGCGATACTTGGGCGAGCGCGACATCAGCATTTCGCAACGATATCACCTCGCGCTGCAACCCGGCGCTGGCACGTTCCGAAGCCACGAGTTTGGCTTTGATATCTTCAACGCTGGACTTCAGCAACTGGATGTCCTTCAACAGTGATGTTACGTCCACATGGTCGAAGGTCACTGGAGGCAGCTTGTTAAGGTCCCGCGCTACGTAAGTGGGGATGTCATCCGGATCCGTCTCCTTGAAAGCTCGGAAGATGTCCTGGATATTTCTTTTCCCGCTGCCATCGGCCCTCCTCGAGGCGAGGCGCACGGCAGTGACGGCGGCGGTGTCGGCGAGGAACTGTCTCGCGGCGGTTATTTCGGCGTCCGTGTAGCTGGTCGCGCAGATCTGCTCAAGGCTGAGCTCGTCCATCACGTCCAGTTTATTCTGCACGAAGGCGAGCAGCTCCTGCACCAGGATGGTGTCGGAGCGCTTCACGCTGGCATGGGTCGCCATTGGTTAAACACACAATGACGCACATTTATTGCTGATTCGGCCGCTGCTAGGTAGCGTCCGATCGAGCCGGGCGTTCTATCACAACTGTAAGTGTTTAATCCACGTCCCCAAGTCCTGTACAATAATTATATTTTGATTTCAGATTAATGAATCTAATGATAACATTGATACAATGAAAAATTTTCAGCCTACTGCGTCATCATCAAATTTTCGTCGTTTGGGTGTACAAGTATGAAAGACTATATTGTGTTTATCGCTAATATTATTAAGTGTTTAATCCACGTCCCAAGTCCTATACAATAATTATATTTTGATTTCAGATTAATGAATCTAATGATAACATGCATAACAAGTTAGTTTTGTTTAAAGGACAATAATTAAATTATAAATAAATATACATGGACATAGTTACACAGAGCGGGTGTGCAGCTGATGTACAGTCTAGGACTCGTGAACCTTTACCTCTGTAGTCTTTATTACCGGTGAAAAAGGGCGATTAGAGCTACATATTTGTTGGACTGTTTGGATTCATTAGAGAAACAATTTAAAGAAATCAATGTGCTCACTGTTTACAGTCAGTTTATTTTCGAGAGTATCATGTTTGTCAGGAAAAATTTGCTCAGGTTCCGTTTGGTCAGTGACACTCGCAGTAGAAATACTAGAAATAAAAATAAGTTCGCAACTACTTTTACTAGACTTACCAAAATTAGGAAGTCTTTTATGGGGGATGGTATTCGCTTCTACAATACATAGCCGAATGAATTACTTGCATTACCAGACACGAAGTTCAAAAATGTGATAAAACTGTCCTTATGCTTTTAAGGTTACTATAGTTTAAATGCCTTTGTAAATGATAAGACAGTCTGGTCAGGGATGTTATGTCCAACTCCAACTCAACCAGTAAATATGTAACTACAGTTTAAGTCTTAGGCTAAGCATAAATATTGGATTTTCTCGCCTGCTCTTTTACCTTCAGTTTTAGTTTCCGAGCAGGTGGTAAGTTAGGCAGGGCTTGTTCATGACGTTCATTTAGTACTTTTTTGTTTATGATAAATAAAAACTTTTTTTTTAGATCTCGTTAGCCCCGTGATACGTACAACTTAATGACTAGTGTAATAGGACAATGCATTGGAGGAGTTTGTCACCTGTTCTTCTTCTTTAGTTAAGTGTTGCGGTAGGCATTATGACGTTCATTAAGTGCTAGAATTCATCATTATAGCCATGTAATATTTACCATGCACCCACACACACTTGTAATAATGTACTAATGTAATAATGTTAAAGAATTAAACCTTTTCAGTAATACATTCGATTGTTTTATTTATTTTGCAAATACATATAGTACTATGTATCTAATTAAACGATCTGCATTCCCTTCGGAGGGTTGACCTTATTTTGATGAATAGTAAATATGTTTTGCTCTAATTTGATATAGTTTTCGGATGTGTGTGATCTATGCGCGGGACTCATCAGCCCCCGATGACGACGAGCATGCAGATCGTTTGGATATGTCGTGGCCATATTGTAGATTTGAACACATCGTGAAATGATCGATCATTTCATGAAATGGTCACATTTCATGATGTGGCCAACTTAATTTGACCAGATCATAAAATCGTCAACGTTTCACGATTTGGTCATCCACGCTTGGCCAGATCGTAGAAATAGGGTAACCTGTGAAATGCGATCCAAACTCTACCGTTTTTTGACATATTGCTCAGTTTTTTAGTAATTAGCAAAGTATTCGAAAACCTTTTCGTCGAAAACTCTTTTGTTATTACTTCCTTCCTCGCTTAATAACGAATTATTAACTTTTTTACTGCGAGAAATAACACGTTTGACAGCGGCCGCCATCTTCACTCATAAACAAAGCGTTTTTAACGCCTGTACCGGTAATTAATGTAACTACTTTACGATATGACCAAATAATCTTAACCATTTCATGAAGAGGCCGCGCGTTTATTTGGCCATATCGAGAAACGATTTCTTATCATTGATCTGCCCAAACCACATTACGATGTGGCCAATAAACAGTTGAACATTTCATGAAATACGACCATTTCATGAAATGATCGATCATTTCATGATGTGTTCAAATTTACGATATGGCCACGACAGATACACGGTTCATAGGTTTACTTCTATATGTTTTGGACTTACTTTGACTAATAACCAATAAAAAACTACTATAATGATAATAATTATCAAATAATTGATTGGAAAATTTCAAAGATAAAGTTAAAAAAAAATTGAAAAATTACCCACAATACGGGGAAAACTATTTTGAGTAACAACACTATTTTGTATTACCCATCTCACTTGCCGACACGCTTCCCCTGGGTCTATTGTAATTCTCTGTCTACGGTAAAGGACAATAAATCACAGTATTAGCTCTTTCTATCTTAAAAAGTTTTATAATTAGCTGTCCGTTTCTTGCTCGTCGTGACATATTCTTTATCTCTCTAGTTGTGTTTGCTCTAAGGGTTGAATTGATTGATTCTTATACGTTCCTCTTTACGATTTTTTGAAATCATTGTTTGATGGCGAAGGGCATTTAGAGGTACGATTTTTCAGAATGGTGCCTGTACCTTTTAGTTCCAGATTATGTATTTATTCTTGGAAAAGTGAAATCAATTAGAAGAAATTATCGAAAAATAGATGTGAAATGCATTTTAGATGATGTAATTGCAACACTTCCGCGAATGGTATTATTACACTCCATCCTAGGCAAAATTGCTTATATGCCGGTGGCAATGTAGCTGAGTGCAATTGATCAGATTGAATTACAGTACATAGCCCAATCCTGTAGCACTAACCCTAAAGTTTCTACCCTCATCGTATGGGTTTGCCTTGAATAAATTGTTTACAGCAATGTCCACCATATAGTAGGGCACCATTGTCTCTTCAATGCTATAGTGTTCTTCCAGAAGTGGAAGTGGAAATTCTCTTCGGGAAAAGGTCAATATCATTGAGTTTCCCCAATTCGTCTAAAATTTCACTTAATTTTGACGGTTTCCTGGTCGCAGTCCGAAAGTTTTTAATAAAGTGTCGCCCATACTCCTACCAGTGATACAACACCTCTGATGCATATTCATGAAAAGAAGGTGGAAGTTGAATATAATCATCAAAAACTACTAGTTAATTTTATCGCTTATATTCACACATATAATTTCTACCATAAATAAATACCAGAACAAAATATATCAAAAAAACTTACCTGTGTGATGGCATAACGAACAGCTAACGCTCAATACTATTTATTTACGAAAATATCAAAAGAATAATTATAAATTCTTCACGCAGCTAAACTTGAATAAACACTGAACGAAATGAGGGGAGTAATAACAATCATACTACTTACTTACTACGTACGTACTTTTTTTAAAATTTCAGCGGTGTCAAGACACCTGGTAGAAGTAACTGGGTTAATCTTATTGCTTTGCCTAAAAACATAAAATTTTATAGAGGGTTCCAAAAACATCCTTTTATGATATTTAAGTGAGCACTAAAAAGGAAACTACAAAAAATTTACCCTTAAGGGGTAAAATTGGGAATTGGTGGTAATATGTCATTTTCTCAATAGGCCTAGACCTCGTTTTTAAAACATACCCTTTTTATATTTTAAATTGATAAAAGACATTAAACTAAACAACTTTGCCTATGGAATGTTTATCTAAAATATTGTAATATTAAATTATTTATATTAAGTATATAAATAAAAATATATATCATAATATTTATATGTATTATAAGTATTATTTTATTGTATCATGTGTGACTATGACTGGATTGTTGTATTGTTTGTGTAGATTAACGCATAGTTATTATCAGTTTCAGTATGTTGTTGGACATCTATCTCACATGACTATAATTTATTGACCTCTCCATTCGAAGGTTGTCTGGAAGAGATCGCTTTTAGTGATAAGACAGACCGCCAATGAGAGGTTTTCTTTTTGAGTAATAAAAAAACAACATAGTTTCCTAGAGCTCTGTAGATGGCGTTGATGTAACTACGTTACTTACTTAATTTTTTTCTTCGTGGCCTCAATCGTGTTGCCACAATAATTTCGCCAATGTCAACTTTAAAAACATGTGTCACATCACCATAGAGTAACTTTTTGGCGAGTAAAAACAACAAAAAGAATGTTAAATAAAAATACCGTCTTTGTTTATTTACTTTTAAGCTATCTTGGCTTAAACTGATATTTATTTAGACTTTCAAATCAGAACGTTTTTATGTACGTTCCGTTTTACGATATAATTACATCCAAGTGTGAAAAACGGTGTGACGTTCCGTTCCTACCAGTAACATAGCAAGTCTGGCGCCATCTATCCTGAGAACAGGGAAGAAGAAAAAAAGAAAAAAAGGAAAACCTCTCATTGTACAGATCCACAATCTTTTCTTGGCCGGTGGCGACTCTGGTACTACTGTCGCCATTTTGAAATTTCGGCCTGTCATTGTCAGTTAGTTCTCAACTAAATAAAAATTATAGGGTGACCTGCGTATATAATAAATTATCAATTTCATTAATATTTTTTGTAGTGGATTTTTTTTAAAGTCAACTATTTTTATGATGTATCTTTGCTTATTAATAAACGCTTTTATTTCCAATATCCAATATAAAAAATTTTGAAAATTATTATTTATTTTGTTAAATTTTATCTAAGTAGGCTAACACAAATAAGATTTCACTTCGTATACACTGATGCGTGGGTTCTAATCCTAATGCGGGGATGTACCAACGTGTCATTTCTTAAGTCAGAACTGTCTGACATATATATATAAATATAAGGCAAATACGACGTGATAGCTTAATGGGTAGAACACCGGTTAACGTGCAAGCGACTAGTGTTCAAATCCCGGATCGAGCCTAAACCAATTTGTCTTTTCTAAAGACATATGTGTGGTTAATTTATCACGGTTGTTAACGGTGAGGGAAAACACCGTGAGGAAACCCACATGGCTGAGTTGTACTTAGGCGTGTGATAGTGTATTCATACAAAACGGCCTGCCCCCTATCACGTGAGTACACTGTCCATGCAAAACGTGGGTACTCAAAACACCAGGTGACAAAGTCACGTGATGTTCAGAAGTATTAGTACCCTCTGCCAAACCCATTCGGGGGTATTCGGCGAGAACGTTTATGTTATGTTATGCTATATGTTACAAGGCTGTTAACAGCAATAAAAAAGTGCCCATAAATTCACTGACCCAGCAAAATGAATGACCCAAACGATATCTGATGTTTAGAATTATTTTTTCTGTGCCACTTTTTTGGGGGATCTATGTGTGCATATGAAATGTAAAAGACAGTACACGACAAGGTAAGCCTCTGATTTACAGGATTAAATAAGTGAGTTTATGTAGTTACCCACTTATTAACTCTGAGTGTTACAAATAACAAACCCTTGAGTATAAAATAATGAAACAGTTTTCAGAGAAGTACAATTGGCAGTGTTATCGCTAAAAGCAATCTCTTCCAGACAACATTTGGGAGGTAAGATCAGCAAATTTAGGATACACAGTCATTCGGGTAGACATACCAGACAAGGGCAAAAATAAATGTATATAATTAGCTTACATTAAAACGAACTTGTTTACTTACAATAATAGTTATTACATACATACATACATATACTCACGGCTGTAAATCTCTAGAATGGGTAGCCAAAGCTAAGGAATTAGAAACTCCTCAGCCACTTTTGGAAAGTTGAGTGGAGTTAAGATGGTAAAATAAAGGTTATTGGTGATGGGTCTCCAACCGCATCGCCCAAAAATCTCTTAAAAGCCCCAATACCGTTAGTCGCCTCTTACGTACACCCACCGGAAGAAATGGGGTAGTGCTATTCTAAGCCGACACTACACAGCAACTAGTTATTAATTAAATGAATATTATATAAATTGTTTTATTAAGACATTTCAATACATAAATAAATTAGCCTGTATGATGTAAAATTATTTCCCTTATAATCATAGAAATCTTATAATGGTTAATTTTTATTTACTGGCAATACTAATATCTATGACAGCGACGCCCTTACCGGCTAAGAAATGATTGTGGATCTGTACTTTTGTTATTTTATTCTGTGTATGTATTTGTAAATGTTCCTCCATATTTGATGTGCAATAAAGAGTTTTCTATTCTATTATATTGTAATTTTTAAAATAATTAAATACATAAAAAGTGTCGTATCTAGATCAAACTGAGAAAGTATAGTGAGGTTCTTAGCCTCAGCTGAAATAAAAAATATCTTGTGATTTGACCATATGCCTTTTTATTTTTATTTTAGTCTAGGTTAAGAAACTCACCTTTCTCAGTTTGATCTAGGCAGTGACACTTTTTAATTATTAATTATTTTGAAAATTACAATATTTTAGATCAACATTCCAAAGACAAACTTTTTTAGTTTGATGTCTTTAATAGATTTAAAATATAAAAAGGGTTTAAATTATCTGTTTGGATGAAAGACACAAAATTATGCCCTAAAAGGGTAATTATACGGAGTGGGGAATAAAAATGTATAAAACATATATAACCTTAGCAGTATATTATAAAAATGTATTCTACCTACATTGACGTAGTCGCGAGCACAAAGCTGGTTCTATATAAAGTAGAAGTTCTAGTAGAATTATACAAACATACTCACACCGATAGTTCTCATTGGGATAGGTAGAGACTATCGGTCGCCACTTTGTACGCTCCTGGCAAACCTCTCTAGCTTGGTTTACATCCACCAATCTTTTCATACATGCTCTTTTATTTTTCATACATTGAACACTAACTCACCAACTTTTCTGAGGGATCTCATCTCTACTGCATTCACTCTACTTTTATGTTTCTTTTACCACACCCAACATTTGCTAGCAAACATAAGCGTAGGAACAAGAAGAGTATCATGCACACACAGCCATTCGGGCCTTTTCACACACTAATTGCTACCCCCGTAGCATGAGGCGCGTAAGAGAGTTCATAATAGATTTTGATAATAGATTTTGTATGAGCAATCTGTCGGTTTGTCACTTCTCATGTGTCAAACGCGCTCTCACAAGCCTCATGCTACCAGTGCTGGTCATAAGACTATTCATTGCTCAATTCATCGCCTTACCCTTTTTCACTCTACAAATGCGACACATGCAATATTCATCGTCTCTTGCAACTCTTCAACCGACGATGCAAGTAATACATGATCGTCGGCGTATAAGAGGCATTTAAAGATGAATCCACCCATTCTCGGTCCATATTGGCCTATGTTATTCGCCTATTTTTGTTTATTTGATAATCTCATTTGTAAATTTAGCTGTAAGCCCTCCAAAGATTACAAAATAAAAATAAAATAATCACTTTACGCTACTCTGTTAAACAGTCATCCATTATATAGATATATATATGAACTTCATAGTCCAATGTTACGCACATAGAGGTTGAATTTATAAAGTTTCATTTTAAATACTCACTTATACCGTGAAAGGTTATATATTTCATTATGTTTTATACCAAAATTTAAATTTCCAGGAAAGGAAATTAGAAAATATTCATACAGACTATTACACACCTTAAGGATGCCGTTAGGTAGAAAAAATATCCTTTCCCTACACAAATCGTTGACAATATAATCAAAAACATATACAACAATTTACATATATTTTTTAACACAATTTAAAGGGTTTCATACATACTTTACACACCTATTTAAGCTTCTAAAAGGTTTTATTTCTTAAACTACCTTCACAGTGCTTACTTCCATTTACATAATATGTAAGAGGAGCTCCTAGAAAGAAAGAAAGAAAAATCTTTATTCTCCTCTTGAGGACACAAACAATAAAAATAGACTTAAACAACTTATACATACATATACTCACGCCATTAGTTCCCATTGGGGTAGGCAGAGACTATTGATCGCCCCTTCGCACGATCCTGACAAACCTCTCTAGCTTCGTTTACATCTATCAATCTTAAACAACTTATACAACAACAAAAAAGAACCTGTATACTAGAAATAGTATACTAGACATAATTTCAAGTTAGTAGGTACCGTAATATCGACTGTGCGTTTATTCTAGTTCTGTCAGTCAGTTCTCCCTCATATTAATATAAATTATTTAATTCTTTAAATTATTGCTCCCAATATATTATTAAAATGTGTATAAACATAGACGGATACGGACATATTATACACAGATCAAGTTAGCCCCAAACTAAGGAAAACTTGTATTATGGGATACTAACTCAACAATATATTTAATAATATAATGCACATGTGAATAACATCTATGGTTAAGACACAACTAAATGTGGCTCTACCGGGGATCGAACCCGCAATCTCCGGACCCAGAAGGTAGGCACCTATCCACTCGGTTGCGGACGTTGTCGTTTTCGATATAACATAAAAAAACAGGAAGTAAAAATCATAAAAATATAGTAAATAATGATCAAAAGGATTGAAATAGGAAAGATCACAGAGAGGAGAGCCAAAAATGAAAGGAATGAAATGAAAACAAGGCCATGCGGATCAAAGAGAAAAGTGTGATTTCCGCTTCTTCAATTTCATTTTGAACAGAGTCAGAAAATATTACGATTTCCAAATGTGTTATTTTGTTACCCCAATCCAGTTTCATCCTTAAATATTAAAAAGGAAATGTATAATCATCATCCGACTGGCATCATTTATTCAATAAAACCAATCTGAACCGAAAGGTTCCAAATTAATAAATGAAATCCAAAGAGATTAAAATAAAAAAACGAATAAAACCACGAGTAAACAAAATAAATGCATTCATAACTGTTCCTGTTATCAATCATTATCAGACTGAAACTGCCTTGTATCCGAAGTGCGTAACTTATAAATTATTGATCAGTTTCCTTCCCAAGTAGGAAACATAACAGAGCGGTATGAAACGAAGCAACAGTTGGCATGGCAGTTTACTGAAATCTCTTGGCGGGAACGCGCGACTTTACGCGCGCAAATCAACGTAATTTTTGACAGTTTTTTTTATTCTCAGTTTTACTTTTAGTGACAATGAATTTCCAGAGTAAAGCCAATAAGTTTGTGTGTCCTAATGATCGGCAACTTTCGTTGAGAGCCAAGTAAGTTTTTGTAGAGTATTGTAATGAATAAGTTTTAAGTGTGATGACGAGTTTGTTTACGTTTGAATTCATCCCTGTGCAATTAAGTTTTACGGTTGTCCAAGCACGAATTTGATGAAGCTTTTTATAGCAATAATAATATGTAAGTGCTTTCTTTATCGAAATAAAAGAAGTGAACGTAACTTTTTGAATTACTGAACCAACTTTTGTCCATTACTCAATAAGTACAAAGTTTGAACAAACATCAGGCTGTTACTAATAAATAAAGAATAAATAAAGGAAAGAAAAATTTTCCGACACAGGCGCGCCTAGGCGGGGATCGAACCCGCGACCTCGGGTAAACGCCCCGGACGCTCTGCCAACTGAGCTACCGTGTCAATTGGCTGCCAGTGCGAAATTCTTCTATCCTTTATTTATTCTTTATTTATTAGTAATAATCCCCACATGAGGTTTTCATGAACAAAAAGATTTAAATTATCAGGCTGTTAGTTAGTATCTTTTTACAGTGCTTTTTGTTATGGTCTCGTCATTCAGATTCAGTATTTTAAATCCGTCTAGTATGTTTGGCGTGGAGTTATGCGTCTATAAATGTTTTATTCTGCTGAAAATAAAAGATTTTATGGAGCCTAAAAGTTGTCAGCGCCATGAACGTTAAAAAAAGAATCTGTAAGCGTAACATAATGATTAAGTTAACGCAGGTTGAATATTAATGAAAGCGAGATAAAGCCGGACCGTGTCTTGATAATCCAGAAAATGGGTCAAAGTAGTAACTTACTACACTCACGCCGTTAGTTACCATTGGGGTAGGTAGAGACTAGTAATCTATACTTATAATAAATCTGTAGAGAGGTCAATTCTGTACATGAAATATAATTTCAAAATAACTATTAGGGGTTGATAAGTGATCGATACTGATGCCAAAAACGCAATCAGTAATTTTTTTGTCTGTCTGTCTGTCGGTTTGTATGTTCCTTATGGAAACAAAACTACTCGACGGATTTTAACGAAACTTGGTACAATTATTCTTTATACTCCTAGGCAGGTATTTCGGCAGAGTAGTTAAGGGGAATTTTGGGAAAATTTGGGAAAACGGGAGATGTTACTCCATTTTTTAATCTTCCGTCGCGTGTGCAGCCTTTATGGTTAAACTTACATAGAAATCACGTATCACGGAAATATTCTACATAAAATTGTCTAAAAAATATCCCAATACAGCATATGCCTATCTCTTATGGTTAACACACAGTCTCACAGTAACACGTGTAACTCCTGATAACTTGACAGTTCGGAGCATTCTGATTATATTTGTTAACTCTAACGTTTATTATACTCTCACTCATTCTTAATTTAAAAACGTTAACAATATTACTTATTCAATAAAAAAATAATCATAGAAATCGGTACAGAAACATCAAAATAATTCATGAAATAAGCCATCGCGCCGTCGCACGTTAATACTGAATCATGCTATAAGGATTATTTTCGTGTAAAAGTTGCGCGGGCAAAAGATAGCCGTGACATATACTCACGGCTTTGATGTATGCAAAGTTTTTCAACTCTGATTGTTTGTTTGCAAGGGCTTATTTTTGGACATACTGAACCGTTTATAAAAGCGCTTCCACAATCACAAGGCTACACTATTCAGGAGCATTATAAGTTGCGATAAATTTCACAATGGTTGAGTAGTGATTGAAGAAACCTCAGATATTTTGAAAACTACGCTACCCGTGTGAAGCTGGGCCGATCCACTAGTCGCAAATAAAACTCTCAAGCTTCGTCTATTTTCATAAATCTTTTCATACATGCTCTTTTATTCTTCGCACTTCGGACCCCTGACTTTTAGGCACATTCTCTATTCAATCTAAAATATGTTCTGAGTGGTCGTCCTCTAATAACATTACCTTCTACATTGAGTCTATATATCTCAAACATAAATGTATAAAAAGGGTGATTATAAGTTGCAAGTCTCCTACAGCCGATAAAAAGAGAAGGAATTTGTAAATTTAACTGAATGATGCTTTCATAACGTGCTTTTGCAACTAATTACAATATTTTTTTGCACTCAGTGGATTCTCATTAGGGCCATAGAAAGATTTTTTAATGAGAAATTAGCGGAATAAATCGGTTCATAACAACAAGAATTTCCTCATTAAAGTAATCATATAACTGAAAAGAAAAGAAAAGAAAATTGCTGTGTAGCGTCGGCTTCGAATATAATCGCTCCCCATTTAACGATACTTTTTAATAAATGTATAGATATAGGAGAATTTCCAGACTGTATGAAGTTAAGTAGGCTCATCCCACTACATAAATCAGGAGATAGTCAGACCTTTACCAACTATAGGCCTATTTCTATTTTACCAGTTCTCAGTAAGGTTTTTGAAAAAATCATGTCCAACCAAATGCTTTCATATTTCAATAAAAATAATATATTCCATGACGAGCAATATGGTTTTACTAAAGGTAGGTCTACTGTAGATGCAGGAGGACTAATGAAACATATTTTTAATTCATAGGAAAACTCCCGGGATGCGTTAGGTATATTTTGTGACCTCACAAAAGCTTTTGATTGTGTAAAAAAGGAAATAGCGTTGACTAAACTTAAATATTACGGTTTTGACGAGCAAGCACTGAAATTAATGGCATCATATCTTGATAAAAGAACTTTAAAGGTAGATATTAATGGAACCACGTCGAAAGGATCGGAAATAGAGATGGGCGTTCCTCAAGGTTCTATACTTGGCCCATTACTGTTTCTGATTTATATTAATGATTTACCATTTATGGTACAAAAGTATTCTGAGATAGTTATGTTTGCAGATGACACATCTTTAATATTTAATGTAGCGAGATCCTCTACATCTCTTGACGACGTGAATAAAGCTATCTCACTGGTATTGCATTGGTTTGCTGTAAATAACCTGGTTCTGAATGCCAAAAAAACTAAATGTATTAAATTTACTTTACCGAATGTTAGGCAAGTTGACGCCAATATTGTTATTGACAGTGAAAAAGTAGAATTAGTGAAAGAGACAAAATTCCTAGGGATAATAATCGATTCTAAGTTGCAATGGGGACCCCATATACTAACACTTTCTAAAAGGCTGAGCTCAGCAGCGTATGCCGTGCGTAAGATTAGAGAAATAGCAGACATAGAAACAGCTCGCATTGTTTATTTCAGTTATTTTCATAGTATTATGTCGTACGGTATTTTATTATGGGGTAAAGCGGCTGATGTTCATAAAGTTTTTGTCTTACAAAAGTGAGCTATCCGATCTATTTACATGTTAAGGTCGAGGTATTCGTTGCGCGAAAAATTTAAAGATATTGGCATTTTAACTGTCCCTTGCCAATACATATTTGAGAATTTAATGTATGCCAAAAAGAATATAGGCCAATTAAGTAAAGTTAGTGATAGGCATACTGTTAACACTCGGAATAAGGAGAAACTTAACGTACCGAAGTATATTCAATAAACTTCCTTCTGACATATTGGAATTGCCTGTGGCATCTTTTAAAAAGGCAATTAAAGCCATGCTTTTAAAGAAATCTTACTACAGTGTTCAAGATTTTTTAAACGACAAGGACCCAACGCGCACATGACCATGTCCGTAAAGCTATAAATCTTCCCTCGTTATTCCTAGGAATAATTGTCTGGTGAGGATTTTTCTTCTCACGTTATGTGATTGGTTTTTGTGATGGACAATTTATTTTAATTATGTCAAACTAGGGTTTGGTTTGGTCGCATAGAAAATCTTTTGTAAAGTAAAAACATGTTTATAAACTGAAATTGTACAAACCATATTTTGAAAAAATGAAAAAATGAGAATGTAAAGAGTTTCTTTGTTGCTTCTTCTCTTTACGAACACCTTCCGAAGCAACGGATTAACGATTAATTTAAAACTTTGACGTTCAAAAAATTTTAGTATTTAACTTTATTTTGAAAAATAAACTTTTCGACTTTTTTTTTGACTTTTGAATAGCATTACCCCGTTTCTTCCCGTGGGTGTTGGTAAAAGGTGACTTAACAAGATATTGGGTCTTTTTAATTAAATTTTAAAATAAATAATGCGGTTTGAATTTGAAACCCATTACCAAAAATCTTTACTTTACAATCATTTTTCCATTAAACTTTCAAAACTGGCTGAGGAACCTTGGCTACCCCTTCTATAGATATATAGTCGTGAGTATATGAACAAAGTTTATCGAGAATGTCAAAATTATTGTGACGATAACAGTGACGAGAACCTATTACATTAACCAAGTATAGACGATTGATATTTTTAGAGTTGCATTATAACAACAAATACTCAACATAATTATTTCACTCAACATAACTTTGTATGTCGCACGCTTAATACTACAGTGACCTATGTTAAAATTTTGCTGTGTTGAGTTACAATACCACACAGACCTTAAAATCATGCTCTACAACATATGAATACGAGATGATAAAGACCTAAGTGAAATTAAACCATTTTGTGTTAAGAATACGGGTGTTTTCTCGTGCCTATGTTGTAGAGCATGCTTTTTAAGGTCTGTGTAGTATTGTAACGCAATTCATCAAAATTTTGACATAGGTCACTGTAGTATTAAGCGTGCGATGTATATAGATGTGCATGAAACAAACAACTCAATGTGGCGATTATTTTAGACCGGGATGTCGCGGGTTCAAGCGTTCACGCTGAAGATCCCCCAGGGATTGGCAGATTTACGTTATCTTTATATCCTATCGCAGTTTGGTACGAATACACTGTCACATGACGTACTACAAATGAGCTGTGTGGGTTTCCTCACGATTTTTTTCCTAATCGTTAACATCCATGATAAATTAACCACATATATGACTTTCGAAAAGACAAATTGGTATTTGCCTGACCCGGGATATGAACTCACGCCTGTCTGTATTGACGGGCGGTCGTTCTACCCACTGGACTATCACGGCTACCTAGAATAGTACAATAATGATAGTCCTAGTAATAGTACAATAGTGATAAGGGAAAATCACATAAAGATGATTAATAACAATATTAGATTCAAGAAGATTCCCTCAGAAGTATAATGTATATGTATATGTTATGTAAGGTTGTGTGACAGAGTGAGAAATAGTGTAATTCGTGAACGTTTAGGTGTGAAAGATGACGTAGTGTGCAAGATAGAGAAAGGAATGTTAAGGTGGTTTGGGCACATGGAGAGGATGTGACAGTAAATTGGTAAGTAGAGGACGACCACGGAGGACACACCTGGACTAAATAGAGTGTGTGCTCAAAAAGGCCGGCGTCCGAAGTATGAAGAATAAAAGAGCATGTATGAGAAGAATGATAAATGTAACAGAAGCAAAAGAGATTTGCTTGGATCGTACAAAGTGGCGATCTATAGTCTCACCCTACCCTAATGGGAACAATGGGCGTGAGTATAAGTAAGTAAGTAGATTCAAGATTCAGCTCTAGTTCACCCTTTCATACGAATATAGTTTCTAGAGAATAAGTAAGAACAAAACTTAATATACCGTCTTGCATGCAAGAATCTTTCGTCGACGTCCCCTTAGAATAACACTACCGATTTCCATTACTTTTGAGCCATTTAATCAGCGAACATTTAATTGAATTTTGGAAATGTCTCATGAAATCAAATGTCATCCTCTATGTCACAATCTTTTGATCTCTCGACTTCCAAAAGTGGAAAAGGAGTTTCTAATTCTGAGGTTCTTTATGGCTAATATATTTTACGATATATAGCCGTGATTATATGTATGCATGTATAGTTACATACTTAAAAAAGCAAATAACATTCCTGCCCACGCTCTTAATCTGCCTTCCATTTCCATTACACGGCCCTCTGCAACTTGATGGAAAAGTCTAAAGGCTAAGCCCGCGCCCACGTGAGACATTCTATAGGGTTGACAGCTCTCTGTTTCTACAACAACTTTTATGACCAATTCGGAGTGCTTCATAAAGAATAAAAATCTTTATTTCAAAATAAATTTGCCGTGTAGTGTCGGCTTAGAATAACACTACCCCATTTCTACCCGTGGGTGATCGTAAGAGGCGACTAAGGGTACAGGGGCTTTTTAAGTGATTTTTGGGCGATGTGGTTGGAGACCTGTCACCAAAAATCGTTTATAATTATCATCTTTTCCCCAATCAACTTCCAAAAGTGGCTGAGGAATTTATAATTCCTTAGCTCTGGCTACCCCTTCTAGGGATTTATAGCCGTGAGTATATGTATGTATGTATGTTGAAAATAAATCTTTGCTTTTTTAATGTCAAGTTGTAATTTTAAATAAACTTCAGATTTGAAAAGTGTATTTTTCTGAGAAGAACCCGTAAGGAACTGTCTTCTTAACACACATCTTTTTTTACGTCAATTACAATTTTGGTGTTAGCCCAGAAACATCCTGCACAGAGCCCTGATGACAGCCATTTTATCATTCATGTAATGTTTAGTATGACAATAGACTTTCGAACTAAGATTCATTTTATGCTGTGTAGTGTCGGCTTAGAATGTCGCTACCCCTTTCTACCCACGGGTGTCGTAAGAGGCGACTAAGGGTGTTGGGGCTTTTTACTGGATTTTTGGGCGATGCGGTTGGAGACCCATCACCAAAAACCTTTATTTTTAGCATCTTTTCCCCACTCAACTTCCAAAAGTGGCTGAGGAATTTATGAGTCCTTAAATCTGGCTACCCCTTCTAGGGAAATATAGCCGTGAGTATATGTATGTATGTATGTTCATAAAGAATAAAAAAATTCATTTCTAAATAAATCTTTGCTTTTTTAATGTCAAGTTGTAATTTTAAATAAACTTCAGATTTGGAAGGTGTATTTTTCTGAGAAGAACCCGTAAGGAACTGTCTTCTTAACACACATCTTTTTTTACGTCAATTACAATTTTGGTGTTAGCCAAGAAACATCCTGCACAGAGCCCTGATGACAGCCATTTTATCATTCATGTAATGTTTAGTATGACAATAGACTTTCGAACTAAGATTCATTTTATGCTGTGTAGTGTCGGCTTAGAATAGCACTACCCCAATTCTTCCGGCGGGTGTACGTAACTAAGACGACTAACGGTATTGGGGCTTTAAAGGGATTTTTGGGCGATGCGGTTGGAGACCCATCACCAACAACCTTTATTTTACCATCCTTACCCCACTTAACTTTCCAGAAGTGGCTACGGAATTTCTGATTCCTTAGCTCTGGCTACCCCATCTAGGGATTTATAGCCGTGAGTATATGTATGTATGTATGTATTCATTTTTTTAACTACTGCTTAGAACTTAACTAATATTACCTTCCACATTCATGTACTATCTATAATTAATATTATAAAGAAGAAAGGTTGTGAGTTTCTTTGTATTAAATTGGCTTCAAAACCCTTGAAACGCTATTCAAAATTATTTCACCAACGGAAGACTAAAAAATTCAGAAGAAATATATAGTTCAGTAATATTATCACAACCAGTAAAAAATAACACCACCCTTACTTATCCGGGGCGGCAACTAGTAAATAAATAAATATACGAGTTTGCTTGGTTAAGTCATTTTTCTTTACATCGAAGAACATCATCAAGCTCTGGCTACCCCTTCTAGGGATTTATAGCCGTGAGTATATGTATGCATGTATGTAACATCATGCCGTACTTAGTTATATCGTTAAAATTACTCAACACGAAGGTGTTGGCAGAGGTATATATACTTCTTAACATCACGTTATATTGCCACCGTACCGGTACCGGACAGAGTACTCACGTGATAGGGGGCATAAAAAATTAATATGCCTATCGCCGTTTTGTACGAATACACTGTCACATGACTGAGTGCAACTTAAGCCATGTGGGTTTCCTCACGATGTTTTCCCTCACCGTTAACAACCATGGTAAATTAACCACACGTATGTCTTTAGAAAAAACAAATTGGTGTAAGTCTGACCCGGGGTATGAACCCTGATCGTCTCCACGATTAGCGGTGTTCTACCCACTGAGCTATAACGGTAAAATTAAGCGGAGTAATTTGCCTACTTCCTTATCCAGTACCAGGTGGAGACTATTAAGTTATACATTTGCCTCATGAACTCTATAATTCATACATACATACATATACTCACGGCTATAAATCCCTAAAAGGGGTAGCCAGAGCTGAGAAATTTGAAATTCCTCAGCCACTTTTGGAAGTTGAGTGGGGAAAAGACGGTAGAATAAAGGTTGTTGGCGATGGGTCTCCAGCCGCATCGCCCAAAAATCCATTAAAAAGCCCCAAGTCCGTTAGTCGCCTCTTACGTACACCCACCGGAAGAAATGGGGCAGTGCTATTCTAAGCCGACACTACACAGCTATAATTCAATTCCCAAAATAAGGTAGCCAAACCAACAGACACATCAGTTCCTCAGCCACTTTAGGAAGTTTCATGGTCAAAGGATTGTTAAACAAAGGTTGGTTATGCTTCCACTTGCACTACATCACCAAACGAACCCTTGAAAGGCTCCAATATCCCTCCCCTATTCGCCTCATACGACCCACGGGAAGAAAAGGGTTAGCCAGACAGGTAAGACCCACATGGCTGAGTTGTACTTAGTCATGTGACAGTGTATTCGTACAAAACGGCGATAGGCCTGCCCCCTATCACGTGAGTACACTGTCTAAGCAAAACGTGGGTACCTTCTCTGGTATCTAGATGGCGCTTGCCATGTGAGTTCAGGAGTATTGGTACCTCTGCCAACCCCTTCGAGGAATAACGGCGTGAACGTTTATGTTTATGTTATGTTATGTAAGGCTATTCTTAGATGACATTGAACAGCTAAACACTTACCACTCTAAACCGCCCTATTATAATTCTATTGGGGTTGTGATTTTTTACGTCTACATACATAACACCCAAAGGGCAATGGAGAGGGCTATGTTAGGAATTCCACTACGTAGTTGAAAATGCAACGAGATAATCTGGGGAAGAGTCGGAGTGACTGAGAAAGCACTTCACACTTAACGCGATCACATAACATAAATTTTATTTTTTACATACATACATGCATATACTCACGGCTATAAATCCCTTAACGGGGTAGCCAGAGCTTTGGAATTAGAAATTCCTCAGCCACTTTTGGGAGTTGATTGGGGAAAAGGTGGTAATAATAAATAAATGTTTTTGGTGACCGGGTCTCTAACCACATCGCCCAAAAATCACCTAAGAAGCCCCTATACCCTTAGTCGCCTCTTACGAAATGGGGTAGTGCTATTCTAAGCCGACACGGCAATACATAAATTTTATTTTTTCTTAATCATATTTAGTACTTTTCAAGAAAATTAGTAATCTTAAGTTGTAAAAACTTAGGCTAGCAAACATCAAACGAACTTTTAACTAAGTGGTTTTCCAAGAACAAGCACTAATTCTTTTGAAATTTCTTCGAGCTTGTTTTAGAAAACTTCGTTTCGGACCCAATTTGTCTGTTACACTTTGTTCATACTATTTTTTTCAGTTAATTGATATTGTCATTTTCGAGCGAAAGCTGAACGATATTAAGTATAAAAATCATTAAATAAATATAACTAATAAATTTATTGTAATTTTTTTTAATGTAAATATTTGCATGCTAGCATATATAGTTAAATGTGATGGACCAATTATAATAATGCAACATCTTCATTGTACCACATTTATGCAAATAAAAATGATTTTGATTTTGATTAAAATTCCGTGTATTTTTAGAACAGAAGTACAAAAATAAAATCCTGAAATACAGTCCGATTTTGATTTAAACATCATTAACTTAAATTCTATTTTAGAAATAATCTGTGTAAAGTGTTTTTAACAGTGATGTTATAGAATAAAGAAATTCTATTCTATTTTATTTACTCAAACTTTCACGACATATATTCCCGAAAAGGTGGTAGAGGTACTAATACTTCGGAATAACACGTCATACTAATAAGACATTGACCAGAAGGGCAAGCACGAGCGCTATTTGATCGGCACGATAACGGTTAGAATGAGATGGCAGTACAAGATACTAAGTAAGTGCGTAAGAGATGGCTGCTTTATCCCACGCGATAACTAGTTTAAACATGGCTCGTGCTTGCCCTTCAGGTACCCATGTTTTGATTGGGTAGTGCACTTACCTATAAATGACTGTAAAAAAAATAAAAGTTTTGACATAAATAGTTTGTGATGTAAGGTTATGTGATTGTGTGAGAAATGACGTGATTCGTGAAAGGCGGTGTTAATGATGATATTGTAAAAAAGATAGAAAAAGGAATGTTGAGATGGTTTGGGCACATAGAGAGAATGGATGACAGTAAAATAGTGAACGAGACCTAAAGAACCAATGTGGAAAGTAATGTAAGAAGAGGACGACCACGGAGGACACACCTGGACCAAATAGAGAGTGTGCTCAAAAAGGCAGGCCAAAGTTTGAGGAATGTAAGAGCATTTATGAGAAGATTAATAGATGCAAATGAAGCTAGAGAGGTTTTTCAGGATCGTACAAAGTGGCGTTCAATAGTCTCTGCCTACCCCAATAGGAAATAATGGCGTGAGTATATGTATGTGTGCATGAACTGGTGACCGTGACCCTGCATTGCCATGCGTGTAGCCAACCTTGCAATTTCAACTGGAGATCTACGGTGATTTTTATAATCCTCAAAGAACATTTTAATACACTGCTCGCAATTGTGAAAAGTTGGAAAAATAACTTTAACTAGGAGTAAAACTGGATTATTTTTTACAGAGAAGCTCAGTGGAGAGTTCTTTGACGTTCATTTCAAAACAATGTCATTAATAGTCTGTTCAAATAAATATAATGACTGCAGAAAAATTGTTTAAAGAAATTTTAAAACACGCTTTTGAGGCACTTTTAGCTAAAAAGTGAAAAATATAGGCTGAAATCTATAAAAAGCGTGGTTGATCGATAAACGGCACAGAGCGCCCTAAACTTCTTAATTATATTTATTTTTCGATTTTTAGTACTGAACAAACCAAAATAATTTTATCCTAGCGACCCTAATCAGGATATTGGGATGATCTTACGAAATTATTATATTGTCGCTGATCCTTATATGTATAACATATAACATAACATAAACGTTCACGCCGAATATCCCCGAAGGGGTTGGCAGAGGTACTAATACTTCTGAACATCACGTGACTTTGTCACCTGGTGTTCAGAGTACCCACGTTTTGCATGGACAGTGTACTCACGTGATAGGGGGCAGGCCTATCGCCGTTTTGTACGAATACACTGTCACATGACTAAGCACAACTCAGCCATGTGGGTTTCCTCACGATGTTTTCCCTCACCGTTAACAACCATGATAAATTAACCACACATATGTCTTTAGAAAAGACAAATTGGTGTAGGCCCGACCCAGGATTCGAACACTAGTCGTTTGCACGATAACCGAGTGTTCTACCCACTGGGCTATCACGGATCCTTGATAAGTGTGCAAAGTTTGAATTAAGTATATCGGTCCGTTTTAAGTAGGTCAAAATCACAGCGCACATAATGGGTGTTACTTAGTTACATACGACGGATTAACAACAAATAAAAAAGAAAATCGTTCATAACGAGAATCTAGCCTGAGAAGGCTCTCACGGGCTTTCGCTTGCCCCCTATCATATAAATGCACTGTCCAAAAATACATATTTACATACATATCACTATACTCACGGCCATAAATCTCAAAAAGGGGTAGCAAGAGCTTCAGAGCTAGAAACTCCTCAGCCACATTTGGAAGTTTATAGTGGACAAGATGGCCTGCCCTTTTAAGCGCATTCTCTATTTTCAAAAAAAAAAAAAACATAAAAGTGCACAATACAACTTACAAATCTTTTAATTATAATATTAGTTATGTTGCTGCAAAATAACATTACCATTGGTCTCCACACTAGGCGAACCTGTATCGCGGAGGCCGGAATTTTTACTACGTCTAGGGTGCTTACAACGATTTAATTAATTGAGTATTGGTTTAGAGATGAATATATTTACAATTAATGAATATATTCTTCCCAATTTTATGTTAATTTTCAAACTTATTACAAATATATTGATAGTGAAATTTTATTTTATTTAATCTTAATGTTATCTCTATTGTCGTTCATTACTCACATTATCATCCATATTGGCTCTATATATCTCTTTCACCGATCACTTTCATCAATAATATCATGCATCTACCTTTACTATATCAACTTTCCTACCACACCTTGAACGATTGATTCGTTACAATACATATTTCCTACTCAATAACCATTACAATTTAGTATTTTCTAAGATTTTCACGATTGCACATTATAATTGAAACAACTATTGATTTTCGGATATTTTAATCGCGTGTTATTACATTATTTTTAATAGCCCGACGTTTCGAAAACTTTTCAGTTATCATGGTCACAGGAAGACTGAGGTGTTATTTGACTGAGCTGTATCATTCTAGGTATCAATCGATTCTCTTTTGCTAGAATTGTAGGTTTGTCAAAACGCATGTGGTGGTTTGGCTTATCGAAGGTGTGTTCACACAAAGCAGATCTTCCAGGACGCCTATTCTTCATATCAGCAATATGTTCTCTAACGCGAGTTGCTACACTACGTAGTGTAGCAACTCGCGTTAGAGACATGACAAGTAACACCTCAATCTTCCCGTGACCATGATAACTGAAAAGTTTTCGAAACGTCGGGCTATTAAAAATAATGTAATAACACGCGATTAAAATATCCGAAAATCAATAGTTGTTTCAATTACCATTACAATTTGTTTGTGCGACCTTATTTTTACTGTTTTCAGTCTGCTCTCATTATCCCTTTAATAAAAATGAAGTCACATTTTCAAATACGTCGTTTTTACAAACAAAGGGAATTTCTAGAGACTTGTTATAAACCAGGAAAACGATATAATCACCAAGGTCAAACAATGAGCGACAACGGCTTATCATTTTATTTTATCCGTATTACCTTCCTGTGTGTATTTATAGTGTATACCATTATCACCCCTAAATTACTGCAAATATCAACCATTCTTGCTTGAACAGGAAAAGTATTGAAACTTTTGAAAATGTATTTTTAGATGCGTATGTCTATTTTGGTCTGATGAGTCTAATTTTGAGACTTATTAACATATTTGCGCCATAAGTTCTAATTAAGGGGCAGAGACGCTCTATTGCCGCAATACAATAAATATGTTTTTATTTTTTTAAGGATGTTTTAAAGGGATTTTTTGATTACCCAGCTCTGTCTACCTCTGATATAAATTGAATTCGTTAAAATATACGTAAACAAGATCACAAGCATAGTTAATTAACCTCCCTCGTTTCAAATTACAGTTCAAAGGCCCATGTCATTATTGTATTCAGCCGCAAAGGTTGTTTCATAATATTGCAACCTTTTTGGAACAAATTACATATGAAAAGATGTGATTAAAATTAATGGAGCAGTTACCAAGTTATATACGTAGTATTTGAGTTACGAAGGTATGATTCTTGACGATTTAATTGCAAATGTAGAGATGAAGCCGTATTTTAATTAATCTAATTTTACATACACATTACATACGGCTATAAATGCCTTGTAGGGGAGCCACAGCTTCGCATTAAGAAATTCCTTATATTTTTTTGGAAGATGTGTGGAGATAAGATTGTAAAACAAAGGTTTTTGGTTTTGTATCTCTAACCGCATCGTCTAAAAATCACTTGAAAATAAATCTGATCATTATCGGATCTCATCTCATCTCGGAAAATAAATCGAATCTGTCATTTAATTTGTTTTAAACTACATTTTTTGTTGGTCATAGTTTTGAGTCCTCGGCGATTTTTACAATGGAAAATATTTTTGAACAAAGAGTAACATAAACATAAACATAAACGTTCACGCCGAATATCCCCGAAGGGGTTGGCAGAGGTACTAATACTTCTGAACATCACGTGACTTTGTCACCTGGAGTTCAGAGTACCCACGTTTTGCATGAACAGTGTACTCACGTAGTAGGGCGCAGGCCTATCGCCGTTTTGTACGAATACACTGTCACATGACTAAGTACAACTCAGTCATGTGGGTTTCCTCACGATGTTTTCCCTCACCGTTAACAACCATGATAAATTAACCACACGTATATGTCTTTAGAAAAGACAAATTGGTGTAGGCCCGACCCAGGATTTGAACACTAGTCGTTTGCACGATAACCGAGTGTTCTACCCACTGGGCTATCACGGTTGAACAAAGAGTGTGCCTTAAATTTTGTGTTTCGAATGATATTTCATGTGGTGAATCACTAAAAATGTTGCGAAATACCTACGGCGAATCGTGTATATCGAAAACAAGGGCTTATGAATGGTATAAGGCTTTTAAAGAAGGCCGAGAAGTAGTAGTAGACTTGCCTCGTTCTGGTAGACCTTCAACCGCTACGACCAAAGAAAAAATCGACAGAATCAATAAGCTAGTGCTCGAAAATCGACGTATGAGTCTGAGAGAGTTGGCTTGTGAGGTGAACATATCTTTTAAGTCCGTCCACAACATTCTCATTGACATTTTAGGCATGAAACGCGTCGCCGCTCGACTAGTTCCAAAAGAGCTCAATTTTTTTCAAAAAGCGCAGCGAAAGCATGTCGCTGAAGACATGGTTTCCCGAGCTTCTACGGATCCGACCCTTATGAAACGTATAATAACTGGCGACGAGACATGGGTTTATGAGTACGACATGCAAACAAGCCAACAGTCTTCAAAATGGCGTCTCGAAAACGAGCTGAAACCCAAAAAACCGCGGCAAAGTCGCTCCAAAATCAAGGTGATGCTGACAGTTTTTTTGACTACCGTGGTGTGGTTCACTCCGAATTCCTTCCAGAGGGAGAAACAGTGAATAAAGAATATTATTTAGGCGTCATGAAGCGTTTGCGTGAGAGTATCCGCCGAAAACGTCCAGATTTGTGGCAACACAAGTCATGGATGCTGCACAATTTTAATGGACCATCACACACAGCCATTATAGTGAAAAAGTTTATAGCGAAAAATTCAACAAAAGTTCTCGACCAAGCACCGTATTCACCTGATATGGCTCCGTCTGACTTTTTTTTATTTCCCAAGTTAAAATTACCACTTTGAGGAAAACGTTTTGAGTCGATAGAAGCCATAAAAGAAAATTCGCTGAATGAGCTAAAGGCCATACCGCAAATAGCCTATGAAAAATGTATGGAAGACTGGGTGAAGCGGTGGAGATGTTGTATTGCAAGCGATGGGGCCTACTTTGAAGGCGATAAAATAAATTTAGATGAATAATTTGTATTTTTTGTTTTATTGACAAATTCCCGATACTTAGTACACAGAATGTATGTATGTATGTAAGTCTTGAATATACGTAATCAAGATCATAAGCATAGATAATTAACCTCCCTCGTTTCAAATTACAGTTAAAAGCTCCATGTTATTATTGTATTCAACCGCAAAGGTTGTTTTAAAATACCACCTTTTTGGAGACATAAGTTTAATGTGCGGATTCAAACCAATTACAGATGAAAAGATGTGGTTAAAATTAATGGAACAGTTACCAAGTTATTATACACGTAGTGTTTGAGTTACGAAGGGATTCTTGACGATTTCATTGCAAATGTAGAGATGAATCAGTATTTTAATTAATCGAAAAGATGGTGAAATAAGGATTGTACGTTATAGGCATATTTAAATAAAATATAAAGTATTCTCAACAAGGCACAATTTATGAAAAGAATTATGAATGTAAATGAAACTAAAGTCGTTAGCCACAAAGTGGCGATTGATAGTCTCTGCCTACCCCAATGGGTACTATTTCCGGCAACTTAGCCTACACTACTGTGTAGAACTATCACCGACCAACCACTGTCTTGTGTCTTTCACACTAAACTTTCGAAAATGGTTGAAGAATATCTATGTCTGAAGCTCTGGCTACCCTATTCGTTTTTTATTTGTATCTGTTGTTTAAAGCCGTGATCATGGTCGTATGTATAGAAAAAATGCAAACAGAACCAACAGTAATCAATCATTTTGAAAAAAAAACATAGTTGTTTTTGTTTATCAGACTCCGCACGGGCTGGAGTGCAGCCCGCAGTGAGCCGCCGCTGTCAGCCAGCGAGCGGGACGCCATCGCGGCCGTGGTGCGGCGCGCGGAGAAACTAGACGAGGTGGAAGCCAAACGGGTTGGTCGACTGGTTGCTAGACTTGAAGGTATGTAAACTAAACAATTGGTCATGTTAGTTTATGTGATCGTAATGTCAGGTTATGTGGTCGAGTGCAAAAAAGTTAGATCGTGAAAGATGATATTGTAAAAAAGATAGGCAAAGGAACGTTAAGATGGTTTGGGCACGTAGTCAGCCGCTGTCAGCCAGCGAGAGAGATGCCATCGCAGCGGTGGTAGAAAAAAAAGATAAAAAAAACCGGTGAAACTCGATGAAGTGGAGGCTAGTGAGATTCGTGAAAGAGAATACTGCAATAATATATTTTATTTTTTTATTAAAAAGTACCGTCTTCAGCCGTTTGACGGAATCCCAAGTTTTCATACAAAATTCGGTAAAAAACACATTTGTGTGCGAATGAATTATGTTATTTTTGAAATATATTTTTAACCACGCAACAAAAGCATAACTAGGTTGGCATGGGACCGTCGGATGCCAATAAAAGGAGCGAAGCGAGTAATTGCCTGATTCTCAGATATTATTTATCGCTGAACAATTTATTCTACAAATATCTCAACACGCGTTGCTATGCAATTTTTTATGATTCTTTGAATATATTTGTTGGTTTACCTAAACGCGTGATTGATTCTACACAAAACTGCAAATAAGTTTTTAATGGTGATTATTCCTTCGTGGCACATCCGATTTTTTTCAAAATTGACATAAACCATCTAGACATGGTCCTTGACCACCGTGCAAAATTTCAGGGTTCTGAGTTGAGCCGTTTGGGAGGAGTACGATCACAACGAAATGCAAAAGTCGGGGGTAAATGGAGCTTCGCTCCAAAAAGTTTGCAAATGATCGTACAAAGTGGCGATTTATAGACTCTGCCTATCCCAATGGGTATTATTTGAGTGAGTAATGTTAATTTGTATTACAGCAACATAGCCTAAGTGGTTATTACAAAAAGTACTATACCGAGAGAATGTTTCAAGTGATAAGCTAACGTAGACTCACGCTACCTGTTTACTTGCTTACGTACTATTTCTACCATTCGTTGAATACCCGCTTTAACAAACAAAGTAATAAGGTTTGCTTGTTATATTTAACTTCAATTATTTTATGTACACATGTCACAGTCAGATACAAAACTACAGTACAAAATAAGCTGCCCTGATAGCTCAAGAAGGGCAAGCACGAGCCGTGTTTAAACTAGTTATCGCGTGGGATAAAGCAGCCATCTCTTACGCACTTACTTAGCATCGTATACTGCCATCTCATTCTAACCGTTATCATGTCGATAAAATAGTGCTCGTGCTTGCCCTACAGATGGTAGAACACCGCTTATCGTGCAGACTATGAGGGTTTAAATCGCGAGTCGGGCCTACACCAATTTGTCTTTTCTTGTGTGGTTAATTTATCATGGGTGTACGTAAGAGGCGACTAACGGTATGGGGCTATTAAGGGATTTTTGGGCGATGCGGTAGGAGACCCATCACCAACAACCTTTATTCTACCATCTTTTCCCCACTCAACTTCCAAAAGTGGCTGAGAAATTTCTAATTTCTCAGCTCTGGCTACCCCTTTTAGGGATTTATAGCCGTGAGTATATGTATCACAGATAATATAATACTATACTAGATATGTATGTATGTATTTTATTACTCAAGATAGGCGCATAGTAGACGTCGACTTGCGGAAAATACCCGTTCATGACGCGCTCACAATACTCGTACAATACAATTCATACATACATACATACATACATATACTCACGGCTATAAATCCCAAGAAAGGGGTAGCCAGAGCTAAGGAATTAGAAATTCCTCAGCCACTTTTGGAAGGTGCGTGGGGTATTGGGGGATGGTGAAATAAAGGTTGTTGGTGATGGGTCTCCAACCGCATCGCCCAAAAATCCCTTAAAAGCCCCAATACCATTAGTCGCCTTTTACGTACACCCACGGGAAGAAATGGGGTAGTGCTATTCTAAGCCGACACTACACATAAATACAATTCATCTGTAATTTTTTACTGAAAATCATAAATGTTTCACGGAAATTTCAACTGACAGGTCTCAATAAATCAATCAATGGCGAGATCACGATCACCACGAAATCGACGAAATGAAATGGGAAAGGAAATATACATTCTGTTTCATTTTTGATTTATCGTTTTTATTTGGTATTCCTACGAATCCTATTACAATTTTACTTATATTTGACTTGTCTCTGTTATCAATTGGACGAGGCGGAAAATTATATTTTAAAATCTACCGCCATTGTTAGCTAACTTTAATTAATTTATCTTAGAATTATGTATGTATGAGATATATTTTTCTAGGCAGCACAAAGGGCGAATGTTATTTCTACGGAGGCTCAAGGAATGGAGGTGGAAGAACTCTCGTCTCGGGGATCGAATACTGAGTATCCGCCACTGATCCGTACTAGTTCTTATTTTATATTATTACGTGGAGGGCACTTAAACACGTCAGTCTCATCACCTCCCACCTACTATAACAATAGGTCTTCTGCAAACCCGCAATACACGAACCTGGTGGACTTTGGTCAATCTGTATTTGCTGTGTAGTGCCGGCTTAGAATAACACTACCCCATTTCTTCCGGTGGGTGTACGTAAGAGGCCACTAACGGTATTGGGGATTTTAAGGGATTTTGGGCGATGCGGTTGGAGACCCATCACCAACAACCTTTATTTTGAGAAGTAATTACTGTGTATGCCATTTAAAAATTAGGTTTGCAAGAAATAACCGCTAATAAATCATGTGGTTAGCATACAAAGATTTTGTTAGCAATGATTAAAATCAGGCTGCAATTCGTGTTCTGCAAATAATCATGACAATGGTCTGTAATTTAAACACAAACTGGTAGCGAGTTTTATTTTGTATCTGCAAAATAAACAGTCACTCCGCAGAATAATTACTTGGGCAGCAATATTATACATTAGGTCAGCAGCGAAAACATTTCTACACGCAACTTATTTGTCTGTATAGCATATTTTAAATTTGGATGGCAATTTAAATAATTGTTTTGCGTATTTATTGAAAAATCAGTTATAAAATAGCTACTAATAGTGAAGTTTTCGACGCACAGTGGGAAAATTTTAATGATTTCAAGAAACAAAATTTCAGTAAGTGGCTTGTCTCACTGCCAATTGAAACAAAGGAATGAAGAGAGGGAAAATGTGACTGTCCAGCTTTTTTTAATTTCTACGTATGTAAACACTTTTGTGTACTTTTATTAATTCATTCTGTGTATTTGTAATTGTTTTTCCATATTTGATGTACAATAAAGAGTTTTCTATTCTATTCTAAACACCTGATTGTCTTAGCGATCCGCTTAAAGCATGTGGTGCCTCCAATTGAAGCAAAGAATATTCCCATAGGGAAAAAGAGGAAACGTGGCCGGCCTTCAAAGGCAAAACGAGCATTAATTATACAATAAATAAAAAAAAAGTTACTGTTTCTTGAATATAATAATTATAAAACTAAAACGTCTTCTTTATTATTCCATCAAAATATCTCTGCTATAATACTAAAAGTAACCTACTTACTGAGAGAGAATAAATAAATGAATCATCAGTAAGTGATGCGCCCATTTAGTGCTTTTTAGGTATGATATTTATTTATTATTTGCTAGACTAATTTAAGCGGCACTAAACTGATTTTTTTGCTTATTCTCTGAGTGCTTACCAAAATTAAATTAACTACAGGTCACTCATTGCAGCTTTGATATATACACAGCTGTACAAAAAAAATACTGCTGTTCAGAATGATATATATTGCAGACTGATTTATTAATATTTGCTGAACACAAGTTGCTGTCCAACTAACAATTTTAGCTTACCAATTAAATATTTCTGCTCACAAATATGCCAATACTTTGCTAACCGTTTAAATAACACCCCTTTATTTTTACCATCTTTTCCCCACTCAACTTCTAAAAGTGGCTGAGGAATTTATAATTCCTTAGTTCTGGCTACCCCTTCTAGGGAAATATAGCCGTGAGTATATGTATGTATGTATGTATGTATTTTTTTATTCAGTTTGATTTGTTTACTTAAGGTGTTTTGTAAAAAGATAGGAATTAAATGTTTTATGTGTTTTTTCCTGTTTTTTCCACATGTATTTTTTATTTGTTTTATTCGTAGTTTATTATGACTTAGGGAGAATAAACTATGTTTTTTTGCTCCTTTCAATATCCTGAGATAAACATCCACATGTATGATTTAGACCCATCTTGAAATAAATAAAGTATAAATTCCGCTATGACCGTTCAGCCGCTGCGTTCTAAGTGAGTTTGCAAGTGACGTTTACTGCTCTAGATTCGTTTTATTTTCATCCTGTTAGTACTTCATCGGGTTTATGAGCGGAATTATAGGAAAAGTAGCGTAGTTTTAATATGATTAAATTGCTTTTATTTGTTGTTACTATAATAATCTAGTTCACAATTGAATAAAGGATCTTATAACAAAAACCCAATCAAACGTAGTAAATAAATATCAGAAAATTTCTTGAAATCCAGGATTATGACTTAATCAGAATTGGTCCATGAATGTACATACATACATACATATACTCACGGCTATAATTCCCTAGAAGGGGTAGCCAGAGCCAAAGAATTATAAATTCCTCAGCCACTTTTGGAAGTTGAGTGGGGAAAAAAGGTTGTTGGTGATGGGTCTCCAACCGCATCGCTCAAAAATCCAATAAATAGCCCCAATACTCTTAGTCGCCTTAGTTAAAACGATATACTACAAGTAAGCCCTACAAGTGCCTATAGGTATAGCACGCTATACTCACGGAAGAATAAACATTTATACTATCACTCCACTATTATTAAAAGTTTTTTTTTTAATGAAATATAACAGTAAAAACATATTATTTTTTACAGCTCAAATCCCTTAGTCACCATACAGCTATGTCACCCATGAGAAAAGATGCGCTGAAGCTTTTCGCCACCTAATAAACCACATATATCAACCTAAATAAACCACAAATATGACTTAAGAAAATATACATTGATTTACTCCCGACACAGGATTTGAACTCACGTCATCTGCATGAAAAGCGGTGCTTCTCCCACTGAGCTATCACGGTAGCTTTGTTCATTGACTTGGTAGACAAAGACAGGTGACTAAAGATGCTATAAACCTTTCCTTCACGATGCGCACTCTCTATAAGTTATATAATTTATGAAGATAAATTGCACGAACCAATAGTAGAATAATTTTGCTGTGTTTATTCAAAGGCCGCTGAAAATGACACCTGGTTATACTTGGTACTATAATTGTTAAAAACTGTAAGTATTTATGATCACCTTTGGAACTTTGGAACCAAGGAACAGTTGACCATATTTTTTTCGCATTTCCTAATTTATCATTTTCTTTGATGTTTTGCCTCCTTTCATCCCTCTTCCTACTAATTTTAAATGTTTACTTTGTTTTGTATATACCCCTTTCATTAAAACTTTGTGTCATTTCATCATTTTTTCATAAAATTATTATGCATTCTTTTTGTTCATATTGTTAATTTCGTAGTAAATATTTTGTTGTTAATATTTATTTTATTTTTCAACCATGAATGTTCAATGAGTGTCTGTTAATTAAATTCAAAATTTTCTTAACTTTACAATATGTGTTTTCTTTTCACTGGACGTTGGCAAAGTAACTGTGTTTAAATACGGTCAAAGGCCATTGAAGAAAAATTGAATTGAATTAAATGATCATGCATACATAAGTGCCGAAGATGCTGAAGTTAAGTGTACAACTCGTCAACTTTTTTTTTAGACTTTTACGTACTCCGAATATAGTTTATAGACTTATTTTTAATTTTTATATTAATTGTTTTTCTATTGGGCACGGCTTATAATTCAGAGGCCTCCCATTAAATTCCCGGGAATATTTTTTTAATATTTTGTTTTTAATACCAAATAAACGTTTTACTTACTTACTCTTGTCTATTTTTTGGAATTATATTCAAGAGTGTATTTAGAATAGTTATCTGTTATAGCACTACCCCATTTCTTCCGGTGGGTGTATGTTAGAGGCGACTAACGGTATTGGGGCTTTCAAGGGATTTTTGGGCGATGCGGTTGGAGACCCATTACCATCAACCTTTATATCACCATCTTTTCCTCACTCAACTTTCCAAAAGTGGCTGAGGAATTTCTAATTCATTAGCTCTGGCTACCCCTTCTAGGGATTTATAGCCTTGAGTACATGTATGTAAGGACTGCTACGTACTCCGAATGTAGTTTATACACTTATTTATAATTTCATATTAATTGTTTTTCTATTGGGCACAGCTTATAATTCAGAGGCCTCACATTAAATTCCCGGGAATAGGTTCACAAATTTAATTTGTAATATTAAACCCCTTTTGGTTGGATGTTGTAAAATTTAATTACCTGATTATTATAATTTTAGTTATAAAACAATAATATTTTACGTTGAAAACTCTTAGTCATGCTTCTATTGACTACTATTTCCTACTACGAAAACCTCATTTTGCTCTTTACGACTTGCGCTGGGTACATTTTATAATGAGCCAAGACCTTTTTGGTATCCTTACATATTGTATCTAATTGTTAAATACTGTTTTTAATACCAAATAAACGTTTTACTTACAATTTTTTGGAAATATATACTAGAGTGTATTTAGAGTATTATCGAAGTGTCATTCGCAGTGGGAGAAGCCATTAAATGCCAGCAACAGCACTATACAAAACGTACTGAATACTACTAGTAACTGGTGACCTAAATTCAGATTCGACAGCTCAAAGGTCTTTACTCGTTTCCAAATGAAATGAATAGCAGTTTTTAACTCCCTATGAAGAACAAAGGGATGGTTTTAATTAAAAGTGTGTCAATAAACGGCTTAAACGAGTTCAGAATTGCATTTTACCTACTTTCCAAGCTATAAAATCCAAACGGCAGATCATGGCTTCGCAATTTAAATATCATTTTTAGGGGCCCTAACACGCTCATCGATTAGAAAGAGATAAAGAATTAGAGCATTTTTGGTGTGTAGTGTCGGCTTAGAATAACACTACGGCTAAGAGTATTGGGACTTTTTAAGTAATTTTTGGGTGATACGGATGTAGATCCATCACCAAAAACATTTACTTTACAAACTTTCCCCCCCTCACCCAATTTTCGAAAGCGGCTGAGGAAATTTACAGAAGAAGCTTCTAGGAATTTATAGCTGGAGTAAATGTAGGTATATATAACACTTGGGAAGTGTGAGAGAAAAAGATGTAGTTTAAAGAAAAAGTGTTAAACAACTAGCTATTCTATCCAATCTAGCTTTAGTTACCTTTGCTCCTCCAGGGGGCTCCCCAGCTGCCCGGCACACCTTAAGTCATGGTGAAGCCTCCCAGGCCACAGGGAAGGCAACAACCAATCCTTTCGAAATAAAGTAAAATACTGCAGCAATTTAATTGTGAAGCAGTGTTATATAACATATGCTGTGTAGTGCCGGCTTAGAATAGCACTACCCCATTTCTTCCGGTGGGTGTACGTAAGAGGCGACTAACGGTATTGGGGGCTTTTAAGGGATTTTTGGGCGATGCAGTTGGAGACCCATCACCAACAACCTTTATTTTACCATCTTTTCCCCACACAAGTCTCCAAAAGTGGCTGAGAATTTTTTTATTCCTTGGCTATGTAGTGCTATATGCAGTGTTATATGTGACCGTATATATTTATTTATTCTTTTTACGGTCCCCAGGAATGCGTCGCTCAGCCCAAGGTCCCACTCCGAAATGCTGCCTGGTGTGCGGCGAGACAGCACGACTGCTCTCACCTCTTCGTACCTGCATCATATGCAACCATTCGGCGTGTCCGAAATGTGTCATTGAGGCTTCTCCGCAGAGGTAATTCCATAGATACATATATATTATCTATCTGTGTAGTGTCGGCTTAGAATAGCACTACCCCATTTCTTCCGGTGGTGGGTGTTCGTAAGAGGCGACTAACAGACTTTGGGCTTTTTAAGGGATTTTTGGGCGATGCGGTTGGAGACCCATCACCAACAACCTTTATTCTACCCTCTTTTCCCCACTTAACTTCCAAAAGTGGCTGAGGAATTTCTAATTTCTCAGCTCTGGCTACCCCTTTTAGGGATTTATAGCCGTGAGTATATTATCTTCTATTCTAATATATAAAATTCACGTGTCACAGTGTTTGTCACCAAACTCTTCCGAAACGGCTGAACCAGTTTAAATGAAATTTTGCAAACACATTCGGTTGGTCTGAGAATAAGTTTATAACTAATTTTTGTATTTTTTTGTGTTATCTATATAATAAAAATATATTATTTAATGTGAAATTAAGCGCAAAACTCGAAAAAAACAAGACCGATTGGATTGATTCTTTATGTAAAGTGTTGATTAAAACTTGGAGAAGCTGTAGAAAAAGTGGAAAACTTATGAGGATAATATTAAAAACATATTTTTCCTCATCGTATGACATAGACCCTCAGCGGCTCGGGTCAGCTAGTACATAGTATATATATTCACGCTAATAGTTTCCATCAGGGTAGGCAGAGACTTTTGATCGCCACTTTGTACCATCCTGGCAAACCTCTCTAGCTTCATTCACATTAAATTATCATTTCATGGATGACCTGTAATTCTTCACACTACGGACGCATGTCTTTTTGAGCATATTCTCTATTTCTAAATTAATATATACAGACATATTATACACGGATCAAGTTAGCCCCAAACTAAATAAACTTGTGTTATGGGATACTAACTCAACGATATTACATAAATGTTGCTCTCAGCGGGGATCGAACCTGCAACATTTCGACCGAGAAGTTACGAGTAGTCACCTATCCACGCGACCACGGACGCCGTCAAATCTGAACTAAATTCCTCCGTGGTCGTTCTTTAATAACATTACCATCTGTATTCGCTCTATAATCCAATGCCAATTTCATCATGATTATAGCCATTAGACGTCAATTACCTCTAAAAATCGGTAGGTCGTTTGCTGCCTACTAATACCAGCCCGGCTAGTACGAGCGGTGTTTAAACTAGTTATCGCGTGGGATAAAGCAGCCGTCTCTTACGCACTTACTTAGTATCGTATACTGCCATCTCGTTCTAACCGTTATCGTATCGATACAATAGCGCTCGTGCTTGCCCATAAGAACAAGTGCGTTAACAATAATAGTATGAAAACGCGAGATACAGCCACTACAGCGCTCAGTGCCTTTGAGCCCTCGGCAACGGCTCGGGCTTTTAATACACATAAATAAATAAATAAATAAATAAATTGTTATCATACGAGAAAAGCAGCGATACGAGTCTTTTAAGGGTGATTGGGTTGTTATTATTATTATTATTTACTTTATTTACAAGTTACAATGACTCAAGTGTTAGTAACAGTGGGAAATCTTAGTAAGTTAAGTTATGATTATTACGAAATGTTAGTAGTCATACACAAAATGGATACAATTAAACATAATATAGATAATAGTTATGTACAGCGTATAAATAATATGTACAATTTTCTAAAATAAATGTACACGTTTGGGAGCCTGGGGACTAACGCAGTGTGATATGTACATTGAGTCTAGCCGACCCCCTATCATGCTGAGGAAGCTGTTGGAGCTGGCCCGCACCCTACAGAGCAGCGAGCAGCAGCGTTTCCGCATCGTCGCGTAGAAACAGTCTACGCGGGCCTCCGCAAACATACCCGAGGCACTGCAGAAACGGGGCAGCCCCATCAGAATCCTGAACGCGTCATTATATTGAACACGGAGAGCGCTGTACGTTTTCTGGGTATATCTGGCCCACAGGCTGCACGTGTAAAAAGAGGTGCAATAGGCTCGAAACAAAGTAGTTTTAACACTAGTTGAGCGACGTACAAACCTGCGCGCCAGGTTTGTTTGTTTCACGCTAACTTTTTATTTTTGCATAGTCTAAACATAAATCTTGACTTAAAGTTCGGCACACCAGATTAGCGCATTTGCAAAGTAAACCATCGTTCAAGGTTAAAGTTTTCTTTTGATTATTATTTATTTATTATAAATAATAATAATATTTATTTATTTCTTTCATTCGTTATATAACTCACTAATGTCAACAAAATGCACCTTCGGCCGGCAGACGGATCTGTCAAATATAAACTGGCAGCCTTGCACACATACAAATATGATTAATTTTCAAATGGAAAAATAAATTCTGTTCACCAAAAATCGTTTTAATAAAACCTTAAATTTCTAAATGAGCATTAAATATCAGATTAGGTGCACAAATAAGAATAGTTTGATCCTACATACACTTTTGATAAGTTTAGGTTAGACTTTATTTATGTTTCGTTAAATACTACCCTTTTCAAACCGGGGCGTCATGTTATTCTACCCATAACTGGTCTGTATTTGTTAGTTAGTCTGAGAATTGTACCACTTTTTGCTCTACCAACTTCCATGAGTCAGAACATGATACTTCCAAAGCGCTGACTACCGTTTTTGGCAATACAGTCGTGGTTATAAATTGAAGGTAGATTAGTACATAAAATCAATATGCCCTATAGCTTTCTAACAAACTTCCACCCAACTAATATTATTGAATAAGTTTATTAATTAAACTCGATAAACCTGTTTCTAAGCCATTGTTTTAAACAGCTCTGGAAATTCTGATTGAATTCTCCTGGAAATAATTAACTAAGCATTTTCATTTATATACCTTATGCAACATAAACAAAGTTTTTTTTTAATTTAGTGAAATTTGATTTACATCCACGAAATCAATCTTAACTTCATTAGTGCTGTACTAAACCGATAATATTTTGTAATACATACTTATATACATACATATACTCACGGCTATATTTCCCTAGACGGGGAAGCCAGAGCTAAGGAATTATAAATTCCTCAGCCACTTTTGGAAGTTGAGTGGGGAAAAGGTGGTAAAAATAAAGGTTTTTGGTGATGGGTCTCCAACCGCATCGCCCAAAAATCCAATAAAAAGCCCCAATACCCTTAGTCGTCTCTTACGCACCCGTGGGTAGAAAGGGGTAGCGTCATTCTAAGCTGGCACTACACGGCAATTTATTTTGTAATAGTTGTGATATTCCGCCCACCATTGTTAGTTCAGGAACAAGATGCACATACATACGAAAGGCTTTCCCACTGAACGGTAATCGGTCTCATACCGTATTGCCCAATAATCTCTTCAAATGTCCCAATATTCTAAGTCGCACGTCGCAGTCGACGACACTCTCGGGAAGAAGTCGGTCAGTGCTATTTTAAGCCGCCGCTACACAGCAAGAACAAGATCTCTTATTAGTGTAAAGAGACGAGTAACACTTAAGAGCTTATTCCATTACACTTTTTCGTTGCTGAATTCAGACGCCCTTCGAAGTTACTGCCGCAGACGCTTGTTATTCCACTACACAAATTTCAGTTTCCGTTATTCCACTAGTCTGAATTCAGATTCTGTGGCTTTCAGACGTCTTCATTCAGACAAATGGAATAAGCTCTTTAGTGATGAGACAGTGTCATCGCATAAAGCAACGATTGACGCAAATCCTGATTACTCGGATACCAAGTTGATAGTGCAAGCAAATCTTGAGTACTCTTTACACCAGCCTTTATAGCATGAGGCTTGCGAGAGCTAGTAGTCACGTGTGAAGTGAGAAACTGACAAATTATTCGTACAAAAACTGACTTTATCTTCACACGTGACGTGTTCGCTGTCATTTGCCTTATACTGATGACAAAAATTGTCTCTGCCACCCCTTCGGAAACGAAAGGCGTGAATTTTGACTTGATTTACCGAAATTCCCCAAAAACAGTCCAGCTATAAAAAGACTAACTTCCTGAAATAGTATCCTGCTCCTATTTATATCAATTCACTTTTCGCAGCTTTCGTATTGCGGAACACTCAGTTGTTGCTAGGAAACACAGCCTTTGTAGAGAGCTTTCAGATAAGTGCTTTACACGAGCGTAACTGGAACGAAATTGTGTAATGCTGGAATTGAGTTGCGGTGCAACTTATTTCAAAGTAATGAGTTATGCATTAAACTACATACATACATAACATAAGCCGAAGAACATATATTGACGTCATCGATGGCCGAATGGATTGGTGACTAACTTCTCGGTTCGGAGGTTGCGGGTTCGATTCCCGCTGGGTAATTCATTTATGTGATGAGCATAAAATTTCGTTGAGCTAGTATCCCATAATACAAGTTCTACTTAGTTCGGGGCTAATTTGATCTGTGTATAATAAGCCGCATATTTATTTATTAATATGTATTTATAAATTATAAATCCCTACAAGGGAGAGCTAGAGCTTCCATATAAGGAGATTCTCAGCCCCAGTTGGGTGTTTAGTAAAGAAAAACAATAACATAAAATATGGGTGGTGATGGATCTTCAGCCAATGCCCAATACTCATATTTTTATACACTTAAAAGACCCCAATACCCTTAGTTTATTTTTAAACGATACCCACGACAAGACTTGAATTGCAAGTAAGCCTGTACACGGCTTAGTCTACGTAAACAGCCTAAGCTCACCTTATTAAGCCTTTAGTAAAGTTGTAGTATTATTTCACTCAGATACTTCTTGACATAACATAAAATATAACATATACTCACGCCATTAGTTCCCATTGTGGTAGGCAGAGACTGCCACTTCGTACGATCCTGACAAACCTCTCTAGGTTCGTTTACATCCATCAATCTTTTCATGCATGCTCTTTTATTCTTCATACTTCGGACGCCAGCCTTTTTGAGCACACTCTCAATTTGGTCCAAGTGTGTTCTCCGTGGTCGTCCTCTACTAACATTACCATCCACACTTTTTGACTCTTTTATTTTTATAAATCCAAAAGATGTTCTATTTTAAGAACAGCAACAACCTTAATATAACGCTAGGTCGCTTCTCAAGGAGGTTTGTAATAACATTATAGGATAACACGGTCCGTATCAAGAGCTAATGTAATTAAAATCCCTTGTTAGTTCATCTTCTTACTAATTAGATTTGTAAGGTGATAAAATTGCCAGCCTACGCTAGATTAAGTGGGTTTAACTTTTCAAGACTTCAGTATAAAAAATTTACAAATATAAATTAGAAGTTATAAAAATAATATGTTGTGTAGTGCCGGCTTAGAATAGCACTAACCCATTTCTTCCGGTGGGTGTACGTAAAATGCGACTAACGGTGTCGGGGCTTTTAAGGGATTTTGGGCGATGCGGTTGGAGACCCATCACCAACAACCTTTATTATTACCATCTTTTCCCCACTATCATTTCCAAAAGTGGCTGAGGAATTTCTAAATCCTTAGCTCTGGCTACCCCTTCTAGGGATTTACAGCCGTGATTATATGTATGTATGTATGTTATCAAAATAACAACGTTTTGAAAAGTTTTTTCTGATACTTGGGTTTGTAGTTTTAACTAGAGTTTCCTAAACTTAAGAAAAGTTTCATCGGTAATATATTTCAGAAGTTATTTCATGCTGCTATTATGCTATTCAGTGCTGTGTAGTGTCGGGTTAGAATAGCACTACCCATTTCTTCCGGTGGGTGTACGTAAGAGGCGACTAACGGTATTGGGGATTTTAAGGGATTTTTGGGCGATGCGGTTAGACATCCATCACCAACAACCTTTATCTCACCATCTTTTCCCCACTCAACCTTTCAATCGTGGCTGAGGAATTTCTAATTCCTTAGCTCTGGCTACCCCATCTAGGGATTTATAGATAGCAGCTATAAATCCCAAAAAGGGGTAGCCAGAGCTTTAGAGCTAGAAACTCCCCAGCCACAGTTGGAAGTTGATAGGGGACAAGATGGTAGAAATGAAATATCGTTGATGATGTCTCCAACCGCATGTCCTTAGACCACTTAAAAAAGCCCCATACCCTTAGTCACCTCTCAACACCCGTGTTAGAAAGAAGAGGTAGTGACATTCTGAGCCGCGACTACACGGCATTTATTTTAATATTGCCCAATAAATTTATTCAACTTTTTATACCAGATCACCTCTACGTTCCCGAGAACAGTACATGTGTAACCTTTGCGCTGAAACCCGGGAGATGTGGAAGAAATCTGGCGCTTGGTTCTTCAAGTCACTCCCCCAGTACATCCTGCCTGAACGACGCACCACCAACAAGTATTATGACAGCGATCTGTTGAGAGCTTTGCAGGTTTGTTATAACACGTATGTTTGTTATTGCCGTGTAGTGCCGGCTTAGAATGTCACTACCCCTTTCTACCCACGGGTGTCGTAAGAGGCGACTAAGGGTATTGGGGCTTTTTATTGGATTTTTGGGCGATGCGGTTGGAGACCCATCACCAAAAACCTTTATTTTTACCATCTTTTCCCCACTCAATTTCCAGAAGTGGCTGAGGAATTTATAATTCCTTAGCTCTGGTTACCCCTTCTAGGGAAATATAGCCGTGAGTATATGTATGTATGTATGTATGTATGTTATAACACGTTAGTTGTTTACTGTCGGCTTAGAATAGCACATACCTCTGGGTGTGTCGTACGAGGCGACTAAGGGTGTAAGGCGATGTGGCTGGAGCAACAACCTTTATTTTACAGTCCTTTCCTCACTCAACTTTCTAAAAAGGCAACGGGAATTTTAATTCTGAAGCTTTTGGGTAACCAAAGCTTTATCCAGTAGAGGCAGAATAGTTTCCACTATAATTAAATTAAACCTTATCTACCTTCCAATATGAGTCAAATATTAAAAGTTTTTATTTTGTCTATACTAGTGAAAGGGTTAATGATTTGTAGCTGTGAATGTATGTGTATACATGGTTATTACAACATCTTTTCCCATGTCTAAATAACATCAATCGAATCTTTACATGTAATAAAATTACTTGCCGTGTAGTGTCGGCTTAGAATAACACTACCCCTTTAAACCCGTCGGTGATCGTAAGAGGCGACTAAGGGTATAGGCTTTTAAGTTGTTTTTGGGCGATGCGGTTGGAGACCTGTCACCAAAAACATTTATTATTACCACCTTTTCCCCAGTCAACTTCCGAAAGTCGCTAAGGAATTTCTCATTCCAAAGCTCTGGCTGCCCCGTTAAGGGATTTATAGCCGTGAGTATATGTATGTAAAATTACTTAATCCAGGATGGTGGCAACAGCAGCAATGAGGGAAAGACAGATTCGGAGCCAGGCTCTCCCCTCAGCATCACGGGACCCTCATTCTCCAGACAAACCAGCAACAACGAGAGCAGGAAATCCATCGTTTTGCCTAATGTAAGTCTGCTTATTTGTAACGTAGTTTAAATGTTTTTGTTCATGAAAATCTCATGTGGGGATTATAACTAATAAATAAAGGAAGTAAACACTACCTACATGTGTAAAAAAGAAACAAAGGATAGAGACATTTCGCACTGGAAGCCATTGACACTGTAGCTCAATTGGCAGGGACGGGTGCGTATACCCGAGGTCGCGGGTTCCATCCCCGCCAGTGTCGCAATTTTTCTTTCTTTCTTTTTATTTATTATTTGTAACATAACCTTGCGCTAAAGTAAAGCGCTTGGTTTCAAATTTGGAGTTCTTAGGTTTGATCCTAAATCACACAAATTGATTTTTTAAGATTTAACCTAGTTTAGAAGAGTATCGCAGGCATTGAATAACCTGATTAGAAAAGAATTAAGTTGAATTCGTGTTATCGAGGTTACGTTAAGCCGTCGGTTTTAGTTACTATCACGGTCGTTAATCGGCAAAACCGCACTTGGCCAGCGTGGAAGACCAAGGCCACATCAACCCCTATACTGTGTAGGCTTGGACCCCTTGGTGTGGACATAAATGGGGTGTGTACTGTGTATTAACGTATTATGTACTTCCTTTATTAGCACATCAGTAATAATCCTATGTATATTATATTAATAATTTGAACTAACCAAATCAAGAACCATTTATCAAAGTTAATACGAAACTTTATTAGTCGTAATGTTCATGGTGCAATAAATATAAACATGAAAATTAAAATGTGTGCAAGACACCAATATGTAGGCAACCTATGAATATTCCATATCGGAAACGAATTATCTGTTTCCATTAATGGACTGAATTGAACGGATGGCTGTGTCGGTGAGAGATGGAATTTCTTAGAAGTGCATATAGCCTTGCCTCTATTTTAGTTTGTTAGTTTTAAGTTTTCAGTATATATATCTGCACTAGTTTATGACGACCGATCAACAAGTTTTTGTTAAAGTTTCAGTTGGCTCACCTTTTGGATAGAGTGTCAATTTGTGATTTGTGATCAATTTGAAATTCGTATTCGGTCTACGATCGATGCTTGAAGTGCTACGATAAATCGTAGTAACAAGTGGCGTAGCATGTGTGTCGTAACTTTTAAATACTTGGAAAAAAACTATATAGAAATAACTTCTTAGAAAATACTATTAAAGACCGTACATTATATGCTCAGAATATTGTGGTTTTATTAAGAAATATTTTTTTTTAAGTGTTTATTGATTGATTGAATAGTAATAATTGTCTATAATCAACACAGATAATATAATACGAGTATTTAATAATTAGTACCTATTACGTGTCTTCAAGAAAGATCAAAAATAATTATAAAGACAAAAGCCCCTATACCCTTAGTCGATTCTTACGATCACCCACGGGTAGAAATGGGGTAGTGTTATTCTAAGCCGACACTACACGGCACTATTAAATTAATTATTACCATCTTTTCCCAAATCATCTTCCAAAAGTGGCTGAGGAATTTCTCATTCCAAAGCTCTGGCTACCCCGTCAAGGGATTTATAGCCGTGAGTGCATGTGTATATGTATAAAGACAGTGAGGAAGATATAAAAATTTATTATAATTTACAATATGATACTTTAGAAGTGTGAAAAATGCCTGTTCAATCCACGCAAATTGTAGTCAAACGATCAAACGTACTACTACGGCAGGCAAATGAAAAAGGCATTTTTTAAACAAAAAGCTGTTATATTTCTTCGTCTTCGTATTCCAAATATTTCTCAGAAGTAATGGTTACAAATTCCACGATATAGCAAAATAATACGAAATACACTTTGACTCTTGCTATTTCTGAGTTTGATTATATTCGTAGATGCTCCAGTTATTCTTTTGATCTTGAAATACCTTTTGAAATATATAATTATAAATGAAATATATACGACGTGATAGCTCAATGGGTAGAACACCGGTTAACGTGCAAGCGACTAGTGTTCAAATCCCGGGTCGGGCCTACACCAATTTGTCTTTTCTAAAGACATATGTGTGGTTAAATTATCATGGTTGTTAACGGTGAGGTAAAACATCGTGAGGAAACCTACATGACTGAGTTGTACTTAGTCATGTGACAGTGTATACGTACAAAACGGCGATAGGCCTGCCCCCTATCACGTGAGTACACTATCCATGCAAAACGTGCACTAAGTATTAGTACCTCTGCCAACCCCTTCGGTGATATTCGGCGTGAACGTTTATGTTATGTTTATGTTATGGATGTGATTAGCTTTCAAGTCCGAAGGTCGTGGGTTAGAATCCCGCTGAGGGTAATATTTGTATGATAAATATGGATAACGATTTTTTAGTCCAATTCGGTATGCAAAGTTTTACTAAAGTGATGCTGATTACAAAACCATTTCGAGATATTATGGTTGTAAACAATATTTTCTTGAAATTATATCAATTGAAGCTAAGATGACTATTATTTTATCAAAAAACTGTAACAGTGTTTGACCTTCAATGTTGTTTCAAAGACATACGGTTTTGCAGTTTATTAATAAAATATCGAAAATCATAGGTTTGTCTAGTATAATATCGTAATGATTTCATTTGACATCACAAATTCGTGATATGTTTTGCAATCAGCAACATTTATATAAAACATTTCGCTTCATTTGCATGTCGCTACGTGATTTTATCAATCGATGACGTCATTAAGTATAAAAGTTGAACAATCTTTAAAAAATCATAACTTTACAATTACTCATTTTAAATGGAAAATATTCAAATTAGTCTTTTATTTTCGTGTTTACTATCGAATAAAAATATTTAATAAATACCAAAAAAAAACTTTGCATACCGATGTTATTAAATGAATATGGTCCTGTATATAATATTGTTATGTTAAGATAGTTGCTAATGAGTTAAAACTCACTCAAACTCAAACGTTCACGCCGCATAAACGTACACTCCGAAGGGGTTGGCAGAGGTACTAATATTTCTCATACTAATATTTCTCAGACATTGTCACCTGGTGTTCAGAGTACCCACGTTTTGTTGGACAGTGTACTCACGTGATAGAGGGCAGGTCTATCGCCTAAACGAATAGGAAGCGATACGAATATACAAACAATCACATCGACCAATAATTACTTACTAGTAATAACCCCCAAAAAAAGTGTTATTCTAAGCCGACACTACTCAGCTTTAATTAAACATACATACATACATATACTCACGGCTATATTTGCCTTGAAGGGGTAACCAGAGCTAAGGAATTATAAATTCCTCAGCCACTTCTGGAAGTTGAGTGGAGAAAAGGTGGTAAAAATAAAGGTTTTTGGTGATGGGTCTCCAACCGCATCGCCCAAAAATCCAATAAAAAGCCCCAATACCCTTCGACGCCTCTTACGACACCCGTGGGTAGAAAGGGGTAGCGACATTCTAAGCCGGCACTACACGGCATTAACTTTAATATAAATTAAATTCTATGTTTATATCTAATAGAATAATCCTTTACTAACAAAGAATCTCAATATAACGAGCAGCACGTAGTGAGAAAATTAATTGCTTTCAGTGATTAATTGATTAAAATTAATTCCCTATGCTATAGGATTAATATGCTCTAATCCAGAACGATATATTAATTTTCTGTGTAGTGTCGGCTTAGAATAGCACTACCCCATTTCTTCCGGTGGGTGTACGTAAGAGGCGACTAACGGTACTGAGGCTTTTAAGGGATTTTTGGGCGATGCGGTTGGAGACCCATCACCAACATCCTTTATTTTACCATCTTTTCCCCACTTAACTTTCGAGAAGTGGCTAAGGAATTTCTAATTCTTTAGCTCTGGGTACCCCTTCTAGGGATTATAGCCGTGAGTATATGTATGTATGTGATTGTGTACTAAGATAGTCTTGCATTCCCAAGCCATGAGATAATTAATTTAAAAAAAAACTACTTTAAAGAAGAAAGTATTCAAGTAGCTATTGACTAAATTGAATGTATATGTTTAGTACTGTGTAGAGAGTAATATATGTGATCGCACAAAGTACAAAGTGTGTAATAATAATAAAAACATTTATTGCAGACTACAAGGTCCATAAGGGTTAGTAATACAAGGAAAAACTAAAATACAAAACTAAAGAACTAAAAATATCGTTAGTAGACTTAAAACCTATTTTTTATTTCTACTGTACAAATTAATGGACCACTGCCCAAACAGTGGCGTGTCCCATTTCGCCGCAAATGTTCGCAGAAGGCTATTGTTGGACGCAAGTAGTCTATCCCTAGTGGAGGCCGCGCGTTTCCGCATGATGGCAAAAAAGTCATCAACATGGGCCTCCGCGAACATCAGCGACGCACTGCAGTGCCGGGGTTTTCGCAACATTATTCGTAGAGCATCGTTGTATTGAACGCGTAGTGCGCTGTACGCACTCCGCTTATATGAGAGCCACAGGCTGCAGGTGTAGAAAGACTGACAGAAAGCTCGGAACAGGGTCAGTTTTACCTCTGTGCTACACCTAGCAAACCTGCGGGCCACCATATTGCATCGTACAGACAGCGCCCTACGCTCTCTTTCAATATCAAGATTGTCTGAGAGCTTTACGTCAAGGAAGTGTCCCAAATACTTAAAACTATCCACCCTTATGAGCTCCCTACCACATAGCTTTATCGGGGGAACCGATTTTGGCAGTTTGTTTCCCGCACTAAATACCAGATAAACACTTTTGCTAACGTTATACTTAAGCCCACATTTAACAGCATAACTCTCACAAATATTAAGTAGCTTTTGCAATGCGCTCACTGAGGGGCTCAGTAGCGCCATATCATCAGCATAGCTGATGTTATTCATGGAAGTTCCATCAACTGTGCACCCGACTTTGGCTCCACTGAGCTCCTCAATCAGCGCATTTACAAATATATTAAAAAGCCTCGGAGAAGACAATCCGCCCTGCCGGACGCCGCATTTTAGGCGGTGCTCAGGGCTCACACTGTCACCCCACCTCACATAATTTTTTTGGTGCTGGTACCAGAACCTGAATAGAGCCATATGTTCCGGATCAAGATTGGTCTCCCTTGACAGTTTGCTCCACAGTACATCATAATTTACAACATCAAATGCCTTACTGAGATCCAGGAAGCATCCGTATACTGGTGTCTTCCTATCGGTGTAGTACCTGACAGTCTGCTTGACGCACAGAATAGCACTCTCAGTGGATACCCCTTCCCTAAATCCGAATTGGGAATCACTGATTGACGATTTAGCGGCTAGCTGCTCGTCAAGCAGACTGTCTAGCACCTTAGCAATCACAGTAGCAAGCGAAATAGGTCTATAGTTACTACTGTCCACCACACTACCATTTCTGTTCTTAACAATTGGCACAACTACAGTCTTCATAAGTTCGTCAGGTAAATAGGAATGCCCTATACATAAATTAAACAACATACATAGTAATCTAGATATGTGTGGGCCAGCAAAACGAAGGTGCTCTTTGCTGAGACCATCGTGGCCGGGAGATTTACCACGCTTTATACGCTTAATTGCTCGCTTGACGTCTGACGCCGTAAATCTCGCGTAATACGTGTAGGTTTAAAATAGCACTAACCCGTGGATATCGTACGTACGTACAAAGAGTTTTTAGGCTTAAGTGTAGTGTAAAAATAGCACTTGCGCTTTTCTTGTCGCTAGTGTGTCGCTTGAGGATTTTCAAGCGATTGATGGAGGATTTGACTGAAGATCCATCAATAACAACTTGTATTATTCAATATTTTTCCAGCTTCACTTCCACGAAGGCTGAGGAATATCTAATTCCTAAGCTGTTGATACCACTTTGTGGGATTTATAGCCGTAAAATGATTGAAATGGTTACTAATAAATAAAGAATAAATAAGGGAAAGAAAAATTTCGACACAGGCGGGATTCGAACCCGCGACCTCGGGTATGCGCCCCCGTCGCTCTTGCCAATTGAGCTACCGTGTCAATGGCTGCCAGCGCGAAATTCTTCTATCCTTTATTTCTTTTACACGTTTTAGTAGTGCTTGCGTTTCCTACCTCCGAATTTTTTACTAATTCGGAAGGCCACTTGTCTATCTTTTCAGATAGAATGCAAATGTTGAAAACGCCTAACTATTACATAATTTAAATCTTTTTGTTCATGAAAACCTCATGTTTGAAATGGTTGTTTAAAAAGCTAAATGGTGATCGCGAGGGGATCACTTCAAGCAGTTAACAGTAATTTTCTTCAGATTAATGAAAACTACAACATTCAAAATCTTGATCAAACTTAATTTTAAAGGGTGAGCAGTGATTGGAGAAACCTTCTTCACAGCCCATATACGTCCCCACTAAGGGGCTCGACCCTATCCTATTTAGGGTCATTTGGCCTTAGTCCACCACGTTTTCCAATTGCGGGCTGGCAAACTAACGACTACCACCGTAATAGTAGCCGGGACCGACGGCTTAACGTGCCCTCCGAAGCACGAAATCATCTTCATTTTCGGATAATCAGGTGATTACATACATACATAAATATAATCACGGCTATAATTCCCCAAACGGGGTAGCCAGAGCTTTGGAATGAAGATTCCTCAGCCACTTTTGGAAGTTGTGTGGGGAAAAGATGGTAATAATAAATGCTTTTGGTGACGGATCTCGAACCACATCGCCCAAAAATCACTTGAAAATCCCCTACACCCATAGTCGCCTCTTACGATCACCCACGGGTAGAAATGGGTTAGTATTATTCTAAGCCGACACTACACAGCATAGTGATTCAAGCCTGTAATATCCAAGGAAGGTTTTCCAGACTGGGTTACATCTTACAAATTAAATTTGTGAGTTTACCCCCCCCCCCAGGGATCAACCCTGAGACCTCCGCATTTGAAGCCAAGCGCTTAACCGCGGAAGCAGTAAACCTAAGGTATTTAAAAATAAAAGCTAAAATATTGAAAATATTAAACTAAAAAAATGTGGTGAAGTAAACACATACATACACATAAACTCACGGCTATAAATCCCTTAACGGGGTAGCCAGAGCTTTGGAATGAAAAATTCCTCAGCCACTTTTGGAAGTTGATTGGGAAAAGATGGTTATAATAAATGCTTTTGGTGACGGGTCTCCAACCACATCGCCCAAAAATCACTTAAAAAGCCCCCTATACCCTTGGTCGCCTCTTACGATCACCCACGGGTAGAAATGGGGTAGTGTTATTCTAAGCCGACACTACACGGCAATGAAGTAAACACCAACAATAATATTCGCAACATAAAATAAAACACACATTATTACTCTTGACCTCATAACACTGAATAGAGGTCGAATAGGACGGGAGAGTAACAATTTCTCTTTTATTATCGCAATATGTGTTCCAAGGACAAGGTTGATGTATAAATATACTCTCATTGTCACCAATGCCTTCGGGACGGGAATATTATCAGCAAAAGTTGGGAATAAAAATCATAATGTTGTTAGTAATTTTATTACACAGATATAGCTCAGTCCGTGTATCCCCAAAGGGGTGGAGTTGCTTTTGTTTTTCTGAACTTTATGTCATTATTGTTACCTTCAAAGCTATCACAAGCAACCTTATAACTAGATAACATGTTGTATAAAACAGGCATCTCTTTCGCCTTAGATAGTATTGTATACGGTCATCTCATTCTAACGATATATATCGCGACGATGAAATAGAGCTCGTGCTAGGCCATCTGCCCGGCTAGTACGAGCGGTGTTTAAACTAGTTATCGCGTGGGATAAAGCAGCCATCTCTTACGCACTTACTTAGTATCGTATACTGCCATCTCATTCTAACCGTTATCGTGTCGATAAAATAGCGCTCGTGCTTGCCCTTCTGGTGTTCAAACTTTGACTACCTTGAATGTGTATACGAATGTGTGCGTTTTGACCTAAAAATATAACAGTGACATGTGGGATTCCTCATGATGCTTCTCCTCATAACTAATAACCTTGATAATTCGTTTGAGAATTAAACCTTTTTATCTTGCCATACATACATATACTCACGGCTATAAATCATTAGAAGGGGTAGCCAGAGCTTAGGAACAAGAAGTTCCTCAGCCACTTTTGGAAAGAAACATACAATATTCAGTATAAATTCCAATTAGTATTTCTGACCATGGGCGTAGCCACGGTGGGGCAGGGTGCGGTCCTTGCCCCCCAGCCTGTCTCAGACCTGGCAATGGGATTTATAAATTATGAAACATATCTATATGAAATTACACATTATTATATTACTGCTACCCCTAATTCCTTCCTAATTCCTTAATTAATTAATTTCAAATTCCTTAGCTCTGGCTACCACTGCCAGGGAATTATAGCCGTGAGTATATGATGCTGCCCCTATCTGAGCCATACGGCTAGCTACGCCGAGGTTTCTGACATACATTTAACACATCAAAGTTGTCTGTGGCGTTTGTCTAAATAAAAATATCTCAAAAACTCCCGACGTCGATAACCAAAATAAATTGACTTTTCAACTTCTGCCTCATGCAAATCACTGGATCACCAAATAAAAATGGTAATGAGCTGATAAATTTCCTAATATATTTTCACAACGTAAAATTGTCAGAAACTTTATCTGCTGAGTGAAGTGGGATCGAATTAATTTCCTCTGACGTCATCCTGCTGATTAGATTTCCGAAGCTATTGGGTTAATGATAAATGATGCTTTATTTTTAATGTACTTATAATTACTATTTTTATGCATAAAGGTTTATTTGCTCGCGCTAATTAACTCCAAAGGGGTGGCAGAGTGTATTTTTGTTATTAATATCAAGCCGTATTTTGTTTACTGGTGTTCGGAGTATACACTTGTTTTTGTACGAGGTTTGTCGGAATTTGACAAATAACTAAGTAAAGCTCAGCAATGTTGGGGTTTCGATGTTTTCACTCACCAACTAATTTACACTCGGCGATAGGCCTGCCCCCTATCACGTGAGTACACTGTCCATGCAAAACGTGGGTACTCTGGACACCAGGTGACAAAGTCACGTGATGTTCAGAAGTATTAGTACCTCTGCCAACCCCTTCGGGGATATTCGGCGTGAACGTTTATGTTTATGTTATGTTAAATGTTATTATGTAACTAATTTCCTTTTTGTTTTTCAGTTTCTGTTTTTAAAATTTCATATCTTTATATAAGTTAAAAGAATAATGTTAAAAAAATGAAAATGTTAACTCAACTAATATGTTAATAGATTGCACTAAGATACAATAATGTGAACTGGTCATAGGCGTTAACAGCTGTAACACAGTTTTTAACTAAAGCAGATTGTATCTGATAACTTGCAAAATATATTAGTCACATATTACTACCAATAAACTAATTATATTTCATTATAAACCAAACATATGATCTTGGGAAAAACAGATGTGTAAGGTGATTTCATAATTTAAATTTAAACCCATAATTCATGCCTTTAGATGTAACACAACTCAACTTACACGCCGTAAATGGCTGGCAGAAGTACTAATACTTCTCAACATCAAGTGACACGTTTCGTGTATTCATATGATAAGGGGCCAGCCTATCGCCGTTTTGTACGAAAAGGCTATCACATGACTTAGTCCAACTCAGCCATGAGGATTTTTATTGAGGATTACCTGGGACCTCGCGCTACAGGTTTTGCCTAGTGCTAAAACAGTTAGTTAACTTTATGAAGCATTGTTCCTACCCTCGAATAGTAATATTTTAATTTAGTTATGTGAATGTAATCTATACTAATAATAAATCTGTAGAGAGGTCAATTCTGTACAATAGATATAACCGTCGGAACTTCTCCGCTGGCTGGATAGACTACAGGAAGGCGTTCGATTCGGTACCTCATTCATGGCTCATGAGGGTCCTCGAGCTGTACAAAATTGAAAGTACAGTTCGACACTTCCTCAGGCAGTGTATGGGGTGCTGGAGAACGATCCTGAGTTAAGACGGTCAGCGGATGACGGACGCGGATGACCAAATTGATATAAGGCGAGGGATTTTCCAGGGCGATTGCCTGAGTCCAGTTTGGTTTTAGTCAGGATTAAACAAGATAGAGTACAGGAGAGACAGAGTATGTGCATTTCGGCGTAGACAAATTGGAAGCCACTGAAGTTTATCGCGATACGCAGAGACATGGTCATGTTTACGCAGTTCGAAAATAAACCTAATACATAAAGTGCAAGAAAAAAAAGGATATAGGGGAAAGTTAAAGCATGGAAAGAAACAGATTCCGAGAAAATACTTAAAAAGGAAATGACTGCGTATGAAGTAGAAGGAGTTAAAGGAAAAAACTTATCGCTGATCTACAATTACTTAATGGCGATTAGGCCAACCAGTGTTGAGGCAGAAAGGGCCTTCTTTTCTGCTGCAGGTTATATTTGTAGTGCCATCAGAAGCAGATTAGGAGACAGTACAATCAACACTATATGTTTTCTTAGATCGTTTTTTCAGGCACAGAAGTAGGTAATATTAACTCGCATTTTTCCATTGCAAAAATAAATGTTTCCTGTTTTTATTGTTTCTTAGGATTATGAAAGTTGATTTTATAAGTACTGATTTAAAAGACTGTTTTGTTAACTTAAGTCTGTGTAGATTATTAAAAAGAGTTTAATAGTATTATTATTTAAGTACTTAGTACTTACAGCAATAAGTGAGAGTCAGACTGATTACTTAGGTACTTTATTATTTAGCATAGTCTCATAATTTCATTTAGTACAAATAGTACCAAAAATTACATTACCAAAAAATATAATTTAAAGTGAAATAAATAAATATGATTGAAACAACTATTGATTTTCGGATATTTTAATCGCGTGTTATTACATTATTTTTGTACATAGCAAATATTAAACGCAAATGTAACTTAAAATTTTATGAAGGTAGTTAGTATTAATAATTTTATAGTACTGTATAATGACAAATAACACCTCAGTCTTCCCGTGACCATGATAACTGAAAAGTTTTCGAAACGTCGGGCTTTAAAAATAATGTAATAACACGCGATTAAAATATCCGAAAATCAATAGTTGTTTCAATTATAATGTGCAATCGTGAAAATCTTAGAAAATACTAAATAAATATGATTTTATTTTCCATAAATACGTATTTTATTTTTCTTTATATGTATTATAATCAAAACTAAAAATCACTAATACTAGGCACTAATCAAGGAGCCAATCCGGTTAAATCCGGCCGGATTGAAAATGATACCGGATTGCAATCCCTAATTCTAACTGATATCGTGACGATAATATAGCGCTCGTGCGCTCCTTTTGCCGCTATTTATGTCGACTGAAAATAGGCAAAAATAGCTTTGATAGTAGTATGGTTTAGGAGCCACTTATATTTTACCCCTCATTGCAGTTAATGAGATATAGCCTGGTGCCATCGGATAGACAGACATCAAAATCTCGGTAACCGGGCCCCGTTCGACCATTTTGTTACGAAACCCTAAAAAGCATCACACAGACTAAACAAGTAATGTCGCCATATCAATTATTTTTATGTCCTCATAACATCTTTACTCAGTTGCGTGTATGACCCTAATGCGCTGTCTTTCACCACATGGGGTGAATGAGTGACGTCAGATGTATCGTCTTGAATTCCGAGAAAGGGGACAAACCTCCTTTCGTTTGACCCCGATTTATTTGCCTTGTTGCCTTAAGGGCTTCTCGTTTTACTTTGGGCTCGATATTTTAGTTGTTTGTATACTTATCATAAAGAGGAATGATTTGTTTTAGTCTTTGTTTGTCTGTAATGAGTAAGCTTCGAAAATAGTCAACCAATTTAAATAAAATTATTTCATCATGAGAAACCTACAACATTCGGAAGTAATATATAGGCTATAAATCACGCTAATTTATACGGGGTGAGCAGTGATTGGAGAAACCTTCTATTGGTATTACCCAAGTGTACCCCGAAAAGTATTATTATAATAATATATTTATAATACAATATAATTTATATTATTATTTTTAAATGGGTTTAGATGTTCAGTGGACGAATGCTAAAGGACTAAACAGATTCTCATGTAATTCTGAATTCTGTAAGCAAGTTGATCGAAATTGAGAAATTAGAGTGCTAATTTTATTAACATTATTTGTTGGTCTCGCCTATGTATATTAGTGGTTATTTAATATAACAAAACAAAGTTTGCAAGATCTGCTAGTACAATAAGTGTAATAGGGATGCTTTTTGTCACTAGACTAGCAATATTCTTTTAGTCAAGAAGAAAATAATTGTCAATTAAGTATATAAATGCCAATAGAAGTTAGATACTCTTTTCTCATTTAATTGACACTGGCAAGCTATACACCATCTTCAAGGCTGATTTTTTTATTGACACATTTGAATATAGAACACACTTTTTTTTATTTTTTTTATTTGAATCAGCATCATTTTGCCGAGAATCTGGCGAGAATTCACTTGCAACAATTCGGTACGCAAATTTTTTTTTGGTATTCATTAAAAATTTTTTTTCGATAGTAAACACGAAAATAAAATACTGATTTGAATATTTTCCATTTAAAATGAGTAATTGTAAAGTTATGATTTTTTAAAGATAGTTCAACTTTTGTACTTAATGACGTCATCGAACGATAAAATCACGTACCGACGTGCAAATGAAGCGAAATGTTTTATAAAAATGTTGAAGAAGAAGAAGAAGAAGGAAAATTGTTTATTTGGCACACAACAAGAAATACAGAGTAAATTTACAACAATAAAAAAAAAGAATGCACCAAAAAGGCACCAACTTAAAGTTGCTGGTTGCAAAACATATCACGAATTTGTGATGTCAAATGAAATTATTACGCCTATGATTTTCGATATTTTATTAATAAACTGCAAAACCGTATGTCTTTGAAACAACATTGAAGGTCAAACACTGTTACAGTTTTTTGATAAAATAACAGTCATCTTAGCTTCAATTGATATAATTTCAAGAAAATATTGTTTATAACCATAATATCTCGAAATGGTTTTGTAATCAGCATCACTTTAGTAAAACTTTGTATACCGAATTGAGCTCAGTCGACGTGATTTTCGCTCTATGATTTATTATGACTTTAAAAAGGTTTAAAGCCTCAAGAATGTTTTGAACTTTTGGCTCCTACTTTTGGTGAGCCTGCTTGTTCCCGAGCAACAGTATTCAATTGGTTTGCTAAAGTTTAAAAGAGGACGGGGATGTCTCGAAGATGAAACGAAGACAGGACGGCCGCCAACCGCGGTCACGCTAGAAACCGTTCGTGCAGTCGAAAAACTTATTCGCGAAAACCGACCAATTACATATGTAGAGCTAGAGCGAGAACTAGGAATTGGATCAGCAGCAATGCAAACCATAATTCACGACCACCTTTCTCTCCGTAAACGTTGTTCGAGATGGGTGCCGCACAAACTTACCGATGAGCAGAAAGACCGTCGGGCGGATTGGTGCCTATTCATGACAGATAAATTCAACGGAGGCGAGATGATACATGATATACTGAATGGTGACAAAACATGGCTATATAACTATGATCCCGAATCAAAGCGACAGTCGACGGTATGGTGCTCTGAAGGCGAGCCAACTCCAACGAAATGTCGCCGTGTACGAAGCACATACATTATGGACATAACAATTTTATTATGTCCAAAAATATTTTTGGTGTTCAATGAAGATTTTTCAATTCTACATATTCTATATCTATTCTATATCTTATTTGTGATGGTCAATAAGCTGTGTTTACAGTAAACCTTAAAGTTAGAGTCTTCTCTAAAAACTTGATTATTTCTAACTAGGTTTTGGAAATACCTTAGGTCTACAAAATACTATATTTCTATAATTGAAACAACTATTGATTTTCGGATATTTTAATCGCGTGTTATTACATTATTTTTAAAGCCCGACGTTTCGAAAACTTTTCAGTTATCATGGTCACGGGAAGACTGAGATGTTATTTGTCATTATACAGTACTATAAAATTATTAATACTAACTACCTTCACAAAATTTTAAGTTACATTTGCGTTTAATATTTGCTATGTACAAAAAGAGCTAATGTTATCTGGAGTCTTGCTAGTGTTCTTCCCTCGCTTAGTTGTGCTAATGATTGGGTTCCAAGCAGGTGGTAATTGCCAACCATCATCTCTATTGAAACATCCAAACTTCAATAGAGATGATGGTTGGCAATTACCACCTGCTTGGAACCCAATCATTAGCACAACTAAGCGAGGGAAGAACACTAGCAAGACTCCAGATAACATTAGCTCTTTTTGTACATAGCAAATATTAAACGCAAATGTAACTTAAAATTTTGTGAAGGTAGTTAGTATTAATAATTTTATAGTACTGTATAATGACAAATAACATCTCAGTCTTCCCGTGACCATGATAACTGAAAAGTTTTCGAAACGTCGGGCTTTAAAAATAATGTAATAACACGCGATTAAAATATCCGAAAATCAATAGTTGTTTCAATTATAATGTGCAATCGTGAAAATCTTAGAAAATACTATACTATATTTCTATTTCCAGGATACCCATCGCGACTCCTGGACCGAAACCGACATCCTAACCCACGGCATCAGCGGCTTAAGCCTCCACCGGACTGACAGTTTAACCCGCCCCCTTGCTACCCTCAAAAGAACAGCCAGCAAAGGCAGTGCCTACAGCCTCCGAAGCTTAAGGAAAGACAAAAAACCGACTCAAATCGAAAGACCTCCTATTATTCCTGACGCTGGATTTGGGACGTTAGAAATAAAACTGGCGTATGATAATGGAACTAGCTCTTTGTCTGTCACTGTTTTGAGGGCCAGAGGTCTGTTGGCTATGGATATGACTGGACTGTCCGACCCGTTTTGTCGCTTGGAGATCTTCCCTAAAGGTATGTTAGTGGTCGTTTAGGTATTGCTAGCGGTTCAGGGTTCACTTTCATAGTTGTTCAAAACAATCTCTTTTAGGCTGGAAATCTATCATAAGTATTAGTATGTTTTTCAAGAACCAAACTGTTACCTTGCTGCATTTAGCATCTTGATAACGCAGGTAGAAGAAGCTATTCTATTAGTTCTTATATAAATAAAGTTAAAAAAATAGTGAAACTTTTGAGCACATTTAATAAAGCGTGGTTTGCTCGATAGACAAAAAATAAGGCAAAGAGCTTTATTTTAGTGTTGAGTAATCTGACATTTTTAATCCTGGCGACCCTATTCGAGATAATGGGATGAACATACATATATATACTCACGGCTATAAATCTCTAGAAGGAAGTAGTAGCCAGAGCTAAGGAATTAGAAATTACTCAGCCACTTTTGGAAGTTGCGTGGGGAAAAGATGGTGAAATAAAGGTTGTTGGTGATGAGTCTCAACCCGCATCGCCAAAAAATCCCTCAAGCCCCAATACCGTTAGTCGACTCTTACGTACACACAGTGGAAGAAATGGGTAGTGCTATTCTAAGCCAACACTACACAGCAGAAATGGGATGAACCTATGAAATTATTATACTGTCCCATATTCTTGTTAAGTGTACAATTTTTTTAATTAAATCGGACCGTATAAAATGTGTCAAAATCGAGTTTAAGGAGTTGGTTACATACATACTTACATACAGGTGAAACACATTTTTAATGGATTCGCATCCAAACGAGATTGTTGGGCCATGCGACTGGGAAAATCATATCTTTACATTGTCTTTATTGCTTTTAAAATTACGAAAACCATTTGATACATATTTAAAGCCAAAAGCGCGATAGGCCTGCCCCCTTTCACGTGAGTAAACTGTCCGAGCAAAACGTGGGTACCTTCTCTGGAAACTAGATGGCGCTGTCATGTGAGTTCAGAAGTATTCGGAACTAATTTCGGGGCTAAACGGCGTGAACGTTTATGTTATGTTATGTTATAGCCAAACAAACTCAGCTCAGGTGCTATTACTAGATTGCAACCGGGACATTGTTAAACATAAATTATTGTTCTTGCTTTTTTAGTTTATATCTCTGTACATAAAGTTTAGTGTCAGCTTAAATGTATTAACCTATTTCTTCTTTTTAAGTTATTTTTGGTGGGCGATGTAAATCCAATGTACAAATAATTGCACAGTTAAATAAAGAAAGATGTGGATGAAGATCCATCACAATTATTTTTTATTTTCTTTCTTTGAACGTGAACTTAACTTGTGCCAGTTTTCGGAAAATCATATAAATGAGTACGTAGGAATAAAGAAAAAAAATTTAAGTTAGATCAAGAATCCAAGGAAAGTTACAAATTTTATTTAACTTCGTAGTGAAGATAAATTTTCTTAGTAGTCTCTGTGCCATATTTTTCGTCTTCCCAGCAACCCACGCTTTTTCATGATTCGATTATATTGGGAATTATTTTATTTTGTAGTTTGCCATTGGTTAAATACAAAAATTAAGGGCCGATTTAGAGTTTGAGCTAAAATGCTTGAAAAGTTGGGGAATAAATTATTTTTATTTTATTTTCTTTGGAAGATTAACAGACCAATACAAACAATATAACACTAATTATGAATACAAAATGCCATTTACAAATCTTCAAATACGAATAGTCTCTAGTATGATGGATGGATCTTTAATCATTTATTTATTTTGGACAAACAACAGACACAGACTAAATACATTATTTCTAATTAAATTACATGGTGAAATCAGTCTGTATTCAGAACTGTTCATCACGGAATATTTACATTTCTATTATAATTTTTGTACATTATAAGCTTGTACCAAATGTTTTTTTAGTTCAACCTCTGACTGGCCCGGTTTAATTTACAATATTTTAAATAAAGTTATGGATTTTTGGCAACTTTAAGAAATGCATTAACCTTCTTAAGAATTACCTGCATATCAAATTGATCGAGATCAGTCCTGAAGTTTTTGATTGATACGCGAATATAAACTAGGAACTTCAATTTACTAAGTATAAATTAAAAAGCTTTCGTTTTGTCCCTACTCTTGTATTACCCTTTATTTTTCAGAAGGAAACTATTCCAATCGTCTAAGAACGAAGACAGTACACAAAACTAGGAATCCAGAATTCAACGAGACACTTCACTTCTTCGGCATCACTGAATCGGACTTGACTTCAAAAAGCCTTGATATAGTGGTATTTGATGACGATAGGTGCGTATTAATTTTAGTTCTATTTTATCGTTACTTCAAAGATACCATTTATACTAAATAGTTTAATTGTTAAAATTATAAATATTTTACTAATCAATTAAGGAGATAAAAAAAAATGACAGCAGCGGGACTCGAACCCACGACATCCGGGTATACACCCCAGCGCTCCGCCAACTGAGCTATAGTATCAATCAGGTGACCTCTGGCGCGAAAATTTGTATATTGCTTGTTCCTTTACACCTTTACTGGTGTTAGCGTCATCTACCGCCGAATCATTACAAGTTGATAGAGTTCATGCAGAAAAAAGCCTAATTATATATATGAAATCATTCTATTTTCTAAATAATATTATTACATTGCAATCTTTTTCAGATACGGCTGTGACGAAATGGGTTCAGCCACAGTACCACTACGCGAGTGCTGCACAGCACCTGCTCAGCTACGGCTTGCTTTAACTGGTAATACACGACTACTACTTTGCTTTAGCCTTTGTTCATTTGAAGGGATTTGAGAGATTTAACTATTCTACATACTTCGCCGAAACTAAATCTGTCTCCATATAAGAAAGAAAGAAAAATAATTTATTTGGCAAAAAAAAAATTACAATGTTTGAGTAACAACAAATTAAAAACATATATCATATTGCCAAATTGGTTCTGGCTCAGCATATGTGCCTCAGCCGCGTGTCTCGCAGGACACGTCAGCTGCTGCACGCTGGTTTTCAGCCAGCACAGTTAGCCAGACAACATTAAAAAACATAAAGCTCTATGTAGCGTACGAGTATATACTTATATCAACAAAACAACTCTTTTATATGTTCTCTATAATAAAACTATTACCGTTAGAATTTATACAGTCTAAATACATTAAGACAAAAAAAATGTGAAATTGAAATTAGTTCATATATTAAACATAAAAACACAATTGTTAAGTTTTATAACTCAGCAATATCCCCGCTCCTCACCAACGACACCCTTCCATCGACCAAATAAAACAAAACCAAACTCTGTTCCAATTCAAAAATAGGAAAAAGATACATTACATGTGAATAAAATATAATAAATATTTTATAGAAATGAGATAAAATTTATAATAAAATGAAAAATATAAAGTTTATATCTTGATATTAATTTAAAACATAATCTATACTTATAATAAATCTGTAGAGAGGTCAATTCTGTACATGAAATATATTTTCAAAATAACTATCAGGTGGTGATTAGGGATCGATACTGATGCCAAAAATGCAATCAGTAAAATTTTTGTCTGTCTGTCTGTCTGTCTGTCTGTCTGTCTGTCTGTCTGTCTGTCTGTCTGTCTGTCTGTCTGTCTGTCGGTTTGTATGTTCCTTATGGAAACAAAAACTACTCGACGGATTTTGACGAAACTTGGTACAATTATTCTTCATACTCCTGCGCAGGTTTTTGTATACTTTCCAGCAGAGAAGTAAAGGGGAATTTTGGGAAATTTTGGGAAAACGGGAGAAGTTACTCCATTTTTTAAGCTTCCGTCGCGTGTGCAGCCTTAATGGTTAAACTTACATAGAAATCATGTGTGGCGGAAATATTCTTCATAAAATTATCTAAAAAAAAATCCTCAACAGTATATGTCTATTTTTTACGGTTGACTCACAATAACACGTGTAATTCCTAATAGCTTAGCAGTTCGGAACATCCTGATTATATTTGTTTACTCTTACGTTTGTAAACCTCTCACTCATCCCTAATTTAAAAAAGGTAACATTATTACCTATTCAATAAAAAAAGAATCATAGAAATCGGTAGACAAACACCGATATTATTTATAAAATAAGCCATCGCGCCCGTGATCGAAACCAAATCTTTACTAATTTACATATAACATACTAGGTGGCGCCAGTAGTTGCATCCTACATAACGTAATGATTTATTTTTTAGATTGTTATAAATACTTCATGGCGTTTTATTCCAAAATTTGCTATTAAACGGAAATACTGAACCGTTCATTAAAGCGCATTCAAAATCACCAAACTACACTGTTAAGGGAGTGCTATAAATTTAATAAATTGAAAACATTACGCTGAACTGAAGTGACTGAAGAAAGAAAGCTCAGATATTTAAAAAAACAACGCTACCCGTGCGAAGCTGGGACGATCCACTAGTATAAAATAAAATGTGAACATAAATTTATAATTTTAATATTAGAAATTTAAAATTTATAATAGATATCATATGATAAAAGGCACAACTATAGTAACGATTGAAGTGATAATAGTAATTGTTTAAGTTTTAATTTAAAAGTGTTGACAGAGCTGAACATATCAAACGTTGTCGGTTATTTTTAACCGTACAAACTTATACTTCGTCCTCCCACCCACTCAAATTCAAAGCACGATTTCTAGGCTGAAAATTATCTTTTCTTGTCTAGTGTAACTACACCATACATTTTACGAGTCGTTTAAATGCCAATCTCAAATATTTTGCATGAGAAATAAGAAGCAGTTGTATTACAAAATGTTACTATTAAATTGTGAATACTTGCTCACTCATGATATATGTTCTTTCTTAAACATATATCTTTCTTATACCAGGACCCACTGGCGCTGATCTGACAGGACCCCGTATCCTGATAGCGCTGTGCTACAGTACGAAGAAGAGGGCGCTAGTGGTCAATGTGCTGCGAGCGGCGGACCTCCCGGCGCAAGACAGCAATGGTTACTCCGATCCTTTCGTGAAATTGTACGTTATTTTATAGTATTTTCAATGTATACTGTATAGTTTTAAAATGTTTCATTTCAACCCATACAGTAAGGATATCATGAGGCGTGAGAGAGCGAAAATGTCACGTGAGTAGAGAAATATTGATACTTTCATTGAACAATATGTCAGCGTTTTACTTCTAACGTGACATACTCGCCCTCACACGCCTCATGATACAAGGGCAGTAGTGTATCTAAGTAAGATTGAAAACAAACACACAAAGATAAAAAATTTCACACAAGAACAAAAGACGGGCCCATTGAACAGATGTGGACAAGATGAACACATGATGGTTTTGGCTGTATAACTCTTGTTCTCGTCACTTTTATTATAAAACAAACCATCTTTTCAGATTCTTAGACCCCGACCCAAACCATAAGAAACACAAAACGTCCATAAAATGGCGCAACCTGAACCCTGTTTGGAACGAAGAGTTCCTACTCGAAACCCGACCGACAGAACTTTCCCGCCAAAATTTGACATTGACAGTTTGGGACAAGGACTACGGCAAAGCGAATGACTTCCTTGGATGTTTGGTCATTGGTGCTACAAGCAAAGGACGAAGACTGAAACATTGGATGGACTGCATCAGGTTTCCTGATCATAAACACGAACAATGGCACGCTTTGACTGATACACAGCATTTATAGTCCTAAGTGTATAGAGTTCATAATGTATTTTAATATAAATATATGGAGCTTATTTCAATAAGTATTAATAAAGTGTGCCAAATATTTTGCATTACATTGTTATATTTGTAGTTTCTTGTGTCTTGGCGAGCCTTATTCTGAATATTCATATTTCATCTTCCTTCTATTTTTTTTAACAAGTAGTCTAACTAAACATCCAGCAAAGCGCTATCTTTGAAAGCAATAATCAACCATTTTTTCACTGGGCAGTGGTTCATTTACTTATCTTCAGCGAATTATTTTTTTTATCTATACTTATAATAAATCTGTAGAGAGGTCAATTCTGTACATGAAATATATTTTCAAAATAACTATCAGGTGATGATTAGGGATCGATACTGATGCCAAAAATGCAATCAGTAAAATTTTTGTCTGTCTGTCTGTCTGTCTGTCGGTTTGTATGTTCCTTATGGAAACAAAAACTACTCGACGGATTCTAACGAAACTTGGTACAATTATTTTTCATACTCCTGCGCAGGTTTTTGTATACTTTCCAGCAGAGTAGTAAAGGGGAATTTCGGGAAATTTTGGGAAAACGGGAGAAGTTACTCCATTTTTTAAGCTTCCGTCGCGTGTGCAGCCTGAATGGTTAAACTTACATAGAAACCATGTATGACGGAAAAATTCTGCATAAAATTATCTAAAAAAAAATTTTCAACAGTTTATGTCTATCTTTTACGGTTGACTCACAATAACACGTGTAATTCCTGATAGCTTAGCAGTTCGGAACATTCTGATTATATTTGTTTATTCTTACGTTTGTAAACCTCTCACTCATCCCTAATTTAAAAAAGGTAACATTATTACCTATTCAATAAAAAAAGAATCATAGAAATCGGTAGACAAACACCGAAATTATACATAAAATAAGCCAGCGCGCCCGTGACCAAAACCAAATCTTTACTAATTTATATATAACATACTAGATGGCGCCAGTAGTTGCATCCTACATCACGAAATGATTTATTTTTCAGATTGTTATAAATACTTCATAGCGTTTTATTCCAAAATTTGCTATTTAATGGAAATACTGAACCGTTCATTAAAGCGCATTCAAAATCACCAAACTACACTGTTTAGGGAGTGCTATAAATTATTAAATTGAAAACATTGCGCTGAATTTCACAATGCTTAAGCAGGGACTGAAGAAAGAAACCTCAGATATTTAAAAAAACAACGCTACCCGTGCGAAGCTGGGATGATCCACTAGTTTTTAATATAGTCGCGATTTGGCACTTGCTCTCAGTGTTAGATATTGCCCATTTGAAGACTATAAGCGAAGAATGGGACTATAATATACCATAACAACTTATCTGGAGTCACAATTTGCTTAAATAAAAACTGTTTAAAACAATAAGTGTGGTTTTTTGTTGGTCCGCCATTGAGTTTGTCAGGTTCTAATTAAATACTAAGTCCTATATATATATTACGCATATTAGATTAGACTTTCACTCTTACGTTGCTTCTTTACTATTCTTAATATGTACATATACGAATATCACTGAATCTATATGAATGAATGTCTAGAATAATACAAAATAATCATGTAGTTATAAGATTACATAAAAATCGATTATCCAAACGATTACAGTGCCAATGTAAAGTAAATTCATAGGATAGAGAAATTATACACTCACTATATGATTGTTATGATATGACATAACTGATTTTATTGGTGTAATAAAACATATTTAAAAATAAATATCTTTATTTATTTCTATACGTAGTAAGTTAAGTCAAAATATACCCGCTACAATTAACTATAGAACCGTTTGGACGTTTTCGCCAGATTTTGATTTATTTTACTATGTTCTTATATTACAGCTACAAACTCTTAAAAGTTCTTGAGAGCTTTGGAATTCACAGAAGTTATGCGAGGAAAATATGGCCAAAAAAAACAAATGTACGGTATCAACCACAAACCCCACAAATTACTGAAATGACCATACACACACATATATACTCACGCACCCTTAGTCCCTCGTAAGATTTCTATGAACAGATAGATGGTACTATTCTAAGTAGTAATTATACGGCTAATACAAAAGATTTAAATACATTTTTACATTTGGATACAGACGACTAAACTTACATTACAACCTTTACCTTTCAGGTAAAATCGCATTAAATCTATAAAGATATTTGTCTCAGGAATTATCTTCCAAAATAAATTTGATATAACTAAATGGATTGCGCGACAAGTAGGCTACCAGAGCTCGCACTGGACGTTGCTGCAGTGAAAGTAAGTTCATATAGTATGGTACCTACCAAGTGATGAGGGCCGAGAATGTCCGGCATGTTATTTGGATTAATCTTTGCTGCGTAGTGCCGGCTTAGAATAGCTCTAGCTCTAACCCATTTCTTCCCGTGGGTGGCACAAGAGGTGACTACGGGTAGGGGGTTTTAAATTCAAGTTGAGTTTCAATCACACGCTGTTAATTTACTCAACCCACAAGGCTTTCGTCATAGTATGTGGCAGAGGGGCTATCTATCACCTGTGTTTATCACACGATGTCAATTGTCAGGCTAAAAATGCCTAAATACCTATAAATTAAGCAAAATTATCAGATTATAATAATGCATTATTCGTTTAAGGGTTTAATTTTCAAGAAAATAAGTATACTGTATGCACAAAGGTATTTTTGCCTGTATGATTGATTGATCTTAACCTAGCTCTAACCAATGCCCTAACGCCCTAACGCACAGTGATTCGCGTAGAACAAGCTAGATGGACAAAATTATTTTTCGACTCGAATGGCTCTATTTGTGCTTAATCATACGTATTCTGTACTTTTTTTTACATTTCATGACTTAAGGTAAATGGGAGGGGGGTAGTGTAAATAAAAATACAAAAAATGAAATATATATATATATATATATATATTAAAATAAATGCAAAAATCATGATTTCTTCCACATTAAACATTTTTCTAAACCGAAAACTAATATGAAAAACAAATGTTTACAAGTCAGTTACTTAAAGCAACCGTGATAGCCCAGTGGGTAGAACACTCGGTTATCGTGCAAACGACTAGTGTTCAAATCCTGGGTCGGGCCTACACCAATTTGTCTTTTCTAAAGACATATGTGTGGTTAATTTATCATGGTTGTTAACGGTGAGGGAAAACATCGTGAGGAAACCCACATGGCTGAGTTGTACTTAGTCATGTGACAGTCTATTAGCACAAAACGGCGATAGGCCTGCCCCCTATCACGTGAGTACACTGTCCATGCAAAACGTGGGTACTCTGAACACCAGGTGACAAAGTCACGTGATGTTCAGAAGTATTAGTACCTCTGCCAACCCCTTCGGGGATATTCGGCGTGAACGTTTATGTTTATGTTATGTTACTTAAAAAATAATATTCTATATATGTTACAATCATTCCCTATCACTATCATCATCTGAAGAATTCGACTCTATGTAATCATTTTCATTACGAGGGATATTTACATAAGGTCGCGAAATGGGCGAACGAATTTTGTGGAAGCACACTTCTTATATCTTCTTTCTGTGTTTTTACTAATCTCTCAGCAGTTTTGTCTAAAATCGATTGTAGCTTAATTTCTGCACGTGTTTCCGTTACAGAAATGTGCTCCGAAGGGGGATAACAGGATAAAAAACACTTAAGTATACTATAGTATGATGGTAACACTTTATGTCCTGCCTTCATTTCCCACTTCCTCGTAGCTTTGTTCGTGTGACTTGTACACTTAGCGTCCATATAATAGGCACACGCTTCAATATTGGTGAGAAGTCTTCCATTAGGGCAGGCTACATTTTGCTCAACACTTCTTTCATCACTCGCTCGTTTTATAGCTTGGGCAACATTCCGCTTGCCTTCCGATCTACTAGCTACTTCTGCAGCAATTGCCAACTCTTTTGCACTCCATTCAGAAACGATGCCGTCCACACGTCGTTTTTTTGTTTTATATGATGACTCCTCAAAGCTCTTTTGAGGTCTTCCCGGTCACTGAGCACCCTCAGTAGAAATGGTGGCAACTGGAGGGTTAACAGACACCTTGAAATGAAAGTCTGTGCCTTCCAGCCATGTTTTATGCATAGAGAGAAACCTTTCCCTAATGCGACTAGCACTATTCCATTTCTGGGCTATTTTCGTGCTACTAGCAGCGATGCTCTTGGTGATTTCACGCAAGGATACTTCGGTTATATTTGAGAGATCAAATTTAACCGAAAGAAAATCGAAAATGCGTGAATTTCTGTTTTCTTTATCGTGTTTGATCCACTCTTCGAAAAATACAATTTTCGAAACACTAAGCACTTGCTCTGTAAAAAAAATAAAAAAAATGTTAGAGCAAAAAAGGAGCATGGAAAGTGATGTTTAATATTAAGTTTAGGCTTAGATCTACGACATATATAAAATCTAACCCGGAGACATGTGGAGACAAAAAGTTGCAGTCTATAAAACATTAAAAAAAAATAATTTTTCTTTGTGTTTTTCCCACTATCTTTTAGACCGTAAAATTTTATTGGATTTAGTGACCTAGGAGTAAGATTTCTATAAAAATATAATGTTCTTACCTGTACTAATAGGATCCATAGCACACAACACTGATTCGTTTACTGCACAAGCCATGAGGTGTTGTCGAATATGTGGCAAAATTGCAACTGAGACGATTACAAATTAGTAATAATCGTCATTACTTACTTTTAACACCTCATTAGCACGCCATAACGGGACTTTGCACAATCAATTTTTGGAAATGAGATAATAGGGTTGTTCTTGACAACATAAAACGATCAATTCCAGGAAATTGGACAATGACTTTTGTCCACCTAGCTTGTTCTACGCGAATCACTGTGTAACGTTGAGAAGATTTTGACGTTGGTTTGTGTTAGGTCAAGTTGTCAAGTCAAACTAAAGGATAATAAATGTCAAACATATGTCAAACAAAACAAGTTTGAGAAATCGTGTGAATGTGAACTTATTTTCTAAAATCTGGTCTTTTCAATTAAATAAACAAATGTGTTACACATAAACATAAAGATACATGCGATTTCACGATGGCATTCTTATGCCCAGTGAGGATCGGACGCGGAAAGAAGAAGAAATGTAAGTAAAGCTTTCTACGAAAAAGCTTGAGTCATTGACCTCAGAAGTTTTGATAAAGTTGTTTCTTGCAAACTACTTATATAGGTAAACTGCAAAAGTTGAACAAATGAGATAGATACTTTTTTATTTTCTAAATGATTGTTTAACTATAAGATGCATGCTAAGAGAGTACTTTCTCCGGAAGTTCTAAGAGATTTCCAACCAAACTTCCCTTGTGAATTGCAGATTAGTGTCGGTATAAACTTACTAACTTCGTCATATTATTGCCAATGTTTGAATTTATCATAATTTGTATAAAATCAATTAATAAAAGTCCCATAAATGATTTTTGCTGCCCAAATTCTTGTAACATTATGTATCATATTCAACAACTGATAATCAAATTAACATATTCCCATAGATACTTTAATACTTAATTGCGCTTTAATTGGCATGGTAGATATGAGCTCTTAATCTGGTGTTATAAATAAAAATAACAGACATAAAACAGTTAGAAACTCTTTAAAAAGATTCAGATTTTTGATAGACTATTGATGTTATAAATTGCTCACATTCAGGTAGAAATAAAGCAGCCCACAGTTTATAATATGTGGCATTAGTTAAAAGCTAAACTCTTGGAATGATGATCAATAGTTCATCTTAGGTTATAATAAAAGTGGCTGTGGAACTAGGTACTTTTTCTGTATCTACTTCTGTTTAAGGATTAACATGGGAGTATAGGAATACCATAGAAATAGTCAGTCTTAGTTTGTTCATGAGACATCTGTGCTATGGAGATAAGACTATATCTCACCAATAACACCTTCCAAAGGTTGTCTGGAAGAGATCGCTTTTAGCGATAACACCGCCGATTGTGCCTCACTGTAAACTGTATGATCATTTCTTTTGTAAATTTGTGTTTGATGTACAATAAAGAGTTATTCTATTCTATGTTACATACCATTTTAACATCCCCTTTTTTATATGTTTTTAATCTTATATATAAAATTCCCGTGTCACAGTGTTTGTCACAAAACTCCTTCGAAACGGCTGAACTGATAGAACTGAAATTTTGCATACACATTCAGTAGGCCTGAGAATAGGTTTATATCTATTATATTTTGTTACTCCTAAGTGATGGGTTGTACACCCCTAACTTTTTATTTTATCAGATAGTAATTCCTTAGTTATAATATATATAGCTGTGTAGTGTAATAGAATAGCACTACCCCATTTCTTCCGGTGGGTGTATGTAAGAGGCGACTAATGGTATTGGGGCTTTGAAGGGATTTTTGGGCGATGCGGTTGGAGACCCATCACCAACAACCTTTATTTTTACCATCTTTTCCCCGCTATCATTTCCAAAAGTGGCTGAGGAATTTCTAATTCCTTAGCTCTGGCTACCCCTTCTAGGGATTTACAGCCGGGAGTATATGTATATATAGCAAAACAGTGTTTACCGCCCCTTTTGTGTAGCCCTTCCTCTATTTCCACTCCTTCCCATAACCTGAAATTATTATTTTTCTAAGGGAGTTTCTCGTCTCCATTCACTTTGCTCTCATGCTTTTTCTGTCACGCCATTGGCTGCCAAAATTAAGTGTAAGAAATACAATGTCGTGTACATATTAATATTCAGGTTTTTTTGACTCAGTTTCTTTTACTGCAGTGTGCTATTTTGCTCTTCATTTGATGTTTTCATCACATTTTCCAAATGTGTCTGAGGAGATTCTAGCTCTAAAGCCTTGGCTTCCCCTTTTGGGATTTATAGTTGTGATGCTGATATATATGTATGTAAGAAACAAACTTCTAAGACATGTAAACTCTTTTACTAGTTCCACTTTTTTACCCATAAACTCAACTAAGATTTCAGACCCAGTTTCGTCTCTCTTAAAAATCTATGGCTTTGGTTTTATCTTCATTCACTCATTCTCTTTCTTTTGAACATTCAAAGAATGCACTGCAATATTCATTATGTCTTGCAAATCATCCACCATACTAGTGACACTTGATTTTAAGCTTTTCATTGGCATTAAATGACAAATCCACCCATTCTCAGTCCATAATAATTTTCATTATATATTCCATAGTAATACCTAAAAAAATTAAAAGCCGTCCTAGTGATCCCAAACCAGTCTGGGTTTTTGCCATTTTCTCTTATACATGCACTAGAATCCTCACGATACCAAGGCACTTATAATTTGACTCCCCAAAATGAACATGCATGACACCTCCCACAAATAGTTTCTTACTACTTGCTAAATGACTTGTTATGTATCAGATGTCTTTCATATGGAGTCTATTAGGGGGAAAACTTGGTCGGTTTCCATCAATATTTTCATAGATAAAAAGGTCTGATAATGTGGTATTTCTAAGAGGCATTGCATTTTGCAACCAGTTGCATATTTACCATTTTCCTATTCAAATTGTACAATTTGTGAAATACTAGTGTACTATTTTATTTGTGAATATTCTAATTTATCTTCCAGCAAGCAGTGGAGATTCAGACAAAGAGCTATCTCGGCCAGGCTCAGGTTTGAGTCCCGGCATGGGCCGTATCACTGGATCAGCTAGCATTGAAACACTGGTCAGGGTGGGAATTGAGAAGGAGCATGGATTGAGCCCCGATTCTAAAATGGTGGTTCTGCATGACTTTACTCCTTGTGTGGATGATGAGCTCGAGGTAATGTTGAGTGTGTTTATGTAACTAAAATTAATACTACATGATATGATACAAATTAAATTTTATTTTCATTTATTTAGGAAACAAACAGTCTTTAACATTACAAATGTATACAGTTATAAAAGAAACAATTAGACCTACAGCTCCATAAATTAATGTTTTACAATTTTGTATGCGGCAGGTAGATACATCAGTATTATTTTTATTTTTGTACATCAGGGTTTATCCAACAATAATACAATTACCCTAAGTAGAAAATTGGTTTAGAGAAATAACATGAAACTTTTATGAACGTTTACATAACATATGAACAAACAAAAGAGATAAGTGAAATAAAGTTAAAAACGAATATCTTAATTTAGTTACAAAAGAGTTTAAACTGTATTGGATTGAATCAGGCGTTACTTTGCGGAAATCCATAGCAATACTAATATTAATAAATTTCTTCGCTTAATTCCGCTAAATAATAATAATAATAATATTTAGCGGAATTAAGCGAAGAAATTTATTAATATTAGTAGTTTAAACTGTTACAAACTTTGATGAAAACAATATAGCGGAAGAAATGGGACTCGCCGCTAGCGCGTGGATCATTTAAATCAGGCTAACGTCGCCTAGTTGCGCTCAGTCGCAATCGACAAGTGACAGGACCACACACCTGTGTGACTCGAAGAAACAGTTTTGTTATTTTAAGCGAGATAGCGGTTACCAAAAATGCCTTCGTGTGCTTTTATGCGTTGTGCAAACTATTCCAAAAGAAAAAACAAATCTCATGGAATCACTTTTCACTCGTAAGTACATAAATACTCAAAAAGAATATGATATTTTTAAATTAAATTATTGCTTTGTTCGCCATTTTGTATGTCTGTTCGGTAGCGTACAAGACGCACGACAGCAGCATGCGCTTGTCTCGCTCGCGTGCTGTGTAGTTGAGAATATGCCTCTTTTCAGTTGAAGGTTATAAGTACGTGCCACATCTATTTTATAATTAATCAAAGGTTACAAAACAGATCAACTTCACAAAATTCTAGGTTATACAAATCAACCTTTCGCCTAAAAAAAATATTGCAAGTATATATAGTTTTACAATGTGGAGGGACAAATAACTGTTTATGTATAACATATATGAGCTACGTGACTGTATATGAGCTAAGTAAGTCTAAGTTAGCTCATCACACTACACTATATTTTGGTTGTCTGGAAGAGATAGCTCTTAGTGATAAGACCGCCAGTTGTACTTTGGCTTTTGCACCGATATTTTTTTTGTAATTGTTTTTTTTTTTGGGATGTACAATAAAGAGTTTTTATTATTATTTCGGGAATACTTTTAGCTTCTCGCCTCTCATATGACCGAAACAGAAAATTAGAATTTTAAATGGGAGAGGCGGTACTCCCCGACAAGAGCACAGTCGGTCGGGGTCAGGGAGTCAGGTTCAAGAACCGACGGACGATCCGAGCCGTATCGAGCAGCACCGCTTTCTGCATCTGTGCTGGAACCGACACGCCACAGAAATCCAACCGCCTCAAGTTGGTCGCGAGGCTGGTTGGAATTAACCCGCTCGCGGATTATTATTATTATACATCAGTTGCTAAAGCACTCTTTGTACCATGGTATGAAATTACCACTTTAGTCTCGATTTTAAGCCATGTCCAAAAAAAAAGGCTCAAAAACAGATCCTAAAAACTATAGGCCCATATCATTGCTTCCAGTCATTTCAAAAGTATATGAAAAACTTCTTAAAAATAGACTTTTAAACCATTTAACCACTCATAACATTATTAGCAAAAGACAATTTGGATACCAACATAAAATAGGAACTAAGGACGCAATTGATACGTTTCTTGATGATGTAACATTAAATTTAAATAATAAACTTAAAGTAGGAGCACTTGTTTTAGATTTAAAATCTGCTTTTGATACGATGGAGCACGAAATATTAGAATATAAGCTTAAGCATTATGGAGTTAATGGAATATTTTTGGTTTTGTTACATTCCTACTTGACAAACAGAAAACAAATTGTAGAAGTAAAAGGTACAGAGGCCAATAATGAAATTACTTACACATCTAAAATTATCGATATTACTAGGGGAGTTCCCCAGGGATCGATTTTGGGACCTATATTGTTCATAATATCCATAAATGACCTCATAAATTTTATTAATAATATTCTGCCGGATATAAGTGTAGTCATGTATGCAGACGATACCAATTCTGTTATATCAGCGAAAACACTACCAGAGTTGGAAGAAAAGACAAATGTTGCCCTAGCTGCTTTTAATTATTGGTTTGAACACAATAATTTAATTTTGAATGTTGTAAAAACTAATTTAATTTTGTTTAAACCTACAATAAGAAATAAAGATACAATAAATGTCTATTTAAATAATGTCCAAGTTTGCGCAGTGGATGTAATTAAGTTTTTAGGCGTCCATATTGATTCGCAATTGAACTGGAAGAAGGAACTGACAGTGATTGAAAATTATCTCAGCTCAGCATGTTATGCTTTGAGAAGTTTAAGGGACGAAATTGATTTAAATCATTTGAAAATGGTATATTACGCACTTGTTGAGTCTAAACTACGTTATAGTATAAAATACTGGGGAAATAGTTATCAATATAATATAAGGAAAGCATTTGTTTTACAAAAAAGAGCCCTAAGAATTATCTTACGACTATCATATAGAGAATCATGTAAAGATTTTTTTAAGAGATTAAAATTTTAACAGTTCCTGCTCTTTATGTATACGTGCTCTTGACAAACTTTAGAGATAAATGTGGTTGCATTGAGACAGAACAGAATAAGTTGATAAGAGAGTCCAAAAGAAGAAAAGATTTCTACCTCAAACAAGAGAATGTTCCCTTGTACAAAGTAGTTGAACATGCCCCTAGATACCAGATAACAAAAATTTATAATTGTATTCCAAATGAAATAAGACTAATAGAATCACCTCTAGTTTTTAAGAAAAAGCTGAAAGTTTTTCTTTTAGATAATTGTATATACGACATAAGAGAATAAGAGCATTGCATTTCAATATTTTTTTTAATACTTTCGAATTTTAATTTAATTATTTGACATTTATTTAGCATGTTGTGATTATAATTTTTTGATTATTTTGATTATTAATTCACTATTATTAATTGTATATTTAAAATAGATTTAAGTTAGTCCTAAGTTAGTTGTATCAATTCTGACACAATGAATATTGTTTGATGAATAAATAAATACAAAAAAAATAAAATACAATGTTCTATATAAATGTGCCTTTGAGTAGGTAAATTAAAGTAATATTTAATTACTTCTAACTTTGTCTTCTTAAAGTGGCTGAGGAATTTTTTATTCTAAAGCTCTGGGTTCCCCTTTTTGGGATTTATATCCCTGAGAATAAGTCTGTTTGTGTGTTATTATCTATCACTTTCTTTCATTTCTAAATTATGCCTATAAAATAACAGTCAGTTATTTGTCTATAGCGACATGATAGTCCAGTGGGTAGAACACCCGCCCGAAAACAGAAGGGCGTGAGTTCCAATCCTGAGTCGGGCCTACACCAATTTGTCTTTTCTAAAGTCATATGTGTGGTTAATTTATCATGGTTTCTAACGGTGAGGGAGAACATCGTGAGGAAACCCACATGGCTGAGTTGTACTTAGTCACGTGAGAGTGTATTCGTACAAAACGGCGATAGGCCTGCCCCCTATCACGTGAGTACACTGTCTAAGCAAAACGTGGGTACCTTCTCTGGACAGTAGATGGCGCTGCCATGTGAGTTCAGAAGTATTGGTACCTCTGCCAACCCCTTCGGGGATAAACGGCGTGAACGTTTATGTTATGTTATGTTATTTGTCTACTATTAAGACAAACTGACTACCATACTAATCAGTATTTTAGACATCAAGTCAGTTTTATTCATCAGAATTCCTCTAAGCCCATATATGTCCCAATGGGCCACAGTCTCCACCGCGCTCGCATCTTGTGGGATGACACTCGTAATTAAAAAGCTCTTCCCATCTGTCATCATAATGAATCTTCTTTCAGGTGAAAAGAGGCCAAATAGTAAACGTGCTGTACAGAGAGAACGACTGGGTGTACGTGATAGTGGCAGAATCCCGCCGCGAAGGTTTCATACCCCACTCTTACTGCGCGCCGTGCGAACATCACGATCTCAAGAAGAAATTGCCAAGAAGTAGATCACCTACTGATATGGCTAATAGGGATGTTTCACAGTATGTATATATTCTTACTTAATACTTTAGACTAAGGAAACTCTAGAACTGTAAAGCATGTGAATGTTTGTGTGAGTGAGATCTCAGTATTTAATTTTTCGGGCCGGCTGTATCCGCTTCTATGATTATTGACTTCGCCACGCGAGTCTCGAACGAGCCACTTTTCTTTTGCCAACAGGTTGCCAATAAATAGCCTGTTTTGGAGAATATGAGACAGATCTCCTCAATAAGTGTCCCAGCCATCACCATTTCCTCAGGCTTCTGTTTTGTCAGTCTCCAGAGTTCTTTATAGGTTCTCGTTTTCGGCCAGAAAATTCCCACTATTTGTCTCAAACATTTGTTGACAACATCTGGAGCTGTTGGGAGCGGTCCTTCCTGACAAACCATGTTTAACATTCGTATAACAAGGCTGACATAACATTGGACTCAAAGATTGGTGCGACAGGATATCATGCGGGAACTCCGAACAGGCTTTAATTGGACAAACGAGGCTCCACCCCTGTCGATACGAGCTTGTATATCGAGGGCGGTAGTTGAATTTCTGGACACGTTCAATAACCTCGCCGTTGATGTTGAGAGGCTGCTTATCTTCGGAGTGGAGACACATTTCATTAGTTTTCGCACAGTTAATACGTAGTCCTTCCAGTGCAGCTTTCTTTGTCGAGATCATTGGTCATGGACTGTAGATCTTCATGTTTTGTGGCGGTACAAACACAAATCATCAACAAAGTCAATGTCTTCGAGAGTCTATCATGTGACCAAGGTAGACCTCTACATTGACTGCAGGTTACTTCTCAACACGACATCGAAGACAATAATAAATAGAATGCTTGACTCCAGCGGTAACAGGGATTACTATTGTGAAAAAGTGGTCCGTGTGAAATCGAGCAATATGTGGTGAATTCTAAATAGTCACGGATTTCCTGAAAATATTTTAGAAGTAATCCAAGCCCTTTATGTAGGTTTCACTTGTAGAGTGCTGCATAAGGGCAAGTTAAGAGAGCAGATTATAAATATCGGGATTGAAAATTAATGTTTATTGAAATTCCAGACTCTCAGTCTCCGATGGAGTGACAAACGATGGGCACTCCGAAGTGGGCAGCGAAGGGGAGTCCTGTCCGTTCAGCAAAGACCCCTCGGGAAGATATGTGGTGCTGTATACTTTCACAGCCAGAGATGAGAACGATGTGGATGTGGAACGAGGAGAGTTTGTTACTGGTTTGTATTATTGAAATGATTTATTACCATAGAAAACACTTCGTTAATGCATAAATAAAAGAAGTAAAATATTATCATGCGTTAATATATAAAAGAAAGTGGTGTTCGTTACTATTTATAATTCGATAACGGATAAACCGATCTGGCTGAAAATTGTTGGAGAGGTAGCTTAGAACCAGGAAAGAGACATAAGATATATATCATAACGCTTAATATTGTAGGGGGTAAATAGTTAAAAATATTTAACACCATCCGTGAGAAGCTGGGGCGGACCACTGGTAATATATAAAAAACAATTGTATTGTATAGAGCCCCAAATACAATTGGCGCTACTCGAAATTATGTCTTCCAGACCTCCCATTTATGGTAGGCTCAATAAATATTAAAATTATTCATGTTAAATTAAGGAATAGTAACTAACCCCATTTCTTCCGGCGGGTGTACGTAAGAGGCGACTAACGGTATTGGGGCTTATAAGGGATTTTTGGGCGATGCGGTTGGAGACCCATCACCAACAACCTTTATTTTACCATCTTTTCCCCACTTACCTTTCCAAAAGTGGCTGAGGAATTTCTAATTCCTTAGCTCTGGCTACCCCTTATCGGGATTTATAGCCGTGAGTATATGTATGTATGTAGTAACTAAATGAGAAGACCATAATAACAATGCTTGTGTTACACCTGAATTGGGCTTAGAGGATATTTTGTTGACAGTGGAATATATGAATGACCCAGAGGGAGAGCAGTTTGTTAGTGGTATACACCACTGGTGGTTTTGTAAGATACAAATACAATAATCTTAATAGGTTTATCAAAGCAAATCTAACGATTAAATATTGACACGCTTATGTAACGGATTTGAAATTTTTGGGAATCAAGGATGGGACTTAACATTTGTGGGAGTCATGTTAGAGCACCAACTACTGCGGACTCACTCACACATAGCAGCGTCTCACTCATATTCTTACATCGCGGAGTGTAAATGTTTTTCGAGTTAAGCATAGATACAAATTCTAAGTTGGTACACAGCAGGGTGTACTGGCCAGTATATCTTTGCTGTTTCCACACATTACTATTTAAAAATGTATTTATTGCTTTTCGAAGTATTTTCCGCGAATTTGATACTTAACCGATCATTGAAGCCTCTCCTCTTATTGGCTTCGCTGGTATATATGTAACCGACTCGTTTAAATTCATTTTGACCCACTTTAAACGGACCGATTTAATTCAAACTTTGCACACTTATTAAGGATTAGCGACAATATAATAATTTCATAGGATCATTCCATTACCTTGATTAGGGTCGCAGTTAGTTACTAAAAATATTAAACAAAATTTTGTTTAAAAACATCTACACACATGCAAAACACTGTACACTGTCCATGCAAAACGTGGGTACTCTGAACAACAGGTGACAAACGGCTGGTTTCACATCTGAGAATTCAACAATAAAAGCATCTCAAACCGTAATTAAGCACCAACTTACCAAAATTGCGTTTCTGATTTGATGAAATATTGTAATTTAATCAAGTTTTGATTAAATGATCAAAATTTTGCGCATCAGTCAAAAAACTGACCTAAATGTCGAAATTTGCGTTTCTGAACTCGTTTGACAATACTCAAACAGTCATCATCGCAGATTTGAGTAAGTGACAGTTAAGTTGTAGAAATCGGCTTCTTAAACGGTGCTCCAATTTGTAATTGTGAAATATTAGACGATAAACACATTGTTTTCGACAATATTCTGAAGATGTCTACGGATACATCGTTATCTTCATTAGAGGAACCACAGCAGATACCTCAGAGGCAAATACGCCGTCGCCGAGGAGTTCCTAGGATCCGGCCAAATTTCTTTAGTTAATGTGCAAGCATTATGCGATGCAAATTTAAGAATATGCAGTCTGATTGCAAGATGGCCTGGATCAGTTCATGACGGGTGTAGTTGGGAGACCTTTTTTTAATTCTTTTTCCATGTCTAATCCCCCTGCTCGGTGTAACTTTATTGATTAACCACGAAAGATTACACGTAACTCCGTAACTATCTTTCCTCATTTACAGCAAGCAAGAACTACCGATACCGAACAAAACAAGCTTAAATTTCATTTTCATTATAATTTTGGCTTGAAATAAATTCGTTGATCTGGATCGAGATTCATATATATTTATATATTAGATTTTATTGATATATATTCCAAGTCATGTTGGTATCTTTGGTAATGAAAAGGTAGATAGTCTTGCAAAACTTGCTACGAATTCAGTTACTGACATAAAACACTATTATATTATGGGTTATGACCAACGTAATGCAGCTCTTCCTCATCTTCGTTCTGCCTGGCAAAGAAGATGGGACGAGGCCAGCAGGGGGTTTTATTTCAAATCTATTCAACCAATTATTCCATGCAAACCATGGTTTAGTAAATTTTAAAAAATGACAAAATCAGTCACATCAACCTTGATCCGTCTACGTATTGGTCATTGTTGTTCTCCAGTTTTTCTAAATAAAATTAGGGTTCGAGATAACTCCCTATGCGAGTGTGGTGTAGATGAGGGAACATTAGATCATTTTTTTTTGCATGTTCACGTAATCTATCTTTTAATTTATACATGATGCAATGGCTTTAGCCAAAATTCGCATCCCGCTTCCCACTAATTTTCATAGTATGTTGAGTTTATCATCTTCTTCCTCCGATCTAATTACGGTTCTAGGTAAATTTATCAGAATCAACAATATAAGATTATAGTTTTAATAATTAATGTAAAATGTCAGTTATTGCTTAATTTTTGATTTTAAGATAGTTTTTCATTTTATTTTTATTTGTTTCTTCACTTAAATTATTTTTAATTTAATTTAATTGTCTAAACTTTAGAGCATGACATAATTTGTTGGGATTCGCGATAATGGGATTTCATTATTATTTTTTCTTTAATTTTATGTTCTTCCCAAAATATAAGTAACTCTTAACTTAGCCTTTACTTAACCATTGATTAAATACCTTCAAGATCTAATTGTTTAATAATTACATTCTTTATATATATATTTTCTTCGCTTCAATGATAAAAATCCTTACAACTAAAATTCACATGCGAGACTAAATCACGCTGTTTGTGGCGAAATTGCTGAAAAAGTATTCGGCAGATACCGCCAATAACAAAAAAAAAATATAATTTTGATTGACGTTAGATCACAATAATTGGTTTGTGGTCTGAGGTTTGGTGTATGTACGTTCCGTTGCCCAGTTTTATTGTTTGTTTATTTCTATTTTTTATTAAAAAAATGGTCTCAAAACCTCATAATAAATGTAACTACTAATTAAATATTATTGAATCAAGTTTGTAGATACAATTTGCTAATTAATATAAAATATAATTAATGAAATATAACTTCATCGGTATTACCGGTTTTTGTAGGTAAATTGAAACGTTCATAGATTTTGATTAGAATCTTAACTAAATGCTTTGTTGATCACATTATAGCAGCGAGCAGTGTTTGTTCTGTGAAACACCTTAAACTTAAGTACTTACTTAGAGTTTGATAAAAACTCAACTGATTAGAACTAGAATGCTCAGATGTGAAACCGGCTGTAAGTCGCGTGTTGTTCAGAATTATTAGTACCTCTGCCAACCCCTTCGAGGATATTCGGTGTGAACTTTTATGTTACCTTGTTTAAGAAAACTGAAAAACACGCTTTGAAGCACTTCTAGCTAAAAAGTGGAAAATAATACCTAATATTACGTGTTTTTGGCATTCCAGTAGGAAGAGCCTTAATCTTGTACTATTCTTCTAAAGTTTTGTTAAAGGAATGGACTTAACATTACTATTATTTTTGTTTTCATTCTTTAATTTTACTATTTACATACATACATACATTACATACATACTCACGCCGTTAATTCCCATTGGGGTAGGCAGAGACTATCGATCGCCACTTCGTACGATCCTGGCAAACCTCTCTTGCTACGTCTACGTCCATCAATCTTTTCATACATGCTCTTTTATTCTTCATACTTCGGACGCCTGCCTTTTTAAGCACACTTTCAATTTGGTCCAAGTGTGTCTTTCGTGGCCGTCCTCTACTTACATTACCTTTACTATTTATTGTTGTAGAATTGTATTAATGATAAAACCCTGTTTCAGTGCTAAACCGAGAAGACCCTGATTGGTACTGGATCGTGAGGAGTGACGGACAAGAAGGGTTCATTCCGTCTGGATTTGTGTATCCCGCTGTAATGCAAGGTAAATAATATGACGAATATACTACTAAATAGCTGTGTAGTGTCGGCTTAGAATAGCACTACCCCATTTCTTCTGGTGGGTGTACGTAAAAGGCGACTAACGGTGTTGAGGCTTTAAAGGGATTGTTGGGCGACCTTTATTTTACCATCTTTTCCCCATTTAGCTTTCCAAAAGTGGCTAAGTAATTTCTAATTCTTAGCTCTGGCTACACCTTCTAGGGATTTATAGCCGTGAGTATATGCATGAATATACATTCATACTACTAAATATACATTACATACAATCAGCTTCTATAAATACCAAAAACTGTAGCCAGGGTAACGGGATGGGCATAGATTTACTAAATACCTAGATATGTTTTATACAAGGAAACCCGCGCTTACGAGTGGCACTAATTGCGGCAGTTGTACGCACGCACACCACTAGAAATATATCCAAACAACACACCAAGAAATATATTTGAAATGTAAGCGAGATAGCAGCGAGATAGCACATTTAATAGCAAGCGCTAAAAAGAGATAAACATATTTTCTCTGCACCGACGTGAAATATGACCTTAAGACGACCGCTTGACAAAGAATAATTTTAGATCAAATGCATCAAATTACTATTTAAACAGGAATGCGCACTGGCGTCTTAAAGTGTCCTGAACAAGGATGACTAACTAGTTAACTGTGTCTAGTTTTAAGTAGGGTGACCTTCTGTTCGTAAATATAATTTTACCGATTAACAAAGTTAATAAATTATTTATCTAAGTTTATAGAAGATGATAATAATTAAAACAATTAATTAAAAAAGGAATAGTAAGTGAACTGCATTATAAAACATTCCCTATAAATTTGTTTTTCTTTGAACTTACTCGACTGGCAACCACGCGAGTGGGAGACACTCCTCTAGTTCCGGCTCTCGTTCTAGGACGTTCCTCTGCTTGAGAGAGTTCAAAAGATTATAAGCTTTATTGCAAGCTAATAAATTGCACTATTGTGTACCATATTTTTGTGAGTGCGCGATTTCTCCTGTTTAGTTAGTACCTTCATGATAAGATGCGACACGATCACTTATATGAGAGCGGTTGGAGTAAAACAGTTAAAAATGAAAAAACAGGTTTCGTTAAAAAAAAAATATGAAAAAAGTATGTTAATAGTGCTTAATTACTAAATTACCTATATTTTCCAATCACAAAAATTTACATAAACCAGGCTATTTTAGAAAATATCAGTCATACCAATGTTTTAAAAACATACATACATATTCTCACGCCGTTAGTTCCCATTGGGGTAGGCAGAGACTATCGATCGCCACTTTGTACAATCCTGGCAAACCTCTCTGGCTTCGTTTACATCCATCAATCTTTTCATACATGCTCTTTTATTCTTCATACTGCGGACACCTGCCTTTTTGAGCACATTTTCTATTTGATCCAAATGTGTCCTCCGAGGTCGTCCTCTACTAACATTACCTTCCACATTAGCTCTATATATCTCTTTCACCAATTTACTGTCATCCATCCTCTCTATGTGCCCAAACCATCTCAACATTCCTTTTTCTATCTTTCTTACAATATCATCTTTTACACCACACCTTTCACGAATCACATCATTCCTCACACGATCACATAACCTTACATTACACACTTTTCTGAGGGATCTCATTTCTACAGCATTCACTCTACTTTCATGCTTCTTCTGCCACACCCAACATTCACTGCCATACATAAGCGTAGGAACGAGGACAGCATCATGCACAGCCTTTTCAGAATTGTATTTTTACAATTTCAATGCGGCGGCGCCAAGAAAAGTTAAAACTTAAGAAATACAATAAGAAAAAATAGGATATACATTTATTATAGAAAAACTTAATCTAATTTCTAGTGTAAAACAATTTAAATTTAAATGAATTGTCATTAATACTATTAGATAAAACATATGCGGATATACATACATTTATCGATATATAACTATACTTTATACTAAGTCATCATCAAATATTATATACCCTCAAATAAATTTAAATTATTCCTTTTTTGTCTTTTGGACGAAATTTTTAGCTCTGATTTATTATGTTCAGAATACAGACGGACATTTACATAATTTTCTATTATTGCTTTCATTAAATGCAAACGGTGGTTAAAAGTTGGTGGTTGTGTCAAGGAATGTTTTCTTAAATTATTAAATATATTTGAATTAATAAATGTTTTTAATATACGGTTTTTTAATACATCGATTTCATATTCTTTTAAAAAGTACAAACCTTTTTCTTTTATATGGGACTTTAAAATATTTTCCGAGTTAAGACACACAGCAAACTTGCTTTCCGATGAATAACACAATCAACCCATGCCAATCATCTTCCTTTCTTTGTTTGCGAACAATTTCCAACCATTTTATTCTTCGTATTTCATTTGATGGGAACCTAAAATAGTATTTTCTAATAAAGTATATTTAGAAACTTCACACCCAAAATAATAATAACTTTAACATTTCCTACCGGCATTTACTATAGGAGAGTACACTTATAAAAATAATAAAGAAAGAAAATATTTATACGTGACATACAAAAAACATATTACTCACAAAAACAAATAAAAAGTGCTATAAAGGAGTATACAAGTAACCTCTTTATTACGAATGTCCCACCTGGACACTCTGTTTACTTTAGTCTTTGAACACGCACAATACTTTTTCTATTTTATGACACCTTACACCTAATTTATTATAAATTATAATTAAAACGTTGAAAATTAAAAATAGTTTTACTTATGATAAGTAATCCCGTCACTTATAGTAGTTTTAGAAACAAACCCGCCAAAACAAGTGAACGATCGCGACGGCAGGCAGCTAGTTTGCGACTAAAGTCAAATGAGCTATTCAGCCCCCTTTTTAAGTGCCACTTTTGAGCGCGCGTGACTTATCTAAGGTTTTTTATTAGATAGCTGTGGGGATGGGGTATAGAGGTGAGTCGTGAGTACTTATACTTACGCCCGTTGTTTCCATTGAGGTATGCAGAGACTATCGATCGCCACTTTGTACGATCCTGACAAATCTATCTTGCTTCTGTCACATACATCATTCTTCTCATGCATGCTCGTTCATTCTTTTCACTACGGACTTTTGGAATAAAGTTTTCGATTTGGTTTTCAAACGTCTTACGCGTCCGTCCTCTACTAACAACACCGTCCAACATACATAAATACATATACTCACGGCTATATAACGGGGTAGCCAGAGCTTTGGAATGATAAATTCCTCAGCCACTTTTGGAAGTTGGTTCTATATATCGCACCTCCGTTCAAATAGTGTCACAACTCAAAAAAATAATAGACCCTTTTATTTTATCACTAGCTTTTTGCCCGCGACTTCGTCCGCGTGGACTTCATTTTTTGCATCCGGTTTACATTCAAAATACCAAAACACTATCTTAACTTCTATTTTTTATATACATTTATATTCCCGCGGGCGTTGTAAAGGATATAAAGGATTTCATTGCCCGAGCTTTATCCTCCTGATGCCCAGCCGTTCTTATTATTTTTATAACTATCTGTCCACGGTCCTCACACAAGGATTATTGCGTTTACCTAGCTTACTGCCCAGAAACTTAAACTTGAATAAATGTCGCAAAAAATATTATTTAGTGTTCCTAGTACTATGTACGGGTAATGTATTAAAAAAGTAACCAGTCTCAAAATAGTTTTAAGGCGGAAATAATTAGTCCTCATGTGAAGACCGTGGGCAGATAATCAAAGTAAAAAAAATACTAATTTAAATGTTGTTCAAACGCAAAGTATTCGTCCTCGGAGAAGGACCGTGGGCATTTAGTCCAGAAAATGTTTTTTATTGCTTGGGCAGTAACAACTTTATTTGTTAAGTACTCACATAAGTACCGTGGGCATCAAGAGGGTATATGAGGTGCTCGATAAATTAGATTTACGTTTGCGAGGCATTGCGTAAATATGAGTAAACTATAAAAATCTAAACGACCAACAAAGCGACGAACCTAACAATTATTCAATTACTGCTTAAACTTAAAACCTGAAATCTTTAAAATACACAATTCAATCTAAAATAGTAGGAACCAAAAATATCCCTAACTAAACTATAAAAATCTAAACGACGAACAAAGCGCACTAAACTAACCTAACTATTATTCAGCCTACTGCGAAAAACCTAAATGACCTAAAATCTATTAAATACTTCAATATAATAGTTATAATACAATAGTGGAAACCAAAGAAAGCGAGCAACAGTCAATTAAGATAAAACAGCAACTAAGTAAGTGACTCGTAAAATGCAAGTATCAATGATCTATCTATCTATTATTATAATATCAAGATACAAATACCAAAATATGTCGGAACCAATGCTGTAATCCTTATCAATGAGATTGTTATTTAAAGTTGATGTAATATATTTTGGGTTTATATACTCAAATAAAGAAGAAATTTATCATTACGTTTGCCGAACATCAAAATGTTATCTCAAAAACTGGCATATTTATAGCTTCAAAAAAAGTATAATTTTTAGTTTTCGTAACAAGAGCAGAAAAGTAAAAAAAAAAGAAAGTGTAAATTTCGAATGCAATTTTCTCAGCAATTTGGTTTTTTAGTTGTGACGCTATTTGAACGGAGGTGCGATATCTCTTTAGCCACTTTACGTTCATCCATTCTCTCGTGAGCCGTGAGTATTTGTATGTATGTACCTCGTCGAGATAGAATCCCTTACCACAATTTTTATTGTAATTTTAAAGAATAGAAAAAGAAAATAAGCTATTTATTCGTAGCCTCGTATAAAAGAAAACATAATTTTTGAAAAAAGACTAAAAATAAAACAAATTAAAAACAAAGTATACCTAGAAAAAAAACAACATATTCAATTCTAGTTTTGAAAATAGTGCAAGACGAACTAGAGGCAAGAATAGAAATCTGACTCAGCAATATAGCAAAGTCAAATATATATGTCGTAGGATGATTTGATGTTTAGGTTTTTTGCAAAATATAATAATATGTCTGAACGTGATTGTAATTTTACTCCAACAAAAGAGTAAAGAAAAATATTTAATTCCTAGTATCAAATAAGTATTGTCATTTCTTACCCTTTATAACTCTAGCTATAATATCTCAATACCACAATGACGAACCAATCAGAATAAGTGTAGGCGAGCAATCAGAAATCAGCCAATCAGCATTAAAGAAGTACAATCTTGCTAAACCAACTATTTTTTTTTTCAAAAGACCTAGTAAGATTAGAAAATAATATAACCGTTGTACAATTATCCGGATTTTTGCAAAAAACCTAAACATCAAATCATCCTACGACATATATCACTGGTTTTCTGTCAGGGCCCTGTTCAATAAAACTGACAATCCGACATATATGTCATAAATTGTCAAATTTGTCGGATTATCAGCTAAAGCTTGTTTAATAAAGATGACAAATATGTCCGACATTGACAGGTAAAATCGTGATAAATTGTCACTACACTAAACGCGTTCAATAAAACTTAGGAACTGTCGAAAACCATTGTCGAGTTCCATGATAATGGTCCTTGACAAATATGTCGCATTGTCACGACATAGTATATGTCAATTCCTGACATATTTTTTTTATTTTATGATGTAGATTAGGAAAAACATGAAGGAACATTAGGAACAAGAATATATGAATGAACGAACAAATATATTTAATATCCGATTGATTTTTGCTATCGGTTGATTTCCTTTATCGCAAAATCTAAATGAACAACAAATTGACCACTTTTAGGGTTTTTTGAGCCTAATATATAAAAATAAAAATGTTCTCTTTGGAATGTTCACCTTCTCTTTTAGGAAACGTTTTGAATTCCTTCAAATGATTGTGTGACACTTCGGTACGACCACCTGTCAGGATTGTCCGACAATTTTACAAATATGTCGATATGTCGTGACAATTTACTGTTCAATAAAGCAGAATTGACACGTTTTTCACGACAAATTGTCACCTGTCACCTGTCGCGTCAAAAGTTTTATTGAAAAGAAAATTGTCGAATTGTCGTGACAATCCGACATATTTGCCAATTTTCCACCATGACAAATTTGTCACCTGTAATGTTTATTAAACGGAAACTTGTCGAATTGTAGAATTGTCACACTTGACATAATAGGCTATTTGACTGTAATAAAAATATTCATTTCTTTTATTTCATTAGTCTTAATATTTCTTTTTTGGAGCAATATGTAATAATGCGAGATAAAAATATTGCATTATTTCACTAAAATCCGTCTTCTAAAATAAGTATTTTTGATGCAACTGTCACGTGACTAAAAACGACCGTGATTGGCTATTTCTATAATGACGTAGATTGCACATAAACAGACTGTGTATCGCTTCGCTCATTGGTGTTTAATGCGGAATTGACGTTATTTGTGCTACAGCCGCCATATTACTTAAAGACGCGTTTTCGCGGCATATTTGAATGTTGCATTTTCTTTTTCGATTTTTTAATAAAATAGCTAAAATGAAGGCAGAAAAATATTTTTTTAGGGCTCCTTATAAACAAATTAACACCGTAAGATAGTTTTCAAAACTTAGTCAAATAGCCTATTATATGTCGGATTGTCAGTTTTATTGAACAGGGCCCTGAACCTTCATAATTTATAATTATATATTAAAATATTTTCAACGGGCTCCGATGTGTAATATCACCGTATATATTCATTAGTATATAAATAAATTATTATTTTCCAGCAACCCCCCAAGAACAGCCCCTATCTCCAAACAACAGCAGCGTGTTGTCAACAACACTCAACAACAGTACTATAAACAATACGACCTTGAGAGAAAACGAGCGATACCACGGCACTGAGCTAGTCATGCTGTATGATTATAAGGTGAGATAATTTATTATTTTACTTACTATTATTATTTTATTTATTTATTTTTTTGGTGAAAAAAAGACAAATAACCTTGCAAATTTCAACGCGGATAAGGGTGTCTCTCTCTTTAATTATGAATGAAACATACATACATATACTCACGGCCATAAATCACTAAAAGATTTACTCAGTGCTTGAGAGCTGGAAACTCCTCAGCCACATTGGGAAGTTGATAGGAGACAAGATGATAGAAATAAAGTATCGTTGGTGATGGGTCTCCAACCGCATTGCCCAAAAACCACTAAAAGCCCCATATCGTTAGTCGCCTCTTACGACACCCGTGGGTAGAAAGGGGTAGGGGTGGTAGGGGAAAATTTTCAGTCTCTCTTAAATGTACTTTATATTTCCCGCATGCTAAATAATAACATGGGTACTGTAACATCAAAAACATTTATTTATTATTATGTCGGTTGATTATTTTTATCCGTGGGTCTCGTCAGAGGCGACTTAGGGTATTGCATCTTTTTAAAGGCAGTAGACATAAGTTGGAGACACATCAACAACGACCCTTATTTTAAAAAAATTCCTACACAACTTCCTCTCAGATGGTTGATGAATTTCTAATGATGAAGCTCTGGCTACCTCTTGGCTAACAACCGTGAAAGTTCATTTGGGAACGCCACCGCCTCTCATGCATACAAAATTATCATGGTTGTGAACTAAGAGAGAAAACATCGTAGGGAAACCCACATGGCTAAGTTGTACTTAGTCATGTGATACTTTTAATTACTTTGATTCAGTTTTAAGTATGCTGTGTTTGCCTATAATTGGATGAGCATTCGCTCATGATATTTATTCATTATTATGTTTTTCTATCTGTTTGTTGAACCATAAATCGTATTAATATTATAAATGTGAAAGTTTAGATGTTTGGATGTTTATGTGTTTGCGGCGAAAAAGCTCCTCAAGTACATAATGTATATTTATCTAAATTGACAGAATGCTAGGTAATGACCCAAATTATCAAATAGGATACTTTTTATCCCGGAAAAATGTGACCAATAAAATATTCATACCTGATTGAACTTGGAGTACCGGAACAAACGCCTAAAGTTTTGTCATAAGAAAATTTGACAGTGCGAAGTCTGTCGGGTCAGCTAGTAAATACATAAAGTATGACGAATAAAATTATGAAGAGTGATTATTATGAACACAAATCGTAAGAACGAATATGAATTAGAATTTTATGTGAGCCAATATGGACCCTAGTATCCCATAATACGAAAAGTCGTTGTCGTGTAGTGCCGGCTTAGAATGTCGCTACCCCTTTCTACCCACGGGTGTCGTAAGAGGCGACTAAGGGTATTTGGGCTTTTTATTGGATTTTTGGGCGATGCGGTTGGAGACCCATCACCAAAAACCTTTATTTTACCGCCTTTCCCCGCTCAACTTCGAAAAGTGGCTCAGGGAATTTATAATTCCTTGGCTCTGGCTACCCATTCTAGGGAATTATAGCCGTGAGTATATGTATGTATGTAAAAAAATCCAACACTTTAATTTTTAAAATTAAGTTAAAAACTAACTAACATATTTTTAACCGTCAAAGGTTCAACTTACAAGTTCTACTTAGTTTGGGGCTAACTTTATCTGTGTATAATATTTATTATTTATTTTCCATAATTTTAGCTTATTAATTGCCCAGTAACCCCATTTACACAGGCCCAAGCCCCAGACGATCTATCCGTGAAGCGCGGCGAGTGGGTGTACGCGGACCTGACGCAGCAGACGGTGGAGGGCTGGCTGTGGGCACACGCGCCCAAGTCGCGCCGCTCCGGGTTCATCCCCACGGCGTACGCCCGCCCGCCGCACACCACGCAGCTCTGACATATGGCGGAGGGAGATATGGCAGAAAAGAACGTCCGAACAAAAATGATAAAAAATAAATAAAGGAAAGAAAAATTTCGACGCAGGCGGGAATCGAACCCGCGACCTCGGGTATACGCCCCCGTCGCTCTGCCAATTGAGCTACCGTGTCAATGGCTGCCGGCACGAAATTCTTCTATCCTTTGTTTCTTTTACACTTTTAAGTAGTGTTTAGTTAGTGGAGCGATGGGGGCGTATACCCGAGGTCGCGGGTTCGATTCCAGCCTGTTTCGAAGTTTTTCTTTCCTTTATTTATTAGTAATAATCCCCACCTGAGGTTTTCATAAACAAAACCATTCAAAACATTGATAACAATTTAGGTCATTTTTGAAAAGAAAACTTTTTTGGTAGAGTAAAAGTTACTATAAAATAGTCATCGTTTTAGACAATTTTTGATTGTTCCAATACATTGTTTAAAATATTGGAAACCCTATTGTTTGAAACTTTACAACAAAACGTTTTTTTGCGATAAATAGTGACATTCTATCAGTAGCAATACAACATTTTGAAATTCAAAACTTCTTCAATGATACTGTAACATATCTTTCTTAAGACACTGATCCCCAGACGACGTATCAGTGAAACGCGACGAGTTAAGCCCAAATATTTTACATTATTTCTTAACTTTAATACATTTATTTCAAAAAAAGTCAAAAAGTTTATTTTTCAAAATAAAGTTAATAACTAACATTTTTTTAACTTCAAAAGATTAACTTTACTAATCCGTTGCTTCGGAAGTTGTTCGTAAATAGAAGAAGCAACAAAGAAACTCCTTACATATTTTTTTTATTTTTTCAGCTTGTTAACATCAGTATTGTGCTAATTATAAGGAACATACATTCCTTACATTGATTTCTTTGTATATAATATTGAAATTGTTATATTTTAATATAGTTAGTATGTTTTTATATGGCCATTTTTTATGAATCTCAATGTGTAAATGAAAATTAATGTATTATGATAAGTCATTTAATTAACTTTTGTATTTAATATTACATTTATAATATAGTTTGTAAGATTGTTGGAATGTTAAATTTAATTAAGGATTATTAGATCGTAAAGTGATATTTCTTGTCCGTCCTTTAGACTGAAATACGACTTGTAATATTAAGTACTTAACATATTTTTATAAAAATATATATTTAAGCATTAGAACTTCTTTCATTTATCCTTACATATATATACTCACGGCGTAAATCCCAAATATGGGTATCTAGAGCTTCAGAGCTAGAAACTCCTCAGTCACATTTGGTATTTGATAACGGAGAAGATGGTAGAATAGAAATAGAGTATCTTTGCAAAACACGTGAGTATTTGTAAAGGAGATCTCCTAATGGCCTTACATAACATAAACGTTACATAACATAAACGTTCACGCCGTTTATCCCCGAAGGGGTTGGCAGAGGTACCAATACTCCTGAACTCACATGGCAAGCGCCATCTAGTTTCCAGAGAAGGTACCCACGTTTTGCTTAGACAGTGTACTCACGTGATAGGGGGCAGGCCTATCGCCGTTTTGTACGAATACACTGTCACATGACTAAGTACAACTCAGTCATGTGGGTTTCCTCACGATGTTTTCCCTCACCGTTAGCAACCATGATAAATAATGGCCTTAAAAATAAAAAATACCCTTAGTTGATTTACCTACCTATATTCGCAGCTATAAATCCCAATTAAGGGTGGCTTTAGAATTGGGGGGAAAAGATAGTTAAATTATGGATGGTTGTCGATGTATCTCTCACTTATAAACTACGATACCCACGGTAAGAAATGTGTTACAGCTTTTTCAAGCGTAGTCTGGAGCACAAAACTTCAATTATATTATTTTTACGTTTGAGTTAAAAGTCAAAAAAGTTTATTCTTAAAATTTTTGAACGTCAAATTTTTTAAATTTATCTCCGTTGCTTCGGAAGGTGTTCGTAAAGAGAAGAAGCAACAAAGAAACTCTTTACATTCTCATTTTTTCAAAAGATGGTTTGTACAATTTCAGTTTATTAACATGTTTTTACTTTATAAAAGATTTTCTATGCGATAAAAACAAACACTAGTTTGACCTAAGTCTGAGTAACCATGCGTCATACAGGTAAAAGCGTTTTGATTAAAAAAAAATTGTTATCTTTATAAAACGGTTTTTTTAAATTGGCATAAGAAGTAAAGTCATTTTGAGCTAAGCACTATATTAACCCTTTATCAGGCCAGGTATGATCAAAAAATTCATTGTATTTCACTTCTATTTGAAGCTAGGTAAGGTTGAAATTATGGTGGTCGCTATATGCCATTAGTGATCAATGTAAATCTGAGGCTCTGAACAGTCTTGTTTCTACACCGACCCCTAACTGCCCACAATTTACTTTCAAATTGGTCACTGGTCGTGACGTTAAGAGATGTATTTCTAATATAACGAGCAAGGCAACGGGTACGGATAACGTTAGCACCTTAATGATTAATCCTATTCTGGAAATCATTTTGCCAGACATTACAAATATAATGAATTTATCCCTACTCTCTTGTTCGTTCCCTAGCATGTGGAAGAATGCCTTCATTGTTCCTATTCCTAAAGTTCCTAACCCAACCACCTTATCCCAATTTCGACCTATTTCCATCCTACCATTCCAATCAAAAGTTCTTGAACGCCTCGTATTCGAACAATTTTCCAACTTCCTCTCCACTCACCACCTGCTCAATGATTTCCAGTCTGGTTTCCGAACAGGCCATAGCACTGTCACTGCTCTCATCAAGGTCACTGACGATATTCGGTTAAATATGGAAAATCACCAAGTTACAGTGCTTACACTTTTAGATTTCAGCAACGCATTCAACACTGTGGATCTTGATATACTTCTTGGCGTTTTACGATCTCTTAACGTATCTCCGACAGTCGCCAATTGGTTCGAATCTTACCTTAAAGGTCGTCAGCAGTGCGTGCGCACTGACGCAGGAAGCTCTGCTTGGTGTCCGGTACTAGCTGGCGTCCCGCAAGGCGGCGTACTTTCTCCTTTGCTTTTTTCATTATTTATTAATATCATAGCTAAAGAACTTACTTCTCTCTATCACCTATATGCAGACGACCTTCAAATCTACACAAGTGCTCTGCCGGAAGATATAAATTCAGCTATTGATGTCATTAATAACAACCTGGGCATAATATCGAAATGGGTGAAGAAGTTTGGACTTCTACTAAATCCTGCTAAGTCACAAGCAATTATTTTTGGCAGTACGAGGTTGCTAAATAAGGTAAATATGGCTCTGGATAGGAAGCTGAGCTATGATGGCATCGATATTCACTTTGTCAATTCTGACAAAAATCTAGGAGTTATTATGGACAGTACATTTTCGTGGCAGCCGTAAGTAAAAAAGTCTTTGCATCCTGTCACTCACTTAAGCGCTTGCAATTTTTCCTGCCTCACCATACTAAGATTACGCTGGCGCAGTCTCTACTGCTTCCGATTCTTAATAAGCTATCTTGACCTCACAGAGGAGCTACTTAACAAACTCGAACGTCTCCAGAATTTATGCATCCGATTTATTTTTGGATTGCGGAAATACGATCATATTTCTGAGTATCGCGCTCAACTAAAGTGGCTCCCTATTCGACTTCGGAGGAATACTCATATTTTATGTGTTTTATATAATGCCCTTAATAATCCTGCTGCCCCCCATTATCTTCGGTGTAAGTTCACATATTTATGCTCGCACGGCCGTGACTTGCGATCACAGGATAATAAGATGTTGAGCGTACCTCTACATACCAGTGCTACATATAGTGATTCCTTTGCAGTCAAAGCGGTAAATTTGTGGAACTCACTACCAGTTGACATACGGCTGTCATCATCTTTAAACATATTTAAAGATAAATTAAAATCTCATTTTTTTAAGACCTTAGGTTGGTAGATTTTATAATGATAAGTATATGTCTATATTAGTATTTATTATACAATATAAAAATATTATATATATATATATATATATATTTATATATATACATATGTGTGTATATTTATAAAGAATAAGTATATTTAATATAATTATTATACATATTGGATATATAAATTAATATTTAGGTTAGGGTTGTAAATAGGTTGTGTGTGTTTAGTTAAGTTTGGTTTTATTTGCATATTAATTTTCAATGACTTCTGTTTAAGAGTTTTGTACTTGTTTTTCCTCACCATAAAGGTTGACTGGAAGAAATCGCGTTAAGGCGATAAGTCCGCCTTTGTGTACTTAGTCCTAATGATCTGTACCTATATAAAAAACATTGTATTTGTATGCCATAAAGTGTTTAATAATAATAATAATATGCCCTCTGCCTTATAAAGGGTTAAATTAAGTTTCATTTTTTATTTTACTGCAAGTATGCCATGAAGCATATTCATAAAGGAAGCTATATCATTCCAACCAAACCGTCAAACGAAAGGAACAATAAAGGCCAATAAAACCTTAAAGAAACACAGTTATTTTTCAAAACATTTATTACTATAACTATCATACTGTAATTATTTAATGTATAGTACTTTTATTTCACGAAGCGACGCGCACCGTACATGTAGATAACTGTATACCAACTCATACATACATACATATACTCACGGCTATATTTCCCTAGAAGGGGTAGCTAGAGCTAAGGAATTATAAATTCCTTAGCCACTTTTGGAAGTTGAGTGGGGAAAAGATGGTAAAAATAAAGGATTTTGGTGATGGGTCTCCAACCGCATCGCCCAAAAATCCAATAAAAAGCCCCTATACCCTTAGTCGTCTCTTACGACACCCGTGGGTAGAAAGGGGTAGCGACATTCTAAGCCGGCACTACACGGCAACTCGTACCAACTCGTATACCAACTCGTTTTGCAATACGTACTGACCTACATAGAAGTACAGTATTCTGCGCACTCACAATCATAAAACGTGTTTCTAATCAATTAAGCAAAAAAAAATTATGACACCCGGGACTCAAACCCACGACATACGGGTATACCCCCCGTAGTAATGATCCCATGAGGCTTTCATGCAAAACAAAGCCTTATTATAAAACGTGTTTATTTGTAAACATTTACCTACATATATACTCCGCGACGCTTCTTGAGATAAAAATACTAGGTTTGAATTTAGGGAACTTCCGTATCCAAACTTATTGCTAGCTGCTTCTTCTTTTTCTTTGACTGTTGCTTTATATTGTCCTTAATCGTCCATTCTTCTAACTGTTTCGCTACTTTATCAATATCTTGTTCAGTCACTGTTATTGGTAAGGATAGCTCTTCCTGCTCTTTTCTTATAAACTTAAGTCCTTCAAGCTTTTCTTTGAGGAACGGCCCTTGTTGGCTTTCTAACAGGTTTCTGTAGTCATCAAGTTTCTTGTTGCAAATATCTTCGCAGTGCAATTCGGTTAGTTTGCGCAAGGATTCTTTTCGAGTTAGCTTGTGGTATGTTCTGTTGAAGGATAATGTATTAGGTTTTAGCGTATTAAGCGAATCTATATCGAATAGCCTGCGGCGTTAGGCCTGCCTCCTATCACTTGAGTACACTGTCCAAGCAAAAGGTGGGTACTCTGAACACCAGAATATATTCGGCGTGAACGTATAGTCTGTGATGTCAAATTAGGATTGGGACATAGAATTAAGCGAACCAGTCTAGTAATGAAGAATAGTGAGATGATGCCAATTTCAAGATTGCTTGAAGAAGATAAAACTAACTAACCAGTAAAAAGTGATTTTATTTGCCAATTTAGCAACCAAGATTGGTTTTTATTCCAATCCAAACAGTTTTTGACCATACTTGTTCTAGTCAGTCTAGAGTTTTAGTTAGTTTAAGGGTTGCGACTGCAGAATCTCAATACATACATATACTGACGCCATTAGTTCCCATTAGGGTAGGCAGAGACTATCGACGCCACTTTGTACGATCCTGGCAAAACCTCTCTAGCTTCATTCACATTCATCAATCTTTTCATACATGCTCTTAAATTCTTCATACTTCGGACACGTGCCTTTTTGAGCACACTCTCTATTTGGTTCAGGATCTTATTTTGGAGATAAAGTCAGTAGAAGACAATAATGGAGGACACATTTAGATCAAATGGAGAATATGCCTAAGGAAGGCCTCAGAGGCCTGAAGAATAACAGGACATGTAAAAAAAGATTGATGAATGTAATAAATAAAGGAAAGAAAAATTTCGACACAGGCGGGAATCGAACCCGCGAGAATACCCCGAGGTCACGGCTTCGATTCCCGCCCAGTGTCGAAATATTTCTTTCATTTATTTATTCTTTATTTATGAGGAATAATCCCCACATGAGGTTTTCATGAATAAAAAGATTTAAATTATGTTGACGAGTGTCAGTCAAGCTGGAGAGATTTTCCAGGATCATCAAAAGTGGCGATGGGGGCAAATCCCTTGGCCTACCGCAATAAAGGTGTGAAGTATCTATGTGATTAAAACTATGTAAATATAACTTAGCAGTGTAGTGTCGGTTTAAAATAGCACTACCCCGTTACTTCCGGTGGGTGTACACAAGAGGCGACTACTAGTTACTATTGGTACTATTGTTACTATACTGTTTGTATTGGGGCTTTTAAGGGATTTATCGGCAATGCGGTTGGAGACCCATCACCAACAACTTTTATTTCACCATCTTTTCCCCACATAACTTCCAAAAGTGGCTGAGAAAATACTAATTCTCTAGCGCTGGCTCCCTCTTCAAGGGATTTATAGCCATGAGTATATGTAAGTATATAAATAAAACTTGTGATTAGATACACAGAAAAAATACTTACTCAGGATGTGCTTTGTACTCAAGGTTCAATTTCTCCAAAAGCCATTCAAACTTTTTGTAATCATACTGCCTAAGGAACTTGAGTCTCTTTTTCCTTTTGTCGATCAACTCTTGAAGAGTGACCTAAAATAAATAAGTCAAATTAATTCAGCAGTATCTTCTACTGCTGTGTTGTGTCGGGTTAGAATAGCACTACCCCATTTCTTCCAATGGGTGTACGTAAGAGGCGACTAACGGTATTGGGGCTTTTAAGGGATTTTTGGGCGATGCGGTTGGAGACCTATCACCAACAACCTTTATTTCACCATCTTTTCCCCACGCAACTTCCAAAAGTGGCTGAGGAATTTCTAATTCCCTAGCTCTGGCTACCCCTTCAAGGGATTTATAGCCGTGAGTATATGTATGTATGTATGTATCTTCTACTCTAACTTTCATGATTAACTGTTTATTAACAGTCGTATTTATGGTTGTGTAAAAAATATGATCATGTAATGAAAATAAAGTAACCGTGATGGCTCAATAGGTAGAACACCCACTTTTATATAGACAAGCGCCGGTTCAAATCCCCAGTTAGACCTTCACCAATTTGTCATTTCTTAAGTCATATGCACAAGTAGAAATATAAAAAGAGATATGACTCAAATTAAACCCTAATTGAAATTATGACACTTAATAAAAGATTTGTTTATTAAGGAGTTAAAGAAATGCTGGATGATAGCACCCTTAGTGTCATTTAAAAATTCAAAATAATTGGAGATATATCTCAGAATAATTTATTACCCAGCTCACTTAAAGAAGTTGAGAAGTGAAAAAACAGAGAAATAAGTTTTATCTAAAACCTACTAAAACGGTGATAATACCTTCACTTTTACATTCTGTGGAAAGTTTTCCATAGTTTTTTGGAGGCATCTAATGTGGGCAGTCAGCTTGGCAACTGTAACAATAAATAAATACTTGCAGATAAATTATAATTATGTAATTTATTTATTTTAAAAGTGCTTGCAAATATATATCCACCATATTTCCCTGTAACAAGTAGAAATATAAAAAGAGATATGTAGAGTCTTAACTTTAGAATTAGCTTTGAGTGCACAAAAGTTTTTATTGTTGCTAACTGTTGGGTATGGTTATTTTATTCTTTTTATTCTTCAGTTCATAAATTAAAATGTATTTATCAATTAATATTCAAACTTATGCCCTTATAGAGATTTAAGGTAAGGTAGAGACCTTCAATGGTATTATGGGTGTGACTTCTGTAGAGACATACATACATAAACTCATGCCATTAGTTTCCATAGGGCAGACAGAGACTATAGATTGCCACTTTGTATATTCTAACAAACCTCTCTGCCTTTATTTGTTTGCAACTTCTGTACCAACCATTAAATGCAGACACTGTTCAACTATGTGCTTACAATGTAAGATATTGGCAAGGCACATACAGATAAACTTTTTACCTATCATACATTCCACTGTCTTAAGTAGACCCTGTTTTGACCCCTAGGTCAACCATTTGTGTATATCAAAACTGAATTAACTAATTTTAAAACTTACTTTTAACTTCTGCTGTGCTGGTATCATATTGGTGTCTCTTCACTCTGTCAACTAAAATTTTTTCTACTAGTTTCGAGTACTTTTGGCCTCCAAGATAGGCAACACTAAACAGTTTTTGGACTGATTCGGGTGCACTGTAAGAATAAGTAATTTATTTGATACAGATTTACTTGATTTGTCATTAAGAATGTAATTATTTTTGGAATCTTAACCCATAAGGTTGACGATACTGACCAGCCAATCATAATTGTTTAGTATTTTATTTAACATAAATATGTCTAGTGACGCTCAAGGTAAACATCAGGTTTATAGAAACCAAAATACTGCTGTGTAGTGCTGCCTAAGAATAGCGCTACCCCATTTCTTCCGGTGGGTGTACATAAGAGGCGACTAATGGTACTGGGCTTAGAAAGATTAGTAGTTTGGTTTCCGCACATAGCTCGGGTGGTACTGGGCTTTTCAAGGGAACTTTGGACAGTCGGTTGAAGACTCATCACCAAAAACCTTTATTTTACTATCTTTTCTCCACTCAACTTTCCAAAAGTGGCAGAGGAATTTCTAATTCCTTAGCTCTGGCTACCCCATCTTGGGATTTATAGCCGTGAGTATATGTCTATGAAATACCAAACAACTAAAAACGATACTCACTCTTTAATTTCATCGCTTAGAGCGTAGTCAGTACCAAGAGCACTATCAGGTATTGGTGGAAGACCCTCCAAATCTCCTGAACGCTCAGGTTTATACGATGGTACGTAGTCGGGGCGGACCCACTTTATATTTACTTGATGCTTTAACCCTCGGGTTTGTATAGCTGTTGTTAAAACTCTTCTTAACATTGTTTAAATTTTAATCCTAATTAACTTTCCACATAAATATTTAGATCAATATTGTAATTCTTTTGAGGTTATGTTTTTTCTTATAATATAGGTCGCTGTCAGTGTCAATCACTCACTATTTTAGTTTTAGCAAACGTCGACTACCAAACGTAACCGCCACTATCAGCTAATACTATAAAAGATGTATAAATTGTATGTGGATAATGCACCGCTTGAGTGGAATCAAACAATATTAACAAGCAATCTCAGGTATACGGAAATATAACACTGCTATACAGTCATTTTGCGGCAGGGGTACTTGAAGTCGATTTCGTATGAGACGAGTGTGCTGATAACGGGAAAAATACCAAAACTGTCAAATTGACTCCAGTTTTTGAGATAAACGCTTCTAACATTTTTACTAAAAATGCCCCAGCAAATTAAACAAAAAATATTTAAGCATATTTTTTATTGTTTATCTTTATTAAAAATATGAGTTTAGAGTGCTCTTAACTATTGTAACAATTGTTTCTTTGAGATTTTCTCTTATTTATTGAGTTACTTTTTACTTATTGAGTTCCTCTTGAGAAAATCCAGGTTTCATAGAAACTTGTTCTTCGAAATCACTTCCACTGCTGCGCGATTGACCGCTTGATCCCACTATCATTTCAAAATCATCACAATTTGATGTCGATGGTCTTGAAAAAAAAGAGATTGGCAAATCATCATTGTGAGATACTGGGGCTAAAAATCCCAGAACGGGGTAGCTAGAGCTTTAGAGCTAGAAGCTCATCAGCCACATTTGGAACAAGATGGTAGAAATAAAGTACCAACCGCATCGCCCAAAAACCACTTTCATAAGCCCCATACCTTTAGTCGCTTCTAACAACAAAGTTGTACTTAGTAAGTCGAATGTACAAATATTTGGGATTTATAACCGCGAGTATATCTTACGTTGAAAACCACTTCACTTCTTATTTCCAGACTTTTGATTTTGCTGTAGCATTCTCTATTACATTTTTTTCTGCAAAGGTGATATTTTCAATGACGCATGTTTTACTTATTGATTAGATTAGTGTATTATAATTATCCCATAAAAACCCATATTAAAATATCAAAGTGCCGTGTAGTGCCATGCTGCTCACTACTCCTTTCTACCCACGGGTGTCGTAAGAAGCGACTAAAGGTATGGGGCTTATGAAAGTGGTTTTTGGGCGATGCGGTTGGTACTTTATTTCTACCATCTTGTTCCAAATGTGGCTGATGAGCTTCTAGCTCTAAAGCTCTAGCTACCCCGTTCTGGGATTTTTAGCCGTGAATATATGTATATTTGTATTAAAATCTGTATTCAGATCATGCGACCACTAGTATACCCCCAAGTCAGGTTCTTCAATTAAATAAGAATTTTTAAATAAAACCAAATCTGTCGAAGACTTTATTTATTGCATTTTAAGGATGAATCAATGTAAAACCTGCTATTTCAAGCAATATTTGTACTAATAGTACCACTTCACATGACTGCACACTCTAACATTAAATATCATAAAATTCACACACTTATTTGACCTACTAAATAAAATATTTAAGACTCAAACAATCCGAAAGTACCATATTTTTGCGTATAATTAATATGTATTACATAAAAAATAACATGCTTTAAATGATACAAAACAAATAAACTCCAAATAAATTACAATCAAATTAAAACGAAAAAAACATGAATATTATCGGAGACCACTACCCTGTTATTTGTATTCACAATCTATGAAATGGAATGTAATTACAAAAGATATTTCACATAAAGAAATGCAAGGATATGTATTCCGACCAGAAAAATTGGCAAGTATATTTGAATTATTATAAACATGTATATTACAAAGGAATGCTAATAATCACAAACGGAATAAATAAAATTTAAGCTACAAGCTATTCCTTCAAAACACCTTAACACCTTATTATAATACTGCAGGCAAAAATATGCCTTAAGACCACGGACTTTACAACCGTTTTTACAATGATATTGAGGATGATTTCGGGTTTATTTCTAAGCACAAATTGTCACAATGTATTTAAATCTACACTTGTTCTATATAAAATGTCTTAAAGATTCATAAGTAATATTATCCTAGAAAAACACTCCTACATAATCAAACCTAACACAGTCCCGATGGAGACTTAGCTAAATTCATGATCGCTTTTGATGCTTTCGCAAAATAAATGATTTAAAATGAAAAGAACAAAACTCATTGGCCTTATGAAAGAACATATTTTTGGAAAGCTAATATTTTTTTATATAACCAGTATTAAATACGAGTATGGAGTGCATTTTCTTACGTTTTTCCTAATGCTTTCAACGGGCACAACAGGAAAGGACCCCTTTATATGGCCACAGCCAGTATGTAGTTCGTATAGCTATGAGATAATGCTTTTCCACCAGAGATCAGCTAGGCGAGTAGTTTGTAATCAACAAATGGTATTCATTGGGTCTCATAGCTTAGCATTATAACGGTTTTAACTATGGTACTGGTTTATTTTAATATATGCAGAGCAAAGTTCCATATAGATTTCATCGCAGCAGAGTTTTATAGCGCATAGCTGTTTTGGTGGAAAAGTACCTTAAGATATACAGATTGGCTCATAAAACATTTCAAACTTAAGATTTCAAATAAAATTACTATTAAATCGAGCCCTAAAAACTGTATTGCATACATATTTCGTTAAACGAAAGAAAGGAGGCATTTGGCATATTTCCCATTATAATCAGAACATGATTACACATATTAAATGTATTTACAAATTGGCTAGTTACAATGCATTTACTTACATCCCAGGATTATCTATCTCATATCGACTTAGTTAAAAACTTAATGCAGATCAAGCACGAGCGCTATTCTATCGACTCGATAACGGTTAGAATGAGATGGCAGTATACGATACTAAGTAAGTGCGTAAGAGATGGCTGCTTTATCCCACGCGATAACTAGTTTAAACACGGCTCGTGCTTGCCCTTCTGTAGTATATATAGATTCATGCATATTCTCTATAGAAGACTTAAGTAATAGAGCAGAAACCAAACTTGGTTCGGTACTGAAATTACTGAAAAAAGTCCGCTTTCAACTAGTTGTCAAAATAAGTTGTCCCTACACTCTGATTGGTTGATTCAATGTTCTGACTTTTGTTAGTCATACATTTGTTTTGCTGAAGGCAGTGGAAATACACTGAACTACTAACGGATATTGGCTTTCTTAGTTTCTTCTCTTTTTACCTAAGTTACATACATACATACATATACTCACGGCTATAAATCCCTAGAAGGGGTAGCCAGAGCTAAGGAATGAGAAGTTCCTGAGTCACCTTTGGAAAGTTGAGTGGGGAAAAGATGGTAAAACAAAGGTTGTTGGTGATGGGTCTCCAACCGCATCGCCCAATAATTGCTTTAAAGCCCTAATACCGTTAGTCGCCTCTTACGTTCACCCACCGGAAGAAATGGGGTAGTGCTAATCTAAGCCGACACTACACAGCTAAGTTTTTACATAAGTTCTTTATGATATCATACTACTCTTACTTCTTTAGAAATAACATACTGTAGGATTGAAAACTTGAAGAGCAATTTACAAATCGCTGTGTAGTGTCGGCTTAGAATAGCACTACCCCATTTCTTCCGGTGGGTGTACGTAAAATACGACTAACGGTATTGGGATTTTTAAAGGATTTTTGGGCGATGCGGTTGGAGACCCATCACCAACAACCTTTATTTTAACATCTTTTTCCCCACGCAACCTCCAAAAGTGGCTGAGGAATTTCTCATTCCTTAGCTCTGGCTACCCCTTCTAGGGATTTATAGCCGTGAGTATATGTATGTAAATCAGTCGAGAAATTACAAAATCTTGAGATAACAGCAATGGTGTGTTCACGATACAGCGATACGGTTTTTGCATTTGAGCGGCAAGCAGATACACTCTTAATTATTAGATAATGCACATTTATGGGCCCCATGTATATGTATTCCAATACAAAAAAAACACAAGTGAATTTTGCCAGGATCGCGAAAAGTGCCGATCGATAGTCTCAGCCCACCCTAATGGGAATTAATGGCGTGAATATATGAGGGCAGATACAGACCCCCATCTATGCGCATAATTAAAAGACTGATCAAAGTGAGATTTTGGAATACATTCAGATATGGGACCCAACTCAGAAATACTGTGAAGTAGTGTACATAGTATCTAACTTAAAGAATAGTAACACTTACAATGTATTAATGACATTTACTTCTTTCGAGGTTTTATTTTATATGGAGATAAGAGGTATGTATGAAGATATTGTGAAACTTAAAAAATACATTTAAATCCTTGATTTTAAGTAATAGTTAATTTGCGACTTAAATTCTTTGGTATTTCATTTACAGAGTATTAAATCTCAACTATTGAATAAAATATATAAGTTAATATTTGCGGTCATGCTGGATTTACGGGCGTAATTTTTATAATCTTAACTATTGTAAAACTAAAATAATAAAGAAATGGTGAACTCAATCAATCATTTAATTTTGAGTCAATTTTGTATAAGTGCATCATTCTAGCAATATCAGCAACGATAAGTAATCGCTGGAAATTATATTATATATTTTTTAAATTGATGTCTTTACAGTTTCATTTTGCTGTTAAATTTACTTCATTACTTCTTCTCTCCATACAGTAATACGAATCATATATCTACATAGAAAGATTTACTTTTTATCATAGCGCACGATTTAGGATACATTTTCTTGGGAGCCAGAAAAAAATCTTTTTGGGACAAACCAACGTTTTGAAAACTTTTCAGCTATCTCGTTGGGCTTTAAAAACCATGTAATAACACGCGATTAAATATCCGAAAATCAATTGTTGTTTTAATTGTAATGTGCAATCTCACGATTATAAGAGTTTACTACTTTTTTTGACACATGAAACTAAATAATTCATACCATCATATACTTACAATCATTCAGTTTAATAATAAGGTGATTGATTTCTGAAGCCAGAATTACTCATACTTTTACTTGTATAGCCAAGTATTCGTCAAAAACACTTACCATGTACGGTTTAGTATAATGTCCCAATCAAAGTTCATTAATACTTATTCCAAAAAATAATTAAAATGTTGTCTCGCATAATCTAATGGGAAGATGCACATATTCCCATGTTTTGTATGATTAGATAGTTCAAACTTTAAATTCATCTACTGCATAAATTAATATACCCAATATTTCACAACAATGATTTACATACTAAATCATTATGATCCAATTTAATTTCAACCTTAAACCATTGGCATAAAACATAAAATAAATTTTTACAAGTAGCTAGAAGGACCTAGGTCCCAAATAGTTAATAAATCGTGTGCTAAGACATTACAAAGTCAAAGTAAATCTTCCTAAATGAGGCTATGGTGTGTACAAGTTCTTAGTCAATACTACCTCCGCCGTGTTCCATTCAAATGAGTTCGCCGACCACGTGCTGAAATCATTAAATTATGTTTCATTTCTTTTTGGTCAGTTTCTAAACATATATAGTAAAAGGCACACATTAATTTTTAGGTAGTTTTATTACAACGTTACATGGGAGGATTTAGGACCAGTTTCACTGCTTACAGATAAAGTTTTAGATAGTTATCTGCCACATCACGTTGTCTGATGAACAAAAGTGGCTGATATATTTTGTAGGTTTCACCATCTATCTATTAGATAAATTACCCGTTAGTTAAATTTACCTGCCCGATAAGAATAAACAAGACGGCAACGTCGCTTTTATGCGTTTAGTTTTAATATTTGTAAATTAAGTCTTATTAAAAACATTTTGAATTGTCATAAAACCAACAGTTTTATTAAAACTACAATCAGAAACAATGTTTATTATTTAGAAAAATGCTTTTAAATGTTTGTTACCGTGTATATGTCACACAATTATGAATTACGATTTAAGAGCTTTAGTGAGGAATGGAATCTCGAAACGCAACGCAAATGCTGTTGGGCAACCGAGTGAAGTGTTTGTTTGTTCAACTTTGTTTTGATTTTTTGCTGTGTTGAATTTGGTTTTGATAATTCACTATGGAAAAAAAACGTGAAAGGAATTTTAATTTCACTCAGGAAGAAATGGACTTGTTGGTGTCGCTTGCAAAGGCCAAAAAATATATATTAAAAATTATTCCAAAAATTCAAATAGGTCCATGTTAGAGCACTTCTTATTACAATTTGAACATTGGTAAAGCAGTTTCATAATTAACCGTCTACAAGTGGCGGTAATTTATGAAAAAAATGAGAAAAAAGTTTCTTATCTGCCAGATGAGAATTTAACAGCCACTTGATGTGACTGATAAGATACCAGGGAGTTTATCTGCAAGATATTACTATCTGAAACCTGTGAAACCGAAACTTGTTATTTATCCGGCAGATAAGTGCCGAATAGACTATCAGAGAGTTTATCTGTGAGTGGTGAAACTGGCCCTTAGTGATGAAAATATGTTAATTTTTAGTTTTTATTAGGTAGGTTTGCTGTAAATTTTTCCGTAAAGTTAAAATAAAATAGAGCTGACAGGTTTTTTTTAAGCAGAAAACGATATGGTTGCCTGTTCACGTACAATTTGGGCTACAAGGCAGTTAAATTCTCTTATTTAAAACGTCTACGAAATTACTCAATAATCTCTTTTCATATCTAATCTTAACTATTAATTACTCATTAATCTCTGATCATATATTATCTAATCATATACTTTTCATAATGAAAATGTATAATAAAATGAATAAGTTTCCAAATTTTTAACTCTTGGTGTAAACTTAAAATTACGATATGTATAACAATCCAAACAACAATTTAAATTAATACTAATCCACTAAGGAAAACATTTTTTTGACACCAGCAGGACACAAACCCGGGACCTCTTGGTCAACGCCTCGGTCGCTCTGCCAATTCGGGTTCGAATCCTGCTGGTTTTGAAATTTTTTTCTTTCCTTAATTGATTAGTAATACTCCCCACATGAGGTTTTCATGAACAAATTTTCTAATTTAAATTATTATTTCAATATTTTATCAACGATTTCTACTCAATATACAAAGCAACATACCTTGACCATCATAAGCCGGCACACTTGAATCCTATTCCTTCTTCTTCCCTTTCTTCTTACTAATACGCTTACTATAATTCTGCGCAAGCGCATTCACTATCGACACGACAAAGTATAGCACCATAATCAATACGGCTGTCTCTAGAGAACTTGACAACACCGATCCTTGGTTATCTATGGTTTCGGAGCTGTTTCTGTGTAATTTTGCTTTTTGATTGCGAAGGAATTCCAGTAATGGCTCTCCTAGTTCTGGACCGATGTACGGTACTCTTTCCACCCAAGCTATTGCTTGTCTGTTGAAGGAAAACATATTTATTTAAGATACATGGGGTTTGGACAAACATTACTTATTTGGATTACATTACACATTTCATGTGCCCTGATGGGGTGACAGGAGCCCCATGACAAGCCTGGTGCCCTTTTTACGAAAAAACTCATGCAATAGTTGCAATTTCTACTACGCATTAAATTTTTTTTTTTTTTAAAAAGACCAAAATTGTATAAATAAACTATTATAATTATATGGAAAATGACAGAAAAATTCTATGCACCATTTAGAGCTCAAGAAAAATTGAAGACAAAATTATATGAAGTGTTATTGGACCTCCATACTGTATTTGTCAATATTATCCATCATTTAATTGTTTAAGTAACAAATAATATTGGTAATAATGTGCCAAAAGAAATATTGATGAAAATATGCCAACTTACTCAACCAAAGTTTCATTGAAAGCGATGATCACAAACATCTTCTGCAAATGCATCTTAATGACAGCTTTCCCGATGACAGTGGCACCAAAGAAGGTCCAGAATGGCACTAAAAAGTGCCCACAGGTGAACCCAGCCAAATCAAACAGTGGGTTTGGTATGGAGGCACATGCCAGTATGCCCATGAACCCAGCTCTTTGTACCAGATTTTGTACCGCTAGTTTTAGACTGCAACAAGATTGACAGATTTAGTTGGAGGTTTACATGGTTTAATCTTGGAGGGTATGTAATCCATCTCTATGTATTTGGTTAGAAGAGTGCTTCTTTTTATTTTCAACAGTTGATTAAAGGGCCTAAGGTAAATATACAGTTTAAATAATTTTGGTTCAAATCAGTTATTTTTTCTAAGGAATTAGAACTAAAAAAAAGCCAACAACCTTTAATTTACTATCTTCTCCCCGCTCACATTTCCAAAAGTGGCTGAGGAATTTCTAATTCCTTAGCTCTGGCTAACCATTCTAGGGATTTATAGCCGTGAGTATATGTATGTATGAATTGGAACTAATATAAATATATACACACATTTGTCAGCATATATTCATCATTATGTGGATTGTTTTAAGTGATAAGTTCTAGTAACATCTATACAATAATCCTCACAAGCAACTGTCTTTCTTGAAAACAGCCATCTACTATACATAATGTTCACTAGATGGCGCTAACATCGATATTCCTTTTCAATTACCTTTGTTACACACTCGCTTCATTCACTCTCTCGCTCTTGTAACGTGACACTTATCCATGTCTGCCGTTTTAAATAACTTACATGCATGCATGCATACTCACGCCATTTGTTCCCATTGGGGTAGGCAGAGACAATCGATCTCCACTTAGTACGATCCTGACAAAACTCTCTAGCTTCGTTTACATCCATCAATCTTTTCATACATGCTCTTTCTACATTCTATTTCATACATTCTTCATACTCCGGACGCCTGCCTTTTTGAGCACACTCTCAATTGGTTGAGTTAAATAGCTTACACACACACACATACACACACACACATACACATGCACATGCTCACGGCTATAATTCTCTAAACGGGGTAGCCAGAGCTTTGGAATGAGAAATTCCTCAGCCACTTTTGGAAGTTGAGTGGGGAAAAGATGGTAACAATAAATGTTTATAGTGACGGGTCTCCAACCACATCGCCCAAAAATCACTTAAAAAGCCCCTATATCCTTAGTCGCCTCTTACGATCACCCACAAGTAGAAATGGGGTAATGTTATTCTAAGCCTACACAGCATTTAAATAACTTACCTTCCAATAAAAGTCCCAGCATCAGTTTTCAGTTCAGCAACATCATTATTTCCAGCCAATCTATATGCTTTAGCCATGAAATATGGAGGCAGTTCTCCTAAAGCGGTTCCTACACCCCACATCATGGATTCAAGGCGTACTTTCGACATTATTGCCCATATAGACACGGCGTAGTTTGGGTCTACCTCCGTGGGACATATTATTCTGGAAAGAAATGGTAATGTATTAGTTAATTCATCATGAGTATAATGCGAAATAAAAAATATATATTATTTATACAAGTAACATAAGAGGAAGTTATGTGATTGGTTTTTGTGATGGACAATTTAGTTTAATTATGTCAAACTAGCGCTTGGTTTGGTCGCATAGAAAATCCTTACTAATATTATAAATGGGAAAGTGAGTTTGTTTGTTTGTTTATTTGTTCCGCTTTCACGCCGTAACTACTGAACCGATTGCTTTGAAATTTTGCAAACATATAGTTAAAAGTTTGAATTGAATAATATAGTACTTTTATTCCGGAAAAAAATGATGTTTTCGAGGGAAATCGTAGGAATGAGAAGTTTTCTTATAGTAGTGCTTTATACTGCAATATAACCGAATTTCTTCTTTTTAGCTTTAATTAAGCTAGTCTTTTATAAAGTAAAAATATGACCCAAAATTGTACAAACCATATTTTGAAAAAATGAAAAAATATGAATGTAAAGAGTTTCTTTGTTGCTTCTTCTCTTTACGAACACCTTCCGAAGCAACGGACTAATGATAAATTAAAAAAAATTGACGTTCAAAAAATGTTAGTTGTTAACTTAATTTTGAAAAATAAACTTTTTGACTTTTTGACCGCCTAATAATAATGGTTTTGAAAAATGCACACTGCTAAGATATGGCTAAAGGTGCCACATAATAATAAGTCCCAACACACATTAACAAAACATTTTTTTGTCGAGGGTGTTCATATACATCACGACTATAACGAGTACAATACAATACAAGGTTATAGCCGTGAGTACATCTACGTTAAACTGAAATGTTCACGCTGTATATGACGTAGGTACTAATATTTCTAATCATCACTCGACGTTGTCACATAGTGTTCAGATAACTACAAACTATATATCTATATAACGTGTACTGTATGCTGAAACAAAGACTATCGCCTAGTTCGGCTGCAATTATCTTTAAAATTGCACTGTAAAGTTAAGCACAGTTTTTGTTTATAAACCATTATAATTAACTTGTACGCTTTTCTTGAATAAACTATTTGTATTTAGATTTCCCACCCTTTTGCTTGGCTAGTATACTCAAGTGATATGGGGCAAACCTATCGCTGTTTTGTACGAATGTAGTGCGTATATGTACTATGTATGTGTGTATGAGGCCCCAGATACAGCAGGAAGGTTATAGCCGTTAGTATAGAATAGAATAGAATAACTCTTTATTTCACGTCAAACACAAATTTACAAAAATAATAATATGATCAAACAGTTATATACATCCATATATAGTCAAACAGATAAACAGTATATTCTATTCTAAGTCGACACTACACAGCATACACATGTATATACATAGTAGAATAGCACAATACATACATACATATACTCACGGGTATATTTCCCTAGAAGGGGTAGCCAGAGCTAAGGAATTATAAATTCCTCAGCCACTTTTGGAAGTTGAGTGGGGAAAAGATGGTAAAACAAAGGTTTTTGGTGACGGGTCTCCAACCGCATCGCCCAAAAATCCAATAAAAAGCCCCAATACCCTTAGTCGTTTTTTACGACACCCGTGGGTAGAAAGGGGTAGCGACATTCTAAGCCGGCACTACACGGCATAATAGCACAATCTCATTATAATTTTTTAAGGACAAACTTAGGGTATTAGAGCTTTTAAAGTGATTTTATGTATATGTATAGCCTCCGAAGGCCCAGATTTTGAAATGCCTCATAGGAGTTGAGACCCACGGTACAAAATTATGCACAAAATAAATATTGGCTGTCAGGCCCAGACTTATTTTGCCTTGTAACTTTGAAATTCGAAAAGTTTTAGGTGGGATATTATTTTTGTATGGGTAGACTATATGGTAGCATTGAAATAATTAAAAAGTGTTAAAAACACTATGGTATACAGGGTGGCTCATTCAAATCGGTCAGTATGGGAAAGTCTGAAACTATAAGACATACGAAGATTTGATCTTAGGAACCATGTCACCGATTTTGATAAAAAGAAAAACTGCATTCATACATTTGAAAAAAAAACCGTACCCAGCTCGGGAATCGAACCCGGTTGTTTTGAAAAAATAAACTTACACTTTTTCTATTTTGATATCGATTGTGTAGGTCTTAAGCTGTAAATGTCTCCATAAAACATGATGTCTAAAATGAATAAAATGCATTGTTTTGACATACTTTAATTTCTCAAAGTAGGTGTTCGAAGTGACCACCACTTTTTTCAATACAATTTTCAACACGTTTAGGTAAAGATCTTACTATTCTTACTATAAAGATCTTGCATGAATCTTGCGTGAATTTGCGTTAAAATTGACTCTATGGCTGCTTTTAGGTATACAACGGTGTCATAGCTTGTTTTGTAAACTTCATCCTTAACGTAACCCCATAAAAAATAGTCTAGAGGCGTTAAACCGGCGACCTCACCGGCCATTTGATAGGGCCGTTCGTACCAATCCATTTTCGCGGAAAGTTTTCATTTAAAAAGTCTCTTGCTATGCGACTATTATGAGCCGGTGCTCCGTCCTGTTGAAAATAAAGTTGTTCTCTTACTTCTGCTGATATTTCTCGTACGGCCTCTAAAAGATCTTCTAAGATTGCAAGGTACTTGAATCTGTCCAAATGTCCATCATAAATTGTAGATAACAAAACTTCCTTAAATGTTTAATGGAATGCAAACCACATGGTACGGTGCATGTAAGTAATAACTTATTATTAATAAGTTGAGAGGTACAAACAGTCATAGAGACAATTTACATGCCTGAACTTGTTAAATATTGTAACGGTGGTCACTTCGAACACCTACTTTGAGAAATTAAAGTATGTCAAAACAATGCATTTTATTCATTTTAGACATCATGTTTTATGGAGACATTTACAGCTTAAGACCTACACAATCGATATCAAAATAGAAAAAGTGTAATTTTATTTTTTCAAAACAACCGGGTTCGATTCCCGAGCTGGGTACAGTTTTTTTTTCAAATGTATGAATGCAGTTTTTCTTTTTATAAAAATCCGTGACATGGTTCCTAAGAACAAATCTTCGTATGTCTTATAGTTTCAGACTTTCCCCTACTGACCGATTTGAATGAGCCACCCTGTATAAAAAAAACCCGCGAAGATTAAAAATTTATACGCGGCAAATTTCAAAAATATGTACAAAAAAATGTACCACGGGTGTTTATTACTATGAGTTGAGCTTGAATGCTGGGCCTGACAAGGGAACTTTATTTTGTACAAAAATTTTGTACAAGGGGCCCTAGGAGGATAAATGTCTTACTTATTAGTATATTTGCGATGTAGTGACGGCATAGAACAGCACTTTTTTCCCTTAAGCGCCCTAAGAGACGACTAAGGGTACTAGGGGATTTTTAAGTGATTTTAATATACTTACTCATTAGGATAAGGCGGCTGAGGAAAGTTGAGGCCCCCACATTCGTAGGCCGCCAATGTGACCCTTGCGATATGAGGTCCCAGATACAATAGAAAGGTGTGAAGGCCCGTCCCGAGGCCTACGGAGCTGCATACCCCTAGGATTACCCACCAGCCGCACCAACATAGTTGGTATACTGCACTCTGTAAGGGGTAAAGGTTCAGGATTTGTAGTATCGACTTTAAGAGTGAAAGGGAATTATATGGGTTTTATTTTTAAATATGTTTAAATGTTTTGCTTAATACTATAAAAACATAAACGTTCACGCCGAATATCCCCGAAGGGATTGGCAGAGGTACTAATACTTCTGAACATCACGTGAACTTGTCACCTGGTGTTCGGAGTACCCACGTTTTGCATGGACAGTGTACTCACGCGATAGGGGGCAGGCCTATCGCCGTTTTGTACGAATACACTGTCACATGACTAAGTACAACTCAGCCATGTGGGTTTACTCACGGTTAATACTATACTATTGTATTATATTGATAAGTATCACATGATCAAATGGGACAAATAGAGGGTGTTTAAAAAACAAAAGGAATCCAAAGTGTGAAGAGTAAAAGGGCAGGTATAAAAAGATTGATGAACGAAAACAAAGCTAAAGAGATTTGCCAGGATTGTACAAAGTGGCGATCTACAGTCTCTATGCACACCGCTGTATTTTTAATTGCCAATCGATAATACATATAAAGTGTTTTTTGTCATTATTCCGCACAAAATTTTTTGCAAAAAGTACGTAAAATACATCATTTATAAAAGTATATTCGGCACAATACAGTACATTAAATTAATTAATGAATAAAAATAATAATATTTAAGGCAATACTTACATGAACAAACTCCTGATGAGGTCCTTCCACATAGTAGGAGACAGTGGTTCCGATGACTGATAAAACTATGGACAGCGCTAGTACTTTGTACGCAAACAATCTGAAACAAGATACAAATATACGTAAAATGTTAATTTATGGTCGAATTATGATCATTGAACGACCTCTAGTATTTGGTATTAAAACCTTTAACTTTGTGGGGGTCATGTTAGAGCGCACACTACTGCGGACTCAAACGCACATAGCAGCGTCTCACTCATATTCCTACATCGCGGAGTGTAAATGTTTTTCGAGTTAAGCATAGATACAAATTATAAGTTGGTACACAGCAGGGTGTACTGGCCAGTATATCTTTGCTGCTCCCACAGTGGTGACCCCTCGATAAGAACACACGCTTCCTTCTACTACATTTCTCGATCTACCCGCAACTTCTATTCCTCGCTTACCTCACCACACCATTCATTCAGCAGAGCATCTACAGGCATGCAATCACCGGCCTCATTGCTCACACTGAATTTGGTAATTGGTAATAGGTACCTCCTAGCTTTGATATCGTCGTATCGACTAGGAGGGGAGTACTGTGGGAGTCATGTTAGAGCGCACACTACTGCGGACTCAAACGCACATAGCAGCGTCTCACTCATATTCCTACATCGCGGAGTGTAAATGTTTTTCGAGTTAAGCATAGATACAAATTATAAGTTGGTACACAGCAGGGTGTACTGGCCAGTATATCTTTGCTGTTCGCACAACTTTGATAGCCCACTCAAGGTTTGGCAAAACACATTTTTTTCGCAACACACAAAATGGTGAAATTTGGAGTCCTAAAATTTTAATAAAGTACATTGTGATCTTTATGACCCGCTTTTTGCAAAGTAGCGATCACAAACCAAAATACTTTTATATCATACAGTTTCTAACCAGATTCAATATTGTTACATTACATTACATTACATATTCTCACGCCGTTAGTTCCCATTGGGGTAGGCAGAGACTATCGATTGCCACTTTGTACGATCCTGGCAAACCTCTCTGGCTTCGTTTACATCCATCAATCTTTTCATACATGCTCTTTTATTCTTCATACTGCGGACACCTGCCTTTTGGAGCACAAGTTCTATTTGATCCAAATGTGTCCTCCGAGGTCGTCCTCTACTAACATTACCTTCCACATTGGCTCTATATATCTCTTTCACCAATTTACTGTCATCCATCCTCTCTATGTGCCCAAACCATCTCAACATTCCTTTTTCTATCTTTCTTACAATATCATCTTTTACACCACACCTTTCACGAATCACATCATTCCTCACACGATCACATAACCTTACATTACACACTTTTCTGAGGGATCTCATTTCTACTGCATTCACTCTACTTTCATGCTTCTTCTGCCACACCCAACATTCACTGCCATACATAAGCGTAGGAACGAGGACAGCATCATGCACAGCCATTCGGGCCTTTGCAGACACCGACTGACTAGACATTAGACTATCCAGTGCTCCATTTACCGCATTACCCTTTTTCACTCTTCTCTCGATATCTTCATCACACTTTCCATCCCTAGTAAACAAACTTCCCAAATATACAAACTCTTTCACTTGTTCCACTTTCTTACCATTAATCTCAATCACGCATTCGGTCATATTCACCTCTCTCTCAAAAACCATAGTTTTTGTTTTATCCACATTCACCCTCATTCCCTTTTTCTCAAAAGACGCACATGCAATATTCATCATCTCTTGCAGCTCTTCCACCGATGATGCAAGTAGCACTTGATCGTCGGCATATAAGAGGCATTTAATGATGAATCCACCCATTCTCAATCCATAATCACTTTCACGCAACTCTGTTAAACAGTCATCCATGAACAAATTGAAGAGCCACGGGGAAGCTACACAACCCTGTCGGACACCCCGAGAGATCCCGAACCAGTCAGTATTTTCCCCGTTTACTCTCACACATGCACTGGAATCCTCATAGAGTGATACCAATGCACGTATAAGTCGACTCCCCAAACCGAACTTGGATAACACCTCCCATAAACACTTTCTTACCACCCTATCATACGCCTTCTCTAAATCAATGAAGGGGCAATACACCTTTCGGTTCTTAGCTAAGAACTTTTCGGTGATGCTCCTTAAAGAGAAGATTTGGTCCATACATCCCATTCCCTTTCTAAATCCTGCTTGCACATCCCAAATTTTATCTTCCGTTTCATTCATCACTCTTTTGTACAACATTCAATATTGTGTAGTTATGTTTATTCTTAACAATGGGAAAACGGAAATATTTAGGAAAATTTATTATATATATTTAGATGACTTTTTCTTTATTACTCAACATGACCGTTCAATTACTTAAAATATCACTCTGAGGTAAGTATTTATGCGACCTACCGACTAATATCCGACAAGTGTCTGAGCATATTTCGTTCTCGCTCTCGCTTATTATCGTTAAACCATTTACGTTGGACTTGGTTAGATCCTCATAGAATGAAGTGAATGAACCAAGAAGAATTAAGGGCACCTGCAGCGTTCTTAGACGATAAAATTAATTATTTGTATGCAGCAGAATAAAAGTAATGAAGAAAACATGTTTTCATTATTTCTTAGTCCTTTTTCCCCCATTGATTTTGGTACAAATAAGGAACTTTGACAACCATTTACTCGATATTCCCATGACATACAGATATGGCACATATACCATTGTTGCATATCTATCAGACCTAATTTAATTTTTATTCGCCGTGGGTATTTGTTCCATACAAAATGCCAAATGTCCTTTAGATGTGATAAAATGGGTATCACTCGCTGTTCCAGCAGTACCGAAAATATACAAATCTACATGATAAAGGGTTTTTCAACAAGAAGTTTGTTTTTGAAAACCAACATACAAAATTTAGATAAAGGTGATGCAGTTTTATATTGTATTACAAAGAGACAAGATTGGCAATTATGAATGAAAAAATATATCTGGCAAATGTCCACCACGAGCGCTCTGACAGGTGTCGATCATTTCGTCAAAGTTTTAACTAACTTTTAACTTTTTTTCAAATAACTTTTTGGCAAAATATTGGGACTATTTCGTGAATCACATCACGGAATTTCAGTTTTAAGGCTACAATCGATTTGATGGGCTCCGTATAGACTCTATCCTTGATATTATCTTACTATTTCAGAATGAGTTTTGAAGCAGCCAGGTTATAATTAGTAGTAGTAATGATCCTTTGTTCATTTCATATGAATTGTTATAGAAGGGAGCGGCGCGGTGAAGGGGGGAGGGAGCTAACTCGGCTTAGCACATAGTTTTTTATCTCACCCCGGGTTAATCTAAATTAACTACTGGTCTAGTCTTTAAATCGACAGCGATAATTTCGTACCTATTTCGTTTTCTTTGGTTTCATTGACAAGGAAGCGTAATTATTATTGTCCCAATCATTTTGAATAAACTTCGTTTGACCTTCGAAGCGGCGAGTGAGACAGGAATATATTTTACAAGCCATTAGAAGAGGTACGAACGAAATTATCATCAGTTTGATAACTAAAACCACTTACTTCTGCAACCCATTAGTGACTAGAATGAACAGCTCCCTCAGGAAGTACTCGACGGTGGTGATGGGCCGCCGCCACAGCACCAGGTTGTCCGTCTCCATCGGGGCGGGCTTCGGTTTCACGCTGAAATGAGATGGGTGGTTAGAAAGTTATTAGTTGATTTTATTAAATTGGTTATGTCTGTTTCACCTGTTTATTTTATTTTCTTAGGAAGATTTACAGACTAAAGTATAGAGGTAAGATAGATAGTCCAATGCTATTAACAAATCAATCAAATTAACAAATAAAATGTTAACAAACATGACAAAAAAGATCGAGAGAAAAGTTGATTAATTATGTAATATTATAATATAATTGTAGGTTACGTTAAAATTACTTTGCGTCATTAATCGCTTCATGGTGGTGATGTTGGTGCAAAATAGGACATCAAGAGATAGTTCATTAAATTTAGCTGGAGCTCGTATTAAGAAGAAATTTTTGCGATAATTAGTACAGGCTGTAGAACAGACAGTACAGGACAAATACAGTACAGGTACAATGTGGATCAAATGGCAAGAGTATGAGATATAAAATAAGTTGAGTTTATAACATTTACATTGCATTGTATCTAGAACTACCCCATGTTTTCCCTGACGAGACAACTTAAAGTATCGGGCCATTTTAGTTTATGCTGGTCTTCCCGTCTTTTATAAACGATAGTAGTCGTTTATGTCTATTGACGCATTATAACGATTAACTAGGCAAGCGTGATGGAATATGATATAACCACCCCAGTGCTCGTAGCATGTGGCGTGTGAGAGCCTGTATGTCACATGAGAAGTGAGTATCTGACAGATTATACATACATACATACATATACTCACGGCTATAAATCCCAAAGGGGTAGCCAGAGCTAAGGAATTAGAAATTCCTCAGCCACTTTTGGAAGGTGCGTGGGGAATAGATGGTGAGATAAAGGTTCTTGGTGATGGGTCTCCAACCGCATCGCCCAAAAATCCCTTAAAAGCCCCAATACCGTTAGTCGCCTTTTACGTACACCCTCCGAAAGAAATGGGGTAGTGCTATTCTAAGCCGACACTACACAGCAACAGATTATATATACAAAATATGTCAGTTTCTCACTTCTCATGTGTCATACTCGCTTTGGCACGTCTTATGCTACTGGTCCATGCAGGGTAAACCTTAAGGTGAAACATATACATAAAATCACATTCAAAACTAAGTTATTATTTTAAATCTTGACTATCCCCTCGCGTAAATGAAGATTTAATATACACAAAAACAAGACGCCACCTAAGATAAAACATATAGAAACATAGATCAGCATGCACAGGATCACGTTATCTCTCGACTGTGAATGTTAAACAAATTGAACTTGCGATATCCTATCAAGTACGCATTTGTTAATTAATATAATATGCGTCATAATTCGTTAGCATATTGATCGGAAATCACTTGTATTTTGCCACTGGTATTAGAATTTAAAGTATATATTAATGTAATCAATCTTTATGGAATGAGTCTCGAGCCAGAGCATCCAACAAACACTTAAAATCATACGTCGCCTCTTACCACACGCACGGTAAGTTATAATCGTAGACAGAGAATTACAATAGACCCAGGGGAAGCGTGTCGGCAAGTGAGATGGGTAATACAAAATAGTGTTGCTACTCAAAATAGTTTTCCCCGTATTGTGGGTAATTTTACAAATTTTTTTTAACTTCATCCTCGAAATTTTCCAATCAATTATTTGATAATTGTTATCATTATAGTAGTTTATTATTGGTTATTAGTCAAAGTAAGTCCAAAACATATAGAAGTAAACCTATGAACCGTGTATCCAAACGATCTGCATGCTCGTCGTCATCGGGGGCTGATGAGTCCCGCGCATAGATCACACACATCCGAAAACTATATCAAATTAGAGCAAAAAATATTTACTCTCCATCAAAATAAGGTCAAACCTCCGAAGGGAATGCAGATCGTTTAATTAGATACATAGTACTGTGGTGTAGTGTGAGTGCATCTTGTCCCCCTCTTGCCATTATATATTGTATGTTAGTCATAAGTATTGAAGCAGTAATAAACATGTATCCAACAAGCAAGCACGTGTCTTATTTCATCCATGCATTGCATGGATGAAATAAGACACGTCTCTTTCAATTACTTCATTGCATGGCGACCCTGCCAGTGCGGCCTAGTGGCTGCGCTGAACACGGGAACAAGAATTTATATTTTAAGAACAGTGCAAATTGGTGAAATACAAGTGTTTAAATACAAACAAAGAAATAAAATTTTACAAGACTGACACTAGAATAATTGGAACTGGATAATAGAAATTTGAAGAATGTTTCAAATAGTCAAACCTGAAGAACCAATACTTTAACCTAAACGGAAATACTGGGATATATAATGGGACCAGCTTGCTTTCTATTGAGTGGTCTGAGGACGTGGATATCACCTTGAAAATGTTATGTGCGAAAAGTTAATCATGTTGAGTGACTGGAAATGACAATCAGTGGTACGGTGCGTAATTATAACAATATTTGTGTATTTAAAAATGATTAGCTAGTTTTACATATAAGATAATGAAACGTTAAGTTTAGTACTCCTTATTTTTATGGTTTTATGTTAATAATATTTTATAGTAAAGATATTTAAATATATATTAATGTAGAGAGATACCGATTTAATTAAAATTTAAGTCAACATTTCATTTTTTCATATATTATACTTATGATTTAGCGCTAATATTACGAGGATTAATCATTACGCGATATACTTTATGACACATAATGTGAACTATGTAGTTACTGAATAAATAAACCAATTATGTCTCGTGTATTTCATGAACGATTCTCTCTTAAAAAGATTTTCATTTAATATGTTATAAGATCGTCTTGGCTACGGCTTATTTATGAAAAAATAACATAAATATTTAAACATTAAGTTTATATAAAGCATAATAAGAACAAGTTGATTTCAATATTATAATGTAATTAATAACGGAAATGTTATTAAAAAAAAATGATACTAGGTTTTCGGATGGTAAAAAATGAAAATAAATATGAGAGTAAAGACGAATGAATTAAATAGTTTATAAATGATTTTTAGCAAACGGTTCATAGAATGACGAAAATAAGAGTATTGAGTTATAATGATGCTTGTTGCTAGGCTGATATTTGCGTTTGTTTTGGTACGGGGCGATGGAAGAGATAGCGTTGCATACATATATGGCATGAAGAATTCTATGAAGTGATCGCTGTGTGTGGTATGATTGAGTTGGTAAGGTGATGTGATTGTTATGATATAAAAAAGGTAATGGAATGTAGCTAAGTTAGTATGATGGATTTGAAAGTTTATGAAATGCAGTTTGTAGTATGGTAGTTTCGATTGCTAAGTTTTTGATGTTCATTTGAATTGATCACTCAAATGTTATTTCAATTATTTAACAATTGATAACTAAATATGGAATGTAAGAATATTGGAAGGTCTTCGAAAGGAGTATTAAAGTCATACAAGGTACACCAAGGTACAAAGCAGATCTCTGAATCCTTTTTATCTGATCATGACGCGGTTGAATACCCTTCGTGAAGAAAATTGGACACCAAAGAAGTGTTAAAAGAGAGAGGCTGTAGAATAAGTATATAAATGCGCATGTAATGTAATAAAAAATATTTGTACCTTGAGATGAAGTTAAATAAATGAATAATAAATGTGTAAAAGGGCGGCCGACCCAATAATTATATTAGTGTACCTTGATAAGAGATGAAGAATAAATAAAAATATGACTTGAGAAGGAAGCATGGTTGTCCACAGCTATTTTAAATATATGATAAAAATATAAGAGAGAACATTATAAAAAATAAATGAAATATAATAAAGTTAAAGACTATTGTGAAGGTGAAATGTTTAAAAAAATATATGTGGTAAAAGTACTATGACATGTCTTTAAAAAAAAACTTGATTGTGATTACGCGGCAAATTGTTTGGCCTGCGATTTGTTCGACTTATCCCCGATTTTACTAATAGATTTAATTAAGTATAACAGTTAAGTTTCATTACATAGATAAATTCTTATTTGATATTCCATTCTTATTGATATAGTAGTTTAATGATAAGATTAATTAATAATAATTTGTTAAAAAAAAATGTTAATATTAAATATTTTTTTATTTGCAAAGGGGGAAGGTGTGGTGTAGTGTGAGTGCATCTTGTCCCCCTCTTGCCATTATATATTGTATGTTAGTCATAAGTATTGAAGCAGTAATAAACCTATATTCAACCAAGCAACACGTCTATTAATTCCATACATTGCAGTACTATATGTATTTGCGAAATAAATAAAACAATCGAATGTATTACTGAAATGGTTTAATTCTTTAACATTATTACATTTGTACATTATTACAAGTGTGTGTGGGTGCATGGTAAATATAACATGGCTATAATGATGAATTCTAGCACTTAATGAACGTCATAATGCCTACCGCATCACTTAACTAAAGAAGAAGAACAGGCGACCAACTCCTCCAATGCATTCTCCTATTACACTAGTCATTAAGTTGTACGTATCGTGGGGCTAACGAGATCTAAAAAAAATGATTTTATTTATCATAAACAAAAAAGTACTTAATGAACGTCATGAACAAGCCCTGCCTAACTTACCACCTGCTCGGAAACTAAAACTGAAGGTAAAAGAGCAGGCGAGAAAACTGTGAAAAAATCTACTCTTCATATACCTACATTAACAAGAAAAATAGTACATGCCATGGAATCCTTTTTAAGAACTAAATAATAAACATCCTTTATATAACTTATATTAGTATATTGCAATACATATTTTTTAATTAATCCAGGGTTTTAGGGTAAATAAAATACTTGTGCTGGCAACATTACTATGATAGAGATTTTAGGTTATCAAATTTTAAATATAATTTTCATGCATTTGCAATTTATTTTTCTGCATAAATTAGATATGTATGTGTCATAAATAGAAAATATAATAATCTTACACTGTTATTATTCTAAAACTAAATGGTACTTACGAGTGGAAAGACAAATCTGGTTGCTTAGTTTCGCTATTACTTTTACACGATATAACACTGCACCTGACCATTTTATTGAATGTTTAATTATTTCTAATGTTAAATTATATTTCTATTTATTGCCAGAACCGATCTCACATAAATAATTAACTAAAAAATCAACGAAATTCCTAATTTTTCTGCTTATCAATTCAAAAACGGTTTGTTTATTTTGAAAATGTCAAACGGTTTGTTTAGCAAAGTACTTTGCCGGCTTGGCCAGCAGTAAGGGACAGCAAATTATATAGTCATGTCTCACTTACTCTTAGTATTTTTAATATTTATTTTCTCCGTCTAGTGCGAGTGAAACAAAATATATGCAGATGTCTATTGTATTCTCTGTCTACGGTTATAATAAATAAATAAAACATACATACATACATACATATACTCACGGCTATAAATCCCTACAAGGGGTAGCCAGAGCTGAGAAATTAGAAATTTCTCAGCCACTTTTGGAAGTTGAGTGGGGAAAAGATGGTAGAATAAAGGTTGTTGGTGATGGGTCTCCAACCGCATCGCCCAAAAATCCCTTAAAAGCCCGAATACCGTTAGTCGCCTCTTACGTACACCCATCGGTAGAAACGGGGTAGTGCTATTCTAAGCCGACACTACACGGCAAAGGCACTGTATTATAAGTACACAGATCAAATTAGCCCCAATCTAAGTAAGACTTGTATTATGGGATACTAACTCAACGATATATTTAATACTAGCTTTCCGCCCACGGCTTCGCCCGCGTGAAATTCGGTTATATTACGGTATAAAGCACAACCATAAGAAAACTTCTCATTCCCACAATTTTCCTCGGGAACATCAATTTTTTCGGGATAGAAAGTACCCTATTATTTAATCCAAACTTCTAACTATACGTTTGCAAAATTTCAAAGCAATCGGTTCAGTAGTTACGGCGTGAAAGCGGAACAAATAAACAAACAAACAAACTCACTTTCCCATTTATAATATTAGTAAGGATGATAAATACACATGTTAATAACATCCAAGACTAAGAAACAATCATTTATGCTCATCACATAAATATTGCTCTCAGCGGTGATCGAACCCGCAACGTGCGGACCGAGAAGCTAGACACCTTTCTACTCGGTCACGGACGTCGTCAATAGGTTAGTGATATTCAAGGCCGAGACTACGTACTATTTATTAAAATGAAACAAAATATTCTAAATCATAGGCAATAAGAGATGTTATGTTAAGGTACCAACAAACGATCGCCCACTACCACGGTCAAACGGGAGGATAAATGGCTACGACCCCGAATAAATTCGACATTATTAAGAACTGTCTGCACACGTATTTACTATAACAAATATTATTACAAATGTGCCTTAACTCAAACCAAATGAAATTCCACCTTTAAATCGGTATAGTTTTGTAACAAACATCGCTGGGAGAAAAATACTACAGACCTTTAGGAACTTGATCAAAGAGATCGAAAGTCAATAACAAATCCGCGAACGACAGGTGACTAATTGCCGCAATATAAATATTTAGATGTCTGCTTAGTATCGCCATCAAAGAAAATCTAAAAATAAATGGTAAAAACTCGATATATCAATATGAGTGGATCAAAGAAAGCTAGAGTTTTTTTAAGAGCTTATTCCATTACACTTTGTCGTTGCTGAATTCAGACGGCCTTCGAAGTTACTGCCGCAGACGCTTATTATTCCACTACACACATTTCAGTTTGAACGTTATTCCACTAGTCTGAATTCAGATTCTGTGGTTTTCAGACGTCTTTATTCAGACAAATGGAATAAGCTCTTTAGGTTTAAAACGAACCGGCGCATACAAGGTGAAACCATGTATCTAGTAACTTAGGGTCCAACTATGTTTTTCACTTTTTTCTTATCACCAATAGATGGAGCTCGTTGACCTCAATAATTATTTCTATCGGACGGTGAAATTTTGAAAGAAAATCATATATTTTTTGTATGGAGTGTATCATATAAACTAAAAAAAAACTGCTAAAAGTGATTATTCTTGCAAGAACATGGGCTCCAAATTGGGAGATCGTAGGTTCAAATGTTGGGGGTAAACTTATGAAGCGAATTATAAAATAGAGATACAGTGAACTTGTTTCTATCAATCCAAGGACGTTCTGATGAGTAACCTAGTACAATCGATTTTATTGTGGCACGATGCTCTCAAAATAACTTTCGTGCAACACATACAATGTACGCAAAAAGTCGCTGTATAAAGCAAGTTACTGATATAGAAGAATTAAAATCAATTATTTTCTATATGTCGTAGGATGATTTGATGTTTAGGTTTTTTGCAAAAAAACCTAGGGATTTTGCAAAAATCCGGATAATTAGACAACGGTTATAATATTTTCTAATCTTACTAGATTTTTTGCAAAAAAACTAGTTGGTTTAGTAAGATTGTACTTCTTTAATGCTGATTGGCTGATTTCTGATTGCTCGCCTACACTTATTCTGATTGGTTCGTCATTGTGGTATTGAGATATTATAGCTAGAGTTATAAAGATTAAGAAATGACAATACTTATTGCTACTAGTAATTAAATTATTTTTTTTACTCTTTTGTTGGAGTAAAATTACAATCACGTTCGGACATATTATACACAGATCAAGTTACCCCAAACTAAGTAACACTTGTATTATGGGACACTAACTGAGCGATATATTTAATATAAAATAATACATAAATGTAAGTAAGTTCTAAATTGTAGTATTGAGGAAAATGACTATTGACTATAAATGGATGGATAACTATAATTTAAATAACAATCAAATTAAATGTAGGTAGGAACAATGAAGTAAGTACGTCTTAATTAACAACCAATCAGAGACGACGTGTTTGTGAGGCACTGCAATCGACCAATCAGTGTACAGTATTCATAAAAACTGACATTTCGTTTCGGAGTCACACTAAACCAACTAGTTTTTTTGCAAAAAACCTAGTAAGATTAGAAAATATCATAGCCGTTGTCTGATAATCCGGATTTTTGCAAAATCCCTAGGTTTTTTGCAAAAAACCTAAACATCAAATCATCCTACGACATATATAAACTATAGTATACAGGAATATATAATATAAAATATAATATAATATATATGGATGTAAACGAAGCTAGAGAGTTTTGTCAGGATCGTAGGAAGTGGCGATCGATAGTCTCTGCCTACCCCAATGGGAATTAATGGCGTGAGTATATGTATGTATGTATGTATGTATGTATACAGGAGAAAGAATTATTTATTTTCCTATAATGAATATACACCGCAATAGATCAACCGATGATTCCATTTTATAGCAAATAAAAATGTCTTTCATTGGGCTAGAGAGACTATCGATCGCCACTTTGTGCGATCCTGGCAAACCTCTCTAGCTTCGTTCACATCCATCAATCTTTTCATACATGCTCTTTTATTCTTCATACTTCGGACGCCAGCCTTTTTGAGCTCATTCTCTATTTGGTCCAAATGAGTCGTCCGAGGTCTTCATACATACATACATACATATACTCACGGATATAAATCCCTTGAAGGGGTAGCCAGATCTAGGGAATTAGAAATACCTCAGCCACTTTTTGAAGATGCGTGGGGAAAAGATGGTGAAATAAAGGTAGTTGGTGGGTCCAACCGCATCGCCTCAAAATCCCTTAAACTAGTCATTTATCAAATAAAGTAAAAAACACACATTACCTTATTTCCTTCGGAGGATGAACTCCGTTCCGTGGTTTGGGCTCTACTTCCGGTTGGGAATTGGCTGCCAGCTTGTAATACCCTAGACGGGAGAGCTGAAAAAAAACGAATCATTTAATAAATATAAAAACAACCTATATTGTTCTTTTTTATGTCAAAAAACATAATCGAAGGATAACAGTAGGATAAAATTTGTATACTAATTATTAACAATAACATGCGATCTTGAAAAAACGCAAAAAAAGCTACAATAATGTATTGCTAAATATATAGCAAGATATGTTCTAAAACTTAAGCGGTTATTATACGACATTAATGATACAAAGTGTACAAAAGAAAGTGAACATAAAGTGTGATAATTCGATAATTCGACTTAGTTAGCTTATCACACCACACTACGTTTACTTCGTTTTGTACTACTAGTACGATGAACTGTTATAACCACTTTAATCATATTTTTTCTGCGTAGTTCAGGCGTGATTTAGTACGAAACATCTAATAATCCAATAATAATTATACCCATAGGGTTTACCCCTATGATGAATAATTTGGTTCCTCCTGACATACATCGTTTAAATTTTAATTTTAATCGAAAATCTGCATCATAATTTTAAGAATAGGTACTTAGTCTAGATTTAAGGAAGAATATAAATAAACTTCAAATCCAAATTTTACCCCTTTAGAGGATGAATTCCTGAAAATCTTTTTCCAAACACAAACTGAGATCATAAACAGAACGTCTATACTAAATTTCAAGTTCTTAGGCACAGACATGATGAAATTCCATGCAAACTTTACCTCCCTATTTACTTTACACCACCGCTTCTCTTGCAGGAGATGCGAGTTCAAATCCTGAGTCAGGCCTACACCAATGTCTGTCTTTTCTATATTTATATGTACATACATACACACATACATATACTCACGGTTGTAAATCCCTAGAAGGGGTAGCCAGAGCTAAGGAATTAGAAATTCCTCAGCCACTTTTGGAAATATGAGTGGGGAAAAGATGGTAAAATAAAGGTTGTTGGTGATGGGTCTCCAACCGCATCGCCCAAAAATCCCTTAAAAGCCCCAATACCGTTAGTCGCCTCTTACGTACACCCATCGGTAGAAACGGGGTAGTGCTATTCTAAGCCGACACTACACGGCTATATTTATATGTGTGGTTCATTAATCTAAGTGAGGGAAAATAACTAAAGAATCTGAAGTTAGAAAATTATTTTCTTCACGAGATATCTTAATTACAATGACTTTGTAAAATTAAATATAGTTTTGAATAAGAACGTGCATTTTTTATCGCTTCTACATGATTTACGCTTAAAATTACACTAGCATGCAGCAAAACTATCATTAAATCTACGCTAAGATTATTTCTATTTGTGCATTCTATTCTAACTGATAATTCAAATGAGAATATGTCATCGTTAGATTCTTTATCACGGTTCCACTACTGTTAATTTTAAGTTGATTTTTTATGTAAGTGTAGATTAGGATTTCAGAAGGTATCGTACGAGGTAAGTAAGGTTATGCGATTGTCAAGTGATTTTTGGGACTAGCGGTTAAGAAAAACCAATTGTATAAGGTTTCTCTATACCTAGGTAAAATTTGTCGGTACAGAAAGGCTCCGAAACCGTTCAAGATATTTAATAAAATATTTCGCGAATGTTACCATCAAACATTCAAAAGTAACATCCGGTAATACAGAATAGAATAGAAAAACATTTAATTGCACACAAAAAATTAATTAATCACAGATATAATGAGGAATTTCTTATTCTGAAATGCTAGCTACCCTACTTAGGAAATAATAGCCATAAAAGTGAACATGGATGTATGTAAATGATAAGACAGTTTTACAAAGAAGCCGTGAACGTTGAATTTTGTATTGTATAAAATATATAACAACCAATTAACTGCAATTATATACATACATATACTCACGGCCATAAATCCCAAAAAGGGGTAGCCAGAGCTTCAAAGCTTTCTAGAAGAGTTTCTACTCTTCAGCCACATTTGGAAGTTCTGTAATTACTTTTTATAAATATGTATTGACATTACCTCGAACTAATATCAAATCAATTCAAAGCAGAAAAAATTCACAACATCAAATCAAGCCACTTACTTCACAATAAAACAAAATGAAAACTATAAACTAAAAGACGCGTCGGCATCCCATAAAATAATCGCGGTACTGACAAAAATAGTTTTCACTTTCAATACACTAATACTTTCACTATCGTACGATTGTGACGCGAGCCAACTTGCGCCTGGTAAAAGTGACGGCCAACTGTCACTGTTTATTTTACACGTACACTAATAAAGAGCTTTGCGACGTATTGCTGAAAGGGTCGGCAGGTTTTTGTAGTTGCAATGATAGCCCCAGCGGCGGCGTCGCATGGGAATTGACAGTAATTGATAAAGAAATGTTACCTAAGTTACTCCTTACTAAATTAGTAAATGCAGTGAAAGTCGCGTTTAAATCGGTCTATACGTTGCAGAGATGAGTTGTTACAGACAGTCAAACATTTGAAAATATACTGTGTTGTACTATGTACCGTGATACATCCATCTGGGTGAAGTTAAAGGCGATCATTTTAATGTTGCGAACAGACGCTAAAATATTAATTATATATTTCTTGACCACGTGATAAAAAAATCGATCACGGCTCAACCTGGATTATGCGTCTGAGTTTCTATCTATGTCTTTTTTATTTGTGAGTAACTTAAGCATATATATTAATGAGCTTAATATTATCTCTTAGCTCTCCCACCCTTAGATCCCATATTTGAAACACAGCAATAATATTAAATAAATATGTGACGCGATAGAATGATTGTCGCGTGCGATGTACGACATTACAAACAAGTGTGTCTGTGCTACGTACGCGCAATATCATTATACTCTGGTGACCTATTTCTATACGGCCTATTATTATTAAACGATTGCCCCGGAAATGTTCCATTTATTTCTTTATATGTATTGAGAAGCAGGCGGTGTAGTGTCGGCTTAGAATAGCACTACCCCATTTCTTCTGGTGGGTGTACGTAAGAGGCGACTAACGGTATTGGGGCTTTTAAGGGATTTTTGGGCGATGCAGTTGGAGACCCATCACCAACAACCTTTATTTACCATCTTTTCTCTACTCAACTTTCCAATAGTGGCTGAGGAATTTCAATTTTAAAAGCTCTGGCTACCTCTTCTAGGGATTTATAGCCAGGAGTATATGTATGTATGTATTGAGAAGCCCAGTAGGAATAGCAACGTCCGGTTGCCAAGAGGCAAGCGTTTGAGTCCTGCATTGGGTGTACACCTCTGTATCTTCCCATTTGTTTGTGGGTAATTTTTCACGGTTGTTAAAGGTAAGATTGCGAGCAAGCCTATATGATTTAGTTCTTTTACGCCACTTGGGGACTTCGTCCGGGCACACAATATAAAAAAACACGGTAACAATATATCTCTGACTATATTTCGAAAATTTCAGTTTTATGTCTAACATATAACATAAACGTTCAAGCCGAATATCCCCGAAGGGGTTGGCAGAAGTACTAATACTTCTGAACATCACGTGACTTTGTCACCTGGTGTTCAGAGTACCCACGTTTTGCATGGACAGTGTACTCACGTGATAGGGGGCAGGCCTATCGCCGTTTTGTACGAATACACTGTCACATGACTAAGTACAACTCAGCCATGTGGGTTTCCTCACGATGTTTTCCCTCACCGTTAACAACCATGATAAATTAACCACACATATGTCTTTAGAAAAGATAAATTGGTGTAGGCCCGACACTGGATTTGAACACTAGTCATTTGCACGATAACCGAGTGTTCTACCCACTGGGCTATCACGGTTGTTGGGCGATGCGGTTGGAAACCCTGATGGGTACCAACGCTAATTTATTTCTACCATCTTGTCCCCTATTAACTTCCAGATGTGGCTGAGGAGTTTCGAGCTCTGAAGCTCTGGCTACTCCTTTTTGGGATTTATGGCTGGATTATAAAAGTGTGTAATAAAAAAGATCACTAGGATAATAATGGAAATCAGAAGTTAATGTTAAACATGCACTTTCTACCAAGCATAAGGCTGGGAATTCACCACAGCTGTGCGAGGATAATCTGTTGTTAAGCAAATAGAATCGCTTAATTTCCTCGCCTCGTTTAGTATCTTGATGGCGCAGGTAATCAAATAAGGTATTAAGCGATTCAACCGATTCTGTACACACACATTAACCTGAGGAAAATATATTTTGTAAGCACCAATATCGATTGATTTGCTTGCCACAAGAAACACATCACTCATATTTATATATATTTGGATATTGCAAAATACACTTTCATCGCACAGCTCTGGTGGATTTGCAACCTTAGTGGAGCACAAGGCTTTGTAGAACGATGTCAATGCATCAATCTATTTTTAAAACCATACATCGATCAATTAATGCCGGCTAAGGAATTACAAAGTCCCAAGCCACTTTCGGAAGTTGAGTGGGGAAAAGGTTGTAAAATAAAGGTTGTTGGTAATGCGTCTCCAACCGCATCGCCTAAAATCCATTAAAAAGCCGTAATACCTTTAGTCGCCTCTTATGAACACCCACGGAAAGAAACGGGGTAGTGCTATTCTAAGACGACACTACTAAGAGAATAAGTAGAATATATGGAGCAGCACTGTTAATGAACGACAAATTAACTTATAAACTGACAAGACACCACTATCTAATTCACTGATTCCTAATCAAACACAATTAGCAAATAGAATGTAATGTAACAAATCATTTGTAATAAGTCCAGTAACTTATTATTTATCATTGATGTCAAGGCTAAACGATTTTGGATGAGACTTTGCATGCAGCCCAATATTTCGTGTAGTAATTATTTGCGGTGTAGTGTTAGGCTTAGAATAGCACTACCCTATTTCTTCCGGTGGGTGTACGTAAGAGGCGACTAACTATATTGGGGCTTTTAAGGAATTTTTGGGCGATGCGGTTGGAGACCCATCACCAACAACCTTTATTTTACCATCTTTTCCCCACGCAACTTTCCAAAAGTGGCTGAGGAATTTCTAATTCCTTTGCTCTGGCTACCCCTTCTAGGGATTCACAGCCGTGAGTATATGTATGTATGTAATTATTTAGTATAGTATATAGTTTGGTCTTTTATATTTTAACGCAAGTTGAAACATTACTAGTTATATGTACTTACTGTTCGATGTCAATTTATTAAATTATTAAATGAATTTGAAAAGTTAAGTGGTGAGAGAGATGTTATGTAGAAAAATAGTTTCAAAAGCAGATAAACAATGTAGTGAGAAGAAAAAAAAAGAATGTGAGGGAAGCAAGATAGGTTTGACAGGATTGTACCAAGTGACAATAAATAAATCAATGTCTCTGCCTACTTCCTATTCCAATGGTCACGCCAATTATTGGCGTGAGTATAAGCAAGTAGTAAACTATGAGAAAACAAATCGCACTCTTAGAAACAAAAGAGGCTCAAGTCAAAAATAGTGATATTGAGTTACAATCATAGAGAGACATAAAAAAGTATGTTCTATCCGATGAATAGTAAAACAAAGGCACTTATTGTTAAAAAAACAGAATAGCGAATTGTCTGTCCCTATAACAATAAGTGCCTTTGTTTTAGAACATACTTTTTTATGCCTCTCAATGGTTACTACTCAATATCACTATTTTTGACTTGAGCCTCTTTCGTTCTGAGAGTGCGAAATATAGTTAAATGTAATGTTAGGTTGTGTGATTGAGTAAGCAATAGTTTGAGTTTCGGAATATGACATGGTAGAACAAATAGCAAAAGGAATGTTAAGATGGTTTGGGCACATAGAGAGGATGGATGATAGTAAGTTGGTCTGGCATCTGAAGTGTGAAGGATTACAGAGCATGTATAAAAAGATTTATTAATATAGAAAAAGTAGTGGTTTAGTCTCTGCCTATCCTAATGGGAACTAATTGTATGAGTATAAGAAGTATTTAATTATGTTTATGAATATGTATATAACTGCCGTAATGGTCTTATGGTCAAAAAAATGGCTCACAGTATGGAGGTTTAGGGTTAGAGTCTGGGAAGGATAAGTAAATTTTTTTTATTTTACCCATTTAGATTGGATATTGCAGATTGGTTTTCCCATGCTTCCTGGCAACTATCACTATAGTAGTTGACAGTCTACCAACCTAGATCAGACTAGCATGGTGGACTATGACCAAATTATTTTATTCAGGACCATTGTTAGGATTGTATATGGACTGTCATATATATTTCCAATTAGACACTGTACAATTTATAAATGATCTTTAAATTTCACATCTCTGTAGATGGACACTTCATGGCCATCTTCTATAAAACATGCAAAATTTTAAGATGAAAAAAATAATAATGGGATGCAGCAATATAACCAGATATATTTTTAAGAAAATAATTCAACATAAAAAAAAAACACTGCTTCACAGTGCATTACAACAATACAACTACCACAATAAAACGAAATGTATCAATAAAATTTGACAATCACAAACATTCAAAGTTAAATATATTTTTAAACAAACTAATAAATCTAACTTATAAAATTAAGTGCAATTTACTAACTACGAAAATAGTGAGGCACAATATGTACTGTGCAATGTGCCTATGAACAGTGTTGCCTACACAAAATGAAGCATCACAACACAGCTGGCAAAACAAATCCAAATAGCACAAATTATCACACAGAGAGGCTTTTGGTAAATGTACCAGTTCATTTTTGTTCCCAGATGATTTTTGACCACGTTTTCTACACTCTGCGCGCAGTTGTTCCTTGCTCATAGCAGCTAGTGTCTCTGCATTGAGATTCTGGCGTGGCTTACCACTGTCTGATGTGGAGTTTTGACGTGGTATTACTATGGAAGTTGAATGATTGCGCTGTCGACGGGCTCCAGCCATTGTTATGTATCCTTCCCATTCAGTTGTTTTTGATGTCTTGACTGGTGAATTTTATGTTTTCATATTATATGATCTAACCATTCCTTTATATCAATTGAACAGTGTGTATTTAAGTAATATATATTTATATCAATGATAAAAATGTAAAAATATGGCATAAACATTATACTGATGTTAATCAGAATGAACATATGATTAGATAAATATAAATGTTGTATAATGATAAAATAAATAAAAGGCAGGAGAAAGATTAATAGGAATATTGTTTTTATTTTTTATTTAATAGTCATGCATGATGTGTGTTGTAAATATGATAGCTACCAGTGAAATGTAGCTGAGTCATTGAAATGATAAAATATAAATAATGGGGCTGTAGATTTAATGTAACTTCTTCGCAGTGCAATTGTATGAAAATAAATGTTCGCTATTGAAATTATTTTAACTTTCCGAAATGCTACAGTAAAGAAACAAATAAGTGTAACTATGTTATTGAATTTTAGATAATATCGATGTAAATTTCAATAAATTGCTCATCAAAATTAAATGTAACAAAAAGCTCTGAGCAGCCCCTAACAAATAAAGCGTTATTGATGGGAATTAAAAGGAACAGTCAGCAAAATCATAGTAATACCTAACCTAAACAGTGAATAGAAGATATACTCACATTTTGCTTCACCTTAACAGAAAGTTTAGACCCCAAATGCAGTGTTAACTAACTATGGCTCTTGTTTATTGTATTCTAAAACATTAAATTCAATTTGCAGTTTGCTGTATTTAGTTAAATTAATCTGAAATTGATTGTGATCACAGGCTATAATCTTCGAACAAAATTTTTCGTTCAAGGTCAGACAACCGCGTTAGTTTAGAAAAAAAGTCTCCCTCTCCCCTCCCTTGAGTCAGAGGCCCCCGCTCCTCTGGCGCCCGCCGCCGCCATTTTGTTCATTGCCTGTGTTCATTTCATTTTCTTTCATTGCATTATTGAGGAGTTTGATCGAGTGAAGTTCATTGTTACCATTTGTTACATTGTTGTGTTGTTGTGATATCAAGTCTTCTTCGTCATGAAGAACATTTGCTGTGTTCCCTTTTGCAATAGCAATCGCATTTTGAGAAAAGGTTTGTGACATCTAGTTCACGCCTAAAACAGTCGGCTTATCCTACCTTATTTTCCAATGAGGAAATAAGTACTGGAATACCCTCTCTCTCGACTGAAAATGATGGTGAGTAACAACAATAATACTTGTAATTACATTTCAATACTACACTATGCTACCGAACCATGAAACTTGTTCAAACTTACGTGAAGCCAATAGCCACCATAGGACCCTATTTGTTGCATGTATATTGTAATATATTTGAGGCTTTATATTAAGTCATAGCACATAATTACAGACACATAGCAAGGCTTGTAGCTTACATAAATATAAATCGTATGTTTGATGTGTATACATACTGTGATTATGATAACATTGCTGAAAAGACAGCCCATCAAAGGATTGTGTATGTGTATTGTGATGTAGGGTTTATAGTAATATAATTTTATTGCTTAATTATGAGTCTAAACAATGTGACTAATGATTGTAATGTTTAACATTTTCTGCAGGCGTAATGTCGATGCACATTATCAAAATACCCAAGAGCCTGGAACATACAATTTATATTGTATGTTCCAGGTCTTGCTATGCGTCGGTAATTATGTGCTATGACTTAAAATAAAGCCTCAAATATATTACAATATACATGCAACAAATTAGGTCCTATGGTGGCTATTGACTACACATATGTTTGAATAAGTTTCACTGTTCATCTGTGTTTTTAGGCATTATTTCTAGATATCAACCATTGCAATATTTGTGTACATCATATCTTGTATACTTATTGTGCCTTATTCTGCCATTCACTTATGCTAGCTTCCCCTTGAACAGTTTATAGTGAACTTCTTTGTTTCTTCCCCCTGATAAAACAACTTCTCTTATTACATATATTTTATTTTTTAGAAAACTCTTCCATATCTACGGAACATGATTACTTTGAAACTAGAAAAAGGAAGCTAAGTGACCATTCCTATTGTAAACCATTACAAGAAATTAAACTGTTGGAAAATGAGTATGGTAAGTTTGTTTCTTTTAATTTATACAAAAAAATATATTCTACAAGACTTCAATTGTTGCTCATTCTGTAGAATGGTGTGCCATGCCAAAGTCTTTAAATAGCTATTGGCAGGATTCTATGATCAATAGACCTTACAGTGCATGTATCATGGTGTTATTCTACATTCAATATTTCAAATATTTCTTTCTAACCATATACATGTTTACTCCTGTTTCCTGTTACTGCTAATAAAATACAGTATATTACACCACTTTAATAAAAGAAACACATATTTACGATAAATAAAATAGAACTTATACTATTCTTTTTATTTTATATACTCCAACCATTTGTAAAATATTTTGTAATATGATTAAAGAATATTTGCTCATTATTTTAGGAATTGCGGTGCCATCCTCATCCCAAAGCACAAATATATATACTGATGACAGTCATTCTCTAAAAATTACAGGCAAGTTGTAATATAGTTTATTAATTAAAGTTGAGTTTAAAGTCTTCCATCACCTGGGGAACATAGACTTGTCTAGTGCCTTTATTTTTATTTTTTATTACTGACATACTCATGTTAATGATATAAAATATCCTTATTCTCTTTTTTTTTTAGATAAAACCATACCCACTTCATCTCAAGGGTTGAGTGCTACGTTGATCATTGATTGTGATGATAATATGGATCCACAACTAAGTGGTAATATAATACTGTTAATGCCCTTATACTATGGTACATACATATAGATGCTGTTAGTTTGCAAGTGGTACATGTGGCCATATTATGTATGAGTGCTTGACCAATTAAATTGACCACCCTTATACAATGGGACCTACTTGAAAAAGGCATGGCAATGATTGCTACTTTTAAATCTTAATCATTTGGTGCTATTCCTAAATTTAATTATACGATTTTCACTGCCACCCCTTTCTACCCACGGGTGTCGTAAGAGTAACTAAAGGTATGGGGCTTTTTAACATAAGTGGGTTTTGGGCGATGCGGTTGGAGACCCATCGCCAACAATACTTTATTTCTTCCATCTTGTCCCCTATCAACTTCTAAATGTGGCTGAGGAGTTTTTAGCTCTAAAGCTCTGGCTACACCTTTTTGGGATTTATAGCCGTGAGTTTAAGTACGTATGTTTCACTGCGTACGTATGTTCCGGGATAATAACTACTTTATGTCATAATTGGGGTCATTATCTGGCATTCTGCTAAATTTCATTCATATACATTCTGTAATTGAGAAGCCTCTTCACCTCAAACACACAAATATCCAAACTTCCACATTTATAATATTAATAGGATAACAGTACATTTATTGTATTATTTTGTTGGTATGTTCCTAAGTATGTTGTAAAGTCCTTCGTCGTAAAGGTGATTGTAACTTAAAAACTCTTAAAAGATGAAAGGGAATAGAGTATAATAAAAAAATAAAGATAATCCCAACCATTTACCGCCACGTCAAGGCAATAAAACACGTGTTTCAAAATATAAAAATATCTATTGTAAAATTAAACTAGGCTCGTTTACAATGAGGTCTTTATCTATAAATAACAATGCGTCTATTAACTTGAATTGAAATGCAGATGTTCGTTTCTTTTGGTCGGCTTTACAAACGTTTTTAAAATTACGGATAATAAATCTACAAGTTTTATAATTTGCCCATAAGTTTTAATAATGCTAAGTTTGTGGCTAGTATTTTCGAAGGTACAGAATATTTATTTCAGTTTGGAAATCATCTGAAATACATTGTTGATTTTATGACGATCTTTTATTGTACTACCTCTGATTGCGTTTTTTTTTATTGAACGTATTTTTCAACACAAAATGAATTAACTTGTTTATTTGCACTACGGAGTGCTCAGATAGCTATATTTAACATTAACTTACAACTAGTGAATAAGAAACTAGTTCTGTACAATACACCAAGACTAAAATATTTACTTAAACTTATTTATTTAACACCTGATATATGTAGGCAGGTGTCCGAAGTGTGAAGAATAAAAGAGCATGATTGAGACGATTGATGGATGTGAACAAAGCCAGAGAGGTTTGCCAGGATCGTACAAAGTAGTGATTGATTATGTTTTTTTTCGTTTTAGATATAATTGTGCCCTCTTCATCTCAAATCATACCCACTGATGTGAAGATGAAGAAACCAATTACAGGTTAGTAATAAATTAGTTTTCACTTGTCTTATATGACTGGTGCTCTAATTTCTTATAATAAGAATTAGTTTACTGTATTTTATAATTATTCATACAACAATAATACCATTATCATAGGCATACTGCCTGCCAAAGCTTGATGAAAACGACACAAAATAATTAGGTCTTTTTATTCAACTGCTACAACTCTCTTGGAAACAGCATAGTGTGTCAATAAATTTAAAATATTCTTAAGATTGCTTTATTTGTGTTTTACAGTTGCACGTAAACAGATAGCAAGAAAAATATGTTACATGAAAGCTGATACAAGACTGTATCAAGTTATACAAGATTTAAAGATAAAATATAAAAAATCTAAACGGCAGTTGAGATATGCTGTGAGGGCTAAAAGAGCTCTAAAATTTTCAAAAATGGACAGCTTTGACAATTTAATAAAAAAATTAAATCCTTTAACAAGAAATTTTATATGGATGCAAATATCTCAATGCACCAAGCAAAGAAAAGGACGCCGATTTAAGAGCTTATTCCATTACACTTTTATCGTGGCTGAAATCGGAGGTCCTTCACAGTCACTGCCGCAGAAGGCCACAGACGCTTGTTATTCCACTACACCGATTTCAGTTCCTGAATCATTCGCGAGCGCGCGATTTTTGCGGGCGGTCATACGAAATTACTCCCGCCTTTTTTTTAAAACGCTCTCTATCGGACTCTCTTATGAACTATCCCACTCTCATTTATTAAACGACGACACATTGCGTCTATATCTCTTTCGCTACTATACTTACATATATCCTATTCATGTACACAACCTTTTCCAAATATTTTTACGTCATATTTCACACAAAATATTAAATAGGCGGGAACTCCTATACGACTTAAAAATAAAAGCATATTTATTAAAAAGTTTGCCGGGGTCGTACGAAGTGGCGATCGATAGTTTCAGCCTACCCCAATGAGAGGTAATGGCGTTAGTATATGTATGCATATATGTGATTGAACGTATTTGCTTACCCCAATGGGAAATAATGGCGTGAGTATATGTATGCGTGTATGTAATTATACGCCTGTGCCTACCCCCACGGGAAGTGATGGCGTGAGTATAAGTATGCATATTTAAAACAATACGTATCTGCCTACCCCTTACGGAAAAATGGCGGGAGTTTAAGTATGTATGTATGTATCTAAAATTATCTGCTTACCACAAGCGGAAGTAAAAGCGTGAGTATATGCGCGTATGTATGTAATTAAACGTATCTGCCTACTCCGATGGGAAGTAATGGCGTGAGTATTTATAATATAATATAATTTGCATGTATGTCATAAAACGTATTTACCTACCCCAATCGGAAATAATAGCGTGAGTATATGTATGTATGTAAGAATATAATTATACATATCCGCCTACCCCTATGAAATGGAACCCCTACCTACCTAACTACCCCTGGAATTAATGGCGTGAGCATATGTATATCTGCTATAAAACTTTTATTATCTTTTTTTTGTTTACGTAATTTGCAATCATAGGCATGAAAAATTTTGGCACGTCCTCTCGCTGTGGCGGGCGCGAGGCGACTAAATCGTCTGAACGTTATTCCACCTTCCTGAGACGGAGCTACAAAAAATGTAGTGAGCTAGGAACCGAAATTTGTCACTTTATCGGAAGCCTAGCGTTCTGAACGTTATTCCACTAGTCTGAATTCAGATTCTGTGGCTATCGGACGTCCTGAATTCAGGCAAATGGAATAAGCTCTTTACTGAAGACCAGAAATTGATGGCTCTTTCAATTATGAAACAAAGCCCAAAAAGCTATAAGTTTCTAAGAAGAATTTTTATCCTTCCGTCAACCCGTACATTAAATAAGTTAATAGAAAACTTTGAAATGACGGCTGGATTAAAAAAATCTGTATTTAATGCTATTAAAGAAGAGGTATTTCAACTTTTTTTACTGATACATCTTATAATCCTTACACCTATCTCAAAATCATAGCTTATTTATGTGTTTAATGCAATTAAGAAGAGGTATTTCAACTCTTTTTACTGATACATCTTATAATCCTTAAACCTATCTCAAAATCATAGTCTTTTTATGTCTATATCATCATTATTTTTGTGATAAAGGTCTTACTGAAAACTAAATAAACTTTTTAATTTTGCAGGTTCAATACTGGAGGGAACGAAAAAAGTATTGTTCCATTATATTTGACGAAGTAGCATTAGAACCGGGTGTTACATATAATAAAAACAAAGATTGTTTACTAGGGTTTGTAGAACTAAATGAAAAAACCACAAATTTTGCTGACCATGCGTTAGTTTTTATGGCTCGTGGTGTAGTGGACAAATGGCAACAGCCAATTTGTTTCTACTTCTGTGAGGGTTCGACTTCGGCGTATATTTTAAAGAATATACTCAAAGAAGTAGTCATTGAAGTTGCAAAAACAGGATTAGTTCCAATAGCTTTGGTATCCGACCAGGGGTCAGCATTTCAGTCGGCTCTTAATAAATTAAAAGAAGACTCTAGAAGAGAGTATAACAATTATGGTAAGTTTAGTTCTATATGTATAGTGTAATGGAATTTATTAAAATTATTCAAGGTTTTAAAACTTTTCCTTTTATAACAGATGATACCATTATCATTGGAGAAAACCGCCTTAATGTTTTTTATGATCCACCCCACCTCATCAAGGGTGTTAGAAATAATTTTATAACTAAAAACATTAAACACGAGGGAAAAATTTCGAAATGGAGTGACATTATGGATGTTTATATGGTGGACCGCGAGCTTGCAGATATGCGCATGCTGAAAAAACTAAATGATGATTACGTGATACCAGATAAAATAAAAAAATGAAGGTTAGTAAAATAATAAAATTAATTTAAAATAATTAATAAAAGGTTAAGGTTAATAAAAGGGAAACAAAGTGAAAAGTTTATAATTGTATTTTTTTTTAACTTAAGTATCATCATTATAACATCATTACAACATCATTACTTTTACTTGTAATAAATTAGTTTCCATATGATCCCTGATTAGTAAAATAGTTATGGAAGTGCTATTTAAACCTGATAGATATACAGTTGCAGTTTATATTTTTCCTGCCTAACTGATTAGATGTGTTTATATTTCAGGTCAAGAATTGTACTAAGGTTTTGAGTTCTACAGTTGCAAGTGCACTAACCTACACATCATTATTTCGTAAGTTATTTTATGTTTTTTTTTATTATAATGAACAAACAGTGATGCTTAGTGTTTTACGTTTTAAGTATTCCCTATCTTTTCCCTTGGGTGTCGTGAGAGCCATGCAAGGAAGCTAAGAGCCATTAGTACTCAATTGGAGATCGGGTTAGCAACCAATTACCAGTGACTACTTGTTTTAACATCTGTTCCCCTTGAAACATCTATATATGGTTGAGATTCCTTAAAATCTTAACACTCTGATTACCCCAATTTGAGATAAAAGGCGTGAGCAATTTAGCTGAATAAGTAGTGACAACATACTATCATGTATCACAAATTGTACTATTGAACAAACAGAGTATATGTACAATAGCTTGAGAACTATAGCAGTAGTGGGTGTATTAAATTCCAGTTTTTTTGTTACAGCCCTTTACCCAGATGGAAAACCCGTCAGCCCAACTTTAAAAAACACAGCTGATATTGTCACTTTCTTCGACAAATTATTTGACTCATGCAACGGAGCTGCAGCTGGAATTAAAAATATGGGGAAACCTCTACGACGGGCAGTCACGAAGAAGTCTGAACATCAAGGATTTGCCGAATATGCAAGCTAAAGCGTTAGCTAAATGTAAAAAAAGACTTAAGAATAAAAAGAAATAAATTATATGCTGTTTTTTTATTGAGACCCTTTTTACCAAAATGATAGACATTTGGCAAATAGTGAATAGTTTGTGGGATTTCAGTATATATGGGTGCGTGCCACCTACCCAAGCAAACCACATAATTTCAAATTTCCCGCCTACGTACGCGTACGTTTACCAATGAAAGAAAAATTGGCACAAAAGGTCTCGATACGTGCCGTAAAGCCAATATAAAATAAAAGTAAAAACATGTCAAACTCTATACTAACGTGCCTACTGTACCAAAAACGCTAGAGTAAGATTCCTATCTGATACGTAGTATCTAATTGTAATCTGTGATTGTGATGAACACCTACTATGCAAAAAAAAATTTAACTCATATATTTGTTTTTTTTTTAACAACTAAATAGGCAATGGTTCTACATCATGCTGCCTGGACTTAGAATGGTTGTACTCGTACCCATTTGTGTACAATGATTTACACTCACTTCATAGTTAAGAGATAAGTTAATAATGGACCCCCTTAAAAGACTCTGAGTGACCCAACGGGCATTGGAGACGGCTACATAAGGAGTCTCACTACGCGATTGAATTTGATTGATTGATTGATCAAAACGAGAAGATCCGTAGAATAATCAAGCGTTGCAGAACTTAAGAGGCAATATGCAGGATACACATTGCATAAGTACTGCAAGTAGAAGTGTGGGTAGACCCACGATCTTTGATTAAAACAAAATAGCGGAAGATAGGTGACTCGCCTCTAGCGCGTGGATCCTTTAAATCAGGCTAACGTCGCCTAATTGCGCTCAGTCGCAATCGACAAGTGACAGGAACAGGTGTGTGACTCGAAGAAACAGTTTTATTATTTTAAGCGAGATAGCGGTTACCAAAAATGCCTTCGTGTGCTTTTATGCGTTGTACAAACTATTCCAAAACAAATCTCATGGAATCACTTTTCACTCGTAAGTACATAAAAACTTAAAAAGAATATGATATTTTTAAATTAATTTATTGCTTTGTTCGCCATTTTGCATTCTGGTATCGTCATTGATACAATTTGACCCGAAGTATCCCGAAGACGCACGACAGCAGCATGCGCTTGTCTCGCTCGCGCTACTTTCGAATCAAATATGTTTGTCTCTGTCGTTCGGTAGCGTACAACGTTAAGGGCCTCCCCGCATTTTGCAGCTATTGCGCTCACTCTTACGTCAAATTTACTGAGAGTGACAGGGACGGAAAGAACGCGCGCGCAGGATAAATGTAGTTTATTTAGTTTTATTGAATAACTATAATGTTTAAATGAAAAGTTAAACATCAAAGTTACAGATCTTAAAGCTACGCGTATATAGACATATAATTAGTTCACATGTATGTTATGCCAGTGGAGCCTATACGGTTTTTATGAAAACAAAGCATGTTCCAATTCAATATTTTTCATCATATTTTTCAACAAATTGTTAAAATGTTAAACATCAAATTTTAACACCATGAACTAATCACCAACATATATTTTATTCATGTCATATCAATATCATCAAATCAGACTTTATATAATTTCCAAACAATCAATATCAACCTATTTTTCCGGGGACGCCCTTAAATAACAAACACAGTTGTGTGAGTGTGCGTGCTGTGTAGTTGTGAATATGCCTCTTTTCAGTTGAAGATTATAAGTACGTGCCGTATCTTCCGCTATTTTGTTTTAATCAAACCCTACGACGAATTGAACCGACGTCTTAGACTAGGTCGCGGGGTGCTGATGGGTAAAATCAATACAGAACTGTTCGATTTAAAAATATTTGGGGGAGGCCTATGTCCTACAGTGGACTTTTATTTGGCCGATGATGAAGCTTATGAAGCTAAGCTTACATATCATATTTTATTTCCAGTTGGTGGAATTTTTGTGATTTCGTTACAAATGGTCGTTTGTTATTCGATACTTCTTATGAACACTTTCCTTTCTGCATGAAGTGAACGATTCGATAAAACTCGCACCCCTCAAGTCTCCTTATTTTTTGTAACAGAAACAAATTCATATGTCTTTTACTCCGTTTCATTAATTTATTGCGGCGTAAAGTAACGATTTAACGAAACTTCCACACATTTGCCATCACGGTTCTCGGATTCCGATATCAAATCTGATAGTGTGGAAACGCTCTCACGGTGACCGGTGACCCAGACATGATAATAAAATGAATACCTACCGACTGCAGCAGATGACAATATTGCCTTAAGTATACTATACTACATCTACGAGACTACGAGTGATAACGTGGGTGTCCCAGAGCTATTATGGCTACTACGAAATTAAAAAAAAAATCAAATTCCGTTACTCTTTTGTTTACTTACGTTTAATTTTACCAAAATTATTTTAAAAATTGATGTATTTTTCTAATAGAATGTGATATAAGAACTGCCGTTGTGTTTCTTAACATATAATGGATAGTGGTGATGCAGATCCTCTAGATAATACGAATATTTGTTCTGATCCTGTAGAACAACTTGCTGTTAATTCCCTGGTGTTAGACTACTACAAAAAGTTTGGTCGTAAAAGGGACCTGGAGCAGTACTTCTCATTGTCAACAGCCCCTGGAGATATCAAAGATACGACAAGTAGATTTTGGAGAAGAATGAAGGCATTAACCGATTCTTCTGATTCAAATGAAAAACCAAGCGAATCGTCTGCAGAATTATGTAGAATATCCATCCAGTGTTCTATGCCTGGACCAAGCTCCCAGGTAATCATCTAAATGCTTTATATGCTACTTTAAGGAATATTTGCACTCCTATCTATTCATCAGAGTATCAAAGCTAGTGATAATACATTGCATTAGAGTAATATTTATTTGGTTATCAGAATACTGTTTACTGTTTAAACCCAGAAAAAGTATGCCATGTTTTATTCATACAAATTATTACATACACTTACCATATTCAATACCAAGAGTTCTTAGAAGTATTAGTTTTAAGGTAAACTAACTACCTACCTAAACTACTTTGCATTGTAGGCTGACAATAGCATTTGAATAGTTTAATTGTTAGTATGCACAATGACTTTAAATGCGTTGTTCAAGTGTATATTTATTTAGTTTCTAAGTTTGGAATGAGTAATGTTTATTATATTTTATTTATTTATTTATTTGAGAAACAAACAGTACATAATATTTCAAGCAACAGAAAAATACAGAGAAGTTTTAGACCTATAAAGTTTCTACCAATAGTTACATAGGGGATATAAAAAATAGGAAATTATCTACACTTATAATAAATCTGTAGAGAGGTCAATTCTGTACATGGAATATATTTATTTATTTATTTATTTATTATTATTAGGACCTTTTATTGGATATTTTCAAAATAACTATCAGGGGGTGATTAGGGATCGATACTCATGCCAAAAATGCAATCAGTAAAATTTTTGTCTTTCTGTCTATCGGTTTGTATGTTATGTTTCTTATGGAAACAAAAACTACTCGATGGATTTTAACGGAACTTGGCACAATTATTCTTCATACTCCTGGGCAGGTTATAGTTTACTTTTCAGCAGAGTAGTGAAGGGAAATTTTGGGAAAACGGGAGAAGTTACTGAATTTTTTAAGATTCCGGTCGCGTGTGCAGACTTAATGGTCAAAGTTACATAGAAATCATGTATGACGGAAATATTCTGCATAAAATTATCTAAATAATATTCCGCAACAGCATATGTCTGTCTTTTATGGTTGACTCACAACAACACATGTAACTCCTGATAGCTTAGCAGTTCGGCGCATTCTGATTATATTTGTTTTCTCTTACGTTTATAATACTCTCAATCACCCTTATTTAAAAAGTTAACATTATTACCTACTCAATAAAAAAATAATCATAGAAATCGGTATAGAAACACCAAAATTAAGCTATCGCATGCGACTATTATGTCGATATCAAAACCAAATCCTTACTAATTTACATAATACGTACTAGATGGCGCCAGTTGTTGCATCAATTAAAACCCAAAAATTAGCTTAATTTCGGAGATATTGATCTGAACCGTTCATAAAAGCGCTTTCAAAATCACAAAGTAACACTATATTCAGACATGAGTACTGTAAGTTGTAATAAAGGTAATATTATAAGATTAAAAAATATACATAGATAATTTATTATGATATTATTATTATAAAATATACCATACATAAAATACTTATATTGATGCATTAAAAAACATAAATTAATGTTATATATAAATTAATAATATTTAAGATAACTATGAATAAAAGTACTTAAAATACAAACTTTAAAATAGATAAATACTTAATTCAAATAACTATATCTAGAGAAAATTATAATTATAAGACTCAAACATTTAAGGTCGATTGGCTGATTGAGCAAGGTCCAACTGTATACAAAAGTTCTTAAATTGAGTAAATGACAAATCAAAAATGTCGGCTTCGGAAAATTTTGTATTTTAAGAAATAATAGTATGGGAAATAAATGAGTTTTAATAATTTTGACTGTATATTCTGTGAGTAGAACTTATAATTAGAACTAAGGTTTTCTGCTGCTTATGCCAGCATGGCAAAATTCACTATAAGCTAAATGTCAAATGTATAATAGATAGAGATAGCACTATAGTTATTCTAATTTAAACTATTTAATTACTTGTCTGAAAATTGCATTTTTTTTAATTACTTTATTTATCAATATAAAGCGACATGATAGTCCAGTGGGTAGAACACCCGCCCGAAAAACAGAAGGGTGTGAGTTCCAATCCTGGGACGGGCCTACACCAATTTGTCTTTTCTAAAGTCATATGTGTGGTTAATTTATCATGGTTGTTAACGGTGAGGGAAAACATCCTGAGGAAACCCACATGGCTGAGTTGTACTTAGTCATGTGACAGTGTATTCGTACAAAACGGCGATAGGCCTGCCCCCTATCACGTGAGTACACTGTCTAAGCAAAACGTGGGTACCTTCTCTGGAAACTAGATGGCGCTTGCCATGTGAGTTCAGGAGTATTGGTACCTCTGCCAACCCCTTCGGGGATAAACGGCGTGAACGTTTATGTTATGTTATGTATATGTTATGTTATCAATATAAGATATTTTGTATATGTTTCTAATGGATCCTAAGGCTGTATGTATATTTATTGAAGTACTAATAGCATACCTTATTTAAGTAATGCAGCATAATTATAGTTTAGGCTGCACACTGAGCCCAAAGGTTGCCCGCTTGTAATACTGAACATAGTTTAATCCAAAATTTAGTCAAATATTATACCAGTGTTGAGAAAAGATAGTATTTTATAAATAAATATTAAAATATACAAAAAAATACTGTGAAAACATTATATACTGGCAACAAAGTTGATAATTCACATATGTATTAATAAGCTCCATATTTCATTTTTGGTTTTTCAATGAATTATGAAATCTTATATTGCTAACTCAAACCAAAGTGAATTTTTAGCTAGGCTAGAAAACTAACCATAGCTTAGAAAAATACCATTTTGTTCTCGAAAAGAACTTAACTATGCATGTCTTCCTTCACTTGCTTCTTTCCTGCTTCTTTCCTGCTTCTTTCTTCACTGAGCAAATGAGAGGCAAAATCTTTGCAAGTTTGGAAGACAGACACCATTAGGAGAGCAACTTGGTCCATTAATGTATGTGAAAATTAGTATATTCTTAAATCGCTGACTAAAGGTAGCAACCAATAGCAACAATAAGGTTTTTTTAGTAAGCATTATTAGCATATGGATAACTTAATTCATGATGATAAAGTATTATGACATTTTATGTATCATAGTACATTATTCATTAAAATTTGTATGATTTAATGTTTTTTGACATGAATTCCTCATGTGGGGATTATTACTCATAAATAAAAGATGTTATTAAAGGAAAGAAAAATTTCGACACGGGCGGGGTTCGAACCCGCGACCTTCGGGTATACGCCCCCGTCGCTTTCTTTCCTTTAATAACATCTTTTATTTATGAGTAATAATCCCCACATGAGGAATTCATGTCAAAAAACATTAAATTATGTGATAGTTAGGCGTTTCCAACATTTGCATTCTATCTGAAAAGGTAGACAAGTGGCCGTCCGAATTAGTTAAAATTCGGAGGTAGGAAACGCAAACACTACTTGAACGTGTAAAAAAGAAACAAAGGATAGAGAAATTTCGCGCTGGATGCCAACTGACACTGTAGCTCAGTTGGCAGAGCGACGGGGGCGTATACCCGAAGGTCGCGGGTTCGAACCCCGCCAGTGTCGAAATTTTTCTTTCCTTTAATAACATCTTTTATTTATGAAAATTTGTATGATTTTCAGACTGAGCCTGAAAATAAACCAAAAAGTAAAAGAGATTCCAAAGCCAGTGATTCCGACTCACCACCAATAATAAGTGAAGAGCCAGCCCGTAATTCAGGAAATTCGGATAATGAGTCAAATAAATCTGAAGATAACCAGACTAAGTGTAAGTAACTACTCTTTTATACATAGCATTGCCAGCTAGCAATGTAGTGCACTCATAGAATATTATTTTTGTTTTTTGTTGAATCATATATCAATAGTCATTTGCAACAAACATGCTAGAGCTCCTAGCTGCAGAACCAATGCCTCCAAACAGAGAGACATGGGTTCAAACCCTGAGTTGGGTCTACTCTACTGCGCCTCTTCTTAAGTCATGTGTAGTTAATTAATAATGGTGAGGGCAATAAAGTGAGGAAATCCACATGGCTAAGTTATACTTAGTCAAGTCATGTGACTGTGTATTTGTACAAAAATGGTATATTAGCCTTGAATAACAATAGCGAAATATTTTTTTAAGAGATCAAAAGTATCATATGTCACTCTCCCTGCTCTAACCTATCTCTCTTTTCTCTATCTCTTTAAATTTTCAGCCAAATTGGTTTGGTCTTTTATATAAATATATAGTTTATATCATCTCTGAATGCAAAGCATAACAAATAAACTAATGGAATTCTCTTTCAGCAATGAATGCATCGTTAGACACCTCTAACAAACCAATATCACCAACAAGTAGTGTTACCTCACAAAGAAAATTGGAATGGGACTCCTTAGCTGATGTGGGTTATAATTTAGAAAGTGATCCAAAAACGTCGGGTTCTAGTCTAAGCACTCTTGAAAGATTTGCTTTAATGCAACAATATGCTAACAATGACGGTAAAGAGGATATAGGGGCCCCAACAGCACATTCCACTTTAATTGACAAAAATGAATCAGGTAAAGCTACCAAATCTACTAAAGGTAAAGGAAACCTAGGAAAGAGAAAAGAGATACATAACAAAGATATACTAGAAGTAACTGTTCCCCAAAATCCATCAAATCCATCTCAATCTATTAATGTCAATCTGACTAAACACATATCATTTAATGTTGATCAAGACACACCGGTCGTAAGAAATACTGAAAAAGAGGTAATTATTAATCCTACGTCAGAAATGTGCAGTGAACCAGATCAATACTCTGCTTCAAAAGAGAGAAGCACTAGAGGAATGCCAGAATCATCAGTAAAGTCTAGTGCTAGCACTTCATCTAGTAAACGCAAAAACCGCGAATCCAATCTACAACATATCCCTGTGCTGATTTCATTAAACTCATTAAAAAGAAGAAGTCGTTGGAGACAACGTAAAAGTAGAGTAGTCAGAAAAAAACCTCCAAAAACAAAACAAAAACAGCAATCGAAAAGTCACGAAAAAAGCGGTGAGCAAGTTTCTGATGCGGAAAGTTTTGAATACATGCCAGGACATATTTACAATTTGAAAAATAATAAAAATGAAGCAAGCAAAACGAAAAATTCTGCTGGAAACAAATCTAGTCTCGAGTCGAGTGGTATCACGACAGAATCAAGTAACACTTGCACTAGCAACACAGTATTTTCTAAGGATCTCGAAAAGTGCATCAACTTATTAAGCACTGCACTACAAAGACATCAAAATGACGCCCACCTTAAAAAAAAGTTGGTAAAAGATATTGTTAACAGATTAGTAAAAACTAAATACAAGGATGATGACAGTGCAGTAGAAATGTTGACAGCAATGAATCTAAGCAAACGCTTAGTTAAATCCGGTGCTAGTGGAAAAAAACATTATACAACAACAAGTACATCAGATGCTAATAATTCAGGCGATACTACTAAAAGACCAACTAAGTCAATTTTACGTATGGAAAACTTTGATGCCAGTGCTATCGCGTCTACTTCGCAAAGTGTTCCTAATTTGCCCATTGCTACTGGAAATAAAGAAGGTGCTAAAATACCCTTTCCTAAAGCAATTAATACGTCGCGTACAGAATCTGATATATCTATGAGAGATATAGGATCATCAGATTTTCTTAAAACTTCTTCAGAGGAAATATACCAAAAATATTTAGCAGCTCTAAAGAAAGAAGACGCATATAAAAAGTATTTACGAGAAAAGCAAGAATTTTTAAAACTTAAACTGACTAGTTCTGCTAATCCACCTAGATTACCTCATCTTCAGCGCGTTCGCGACATAAAATATGATAGAATAGAAGATCTAATGAAAGATTTAACCCGAAACAATTATGCCGACGGCTCCGGTGATGCAAGTAACTTAGAAGGAGGTTTCACTTGCGGAAGTACGAACGACAATCGAAATCTTAACCTAAGACAACATACAAGTCATTCTGTATTTACATTATCTAATTCTGATAGAGATCACAAAAGCGACAAAAGCAGAAAAGCCCAGATAAGAAAGAGGTTAGAGGATGAATTGAGATTAACTTTAGGTGCTCCAAGGAAGAACCACATTAAAGAAAATTGTGTTTGTAAAGTGCACCAACAATCGTGTAGACTGGCTGACAGTGCCGTTCAAGTTAATATCGAACTAGAAACCAGGTCGCCCCGACATTCATCAACATGTAGAAATATTCCACCTCATCAATTACAGCCAAGTAAAATAACTGTTAGCACTAAATCTACAAGTATTAATCCTGATGAGTTTGCTGCCCTATCGTGCGCCAAATGCTCAAAATCAACTGAATTAGTAAATTCAAGTAAGCATGGAATTTCACCTAAGGTGAATGAAAGAAAAGATATAGCTTATTCTAGTCCTAGAGTTTTCCAGATAGACTGCCAGGAGAGTTGCTCAGATAGTAGCAGGGATGATGAAACTAAAAAGAAAAAGTTCCGTACAATATCCAAAACATCTCAAACTATATTACCGATCAAAATATATGATACAAAGCCTGGTACCAGTCGTAGTATTAGTGATTCAGAGGATAAAGAAAGTTATGAAGAAAACCCTCCTGCTAATTTTGTTCTTGATGCTGGTGAAATTATTGAAAATATGTATAGTAAAAACTTGATTCATGAAATAACAAGAAGTGTGCAAACTGATGTAAGCTTTAATCCAAGATTGGTGAATCCTATAGAAGCAGATGTTGTACAGATAACAGAAAATTATGTCCAAATTGAGTCAGAAAATTACAGAGAAGTGTCGAAGCATGCAAGCACAGAGGATTGTGTAACTCATATTTCATATAGTGAAACACAAAATAGTGTTGCCTGTTCATGCAAACTTTCCGAAGAAAATCTCTGTAAGTCTGTCCAAAATGCTGAAACACAAACCAACTTTTTAACTGGTAGTGATCTCTTTCCAATAGCCAATATTCCTATTATAGGCAAAAATATTGATTATTCAATACCACTTCAAGGTACAAATATGACATTATTGGTCTCCGTGGATTCAAATAATCCAAAAGTCATGCAATCAATGAAAACAACACAGGATAGAAACCCTAATATCCGATACAAAAATGACGAAGCAGGCTCTTCTAGTCAGCGAAGGGATAATTATAATAGTCCAAGAAATAGTCAAAGGGACCATGTTTCGTCGCAAAATAATTTGCAAAACAATAGAACTGACTTTAAACTAAAAAATAATGAACATTATAATAAACAACAAATATCGAAAGACATAGAATGTTATAATGTTGCAATTACTGACAAAAATAAGGAATCTCTTATCCATGATTATAATTCAAGAATCTCTAATCGTCAAGGAAATAACTCACCGAGAAAAGAAAAGCTTATAGACATTCCTCAAAGCCACAATGTAAAATTTGCAACCTTTCCAATGACTGAAAAAAAAACTGTTGTGAGGAGCAATACAGATACAGCTCTTACTGAAATTGAAAAAAGTGGAAATATTTTCAAATTTAAACAAAGTGATCAAATAATTCAAAGTACACAAGAATGTGTTCCAGCAGAGAGGATCACTACTAATATTGATTCTAAATTAAAATATGACTCAGATAGGAAGAATACAGATATGATTATAAAAGAAAACGAACAAGAAAATGTTTTTGAGGGTGATCAAATGGTTTCTAAAGATCGAGAATTAAACCATAAACAAATACTTAAGTCGTTTAATACACTACATGATGGTGATGGTATAGCAGGAACTTCGAAAGATTTAATATGTGACACAATAAAGGACATAACAAGAAGGTATTCCAAGCACGATATTGACAAAAGCAAAAATAAACGCCACTTTAAAGCTATCATCTCTTTATTAAATTATTTACTAGATACTGATGATGATACTGATCCAGATTCAAAAGAGAATCCTGTTACCTCAAATTCAAACAATACTGATTCTTATACCAGCAGTGATAATAAATCGTCAAGTACAAAAAGTAAACCATTTAATCAGGAAACTTCTAACACAAGTGCAAATTCTAAAACAAGCTCTGGATCTAAAATTTCATCAGAAATTCCTAAGAAATTGGAAAGGAAAGCTCCTCGCAATGACACAAATAAGCCAATTAAAATTAAAGACAATGAAGCTACAACAAGTGAGCCAACAAAAGTTATTGAGACCAAGCCTACTAAAATCATAACAAAACCGAACAACAAGATTGACGCATGTACTACTTATTCTCCAAAAACAGCAGACAAAGGAACACAGTTAATTCCAAATAAATTTAAAAATACTAAGTACACGAGATCCGATTCAACTATATCCAGTGAGATCCCATCCACTTCGACTGACAGTATGACCTGTCGATTGTTGAAGAAAATTAAAAAGGAATGTGAGAAGTATCATTTCAAACGATGCAGATCGTGTCACTATGACAAATATGACTCTTCAAGCAGCACGAGTATACACTGCGATGACTGCAAGAAGAAACATCATTGCCACTGTAAAATGCATAAATGCAAATTGCATAAGCATAGCAAATCCTGCGATCGAAAAGTCCCTATTGCCTACAATTTGATATTGCAGCCTTCTGATAGTTTACCGTGCGAAGAGCCGACTGTTCCTAAGTGTCCTATGCAGAATGTTGTTGTGAAAGTGCCTTCCAAGAAACCGTGTCCTCAAAATCCAACTCATCACATACCGACACCAGTTTCTAAGCCAACCAGTGCGAGTAATAGTCCAAGAATGAGAAGAAAGAGTCCAGCTAGTGAGACAACTTCAAGAACTGACGATTACAAACGCGCCCAAACTCTTACGGTTAAAGACTACTTGGTGCAGAATAGACCGGATTTCATCGATAGAACATCGCAACGTCAAGATTGTTTGAAGTACATCAGTAATGCTCGGTAAGTTTCTATTTTTTTATGTTCTTGTTCAGAGATAAATCTAAAATTGCCTTAATGTTTAAATATAAAATGAAGAGTATAACCTTTAATTGTATTAATTGATTACGCGTTAAATTGAATTATCTCATGATTGAGAAGTTTCTGACATTGAAATGTTTGTTCTAGGGTCCTTCCTTTTACAATAGTTTTTCATTGACTTGATTGAATTAAATACAAATCGATATGAAACGGTTAAATAACATGACTTGATTACGAAAGGAGTCAAGAGTAACATCTTCGTTAGAGCGTTGTTAGAATAATTGCCTCTGAATACCAGTATTTCTTATACAAGTATATTTTCAAATTATTGAAATTCAAAGCTCACCAATTCATACTCAATCTTACTATTCACCAACAGGGCCGAAGAATGTTGTGGTCCGTCTGGGATGAAAATGCTTTTAGGTCGTACGCCAAATTGTCAGATTAAAAATACTACTTGTGAGATGTCTTGTGGAGGTACATTAATAAAGTTTTTCTGTAGTTGAGTTGAGTGCCGTGTAGTGACGGCTTAGAATATTTAACCCTCTTATTTACAATGGTATTGTATAAAGGGACTCAATGGTCTGAGGTTATTCAAGTGACTGATGGACAATGTGATTGGAAACCCACTACCAACTTATCCTTAATTACGGCAACTTTCTCCTAACAATTTAAAAATGGTTTAGAATGAGGAGCTTATGATTCCGTTAGAGTTACCTTTATTAGCACTTTTTTGAAAATACAACCAGTTTTGTAACTTACTGGCATAATTGCCATTCATCATAATTCTGGCAGGCAGAGACCAAAGATAGCTGATTTGATGTTCCCATCCGGCACATTAATTTAGCCAGATTACACTGTCGAATAATTTTTGCCTATTTACTTGAAACTGATTAAAAATATAACATAAATATCTCACACTCATATAATGTCTATGCGATGGTAGGTAGCTAAAGTAAAGAACGTAAGAACTTCAGTCCAATCTCATCCATTTTCTATAACAACGTTTTGTAGGTGCGCCCGTAGATCGTTGTCGGAAAATAATTAACTGTCATCAAATTGTTAATCATGCCACCGGTACTGTTCAAAGTGAAGTAAGAAGAATTGGTGAGTCTTTGCTAAAGTCTGACCTATCAAAGTGTAGACTAGAGTCCATCAAAATGGTTGTAGTATATTTATACCGCTTTGGTCAAAGTTAAAACCATAATAGTAGATTTGAAATTTATCGTCGATAGGGATATGTCTGCGATTGATTTGCATGTTTAGTACTTTTGTATAGTTTTCAGATTACAGTACAGACTGTACTGTAATCTGTATTCGATGTCTGTATTGTAATCTATCTTTAACAGCTGTTAGCCAAATAGAAAAATATACGTTATTGGACAACACATCATACCAAGTAACTATTTATGAGACGTAGACGTAGATAGAATGCCGTCCCGTTTCGTCGACAATAATTAAATATTAAACTTCTTCAGAGTTTCAATAAATGTATCGTAAACTAAACAATACGTTGATTAAATAATAATTAAGTATTACGTGGTATTTTATCATTTCAACTGATAAAACTAAAAAATCTGCATATTTTTTCCCCGCAGCGCCCAACACAGGCAAGTTCAACGAGAGCTGTTGTCAATGCAGTTGGACCGGACCGGACTAAGTCGGGTGTCCGCCAGCGACCTTCAGCGGTTGGCCAGGGAGGTTGGCGCCGATCTTAGACGTAGGAAATGTGAGTTATTATTTGGTACTTAATTTTAGAAGTAGTGCTAATTCTATGTGGCTAGGCCAGGAAAGTTGGCATAGATCTTAGACGTAGGAAATGTAAGTAGAATTTATTTAAAGGGTTTTTGGGTGAGAAGTAGTCTTAAAGATTTTGACCGTAAAAATGTGTGACAAGAGGTTAATGCAACACCATTATTCTCCACATTGAAATGACAAGTAATGTTTGAAAAAAACAGTTGGCTGGACTAGGTCGTGTGTCCGCCAGCGACCTTCAGCGGTTGGCCAGGGAGGTTGGCGTCGACCTTAGACGTAGGAAATGTGAGTGGCATTATTTGCTTTATCAGATTATCTCGTTTTAGCAATCGTCTTAAAACATTATTCGTAACAAATACATGATAATAGTTTAGTGCAAGACCGCATTTCTCCAAATCGAAATGACGAGTAATATTTAAAAACAAAAGTTGGCCGACTTCTGTACTAGACTAGGTCGGGTGTCCGCCAGCGACCTTCAGCGGTTGGCCAGGGAAGTTGGCGTCGATCTTATACGTAGGAAATCTTAGTATAATGCTTTGTAGGTTTTTGAGTTAACCATACATACATACTTATACTCACGACCTCCAGCGGTTGGCTAAGGAGGTTTGCGTCGATCTTAGACATAGAAAATGTGAGTAGAATACTTTGTAGGTTTTTGAGTTAACCTTATTCAGCGGTTGGCCAGGGAGGTTGGCGTCGATATTAGACGTAGGAAATGTGCGTATAATGCTTTGTAGGTTTTTGAGTTAACCATACATACATACTTATACTCACGACCTCAAGCGGTTGGCTAAGGAGGTTTGCGTCGATCTTAGACATAGAAAATGTGAGAAGAATGCTTTGAAGGTTTTTGAGTTAACCATATTCAGCGGTTGGCCAGGGAGGTTGGCGTCGATATTAGACGTAGGAAATGTGCGTATAATGCTTTGTAGATTTTTGAGTTAACCATACATACATACTTAAACTCACGACATTCAGAGGTTGGTCAGGGAAGTCGGCATCGATCTTAGACGTAGAAAATGTGAGTGGCATTATATGTATTTCAGGTAATTTTTTGATCATATGGTCTAAAAATACGTTGTCTGTTTTTGCCATTAGTCATATTTGCCGACAACATCAAAATAGTGCCGCTGTGTACACAGCTTAGAATAGCGCTAGCCCATCTTTCCTCGAGTGTCATAGAAGGCGACTTAGGGTTGGCCATTTTAATTGATTTTTGGGCGATGTGGTTGGTTACCCATTAATAACAACATTTAATTAATAATAATCTTCTGCACTTAAGTTCCAAAAATGGCTAAGGAATTTCTAATTTTAAATCTCTGGCAACCCCTTTTTGGCATTTATAGGATGAGTAAATGTATGTATGATTTTACCAGTTGTACTAAAAACGTTATTCTTTACATTTGTTTACTTAACATTGACAAAAGGTTTTATGCTACACGGTAATTCTCCAAATCTAAATCGGGAGTCCTATTGTTTTAAGATAAATCTTTCTGTTCTTACGGGCAGCAAAAAGGGGTTGACCAAAGTTTCAAATTTAAAATTACTCTGCAAGTTTTGGAATTTAAGTCGGGAAAGATTGTGAAATACGGGGCCTCATGATGTAGATAGATGAGCAGGGACTGTAAGCGCTTTCCCTTTCAAGGGCTTTTATTTGACTGGTTTCCTTTGTAAATGGAAAAGCTAACTAAGGGAAACCTAATTCAAAGGTAGTTTCCTTTTTAAGGGTTTTGAAATTTATCCTCTCGCCCGGTCCCTGGTCCTGAGATTAAATAACATCGGTTCTTTGATTCATGAATTATGCTCGTCGTACATAACAATACTCAATGTTTTTATTTTTCTGTTTACAGTAGCACCAAAATTTCTAAGTGAGCGTGAAATGAAGAAACACTCTGAGAAAATTTACAAGAAGCTACCGGAAGTGGTTCAAAAAAAGGAGGAAAAGCGCAAAGAAAATATTAAGAAGACTAATTTACTGATGGCTGACATATTTAAAAAGGTAAAGTAATTCTTTTAACTTAATTTTCAATGTAGTTCCGGCCATAGGAGTCACTAACAGTCTAAAAGTTGTCTGATGTATATGTGCACCCATCACGAAAACCAGCCTTCATTTAACTATCTTAACCCTACTAAACTTCTAAAATAGGAAGGTAAATAATGAAGCTCTGGTTTCTAGGATGCCATGAGTATATGCATGTAACATTAATTAAAATAACTTAAAAAATATCACAAGCGAAAAACATAACAAATAAAGTTTGTGCCCTCTTAGCGCTTCTAGTTTACCGACTTGGCTGCTCTCCAGCATAATAAACTCTGTTAACATTACTAGATATTTTATTTATCGTTATTGTTAAGTGGTCGTTGTGAAGATCTTTGGGGGAGGTCTATGTCAAGCACTGGACGTCTATTGGCTTATAATGATGATGATCCAAAGTTATAGTGGTTTCTGTACAGTACCTCAGATTACGGCACAAGTTGCAAGATGGTCTAGTCAAAGTCGCCATTCGTTCTTGCAACCTACGACGCAATGGATGTTCGTAAAATATACTTAATTAGGGTCGCATACTTAACCCAATAACCCTAGCTAGATGATAAGCTTAGCTGGAAACCTCATCTAGATAACATAATTAAGAAAGCCAGCGCCATGCTATGGCAGTGCAATAGAGTACTAGGTAAAAACTGGGGACTCAAACCTAAGATCGAACACTGGCTTTATACCATCATTATCAGACCAGTAATAACCTACGGCTCACTGGTCTGGTGGCCGAGAACCAAATTAATAACAGCTCAAAATGACCTGGAAAAGATGCAACGGCTTCCCTGCCTGGCCATCACAGGCTGTATGAGAACCGCACCTACTGCAGCTCTTCAGGCGTTACTGAACCTGCCACCCTTACACCTACACATACAGCAAGAGGCGGCGCTGTCCTCACTCAGGCTGAAAAATGCAGGGCACCTTAGAAATGACTCCAGAATCCTACACACCAGTATACACACAACGGCGATCCAATATCAGCCCTTGCTTGCTGCGCCCTGTGATAGGATAACTAAAACTATAATTTAATTACCAAACACAATTACACTGTTATACTCGAAGGGGAACAGCATGACTACTCCAATATTAAAGAGGTACGTGTATACACAGACGGCTCTAAGACCAACTAGAGGCGGCCATGGCAATTAAAGCCCGAGCAGTGTCCGATATGCATATCAGAATCATCTCGGACAGTGCATCTGTGCTGCAGGCTTTGGACCGCTGTGAATTCACTTCAGGGCTAGTCCTGGAGTGCCACAGAGCTCTTGAAGAGGCAGCTCGAAACAACACTTTAACCCTACAATGGAAAAGGGGCCACAGCGGCTCCTTAGGTAACGACGCTGCTGACGAACTGGCTAGGGGGGGCTCGGCAAGGGACCTACATGGTCCTGAACCGATCATACCCCTAACCTACGGTCAGCTTCGCGCATGGCTAAGAACGCACTCACTCCCTCTCCAAGATACACTGGCAGGAAGAGCCCGGTTGCAGACAGTCGAAGGAAATCATGCCAACCCTTGACAGGAAGATGACGGGGCGCGCCCTGCGACTAAGCAGGAAAGATCTGCGGTCAGTGACTGGAGTACTTACAGGACATACCACACTAAATAAACACTTATACACTATAGGCATTACCGACAGCCCCATGTGCCGAGCGTATATGGAAGCTGACGAAACGGTCGCTCACGTGCTCCAGGGATGCACTGGGGTAGCCGATATCCGCTATAACACAATAGGAACCATAAAGTCGCTCCCAGAAGCGGTAGCTGACCTGGATAAGCTACTCGCCTTCTGGACGGAATTAGGTTGGGAGAATTAAATGACCATTTGGTCCCCGCACAATGGCCTGCCATGCCGGGCTCAGTGCGGAAACCCGTGGCGTTTACCGCCCATCTAATAATAATAATAATAACGGACAGGACTATTCTAGCGAATAAGCCTGATATCGTGGTATGGGATCGGTCGCAGTCGAGGGTATTTCTAGTGGATGTCACTATCCCTCATGACGAGCGTCTCGTGAAAGCCGAAACCGAGAAGCGTCGGAAATATCTCGATCTGGCTCACGAGGTCACCGACATGTGGGGTATGACTTCGACAGAAATAATCCCAATTGTTTTGTCCGCGAATGGGTTAATTCTAACCAGCCTCGCGACCAACTTGAGGCGGTTGGATTTCTGTGGCGTGTCGGTTCCAGCACAAATGCAGTGCGCGGTGCTGCTCGATACGGCTCGGATCGTCCGTCGGTTCTTGAACCTGACTCCCTGACCCCGACCGACTGTGCTCTTGTCGGGGAATACCGCCTCTCCCATTTAAAATTCTAATTTTCTGTTTCGGCCATGGGAGAGGCGAGAAACTAAAGTATTCCCAAAATAATAATAATACTTAACCCAATTTTTTACAAACTTTTTACTATGTTAAAACAGTATTTTTTTTTACTTTTCAGAGTCTACAAAAGCGAACTCTTCGAGGCTCAGTAGACATATCGAACTACAGTGCCGTTATTAAAATTTGATATTATGACCATTGTACACCCGCCTTAGTAAGCAAATACTTTGCTTGTTTGTAACGTTTAAGACTGATAATTGTATTTTGTGAATTACTTATTGATTTGTATAAATGTTTTTCAGATTTAATTAAAATGAAGTTTGGTACGAAGAAGTGCTTTTTATTTTGTTACTTTGATACAGAATCATTCAGGCTTATATATGCTACTACAGTTATAAATCCCAAAAGACGGTAGCCAGAGCTTCAAGCATTCGACATATTTCAGCTACCTTTGGAAGTCAGGTGGGAAAAAATAAGGGTTAAATGGTTTTGGTGATAGGTCTCCAACTGCATCGCCCAATAATCGTTTAAAAGGCCCCAATACCCTAAATCGTTGTATATGACACCTGCGAGAATATTTTGGGTTAGGTTTATTCTACGGCTACGTAAGTCTACGACATAGTGAATTGTAAGGCCAATATAGGGCATTTCGCTAAAAGTATAATTATGATTGCCGTATTGCCGTGTAGTGCCGGCTTAGAATGTCGCTACCCCTTTCTACCCACGGGTGTCGTAAGAGGCGACTAAGGGTATTGGGGCTTTTAATTGGATTTTTGGGCGATGCGGTTGGAGACCCATCATCAAAAACCTTTATTTTACCGCCTTTTCCCCACTCAACTTCCAAAAGTGGCTGAGGAATTTAGAATTCCTTTGCTCCGGCTACCCCTTCTAGGGAATTATAGCCGTGAGTATATGTATGTATGTATAATTATGATGAAGAAACTAAACCATAGATTATTTAGATGTGTTAAATAACTTAACAATACTTATCTTTTTATTATTTAATTACTTACTGCAGTTTCTGGAGATTGAGTGTATGTTTAAGATATATACAGGGTGTAGTTGTAACGAACTGGTTTCAATGAAAAATATGATTAATTATCAATCACGTATAGAGCCAGAATTCGTTGAAAAAAACACTTTTTTTTTCAAATTTTGTTATTTTGTTAAAATTTGCACTAAGAAAGTAGTACTATTGACACCAACACGCTTAATGTGTGAGTGAAAAAAAAAGTGATGACAAGGCGGGCGAGTGTAGGTGATGCGTAAATGCAACTCAGCTGACAGCTGCGACCCGCCGCCGCCGCCCGCTGACCCTTAACCGGCGGCCAAATCAAATCAAGGCCAGTAAAGTAATCAATCGAACTTAGCTTCTAATATCTTCTTATTTTTTACATGTTGTTATTTGACGTGATAAATTTGAATAACACTACCCCATAGTTAATACTGCGTTGGAATACGAGGCGACTAAGAGCACTGAGGCACTGGGAGCGGCAGTATGTTCAGAGTAAAATTATACGTAAACATCGCCGCGAAATTCAAAATCTACATGTATCATGTCGAGCGGGCTTGTCGGCATTACATCAAAGGAACAGTATTAGTACTAAGTTAGTTGTTTGTAGCTCATTGTGTTTGTGTTGCTTATGATTGGATGTCACTTTGATTTTTCGCATTAATTTTCGGAGTGTAAGTTCAGTTTCTGTTCCCCAACCCGGCTGGTCACCGTGGGGAAATGCGACCAACACCCTCCAACAAATTTACTTAATAAAACCAGTACAAAAAGAGGCACCCAAAAACAAAGTTGTATATATCTGTGTACACTTAACACTAGAACGCTAAGAACACCAGAGAGCTTACAAGAGCTAGAGCTAGCACTCACAAACATAAAATGGGACATTCTGGGCATAAGTGAAATGCGGAGATTAGGAGAAGAAATAGAAGAGAGAAGCAGCTATATCATGTATCACAAAGGTGAAATCGCCGGTCAAAGAGGAGTGGGGTTCTTGGTAAAGATAAAACTAAAAAACCAAATTATAGGGTTTGAAGGAATATCAGATAGAATAGCGTTACTGCACCTCAACTTACCACAACATACTAAAAAATGGACAGTCATCCAAATCTACTCGCCGACAGAACAAGCAACTAAGTTGGAAATATTAGAATTTTACGAACAACTGAGAGCAGTCGTGGAAAAAAAGTCAAAAAAAGTCAAAAAGTTTATTTTTCAAAATAAAGTTAAATACTAACATTTTTTGAACGTCAAAGTTTTAAATTAATCGTTAATCCGTTGCTTCGGAAGGTGTTCGTAAAGAGAAGAAGCAACAAAGAAACTCTTTACATTCACATTTTTTCATTTTTTCAAAATATGGTTTGTACAATTTCAGTTTATAAACATGTTTTTACTTTACAAAAGATTTTCTATGCGACCAAACCAAACGCTAGTTTGACATAATTAAAATAAATTGTCCATCACAAAAACCAATCACATAACGTGAGAAGAAAAATCCTCACCAGACAATTATTCCTAGGAATAACGAGGGAAGATTTATAGCTTTACGGACATGGTCATGTGCGCGTTGGGTCCTTGTCGTTTAAAAAATCTTGAACACTGTAGTAAGATTTCTTTAAAAGCATGGCTTTAATTGCCTTTTTAAAAGATGCCACAGGCAATTCCAATATGTCAGAAGGAAGTTTATTGAACATTTTCAGGGATAGTCCCATAAAGGAGTTACTTACTTTATTAAGTCTCCACTTCGGTACGTTAAGTTTGTCCTTATTTCGAGTGTTAACAGTATGCCTATCACTAACTTTACTAAATTGGCCTATATTCTTTTTGGCATACATTAAATTCTCAAATATGTATTGGCAAGGGACTGTTAAAATGCCAATATCTTTAAATTTTTCGCGAAAACTATTCGGAAAACAACTTAGTGCTCATGGGCGACTTCAACGCTCAAGTAGGTGCTCGACTAGCAGGGGAAGAACACGTTATAGGTAAATACGGTACAGGAAAAAGAAGCAAAAATGGAGAAAAATTGGTTGAATTCTTACTTGAGAATAACTTAACACTCTTGAATTCTATATATAACAAAAAAACCAAAAGCAAGTGGACTTGGATATACCCTGACGGAAAGACTAGAAACGAAATAGACTACATAATCACCAACAAAGCCAGTTCATTTAGTGATACAGGAGTAATACAAAACCTAAATTTCAACACCAATCATCGCATGGTACGCAGCTGCCTAAACCAAAAGAGTACAAAAATGCCTAGACCGAAATCAACATTAATAAACCACCTGAAATTCCACACGGATGACTCCAAAGACACCATAGAAGATTTAATGAAAGCCGTAACCTCAGATATAGACCTAAACGAAAAATATAAAAAGATTGAAAATAAACTTAAAAATCAGACTCTGTCACTTATAAAAGAAAACAAAAAACACTATTTAAGTGAAAAAACTTTAAAATTAATTGACGACAGGAAAAACTTAATAATAAAAAAAGATAAGAAAAACAACCTGAAAGAAATCTCTAATCTTAGCAAACATATTCGCGAAAATATGAGGAAGGACAGGATAAACAGGAGAAATGAAACCTTAGAGAACCACATTAACAGAACAGGAGGCACCAAAAAGGAAAAGAATGGATACCAAAAATGAAAGTTAGAGAAATAACAACAACATCACGTATCAAAATACAAAACATTGCAACTAACTATTATCGCTCATTATACGAAAAACCAAGTCCGGATCAACCAAAAACACACCTGTCAATAAGAGAACATGTTTTGGAAAACCACAAAACCCAAGACGCTGAAGACATACCTGAAATATTACAATGCGAAATAGAAAAAGCTATCAAAAGCCAAAAAATGGAAAAAGCCCCCGGGCCAGACAGGATTACAAATGAACTTTTAAGAGGTACAATAAGTGAGATAAGCCCAATACTGAAACGGGTATTTAACGAGACACTATACACAGGCATCATTCCAAGAAATTGGGCCAACTCCCACATAATTCTTATACATAAAAAGGGTCCCAAAGATGATATGGGTAATTACAGACCCATATCTCTTATATCAAATGTTTATAAAGTTTTCGCGAAAGTAATGTTAAACAGAATATCTAACAGTCTGGACGAAAACCAACCAGTGGAACAAGCAGGATTTAGAAGAGAATTCAGTACCATCGATCATATACATACAATTAAACAACTCATACAAAAGTACAATGAATATAACAAACCTATTTATCTAGCCTTTATAGATTATTCTAAGGCTTTTGATAGCCTCATACATGAATATGTATGGATAAGTCTAAGAGAGCAGGGGATTGAAAGTTCTTACATAAACTTGATAAGAAATGTTTACAAAGAAAGTAAGGCGAGTATAAGATTAGAAACGACGGGGGATGTGTTTCCTATAAAAAGAGGCGTAAGACAAGGTGACCCACTATCACCAAAGCTGTTTACAGCAGTGCTAGAACAAATGTTCAGAAAATTGGAATGGGAACACCTGGGACTGAACATAAATGGAACACGGCTGAATCATCTAAGATTTGCAGATGACCTCGTTATATTGGAAGAGGACCCAAAGAAACTGGAACATATGATACAAACCTTAGTTAACAGAAGCAGGCAAGTGGGTCTCGAAATCAATTTAACGAAGACTAAGATGATGACAAATTCAGCCCCCACAGACATAATAATAAACAACGGCCAAAAACTAGAATATGTAGAGGAATATGTATATCTAGGCCAGATTATATCGCCAAAGGATCAAATGTCAAAGGAAATAGACAAAAGAATTGCGACGGGATGGAAAAAGTACTGGGCTTTGAAAGAAGTGATGAAAAATAAAGAAATGAGTATTAAAATCAAAAAGAAGACTTTTGACACCTGTATCCTACCCTGCATCACATATGGCTGCGAAACCTGGGCCCTGACAAAACACCATAGGGAAAAACTAGAAAGATGTCAAAAAAGTATGGAAAGAAGCATGCTCAATTTGAAACTAAAAGATAGAGCCAGAAGTGAAGATATAAGGCATAAAACCAAATTGACAGACATATTATCACGTATTGACCGACTCAAATGGAGATGGACTGGGTACATGCTTCGATGCAAAAAAGAAAAATGGAGCAAACAGGTGACAGTTTGGTACCCAAGGGATGGTATTAGGAGCAGAGGAAGGAAAGCAAGGCGATGGGAGGATGAACTAAAACTCACAGTAGGAACGCATTGGATTAGAGTAGCAGCAGATAGGAAACAGTGGAAAGAGTTGGAGGAGGCTTTTGCCGTAAGGCACACCGAAATCAGAGACATTCTGTAACTACGTGAAATGTATAATATTAGATATAAGTTTTATTTTGTTATTAGTTTCTAAGTTTTCGGAAATAAAAAGCTATATTATTAAGTTCAGTTTCAGTATCTTGTGTTGTGATTTAATAACCCACGGGAGCTAAGATCACGCATTCGAAGTGCATTTCGTGAAATACAAAATGTACACATACTTTCACGAGTGCGGGCAAATGTACTTAAACGTGCTGAAGCGTGTTTGTTAGTTAACGGTGCACATTTTGAACAACTTTTATGAAGTGAACTGCCTGAAATGAATTGATACCATTGAAATACACAATGGCATTATAACTTACTTTTTCATTCTATGGTAGTCGTGTTATGGTTACATTCAGTGTTGGTGTTTTATAATGTTAATTCTCAAAATGTTCTGCGTTTTGCGCAAATAAAGGTGATAGCCCGGATCTGCCACTGCCAATCAAAACGGGGTGAGTTATTTTTATTCATATTCTTTAGTTAAGTGTGATAGAGTACAGATACACCCGTTTAGAGCCCTTTAGCCCCGAGAGAGTTTAGTCTCCAATTTCGATGTCGGTTAATGAATGAATAGGTATCTCTTGCGCACTTTATTTTATGCCACGTAAATGTATCGTTTCGAGGGTCTCTATTTGTTTTTAACTTCATTATCTTACACTCATAAAGGACATACATTACATACATACTCACGCCGTTAGTTCCCATTGGGGTAGGCAGAGACTATCGATATATCGATATTCGTACGATCCTGGCAAACCTCTCTAGCTTTGTTTACATCCATCAATATTTTCATACATGCTCTTTTATTCTTCATACATTTTTATTTACTTGAAAATGTTTGAATTACACTACCCCATATTTAATACTGGATTGAAATACGAGGCGACCAGAGATGCGATTTATTTGAAATACTTCTATTTAAAATGCAAGTACAAAATGCAAAATACCTATTTTTTATTTGGCATTTAAATGCCTTTTAGTAAGAAACATTTTGTATTTTATTTGTAATACCTTTCGATATGTATTTTTAATATTCATTTCAAAATGCAAAATACTTTATAACTAAGTTTAGCCAATATTAATAGTCAAACTAAATGAAATGAACGAATGACGCTTATAATGCCGGTGAGGGTGCGTTCGGCTGTTCGCGTCATCAACAAACGTGACATAACAACAACCTACAATATTTGAAGGATGAGTGCACAAGTCTGGAGATGCTAAACGCATATCCCACAATAAAAAAAAGAATTTTTAAAATACAACACATCCCTACCTAGTTCATCACCAGTAGAAAGACTTTTTTCGTATGGTGGGATGATTATGAGACCCCACAGAAGAAAAATGACTGATGATCTATTCGAACAACTGGTATTGTTAAAAAGCGTATTAAATAAAGAAAATTGATGTTTAGACTGTTTAGTCTTTCCTTTTCTTTTCGTCAGTCTAGTTTTTTACATTATTTTAAGTGAGTATTATTATTATTAATAACAACAGAATTTATGGATACGCATACTGAAAAATATAATAAATATCATTCAATTTGGTCAAAAAGTATTTTATTTTGAAAAAGTATTTTGAAAATACCTATTTTGCATTTAGCATTTGAAATACAAAACGTAAAACTATTTGGTATTTTGCATTTGAAATAGGAAATTTGAAAAGTATTTTGCATTTTGTAATTAAATGATTTTTTAAACCTATTTTGTACATCTCTGGAGGCGACTAAGACCACAGCGGCACCAGGCGCGGCGGTAAGTTCAAAGAAAAATCAAACGTAAACATGGCCGCGAAATTCAAATTTGCATTGCTGTCATAGTGCGGTTCATACGGTCACGAGCAAGTGTGCGTGATTAATGATACGTACGGTTAGGTTACGAGCAAGTGTGGGCTAGGCTAGTGTAGATAACTACAGTTTTCCATCTGATGGAGAAAGTAAGTTTTTCTGCTAAAGCGGTTTTACCCTTTTTTATTTCATATGTTGGATATTAAGCATTAAACTTTAATATACGAATTAATATTGAAGTAACAATCGCCGTCAAACTAACAACCTGTATATTAACTCGCAACGTAGGCGTGACTTGCGAGTGGTTTTAAAGAAAGTTAGGGTCAAAAGAATCGTCTGCTCAGGAAGTAACTAGCGAATTTTTATTTAATTATCAGTCAGGTAATGTCAAGTGACCTAGAATATATAATAAATAGTTAGTCAGACATGCTGGTGGGAAATGCGGTAACCATATATGAGATGATGAGCAAATGCTATGGGGAAAATACTTTGCATATAGTTGGTAGCTGGCAATGTTAGGGGTGTCGGCAAAATACAGACTAGGGCCCTTTTAACCTTATATACTCGTATATCACATATTATGAATATTTTCATATATTTATCACATGATTTTTTATGAAACCTCTGACGGTAAAAATAGACTTCATCTAACTAACGTGTTTTTAATAGGACTACGTAATATAAAATAAAACTAACAAATCGTTGTAATTTTACTTTATTATTAACTACAATGCGTAGCACAAATATAGTATCTAAAATATTGCTTAGATAATTACTCAAAAGTAATAAAATAATAATACTGTTAGCGAGACTTGTAAGTGGTGGTCTCCAAACCATGCGGAAAAGTGAACCTTCACTTTTAGCTTAAAAAAACTTAATTTTAATATATTGTCATAGTTGTCTGGTATTAGTACTAGACAACTATGATCATGATAAAATCATTTGATTACATATCAATGCTCAAACACGTAATCTGTAGGTAATCAGAACATTATCACTTTACTTTACTAGTCGCATAGCGATAGCCCGCCCCCTTCAATACCACTATCAATCTCAAAATATATATTCACCATTATATTTTATTACGCTATTCTTAAGTAATGTTCTGAAAAACTATTTACGTATTCACTTTATACAATTCGCCGCCAAAAATAACAATTGTAACTAAATTAATTGAAGTTATAAACAGAAAATGATTTATAAATAAATAGGTTTTTTATTATTTAATAGGGCTTAGATTCAAATAACCATAATATTATCATAAACAGAGTTAGAAAATTAAACGACATACATTAAGGTTTCATTGATACCTTGGAGGAATTAAACGAAAACGCTTGTGTGGGACGCAACTTGTGTTGATACGCTGGCGCCTTCCCATTTGTCACATTGTTACGCGGTCTGCGGCTCGGGCTGGAGCTGCGGCTCATGAAGCCGAGGGTCTTAAGAAACGTAAGTATGGCTTCCTTGACGAAAGTCATATTTTTGTTCCTTTTGCTGTAGAGACCCTCGGCCCATGGGGTCCAGATGGACGTAGATTATTCAAGGATATATCTACGCGCCTTGTTGAAACTAGTGGGGAGCCTAGGGCTGGCACATACTTTGCCCAAAGAATAAGTAAAGCCGCAAAGGTGCAATGTAGCCAGCCTTTTGGGAACCCTTCCCCCTAGCGGCAGTGATTTTGAAAATATTTTTTATTTTGTTTAATTATTACTTCTATACTCATAGATTAAGGTTATTCTATACAAAAATATTATAGATTTAATTAATCAACCTTAGAACCATCTCCTAAAATTTCACATCGCATAACCAGCTTCTTACATTTAATTCTTGTGTTTAGTATAAATTTAAAGAAGACCTAAACCTTATTAAACTAAATTAGGAGCTCTTAATGAGCTTCTAAGTGCAATTTTGTATTATTATCGTTTCTAAAATATCATTTGCAGTATTTCATTAAGAGCAAGCTTTAAATTAGCAGTGTAGGGAGCACAGAACTTGAAATGAAAAGTCAAAAAGTCGTGGTGTATATTTTGCTCGAAAGCCGCTTTTGCTTTTAAACTCTTGGTTACAACTGTCCTACTAATGTGTACAAAATATTTGTATGAATGTAAACATTTAAAAGTGCAGGTAGAGTAACGCCTACCAAGAAATGGTAAAGGATCTTAGAACTGTTCTTCTTTTTTTTATTCGGATATAATTCAATCGCGATTTTCAAAATCGATTAATCCAAAATGCGCAATCTGACAAGATTTCCTAAAACTTGTTTAATATACTATCTCTCACTGTACGGGCAACCTTTTTGAGAGGCAGGATGAGCCAATAAATGTTTTTTTTTATACTGAAATCCTTTACCAATGTTTCTTGTAGAAGCTCTCACAAATAATATTCTCCCGTTTATTCTCTATCCAAAGTAACCACTAGTTCCCTCAGTTTCTTCCTGTGCACTTTGGACGACGGCGTCATCGGCATACTGCTCATGAAGATCACACCGCCGCGAAGTTGCTTGGCGTCGGATAGAGCATCTGGGAAATTTAAACTCTATGTCAAAATTCAGGTTTGTAACTTAGATTTATATTAGATAAAAAGGGGGCTTTTAAGGGATTTTTGGGCGATGCGGTTGGAGACTCATCACCAACAACCTTTATTTTACCATCTTTTACCCACTCAACTTTCCAAACGTGGCTGAGGAATTTCGAATTCCTTAGCTCTGGCTACCCCTTCTAGGGATTTATAGCCGTGAGTATACGTATGTATGTGTGAGTAAAAAAAACCTACATAATTTGTATTCAATTCGTAACGTTGATACAAAAGCTAGCTGGCCAGCTATTCTGGGATTGAAATTAATTACTCTTCAACCCTCTTTGGGACCGTTTCTATGATTTGTGAATCCTCAGTACCACGCTATATACTACACCTAGTATTCATGTCGATTTCGAGAAATACCGTAGCCTGCCAAACGCTTTTTATTTAACGTTAAAATTTACTAATAGAGCTATTTTTTACTTTGTAGTGTTGTTAATATATGCATAATTTTAAGATTATATAATTATCGTTCGTAAACCGATTTTTTTTTTAGATCTTACCTCATTTATCTACTCATTGATGGTACATTTAACAAACACCTCACCTCTCACCAAATCCTTAATCTGCAAACTACTGACCCTCGTCCCCACTACAGGAACAACGCAAGCCACTGGTAGTTCCCCGCACTGCGCGTCCGTGATACCGGCGACCGCGGTTAACGTGATCTTATTTAATCAATATCTTTGTTTATTTTCATTATTAATTACTAGCTTTTTGCCCCGCGACTTCGTCCGCGTGGATTTAATTTTTTGCATTCAGTTTACATAATACCAAAATACCGAAACACTATCTCAACTTCTGTTTTTTTTTATATTTGTAATCCCGCGCGCGTTGTAAATGACATAAAGGACATTGAGGCTTTTTAAGTGATTGTTGGGCGATGCAGTTTGTGACCCATCACTAACAACCTTTATTAAACTATCTTTTATCAATCTATTTCCAAAATTGGATGAAGAATTAGTATCTCTGAAGCTTTGGCTACCCTTTTGTGGAATTTATGGTTGTTAGCATATACTCATGAATGATTGATAGATGGATTTCATAAATTCAATCGCACCAAGTTTTATTATAAAATGTAAAAAAACTCTATATTAACTTTCATTTGCTATATCATCCCGTAAGGGGTTGAGTTCCAAAAATTCCTTTTTAATTGTTCATAAGAATCATGAAACAAATATACCAAGTTTTTATGTTCAGAAATGAGAATATCTTTGTAAGTACAGATACGGATAGTAGTTTGGCGCTGCGGCGACGGCCCGGTGCTGCCCCCTACACTGACCGTTGGTGATAGTGGGAAAGCTTGCAGCGATTGCTCGGCAATATAGGGATGATTAGTGGTGGATCTCCATCCAAAATAATCGCTTAATTGAAGAGATAGTGCTTGTTATTATTATATATAGTGCTATTTTAAGCTAACAAAACATTTTTTTACAAAAAGCTTGAATTATCTGGGATACGAACCCGGGACGATTGATTCATAATAGTTCTAATTAAATATTCATAGTAGTTAGTTATACCGCTACGCCACGGAGACGTTACTGGGGCGGTGTCAAATTTTTATTACGCTTTATTTCATATTAGTCTTACTATTGATAAACAAATTTGTCATTTAAATTGATGAAACCCCTTCATCTTTCCAAAATGAACATTAACAAAGTGTCTGATGTGAATTCCATCGATGATAAAAATAATCGCTGCAATATTTTGAGCCATATATGAGTTAAGGTTTTTTGATGTTCCTATGAGAACTCTTGCGGATTCCTTAGTTTCAAGGAATCGTCGTCGTTTCATTTAGTTTCTATATTTACATGTTAATATTCGTTTGCAATATAAGTAGATGTAAAAAAAAATGTATACGATAAAAAAATAGTACATCATGGCTCGGGAGTTCCTTATTTTCGGGGATGCATTACCGTACCATTAAGCTTCTAAATTTTGATTTTTATATTAGTTTACAATATTTTACGTTGTTTTAAACGATACACAGCGCCATCTCCAATGCATTTAGTAAGCAAACAATATTTTTGATTTCCCGTGGGAACATATTTTTTCCGGGATAAAAAGTACCCTATTATTTAATTTAGACTTCTAACTACACGTCTGAAAAATTTCAAAGCAATCGGTTCAGTATTTACGGCGTGAAAGCGGAACAAACAAACAAACAAACTCACTTTCCCATTTATAATATTAGTATGGATTAATCTGCTCATTCCTGATTATACTCATGCCTAAATTCACTCAATTCAATAAATATCTCACCTCGGCTTAGAATAGACTACCCTATTTGTTCGTCAGAGGTCAGAGCGACTAAGGGTATTGGGGTTTCGTAAGTGATTTTTGGGCGACGCGGTTGAATACTTTTCAGCAAGGGCTCCTTTTAGGGATTTATAGCCGTGAGTATATGATGTATATGTATGTATCTCACCTCTCATCAAATCCTTGATCTTCCTACTACGGACCCTCGTCCCCACGACCGGACCACGCAAGCCAACGGCAGCTCCCCGCACTCCGCGTCCGCGATACGGTGACCGCGGTTAACGTGATTATATGTAATCGATCTTTTTGGCATCTTTTTATTATCGTTATTAATTATTAATCTACTCATCCCTGACGATACATTTACTAAAATATCTCTCCTCGGTTTGGAATAGCCCTACTCCATTTCTTCGTGTGGGACTTCGTAAGAGGTGACTAAGGGTTTTAAAGGATTTTAATTGATATTAAAGCGATTCGGTTTTAAGGGACCAAGGGTTCCTTTTAGGGATTTATAGCCGTATGTATGTATCTCACCTCTCACCAAATCCTTAATCTCCTGACTCCCGACCCTCGTCCCCACCACAGGAACCACGCAAGCCACTGGCAGTTCCCCGCACTCCGCGTCCGCGACCCCGGTGACCGCCACGTCCGACACGCCCGGGTGGCGCCGGATCACGGCCTCGATTTCTAGAGGCGATATCTTGGGAAATAAAAAAAAAACATTTATTACATACATACATATAGTCTGTATCAATTAGAAAAAATAACTTTGTAAAAATGAAACGTCAATGACCTTTTAGTATTTTAGTGTTGTTACCAATACTATTGAGGACGAAGTATATTATAAGTAAATTTTTGATCCAATTTTATAGTATACTTATAAAACAGACGTAAACTACAGAATATGTTCCTTATAATTACATACATATACTCACGCCATTATTTCCCATTGGGGTAGGCGGAAACTATTGATCACCACTTTGTACGATCTTGGCAAACTTCTCTCTTTTCGTGTCTAATTTCAACTCAATACTAAGTTTACTAAAAAAGGATACGGAAAAAAAGAAGGTTGAAATTATGTTCTTTAATGCTAAACCGGATTTATGTTAGTTATAAAGTTTACTGATATACGTGTCAGGGATCCAGCCCTCAAAAAAGGTAGGGGGCATAGACACCTAAAAATCCTCTGGCCATAATGTTATATCATCATGCTATCAGCAGACCATAAAAGTGAGGTCGTAGGTCGATTAGGGTTGTGGGCATACCCATCTGGCCAATATGGCTGGATCCGCTCTGGACACGTGTGGTGTGTTAAAATGGCAGGTAAGGATTCCTATTTGAGGGTGAAGACGACTGGGTATTAGGGCTATTTAATTGATTGATAGGCGATGTGGCCCATTACCCTCAGTATTATTCCCACTAAACTTCGGAAAGAAATTTGAAATACTGAAGCTCTTGTTATCCCTTTCAGAGATTTATAGCCGTGAGGAAAGAGTTATCTGAATCTTAGTGCATTTTACCACGTAAATGCTTATATAGAGTAAATCAAGACTTTTGGCGTTTGACTTGGAAGCCATATTGTAAATACTTGGATTAAAGAATTTTTATAGACTAACTTTAACCGGGTGTTTTTGACGTACAATGTGGGACACATTAAAATTAAGTTTACTCAATATTTTTAATAGCATATACAAAATCTAATATATCTTTTACCTGGTAGCTTTTATATTTAAGCAGCATTTTAATTCTCTCAACAAAATAGTAGTTATCGTGTTCGTCTTGATAGAACATGTCTCCTGTTTTGAACCAGCGGTCTTCGGCGAATGCCTCGGCTGTTGCTTCTGGATTGTTGTAGTACTCCTGGATATAAAATGAAATATATACGGACATATTAAACCCATCAAGTTACCCTCTAGAAAGGTTCAATGACACGATAGTAAAAAATAAAAATAAAATAATCATTTCTTTCAAGCTGTGTAGTGTCGGCTTAGAATAGCACTACCCCTTTTCCTCCGGTGGGTACACGTAAGAGGCGACTAATGGTATTGGGGCTTTTTAAGGGATTTTTGGGCGATGCGGTTGGAGACCCATCACCAACAACCTTTATTTTACTATCTTTTCCCCACGCAACTTCCAAAAGTGGCTGAGCTGGAGCTTGGAGTCCAGAGTTATCCCTAAGAAAACTGTGTCATCCGAATATACTATATTATCATTATTTAAAATTAGGTCGTCAGCGGTCTTTATTACATGTGCCTCAGGCCAGAACCAACTACAGGCAGAATTCATTTATAATACGAGTTCCTAGGGAATATAATCAAATTCAAAATGATTTCGACATATTTAACTCCAACATTTCAGCAATCAAGCGAATACTTACCAATTAATTTTTCAGAACATTGAAGTCAATTATTTTTATATTTTTCTTTTTTAGCAATAATTAATTTAGTTTTTAGTATTGTTACCTTGATTTCTATTGTTTTTTTTTCTCGGTCTGTTATTTGAATTTACTTTTAGTCTGTAAGTTGTTGTTTTTAGTTTTTATTGTTATAGGTGGAGATTTTTAATTGGCATTGCATTGTTTACTTTATTGTTTAGTTAATGTATACGCTGTAAATCTTCCAAATAAAATAAAATAAATAAATAATAAATTATTTCTTTATCAATGCTCTTAACATTGGGTAATACAAATTTGATGCATTTAGTTTTTTTGCCATTCAGTACGAGATTATTGGAATCAAACCATGTTTGAATCTGTGAAACCGTGTTATTCACCTCGTCAATATTCTCATTATTTCTTTTAACGTCAAATACTAAAGAAGTATCATCAGCAAATAACACTATCTCTGACATTTTCTCGACCATGAACGGCAAATCTATACTTATAATAAATCTGTAGAGAGGTCAATTCTGTACATGAAATATATTTTCAAAATAACTATCAGGTGGTGATTAGGGATCGATACTGATGCCAAAAATGCAATCAGTAAAATTTTTGTCTGTCTGTCTGTCTGTCTGTCTGTCGGTTTGTATGTTCCTTATGGAAACAAAAACTACTCGACGGATTTTAACGAAACTTGGTACAATTATTTTTCATACTCTTGCGCAGGTTTTTGTATACTTTTCAGCAGAGAAATAAACGGGAATTTCGGGAAATTTTGGGAAAACGGGAGAAGTTACTCCATTTTTTAAGTTTCCGTCGCGTGTGCAGCCTTAATGGTTAAACTTACATAGAAATCATGTGTGGCGGAAATATTCTTCATAAAATTATCTAAAAAATAACCCTGAACAGTATATGTCTATCTTTTACGGTTGACTCACAATAACACGTCTAATTCCTGATAGCTTAGCAGTTCGGAACATCTTGATTATATTTGTTTGCTTTTACGTTTGTAAACCTCTCCCTCATCCCTAATTTAAAAAAGGTAATATTATTTCCTATTCAATAAAAAAAGAATTATAGAAATCGGTAGACAAACACCGAAATTATACATAAAATAAGCCATCGCGCCCGTGATCGAAACCAAATCTTTACTAATTTACATATAACATACTAGATGGCGCCAGTAGTTGCATCCTACATAACGTAATGATTTATTTTTTAGATTGTTATAAATACTTCATGGCGTTTTATTCCAAAATGTGCTATTAAACGGAAATACTGAACCGTTCATTAAAGCACATTCAAAATCACCAAACTACACTGTTAAGGGAGTGCTATAAATTTAATAAATTGAAAACAATACGCTGAATTTCACAATGCTTGAGCAGTGACTGAAGAAAGAAACCTCAGATATTTAAAAAAACAACGCTACCCGTGCGAAGCTGGGACGATCCACTAGTCATTAATATAAACCAAGAATAAAAATGGGCCCAAAATAGAACCCTGCGGAACACCCATTTTTACATGAGTTCCAGGTGATATTGTATTATTGATTTGCAATTTCTGTATCCGATCCGAAAAGTAAGACTTTATTAATTTAAGTGCGTCACCTTGTATGCCATAATGTTCTAATTTAATAAAAAGGATTTCATGATCTGCACAATCAAATGCCTTCGTAAGATCGCAAAACAAACCAATAGCATCATTTTTACGTTCCCACGAATCAAAAATGTGTTTCATTAAGGCAACGCCTGCATCGGTGGTAGAGCGGCCCTTTGTAAAGCCAAATTGTTTTGGATGAAACAATTTGTTTGAAGCGAAAAGCAAAAGCATTTGATTGAACATTAGGTTTTCAAATATTTTACTTAAAACTGGCAGAATAGATATGGGTCTATAACCATCAGGACTAATTATCATCAGGATTAAAAAATTTATCTCTTCCGGATTTAAGAAGAGGAACAATTTTACTATGTTTCATGAGATTTGGAAAGATTTTATTTCTTATACATTCATTAAATATGTGCTAAATATGGAGACAAAGTTACAATAAAATTATGGCTCACTTTCACTGACATACCCCAAATGTCTTCAGAGCTTTTCAATTTCAATGATTTAAAACATTTTTCGATGTCTGTAGGGCTGACATCTTTAAAACAAAACAAAGTTTCGCAACTATCAACATTTTGTTGTAACAAGTGTTGAGCTTTATTTTCAATTGTTTTTGTATATAAGTGAAATTACATATAAATTATCATCATCAAAACTAAATCATATAAATGAATGTTTCAGAGGGATTCAAACCCGCGACCTCTGGACTCAAAAGCTATATAGTCAACATAACATAACATAACATAAACGTTCACGCCGTTTATCCCCGAAGGGGTTGGCAGAGTTACCAATACTCCTGAATACTACTCACATGGCAAGCGCCATCTAGTTTCCAGAGAAGGTACCCACGTTTTGCTTAGACAGTGTACTCACGTGATAGGGGGCAGGCCTATCGCCGTTTTGTACGAATACACTGTCACATGACTAAGTACTACTCAGCCATGTGGGTTTCCTCACGATGTTTTCCCTCACCGTTAGCAACCATGATAAATTAACCACACATATGACTTTTGAAAAGACAAATTGGTGTAGGCCCGTCCCAGGATTGGAACTCACGCCCTTCTGTATTTCGGGCGGGTGTTCTACCCACTGGACTATCATGTTGCTATATAGTCAACTACACCAATTAGGTCATGGACGTCGTAAAATCAAAAATTGCGGAAATCAGTGCAGTGATGGCTTAGAATAGATCAAGTTTATGTTAGTAATTACTGGGCGATGTGGCTGAAGTGGAGACCAATCACCAGAAATATAGTTTACTATTATATGTTTTCTTTACTCAACATCTAAAAGTTGTTCTGGCTACCCTTATTGATTAAAACCCGCGAGTAAAAGTGTATATAAATACTAATATTTGTGACTGTAGTTACACCGTGTTTTTTATTCGATTAAATCAAATGCCTAGTAAATTTTGGAACCTAATACAACCTATTATTTGAGTGGTTGCTTGCGATAACTTGCATTCCTTGAAAATATATCTCAATGTTCAACTTAACTATATTTACCTTAAAAATAGTGGGACCTTTCAGCCAGAGTTCACCATTTGTGTTGGGCTCGATGATCTCCTCTCCCGTAGCAATATCCACCAGCTGCAAAAAATCGTCGAACATGTAACCCTGTTTTGAAAATGTAATTAGACAGAGGTACCAGCAGGACCGATTTTACCCTATTAGGGTATTCGGCATATTACAATTATGTTCGAGGTCAAAACTGTACAGTGAAGAAAAAAAAAACAGGTGGAATATGTCTTATTTTCGATATTGAAGCCAAATATGCTATTTTGGAAAAAAATGACTGTCTGTCTTTCTGTATGTCCGGTCATCACGTTAATTCTACCGGACGGATCTTAATCAAGTTTGGCTTGAATGAAGCTTATAGCGGTGACCAACATAAAGGATATCATTTATCCCGGATTTGATTTTTATTTACCCCTCTAGGTATCAAATATGATTTGCAGACCGTACCTTAGCTCTAAGACATCCGCAAACTTTCCCGCAGGTGCGTTTATTACTCGAGTCATCATTTTGAAACGCCACTCCACATAACTCTGACATGCCGTAGATGTTACGAACTTCTGTATTGGGCGATGCCAGCTGAAAATTGGAATATCTTTGATGATTAAGCTCAGATTTGTCTAGATTCTGATAGAAGTTCAATTTTACCGTGTCAACTAAAAACAGAGCTAACCCATTTCTTTCCGTCCATGGCGTACACCGCGACTAAAGGAATTTGTATTTTTAAGCGTTTGTTGGAGGATGTGAATAAAGACCCATCAACGAACCATCTATCCTTTGGCTGAGGAATTTCAAATTCTGAAGAAGGAATTTTATAAAAGTATTAAAATATCATATATATTGAAAATGAGATTTTCTGCTAATCTAAAAAAACTTAATACCGTGATACCCACCTCAATCTCCTCAATCAGTTCAGGCGGCACCGCACTGCCCCCCAGCCACAGCGTGTCGAAACAAGTCAGGTCGCACGAGCGTCTGTCCACCGCGTTCAGCAGCGTCGTCATGAACGTTGGACTAAGGATCGTGAATGATGGCTGATGGATTTCAAATATAATTAATGTTAGTTAGATACATATACTCACGGCTATAAATCCCTAGATGGGGTAGCCAGAGCTAAGGGATTAGAAATTCCTCAACCACGTCTGGAAAGTTAAGTGGGGAAAAGATGGTGAGATAAAGGTTGTTGGTGATGGGTCTCCATCCGCATCGCCCAAAAATCCCTTAAAAGCCCCCAATACCATTAGTCGCCTCTTACGTACACCCACCAGAAGAAATGGGGTAGTGCAATTCTAAGCCGACACAAAACCGAGACTACACAGCAATATAAGTGATTTAATAATATAACATAACATATACTCACGGCTATAAATCCCTAGAAGGGGTAGCCAGAGCTAAGGAATTAGAAATTCCTCAGCCGTTTTTGGAAATGTGAGTGGGGACAAGATGGTAAAAGTGAAGGTTGTTGGTGATGGGTCTCCAACCGCATCACCCAAAAATCCCTTAAAAGCCCCAATACCGTGATTTAATGTTTTTGCATAATAATGTTGAAGGGACAGAGGTACCTACTTTCTACTTTCTACGTGGATAGTAAATTAATTTGATAGGGGGGGAAACATTATCATTTGACTTAGTGTATTGCAGCCATGTTGGTTTCCTCTTTAATATTTTCCATCCCTTTGACCAATCATGATGAATAACCTACTCATATCAATTCAGAGTAGAGGTATTGGTCCAAGTAGACCTAGGATTTGAACCCGGAGCCCCTTTCCATCAGAGGCAGGGCTCTTCCTTTTGAGCTAAATTGTATACAACTTTGCTTAATTTTGATGTCATTGGCTTAAAATCAAAATTGGTGCAGGGCAGAGTGCGGAAAATGGTGTTGAGCTGTGAATGCGAATTAAATTTTAAGTTTTTTTACTTTGTAGTAAAAACGCAAATGTCTGAAGTATGAAGAATAAAAGTGCATGTATGAAAATATTGATGGATCTGAACGAAAATAGAGAGGTTTGCCAGGATCTACCCCAATGGGAACTAATGGCATGAGTATATAGGTATGTATGTACTTCGCTTACCACTATATATTATTATTATAAATATTGAGTTGAATGCATAATGTGAGTGTTTTGTAAAAACATATAAAAACAGTAATAATTAAAGAATAAATAAAGGAAAGAAAAATTTCGACACAGGCGGGGATCGAACCCGCGACCTCGGGTAAACGCCCCGACGCTTTCCCGGGTTCGATCCCCGCCTGTGTCGAAATTTTTCTTTCCTTTATTTATTCTTTAATTATTAGTAATAATCCCCACATGAGGTTTTCATGAACAAAAAGATTTAAATTATATAAAAACAGTACAAGGTCATAAGAATCAGAAAGTATGCCTCTCTCTACTAAGTACCCCGTTGGGACATTCTTGTTGAGGGGTATACCTATTAATTATTATACATACATACATACCTACATATACTCACGGCTATAAATCCCTTAACGGGGTAGCCAGAGCTTTGGAATGAAAAATTCCTCAGCCACTTTTGGAAGTTGATTGGGAAAAGATGGTAATAATAACTGTTTTTGGTGACGGGTCTCCAACCACATCGCCCAAAAATCACTTAAGAAGCCCCTATACCCTTAGTCACCTATTACCATCACCCACGGGTAGAAATTGGGTAGTGTTATTCTAAGCCGACACTACACGGCAGTGTAAGTGCATAGTAAGTATTACCTTAAACGTATTGATCATATGGTAGCAGTGATCTTTGGTGACCGGTATAGAGGTTTGGAGCCTCGCGAATCTGAACATCGGTCCCATGATGAAGTTCATGAGCGCAGTCAGCCATTGCAGTGGGGAAGCAACGAACACTAGCTCGATTGGGGTAGGGAACCTGTCGTGGCGGCTCCTGCAAGATAATTAATGAGAAGTTTTCTATATATATATTTATGCCGTGTAGTGTCGGCTTAGAATGTCGCTACCCTATTCTACCTACGGGTGTCGTAAGAGGCGACTAAGGGTAATGGGGCTTTTTATTGGATTTTTGGGCGATGCGGTTGGAGACCCATCACCAAAAACCTTTATTATACGATCTTTTCCCCCCTCAACTTCCAAAAGTGGCTGAGGAATTTATAATACCTTAGCTCTGGCTACCCCTTCTAGGGAATTATAGCCGTGAGTATATGTATGTATGTAGTTTAAGTATGTATGTATATTTTTATAAACCTCAAAATAATGATAATAATAACCGTGTAGTTCTGACTTAGAAAGTCACTAGCCCTTCTACCCATGGGTGTCGTAAGATTCGACTAAGGGTATGGGGCTTTTTTGAGAGGTTTTTGGGCGATGCAGTTGGAGACCCATCACCAACGATACTCTATTTCTACCATCTTGTATTTTATCAACTTCTTAATGTGGCTGACGAGTTTCTAGCTCTAAAGCTCAGGCTACCCCTTTGGAATTTACGGCCGTGAGTGTATGTATGTATAGCTTTCATAGCTTGTCTTCCATTTATTAAACAAACGAAAAAGAGTTAAAAAAGAAAGTAGTAGTACAAATGTAGCCCACATAGCTGAGTTGTGCTAAATCACGTGACAGTGTATTCGTACAAAGCAGGGAGAGGCCTGCAACCTATCACGTGAGTACACTATCCAAGCTAAACGTGTGTACACGTTATGTTCAAAAGTAATAGCACCTTTTAAACTTCTTCGGGGACAGTGTGATCGTTTAAGTTGAATTGAGAGCTTCTTATAAAAATTATTTACAAAATCTCGATATTGGCACTATATTTTGTTAGATTTTGTGTGGATCTGTGTAGTAATATTTGATCGATCGATCGTTTGTGAGCATAATTTAAAACCAAAAGAAACTTTGATACTTTAAGTGTCTTTACAAAAAAATAAAGTTATATTACCAGTTTTATAAATGTAGTGTAGTGTAGTGTCGGCTTAGAATAGCACTACCCCATTTCTTCCGGTGAGTGTATGTACGTACGTAAGAGGCGACTAACTGTATTGGGACTTTTAAGGGATTTCGGGCGATGCGGTTGGAGACCCATCACCAACAACCTTTACTTTACCATCTTTTTCCCACACAACTTTCCAAAAGTGGCTGAGGAATTTCTAATTCCTTAGCTCTGGCTACCCCTTCTAGGGATTTATAGCTATGTTTTATAAATGAGTTACATCTCTTTGGCATCTCAAAATACATTACCAAGTATAAGGCAAGCTGATAGCAAAGTTCTTATGGGTGACGGCTGCAACCTTCGGCAGGCCTGTAGTCCCGCTCGTCGATATCAGGAAGCTGATGGCGTCTTCTGTATCGAAGTCTGTTGGCCTGGGGAGGTGAAAAATAAAAATTTTAAAACATTAAGATTGCCGTGAGCTTACTCAGAATAACATACATACATACATATACTCACGGCTGTAAATCCCTAAAAGGGGTAGCCAGAGCTAAGGAATTAGAAATTCCTCAGCCACTTTTGGAAAATTTAGTGGGGATAAGATGGTGAAGTAAAGGTTTTTGATGATGGGTCTCCAACCGCATCGCCCAAATATCCCTTAAAAAGCCCCAAGTCCGTTAGTCGCCTCTTACGTACACCCACCGGAAGAAATGGAGTAGTGCTATTCTAAGCCGACACTACTTAGAATAACATTTCCCATATCTTCCTATGGGTGTAAATGCGACTAAGACAGTTGGGGCCATTTAGAGTGAAACAGGAAAAACTCAATCATAAATCTCTAGAAGGGATAGCCAGGGCTTCGGAATAAGAATTTCCTCAGCCACTTATGGAAGTTGAGTGGGGAAAATATTTTAATATTAAGACTGTCGGTGATGGGTCTCCAACCGCATTGTCCGATGACCTTGTTTAGAAGCCCCAAAATCCTTGCGAACCTCTTAAGATCACCCACGGGTAGAAATGGGGTAGTGCTAATCTAACCCGACAAAAGATAATAGTGCGTGTTGATGCCCATGTAGATCTGCAAAAAGGCTAATCAAATGCTAGGACTTATTTTGCGTGCTGGAAGACACTTCAAAGGAAAATCGTCTATGATTTGTTTATATAAATCTTTGGTGAGGTCCCAATTCGGTATGCAAAGTTTTACTAAAGTGATGCTGATTACAAAACCATTTCGAGATATTATGGTTATAAACAATATTTTCTTGAAATTATATCCATTGAAGCTAAGATGACTGTTATTTTATCAAAAAACTGTAACCGTGTTTGACCTTCAATGTTGTTTCAAAGACATACGGTTTTGCAGTTTATTAATAAAATATCGAAAATCATAGGTTTGTTTAGAATAATATCATAATAATTTCATTTGACATCACAAATTCGTGATATGTTTTGCAATCAGCAACATTTTAATAAAACATTTCGCTTCATTTGCATGTCGCTACGTGATTTCATCGATCGATGACGTCATTAAGTACAAAAATTTAACAATCTTTAAAAAATCATAACTTTACAATTACTCATTTTAAATAAGAAATATTCAAATTAGTCTTTTATTTTCGCGTTTACTATCGAATAAAAATATTTAATAAATACAAAAAAAAAAACTTTGCATACCGAATTGGAATATTCCAGCGTGATTTGGAATCCTTACTATTCAAAGTACTCCAATAAGTTAGAATCCATACAGAAAAAAGCCCTTAAATACAAATTTTATCATTCCAGAATGTCTTACACTAACCTACTTAAAAATTACAACCTACAATCACTGACAGACAGACGACAAGTTATTGACCAAATGACGCTCCATAATATATGTTTTAACCATTACGATTGCATTCCCCTGTCCAACGAAATAGGCTACCGCGTCCCGCGTCGGCCCGCCAGCCGGCTGCTGCACTCGGCCGTGTCGCGGTGGAGCTCGTCCGCGCGGTGGCTGGCGAGCGCGCCCCTCGCGCGTAGGATTTGTGAATCACACAATAAAAACTACAGCTCTATAGACATATTTAACTCGTGTAAACTCCAGCTCAAGCGAAGCAGACTGATAAATGATACCATTAAATGATCAATTCTAGTATATAACACACACACACATACATACACACAAACACACCCACACACACACGCACAAATACACACACACACACGCATACACTTGTACAAACACAATCCCATTTAATAGTATTACATTTGTGGTATTAGTAATAAGCTTTATAATGTTTAAATGCTGATTATATATTTTGTACAAAGTGCAGTTTCATATTAGTTTTTAAAATATGTTTTTAATGATAAGATAAATAGAATAATCATTGAAAGGTATACATTCTGTGATGAACAGTTCTGGGTACAAACTGATTTCACCATATAATTTAATTAGAAATAATGTATTTAGTCTGTGTCTGTTGTTTGTCCAAAATAAATAAATATCTAAATAACTGCCATTTACTTTGGTAACACTTTTTCTTGATTAAACATTCTCTTGATATAATAATATTAATTAGTTTTCTTTATAATGAGAGGTTTTCTTTTTGAGAAATAAAAAAACAACATAGTTTCCTAGAGCTCTGTAGATGGCGTTGATGTAACTACGTTACTTACCACACAATTTCGCCACACAATAATTTCGCCAATGTCAACGTTATAAACATGTGTCACTGCACCATAGAGTAACTTTTTGGCGAGTAAAAACAACAAAAATAATGTTAAATATAAGTACCGTCTTTGTTTATTTACTTTTGAGCTATCTTGGCTTAAACTGATGTTAATTTAGACTTTCAAATCAGAACGTTTTTATGTACGTCCCGTTTTACGATATCATTACATCCAAGTGTGAAAAACGGTGTTACGTTCCGTTCCTACCAGTAACATAGCTAGTCTGGCGCCATCTATCCTGAGAACAGGGAAGAAGAAAAAAAGAAAAAAAGGAAAACCTCCCATTGTGCTAAAGCTGCATATAGTCGTATGAAACACAGTGTATCAATCATTGTAGCCTTCGGTTCCAATAAACAGTCACCTTCAACCCGGTCTTAGAATCCAACTTGGCTATAATGACAATTTTTGTACACTATTATAATAACGTACTATTAGTCTATTATTATTGTAGTATTTATTAAAAAATATAATTTGTTTTTATTCATAAGAAAATTGTGCAAATAATGACATACATTTTGATGTTAAGAACAATACAAAATTATCAAATTACCCAATTATACCTATTACTATTAAATAATGAGAACAAATTACCCGATGTAATTTGAGTAAATAATACATAATGAGCTAAACAAAATTGTTTTGGATAATATCTAATTGGATATTTGCGTTTTTTTGAGAAAGAGTATTGAGATTGTATATATACATGTTAGTACTCACGGCTATAAATCCCAGAAAGGGGTAACCAGAGCTTCGGTATTAAAATTACTTTGGAAATTTGTAAGTTATGTGGGGAAAAGATTCTAAATAAAAAAAGTCTTGATCATACAAAACGCGAAAGATTGTCTCTGCTTACCTGGCAATGGGAACTAATAGCTTTAGTATATCTTTAGATTATCTCATCCAATCTCACTGGAGTAATGTTAGATTATCTGATAAAGTAATAAGTTGACATTGAAAAAAAGATTGAAAAAGTAATGTTAATACAGTTTGGGCACACAGAGAAGTACGTAAGACTACCAAGTGGCAGAATATAAAGGCAATTTTGATAGTAGATATGGGGTAGTATTATTCTAAGCCGACACTACATGGCAATTCACCCATTTCTAACCGTGGGTGATCGTAAGAGGCGACTAAGGGTATAGGGGGCTTTTTAAGTGATTTTTGGGCGATGTGGTTGGAGACCCGTCACAAAAAACATTTATTATAACCATCTTTTCCCAATCAACTTCCAAAAGTGGCTGAGGAATTTTTCATTCCAAAGCTCTGGCTACCCCGTTAAGGGATTTATAGCCGTGAGTATATGTATGTATGTAATTTTGATAGTGATTTCAATAGAGAACGACCGCAGAGAACATATTTAGAACATATTTATATCAATTAAGGATGTACTACAAAAGGTAGGTCTCCAAAATGTGGGCAAATAAAAGAATGTTTAAAAAGGGCAAGTATGTAAAGCATCAAGTATGTAAACGAAGCTGAAGACATTAGCCACGACTGTTTAAATTGGAAATTGGCAAAGACCTACCATAATTTAAACTATTGCAATGATTATATGAATGTATGTCGTAACAAACATAGATTACCGCTTAAAAATACATTATGCTATAGTTATGTTTAGATAATTGTAGCGTATACTGTCCACATGGCAACAGTAATAGATATTATCGGCTATCGCCAAGATTGCTTTTAAGTCCAATTATAAATACACAAATTATGAAGAAGCGTGTAAGGAGTTTGACCTCCAGCCTCTGAAAGAGCGAAGAAACTTATTAGATATGCTATTTCTTCATGACATAGTTAATTCCACAATTGATTGTCCTTATCTGCTATCTTTGATTAATTTCCATATACCAAAAAGAATAACTCGCTCAAACAAACACAAGTTATTCCATATACCTAAATGCAACACTAATTATTATCAAAATGATTTCTTTGTGCGAGCCCTGAAATTTTATAACGATCTGGAAAGTGATAATATCGACATATTCTATCAATCCAAACCAGTTTTCAAAAGCTGTATGATCAAGATTATGCAACAAGAATTAATGAATCAAGAATAAATAAAATATCTATTTATTTATCTATTTATTTTAAATACATCTATCTATTTATACCTTTGTAAATATCATATGTAACTGTTCTTTTTTAACTTATTTTTTTTTACATAGTATCTATTATTATTATTATATTTTTTTTTTATATTTACCTCATATACATTTATTTTTATTTATATTTGTATGTCTATATGTAATATATTATATATTTGTTTATTAATTGTCGTATAAGTGTTAAGTAAGGGTATTATTATTCTTTTGTCTTTTCATTAAGCAAACTTTATTTCTTTTTATTTAAATTTTAAGTTATACAGTAAGAATGTTACTAATTCTGTTTTATATTTTAATGCTTAAGTGGTATCCTGTCATTGGCTAAGAAATTTTGTAGTTCTTTATAAAACATTGTTTTTTAAGTATTCTAAATGTGCTGTTGGATATCAATAAAGATAAAAATAAAAAATAATAAAATAAAAATCTTTTATTAATAAAAAATATTTGTTATCATTTTGGTATAAATTGTACACTATCCAAGTTATTTGGCACATCATATGGCCTTTATTTTGCAATGCTTTTTCCACTCAACTTCCAAAAGTGGCTGAAGCGAAATGGCGACCCCCTTTTAGGATTTATAGCCGTGAGTGTATGTACCTATGTGTGCAGTATATGGCAAAAAACTATATGACATTAACTACTCAGTATCATATATACGTTTTTCTATGATGACTTATCTTATTATAGCGTTACCGTTTCTGCTGTAAATGATATCTAGGTTGGATATCTATACATGTACATACACCTTTGCGAAGGCAGTATCCAACGTGGACTATAGCTCGAGCCCATGAGGCAGACAATAAATGAGCAGTTATACTGATAAATATTTTTCTTACTTGAAATCCTCAATCCCAACTGGGCTTCCCTCCCTCATGAACTGATCGAAGCTGCAAAGGTAGTCTCCTCCATCGAAGCTGATGATGCGAGCGTCAAGGCCTATCTCATTTAAGGCCAATTGCACATCCGAGGCCTTATCACCCTGGCAAAATATCATTTTGGGCCTGCTCACTTCGAATGTTGATTGGAGTTCAACTGTTTAAGGATAAAATTTATTAGTATTAGTACAACACTGAGATGACATGATAGTCCAATGAGTAGAACTCCCACCCGTAAACTCCAGGCGTGAGTTCAAATCTCGGGTCGGGCCTACACCAATTTGTCTTTTCTGAAGTCATATGTGTGGTTAATTTATCATGCATAAGTATTGGTACCTCTGCCAACCCCTTCGGGGATAAACGGCGTGAACGTTTATGTTAATACTGAGATCTTATTTAAAGATAAGTTTAATGAAATGTAGTGTCGGCTTAGAATAGTACTAGCCCATTTTTGCTTTCTACCACTTATATTTTAAAAGTGGCTGAATTATATCTTATTCTGAAGTTCTGGCCAGACTTTTTTCGAAATTTATATCCGTGAGTATTTTATGTAAACGCTAATGTAAACATGATAAATAACCGTGATAGCCCAGTGGGTAGAATAACCGTGATAGCCCAGTGGGTAGAACACTCGGTTATCGTGCAAGCGACTAGTGTTCAAATCCTGGGTCGGGCCTACACCAATTTGTCTTTTCTAAAGACATATGTGTGGTTAATTTATCATGGTTGTTAACGGTGAGGGAAAACATCGTGAGGAAACCCCATGCTGAGTTGTACTTAGTCATGTGACAGTGTATTCGTACAAAACGGCGATAGGCCTGCCCCCTATCACGTGAGTACACTGTCCATGCAAAACGTGGGTACTCTAAACACCAGGTGACAAAGTCACGTGATGTTCAGAAGTATTAGTACCTCTGCCAACCCCTTCGGGGATATTCGGCGTGAACGTTTATGTTATGTTATGTTATTATGTTATGTAATTTACTAGACAGTTTTTATTCATTATGTTGACACGTGTGCACCTATACAGCAGATTAGCTCATTCATTTTTAGTTTGCAAAATTTTTATCATTGGTTACCAATTTTCCAATAATCTTTATCGAGCTAGCTTTAAGGTTAATTGTCCTTTGGCAATAAATGATAAAATTTATCAAAAATGCACTTGGGACCTGGATAAATCAGTGACAAAGATAGAACGAATTGATAAGTACGACGTAATACGGTATCTTAATCCGATAATTTCGAAGTATATAAATTAGGGACAAATGCAATGTAATTGTTCAGTTACATTCCATTGGTGTTAGTTCTGTTCCAAGTTCAATAAAACTCAATACAAAATGTCTTTCTTCGGCAAGAAATTCCAGAAATCTCATTCGGAGAAGATGGATGAACTTCTGGATGCTGTCAGTAAGTGTTTTATATTCAACTAATACAATAAATGTATCTCATCGGAATGCTTGGAGTAACCCAAAGGGAAGGGCTATGTAAGGAGTTTCACAAGGCGATTGAATACGTAACAAGGATAAATAAAGGAAAGAAAAATTTAGACACCACCCGCGGGAATCTTTTATTTTTTTTTTCTTTCCTTTATTTATAAGTCATAATCCCCACATGAGGTTTTCATGAACAAAAACATTCAAATTACGTAACAAGGAGATTATTAAATAACAGGCGGGCGTCACTGATCGAGATCGAAGAGTTGGAAAGTTTAAGTTGCAATGGGCAGGGCACATACTACGGAAGAGGACAAGGCCGATCTATATGGATATTTTTGGGGGAGTCCTATATCGAGCAGTGGACATCTATTGGATCATGTTCATCAGCCTAGGAGCTTGATATTTTTAAGCAAATGTAATTAGCAATGCAGCTATCTGTCAAAGCAAATTTTGACGTGAAAACTCATTGACAGCCAGTTGCATGCAGGACGAAAGGGCACATTAGGATGCGGTTCATTGGAACTATGCTACAATACAAAATTTAATAGAATGTATGAATTGCTTATCAAGATCGCGCTATATGTTTCTAAGTAGTTATCATAATAGTAGGATGGTTTAAATTTAGTAATATTCATATATATAATCACTAAAGCTGTGTAGTGTCGGCTTAGAATAGCACTACCCCATTTCTTCCGGAGGGTGTACGTAAGAGGCGGCTAACGGTATTGGGGCTTTAAAGGGATTTTGGGCGATGCGGTTTGAGACCCATCACCAAGAACCTTAATTTCAACATCTATTCCCCATGCAACTTCCAAAAGTGGTTGAGGAATTTCTAATTCCTTAGCTCTGGCTACCCCTTTCTAGGGATTTATAGCCGTGAGTATGTGTATGTATATATATCCACGGCTACAGATTGCAAAACGGAGTAGCCAAAACTTCACAATTAGATATTCTTAAGCCAATTTCGGAAATTGAGTAGGGTTTTTTTTTAATTAACGTCCTTGTAGACCTTAAGCCGCATCGCCCAACAATCGCTTAAAAATCTCAATACCTTAAGTGCCACTTTCGGCACAGCAGTGAAGAAATGGGTATGTGCTATTTTAATCCGACCAAATTAAAATTAACTTTTTCTCTGTATTGTGCATAATATTGATACTTAAGTGACAATATTTCAATTAATATAAAATGAAGTATAGTATGCAGTTTTTAATCAATATTTTCTTACAAAGTTTCAATATTAATCTTAAACACAAACTCAATATTTTTATTCAAAATTAAATCTTGACAGATACTTTTTGAAAGTAGAAATTTCAAACTTCTGTCTCTATCGTTGCTTCAGGTGACGTTTTTTCGTAAAATTATCGCACCACAGATCTGTATTTGAATAGATAACGCAAGTGTCATTCCTTGTATAGAAACCAAGCGTGCCATTATTTTTCCACCTACTGTGACGTCACATGAGCAATTTAGTGATGGGAACTCCCCGTCAGCGCGTAAGCGATTCAATCGATTATATTCGAGTGCATCGACAGACGAATGATAAATTGACAGAAGAATGATAAATCTAGAATTATACCTGTTTTTTAAGAACGCTATTTTCTCATCGTCTCATTTTTATTCTGAGCAACTCTTCCTACATTATTTGCCTCCACCACTACATCTTCTCGGAGAACAACGATCTAAATCAGTGAGTTAATAAGTTAGTCAGTCAGTGAGTTGTTCAGTAGCCTTTATTATTATAATAACTTGTCCTTATTGATAACCTGCCTAATTAACTAGTTTTAATAATTTGTTCTCGGAAAGTTATGAAATGATTTAAAAAAACCCCGAGAAGAAATTTTATCTACAAAAAGGAAAGCCAGTAGAAGGCGCTATGACAAAATATAATACAACCCAGAACTAATTCGAATTTGAAAAAAAAACAAATAAAATAACTTGTAGAGAAGGAAAAATAATTAAGTATTTTTTTTTCATAATTTAAATCTTTTTGTTCATGAAAACCTCATGTGGGGATTATTACTAATAAATAAAGAATAAATTCATTCTTTGTTCTTCTTCTTAATTTTTTTTTTCGTTATCTGTTTTTCTCCAGGCTGTATCTCATAAACAGTGATAATTAGAAAGCTGAAATTTTCACAAATGACGTATTTCTGTTGCCGCTATAACAACAAATACAAGTAAAAAAAACGTGTTTTTTTTCCGAAATTGTTTGCTCAATATTAAAACGTTAATGTAGATACTTAAAATTTTCAGAGTATATTTACTTGTATATCACCTTTCAAAATAAATAATTTAATAACAGTAAAGTAAATATCAAAGGGGCTCCCATACAAAAACGTTATTTTCTATTATATATGATAGTACGGAACTCTTCGTTTGTTCAATATTGGAAATAAAAAAAAACAAAGTAGTGTAACAAACTCTTCAACATTTGCTGAATATGTAGAATTATCAGAAGCAGTAACAGAATTAAATTTTCTCATTTGTGTAATGAATGATGTCTTTACTAAGGTTTATAAACCAAGTAAAATCTATGAAGATAATTTAGCAGCTGTAGCTATTTCTAAGTATGAAAACTTTACAAAGAATTCTAAGCACATTGAAGTTCACTATCATTTTGTAAATTAAAATGTTTAGCAGGGAAGTATACAAAATAGTGTCAGAAAATAAAATTGCAGATATGTTTACAAAACCTGTGGGAAATTTTAAATTCACTAACTTAAAAATGCTAAATTTAAAGGAGTATAGTTCTCTAATTGATTATAATTACTGTAGTACTTAAGAAGCTTTGAACTTATGTAAGGAGGCGTGTTCGTGTATATATGTACATTTATATTGGCAACACTGAGTGAAGGAATAAAGACTGACACATACCACACGTTAAGAAATGTAGCTTAGAGAAAAACTTGTAACTAAAATTAAACTGTTCTTTTATTAAATAAAAACAAAGTTAAAACAAGAGTATTCCAATTAATTATTTAACAGAAACATTGTAGTAATAAAAATATTTTAGATACATGGAACATCCATCGCGAATATTATCATTTCTCTGTTCCCAAAATCGATTAGAATTAGAATCGAATACAACTATCTGTGTAGGTACAACACATTTTGCTTAAAATGACAGAAATATGACAATAGCTACCGTACCATGTAGCTGATTGACAGGTGAAAATATCGTTCATTTTGATGTTCATTGCGTGTTTTAATAGACAAGCCATACTAGATAGCTTTGTAACTAAAAGCGGCAATGTATTATAAATTATGCGATACACACTCGTTGAAAAGTTTTTCAGTGTAAAACCACAACGAACACGAAATAATTGATTTTGCAATAAAAACCACATAATCCAATAATGAAGTGACCAACCGATGAAAGGAAATCTTTCTATTAATTAGTCCCGCTTTATTTAGATAGTTTTTGCAACTTAATACGGCACAATTAGGCATTTTTTATATTTAGCTTGACATCTGTCACCGAGAACGTTCGAGCACGGACTCAATCAAATGGCGATAAACTAAGATAATTTTACTCAGTTTTTACACGCGAAGTACATGCACTTGCGGCATCTATTCAAATACATGTCTGTGACGATAACCGACTTTGTATATAACTTATTGGTTCTAATCGCTATTCTAGAACACATTCTAATCTCTTTATAGCAAAGTTTAGTGCTGTTTTTAATTAAATACCGTTTCTTTTGCCGTGTAGTGTCCGCTTAGAATAACACTACCCCATTTCTACCCGTGGGTGATCGTAAGAGGCGACTAAGGGTATAGGGGGCTCTTTAAGTGATTTTTGGGCGATGTGGTTGGAGACCCGTCAACAAAAACATTTATTATAACCATCTTTTCCCAATCAACTTCCAAAAGTGGCTGAGGAATTTTTCATTCCAAAGCTCTGGCTACCCCGTTAAGGGATTTATAGACGTGAGTATATGTATGTTTCTTTTGAAGTGATTAGAGTGGTAGGTAATTGGACAGCTCATCACCAACTCAACATAAATCCTATATCTTTCATCATATTTTTTATATTATTACTGCAAAGTGGTTGACTGAATGTTAATTCTGAAGGTTTGGCTCTCTTCTGTATATACGTTGATATATAATGTTGAGCCCGTTCAGCATCGTAGCGTAGTTTGAATCTTTTTGTTCATGAAAACCTTATGTGGGGATTATTAGTAATAAATAAAGAATAAATAAAGGAAAGAAAAATTTCGACACAGTCGGGAATTGTACCCACGACCTCGGATATACGCCCCCGTCGCTCTGCAAATTGAGCTACCGTGTCAATGAACAAAAACATTCAAATTATGTGATAGTTAGGCGTTCTCAACATTTGCATTCTATCTGAAAAGGTAGACAAGTGACCTTCCGAATTTGTGAAAAATTCGGAGGTAGGGAACGCAAACTCTACTTAAAAGTGTAAAAAGAAACAAAGGATAGAAGGATTTCGCGCTAGCAGCCATTGACACGGTAGCTCAATTGGCAGAGCGACGGGGGCGTATACCCGAGGTCGAAAGTTCAATTCCCGCCTGTGTCGAAATTTTTCTTTCCTTTATTTATTCTTTATCGTAGCGTAGGTTTAGTAATAGCCTCAGCCATTTCTTCTCGCCGGTGTCGCACGACTAAGGATAAGGAGCTTTTTAGTCAACAAACTGTCGCTCTAGTTATCGATTTTGGTATTTATCGCCATAAGAGTTTTTAGGTAGGTTTATAAGTATCTATAAGCACAAATTACAATTTAAAATACTTTTCTTGGTTTTGAAGCATTTTGGGTATTTTGATTACTTAATGCTTATGAAATATTTGGATAGAAATAAACTCGAAGCCTTTTGCTACCAAAAAATACTGTTATAATAATTTGAAATGATTTGACATTTTCAGAGGCCGGCGAAGAAGTCCGCAAACTTTTAAGTGGAAAGGACGTCGTCGTGTTCTGGACAAAGAACGCTGATGGAACCATCACCTCTTCAGTAGAATCCAACGGCAAAGTGGTCATGTCTTACAGCTTCGAACTCGGCAAAGAATTTGAGCTGCCCATCTTAGGAGGAACCGTCAAAGTAAAGAACGTCTTTACCTTAGAAGGAAACACCTTAAAAGCTGATGTGACCTATGTCAACGGAAAAAAAGTGTACATGAACCGAATCTTCGAAGATGACAAGATGAAAATGGTAAGTTTTCCAAAAAGATTAGATAATTTTATTACTTATACGTTGCTAGAGTGTAAGTTGTGTGGTGTCGGTTAGAATAACACTAACTCTCGTGTGTGTTGTAAGAGGTAACTTAGGGCTTCTTAAGGGATTGTTGGACGATGTGGCTGGAGACCATCATGCTTTTCATTTGACAATATTTTGCTTACTTCAATTTCTAAAAGTGCTTCTAGAATTAATTTTAAGCTTTGGCACCCCTTTTTTGTGTAATGTTTAACTATGAGTACCTGTTTGTATGAATACATGTAGTTTACATAGATACATACATACATATACTCACGGCTATAAATCCCTTAACGAGGTAGCCAGAGCTTCGGAATGAGAAATTCCTCAGCCACTTTTGGAAAGTTAAGTGGGGAAAAGATGGTAAAATAAAGGTTGTTGGTGATGGGTCTCCAACCACATCGCCCAAAAATGAACCCACGGGTAGAAATGGGGTAGTGTTATTCTAAGCCGACACTACACGGCAAAGCTATTAACATGTAGTTTAATAGGTTAATTATATTTATTTCCGGTCGTAAGAGACGACCTACGGTTTTGGGTTTCTTAAGCAATCACCATACAATCCTTTATTTTTTAAACTTAGGAAAAGTTGTCATTAAATTTCTAAAAGTTGTCATGTAATTTATAATTCCGATGGTCTTGGCTATCCTTTTTTGGGATATACAGCCGAGCCTATATGTATAAATCTATTCCACTGTCAAGAAATAGCTCTCTTTCCGTGTTTATAATTTTAACTTATGTCATTCAATACTCATATTCAATTATCGGTGAAAAAAGCTGTAGCTCAGTTGGCAGAGCGTCCGGGGCGTTTACCCGAGGTCGCGGGTTCGATCCCCGCCTGTGTCGAAATTTTTCTTTCCTTTATTTATTAGAAAAAAAGCTGGTTTTACAAACTGAATTAGTTCCCTAAATTGACCTCTAGTAATATTGGTAGGTTAAACAGATTAAAGTCCAAAGGTTTTTTATATTATTTAAAGATTACGAAACAATAATAGTAAGGCAAGACACAACATATATGTTATCAGACTTTCTTATTTATATAATATGATCTTTTATATATGATCAACAACTATATTATCACATTTTGATAATGGTTGCCACGAGTAATTTTATTTTATCAATTAGCAATCATTTGTAAAAGCAGCGATTAATGAGCAATTGAATTGAAACTTGAAAAATTAATAAAACATGCAGCGGGTAAAATTTGTACCAATTATTTTATTACTAACTGACCCGAAAGACTTCGTGCTGTAAATTTGCTTATGCCAAACTTTAGGCGTTTTTTTCGGTACTCTGAGTTCAATCAGGCGTGAATATTTTTTTTTTGGTTTATTTTTCCCGGGATAAAAAGTATCCTATGTTATAATTTGGGTCATTATCTATCATTCTGATAAATTTTATTCATATACATTTTGTAATTGAGAAGCCTTTTTTCCTCAAACACACAAACATCCAAACATCTAAACTTTCACATTTATAATATTAATAGGATAGGATAATTACTTCTATTCTAGCTCTATACGTGACCTAAAGTTCACGATATTCGGTTAGTTCAGTTTACAGTAGTGTTTCTGTTATCAAATGATAAAGACCGAGAAATCACTAATAAAGGCAGACGAGTAAAATTATACGAATAGAAAACTCTTTATTGTACATCACAGATAGAAACATTTGATACATATTATTTATTAAATAGAAGTACAATTGGCGGTCTTATTGCTTAAAGCAATCTCTTCCAGACAACCTTTGCATGGTGAGATCAGTACGTTAATAAAAACAGTAGGTAGATGTACAAGACATCAAATGAAGATAGTAAAGAGAATATAGCTGCATGTGCAAACAAACTTACAAACCTACTTTCTAAAGTATTAATTAGATAGAAAAGATATTATCATCTGATTGTCATGAATGAAAGATAATGCAATTTTATCTAGAAATATATAATCTATCTATTTTACTGGGTCTTAAGTTTTGCAACTATCAATAAAGTTTATTTTTGATAATTGTATCGCGGCAAATACAAATCTTTGTTGGAAATATCTCTCAACTCAACATAAACGTTTACGCCGAATATCTCTAAAGGGGTTGGCAGAGATACTAACACTTCAGAACACCACGTGACATTGTCATCTGGTGTTCAGAGTACCCACGTTTTATTTAGACAGTGTACTCAGGTGATAGGGCGCAGGCTGTTTTGTACGAATACACTGTCACATGACTAAGTACAACTCAGCCATATGGGTTTCCTCACGATGTTTTCCCTCACACCGTTAACAAAAATTATAAATTAACCACACATATGTCTTAAGAAAAGACAAATTGGTGAAAGCCCGACTCGGGATTAGAACACACGGCTGCCTGCTCTGCATGACGGGTGGAAGTTCTGATCCATTAAACTATCATAGTTGTTTAGAAAAAATCTTAGTAACTAAATTAAAATAATTGCTACTAATTCGATCTTACCATCCAAAGTTAATCTGGAAGAGATAGCTTTCAGTAATAGGAACAATAGGCTATTTGACTGTAATAAAAATATTCATTTCTTTTATTTCACTAGTCTTAATATTTCTATTTTGGAGCAACATTATTAATGCGAGATAAAAATATTACATTATTTCACTAAAATCTGTCTTCTAAAATAAGTATTTTCGATGCAACTGTCACGTGACTAAAAACGAGCGTGATTGGCTATTTCTATAATGACGTAGATCGTGCACAAACAGACTGTGTATCGCTTCGCTCATTGGTGTTTAATGCGGAATTGACGTCATTACTTAAAGTCGCGTTTTCGCGGCACATTGGAATATTGCATTAACTTTTTCGATTTTTTAATAAAATTGCTAAAATGAAGACAGAAAAATATTTTTTTAGGGCTCCTTATAAACAAATTAACACCGTAAGATAGTTTTCAAAACTTAGTCAAATAGCCTATTGTAAAACACATATTTTTGTGAATGATTTGTGGTTTTGCATACATACATATACTCACGGCCATAAATCCTAAAAAGGGGTAGCCAGATCTTCAGAGCAAGAAACTCATTAGCCACATTTAAAAGTTGATAGGGGAGAAGATAGCAGAAATAAAATATCATTGTTGATTAGTCTCCAATAGCATCCCCGAATAACCACTTAAAAAAGCCCCATACCCTTCGTCGTGGGCAGAAAGGGGTTGTGACATTCCAAGCCGGCACTAACGGAAATGAAATTTTGAAGTTTGTGTTTTGATATGCAATAAATATATTTGTAATATATTCTCTTCTGTTATGCATATTTAATTGAATACATTTTTTCAGACCATCAAGGTAGAAGATGTCGACATCGAAGCTGCTCTTCACTACAAATTGGTCAACTAAAATATCTAGTCTATGATGTTATATATTAATTATTTATTTTAAGTTATTTTCATAAAGAAACTATTTAAGAAATATATGTATTTTTATTTCAAAATAAAGAGAAAAGCCTCTTATGAAGATACAATACTTAGCGAATGATTGTAGTGTGAAAAGCTAACATAAACTTACGTAGTTTATTGCACTACCCGTTTACTTGCTTCCTTACTTATTACCATGACTTCGTGTAATACCCGCTTCTTGATTGCAATCATGGTTTTTTTTGCATGATGACGTGACCATGTATGTATTTGTGTAAAATACATAGAATCGGATAGTAGAACGGGGGACAGTAGCATCATATTCATTATTATCTGTTTACTGACAGACTTAAAAAAAGTAGATGCGGCAGCTAATAGGCTATTTGACTGTAATAAAAATATACATTTCTTTTATTATATTGGTCTTAATATTTCTTTTTTGGAGCAATATGTAATAATGCGAGATAAAAATATTGCATTATTTCACTAAAATCCGTCTTCTAAAATAAGTATTTCTGATGCAACTGTCACGTGACTAAAAACGACTGTGATTGGCTATTTCTGACTGTGTATCGCTTCGCTCATTGGTGTTTAATGTGGAATTGACGTCATTTGTGCTACAGCCGCCATATTACTTAAAGTCGCGTTTACGCGGCACATTTGAATATTGCATTTTCATTTCCGATTTTTTAATAAAATAGCTAAAATGAAGACAGAAAAATATTTTTTTAGGGCTCCTTATAATCAAATTATCACCGTACGATAGTTTTTAAAACTTAGTCAAATAGCCCATTGTATTTTAATACTTTAAAAAAAACTGACATGTAGACCTCATCAAGAAAACCATACAAATTAAATATCAGGAATCTGACGGACTACAATTAAAACGACTATTGACTTTCGGATTTAATCGCGTGCTATTACATAAAATAAAGTTTACAGACTTCCCGAATAACTAATAATATAGATGACTGAAAAGTTTTTAAAACAATGTAATAACACGCGATTAAATATCCAAAAGTAAATAGTTATTTTAATTGTAATGTGCAATCGTGAAAATCTTAGAAAATAGTATACTTACGGACTCCCAAAGTTTTATCCACAGCAGAAATGATGATACCGAGATACATAGCCGAATAAAATGGTATGCACAAATCCATATGGTTTGGCGCCATCAGAATTATAACGTCTCCTTTTTGCATTCCCGCGTTTTGATAGCAGGTCGCACATTGCACCGACCTTTTTAGTGCAGAGCCGAAAGTTTCTGACTGGCCAGTCTCTCCGTCTATCTGTAGATTGAAATGTTCATTTACTTAGATTTAGAAAAAAATGTTTTAGGTACAGTAGATAGAAATAGGAGAATAAACATGCATAAAAGAATGTGTCGTATGATGAGGCTGAATCCGTGCTGCTACCAATAACGTGATATGACACTCTTTATCAAAGCAGCCTCCCACGTTTCATTCACTTTTTTTATTCTTTCACACATTTCTATTCAACATCTTTCTTTCTTTCTCACATTAACACTTACACACACACACATACACACAAAGATACGCGCGCATTCGCTCACACGTACTTACCCACATATATAATTTGATGTTTGAATAAAAATAAAATACTGCATGATGTTAAGTTATTAAGACCGTATATTATTTATTATTATGTACCTTTATCTTATCCTTTTTTTTAATTTAAATACACTATCCAATTAATTAGAAATACTAAATATTAATGTAAATGTATAAAATTTCACTATCAATATATTTGTAATAAGTTTAAAAATCAACATAAATTAGAAAGAATATATTCATTAATTGTAAATATAATTCATCTCTAAACAAATGCTCAATTAATTAAATCGTTGTAAACCCCCTAGACGTAGGAAAAAAATCCGGCCTCCGCGATACAGGTTCGCCTAGTGTGGAGACCAATGGTAATGTTATTTTGCAGCAACATAACGAATATTATATTAAAAGAAAAAAAAAGATTTGTAAGTGGTAACGTTGTGTTCTGTGTAAGGAGTGTTCTCAATTTGACCGTATATTTTTTTTCTTTTTTTTTATGTGTGTTCGCCGATTACTTTGACATTTATGAACCGATTTTTTTAAGTCACTTAATATTCGTTTGGAAGACTTACGGTCTTTTAGCATGTCTGCCCTTTTTATATCTTAAAGTATATCAAAAATAAAAGTAATAATGGCATGCATGATAAAACTTTTCATCATTCATGCCAGCCCGGGTAGCATGAGTTGTCATCTGAGAAGCGAGAGCCATGTCAGAAAACATCTCAGTTAGCCAACCTATGTCATTTTTGCGAGCATGAGCGTCAGTATGACAGACGGATGAGATCTGAGATCCCTGTCACCGACATGGAAGTATTATTTAAACAGGAACGCGCGCTGGCGACCTAAAGTGTCCTGAAAAAGGATGGCTAACTAGCGAACTGTGTCTCGTTTTAAGTAGGGTGACCATCTGTTGGTGTTTTAATAAGAGTTCCTCTAAGGGATACAAAAACACTTATATTTATATATTTTGAATGTTTTTGTTCATGAAAACCTCATGTGGGGACCTGATGCACTCAGTACCGTCTTTACCATAAGGGCACACGGGGCCCGTGCCCAGGGCCCAGAATCTTGGGGGGCCCCGGAGAACCGGCAGTTTCTCTCACACAATAATTTTCAGAACATTTTTGTCGGGCACATTTACACTTTTTTCACAAATCAGTAATCTCAGGAGAAGGTATTTACAAGGCATATACTTCATCATTATATTGATGACTGCGCCTACTCCTACTGTACTAATCTATGTATATATAAGAAAGTAGTGTTAGTTACACTATTTATAACGAAAGAACGGATGTGCCGATCTGGCTAAAATTTGTGGGGAGGTTGCTTAGAACCGGGAAAAGGACATAATTTACTTATTTACAATATTATAAGACGGGAAGATATGTTTGTATGTCGGTAATGAATAGGCTCCACAACAACAAAACAGATTTCAAAAGTTCTTTCATTAATGGAAAGCTAAAACTCTCAGAATTAACATAGGCTTTATATCATCATGCCAAATAGGGGGTAAGCAGTGAAAAGAACTTAACTCAAATCGTGCGAAGCTGGCGTGGACCACTAGTTAATAAGCTATCTAGTGATGCTTTTCTTTGTTTGGTTTCGGTCGTTAAAACGTCACAAACTTTAATCACTTATTTTGTCACTTTCACTTAATATTACCCTAAGATAACACTTGTGTGGATGAAATACGCACTAATATACAATTTACAACCATTTATGGTTTATTTCTATGCTTTTTAACAATTATAGCCAAATTTAAATAGCAAAGCACGAATCAGATATTATTTCGATCTACCCGAACTCCTATTCCGAACGTAACCCAATTTACTAAGTACATCATCTGGCGTGTAGTGTCGGCTTAGAATAACACTACCCCATTTCTACCCATGAGTGATCGTAAGAGGCGACTAAGGCTTTTTAAGTGATTTTTGGGCAATGTGGTTGGAGACCCGTCACCAAAAACATTTATTATTACCATCTTTTCCCCAATCAACTTCCAAAAGTGGCTGAAGAATTTCTCATTCCAAAGCTCTGGCTACCCCGTTAAGGGATTTATAGCCGTGAGTATATGAATAAATGAATGAATCATCTGGCAATAACTCACGCAGCAACTTTACAGAAATTTATTATGAAGACATTAACAGCTATTAGACATGAGCTCAAAATAGAAAGTTTACATATCCAAATACATTCAAAAAAATTGTAAGAAAATTTGAATATTTTGTTCATGAAAAAAACTCATGTGAAATAAATAAAGGAAAGCATTATTTATTAAATTTACCCGCTGGTGTAAAAAAAAAATCCTTCATTGATTAGAAATTGTAAGAATTTTTTGCAAACGTAGAAATTGCTACAGAAATATTCCTTTGCCTCAAAGTTACCAATTGTAGTGGAGGGCGATCATTTCCATCATCAACCGGCCAAGGCCTAGAAGGGATAGCCAGAGCTAATGAATTAGAAATTCCTCAGCCACTTTTGGAAGTTGCGTGGAGAAAAGATGGTGAAATAAAGGTTGTTGGTGATGGGTCTCAACCGCATTGCCCAAAAATCCCTTAAAAGCCCCAATACCGTTAGTCGCCTCTTACGTCACCCACCGGAAAAAATGGGGTATTGCTATACTAAGCCGACACCACACAGCTATATTCAAATTCAAATCGTTTAATGCATTCATGTGGTAAAGTTCGAGATGATACAGGTTATTTTATTTATTGTTCCATAACATGAACCCATATTTATCACTATATTTTCTTAATTAAATGATGAAAGCTCCAAAACACTCAAACAGATGATAAATTGTGGACACCACATTTATCTTGTTTCGATGGGGATACCCGTGACAAATATTAATATCCCTTTTGCCAAACTTAACCAATTATTTATCTCCAAATCGAAAGGCGACAATAATAATTAAAATAAAATACAAAAAAGGAACAGTTTATAAACTGCTTTTTATAAAATACTCCCTATAAATAAGTTTGATTTGTTTTTCTTTGAACTTAATCTCGACTGGCAACCGTGCGAGCGGGACACACTTCTCTCTCACACGGCTCTCGTTCTAGGACATTTCTCTGCTTGACAGTCTGTAAAAGATAATTAACTTTATTGCATGGTAATAAATTGTATTTTTGTTTACCATATTTTTGTGAGTACTCTCTCCTGTTTAGTTAGTAGCTTCATGGTCACCGAATCGATAGAGCATTGTTGCCATCATTGGTCTGTGAATGTTTTTTCTCTATTTTATTCGATCTTATTGAACCAAAATAGTAGCTAAATCTGTCATATTTCACTCATTTTACGTCAAATATTGACATTTTGTAACCAAACAAAAACATCGTAAACAAACATAAATATTTAATTTCTTAATACAAGCTTCCAAATTTTCAATTTAAATCAAAAGTTTTAATATTACAAGTTTAGTTTGTAGGGAATGTCTGACTAAACTTCCTTACAATGATAGGGGAATCATAAAATATTAAGTAAGTAATTAAGTTTTATTATTCTATATCACTATTATTTAACTAGAAAGTGAGCAGCATACTTTTAATGATTTGTATTGTCTTTTGTTTGCAGATATAGCACAGTTATATAAGTGTTTGATGAGAAAATTGAAGAAATGCTGTGCAGCCTATGGCACATATTGCCTATAACATCTTAGTTCCATCCCGCCAGTCCATTCCCAGATTCCCATTCGCCAGTTCCATCGCGCAGATGGGCATTATTTAACTTAACAACATTCTCTACATTTCAATTTCAACAATATCCTATATTCCCAAAAGCTAGTGAAGCTCTGATGTATGGAAATAGTCTTGTTGAATGCTCCTGTTTATTCAGAATTTGAGTATGCATCCATACTTAAAGAGCATTCTTATGACTGCAATGTGTATAAACAAGCTGTAGTGTTTCTATAAGGAAAAAGTGATGTTAATAGAATAAAAATGTGAAGTACAGATGAGTTTGTGAACAGAAACTGTGATTTTGAGCGGTTGTTTAAAAGTGTTTATTCAATAAATAAAGTTAACTCCACAAAATGTGTTTTACTAGCAAATAAAGCCCATTCATAGGCAGCTTTTACTTTTACACTTGAGATGAGATTTCAGTTGTAAAATGGGCATGCATATATTCTACTATACATTATTTCCCATTGCAGTAGGCAGAGAATATTAATTGCCTCATCAATAAACTTACTCATACTTACAACCATTATTCCCACCCATATATCTCTTTTGTTACTTAATTTGTATCCATCTGCTCTATTTGCCCAAAATAAAATAACATTGCTTTTTCTATGTATTCAAGGTTTGCAGTTTTAACCATGTTTATCTTTGAATTACAATAATCCAATTTATCCCCAGGCGCAAACATGCCATGATTATCATTTTATTCTAAATGGTCTGAAAAGTTCTGCTATGAGTTGGGTATTGGAAAATGTTGGATTTACTTGCAATGAAGGGGATTAAAACAAGTGGTTTTCATTAATATTTAGGCAATTTTATTGATAATTAATTAAAAACTGTTACATTTTGCTGATTTTTTTAAATTTCATTAGACTCCTTCAAAGTCACTAAATTGTTCCAGAATCTTTGTATTCAATAAGTTTTACTGAAAATAAGAAAACAACATGAGCATTATATTCATATGTAGTCATTTCAATATGCTAGTAAGGTGACTACTAAATTTGTTTTATAATGTTGCACAAAGTACCTGCACCTGCATTTAAACAACTTTTGTAGCATTAAGTGTAGATAAAGAGGTAATAAAGTTATGCCAACACCATTCTTTACATTCCTAGCCACACTAAGACAGCAAGCAGACTATTGTCTACTCACACTATCCAGACTTTGTATGTGGAATATAATAAAAAATGAAATAAATAGAGGTTACAGCTCCCAAAAAAACAATATAAGGTTAAAAATATTAACTGAGACTACCAATAATCCAAAGATTATAGCAAACGCATTTAATAATTTCTTTACATCTTTAGGTAATTCAAAAACTAACTCGGCAACAACATACCCAACTACTTCTAATATTATACTTAATTCATTTTTTTTAAGCCCCGTTGAACCGTCAGAAATAAATAAAATCATTAAAAACCTCAAAAATAAAAGCTCTTTTGGAATAGACGAACTTCCTCCAAAACTCATTAGAAAATGTGCTGATATTCTAACCACTCCCTATACTAAAATGATTAATCAATCTTTTACCGAGGGTATTTTCCCAGATTCCTTGAAAATGTCTATAATTAAGCCAACCCATAAAAAAGGGCCTACAACAGAAGTAAATATTTATCGTCCTGTAGCACTTTTACCAACATCTTCTAAAATATTTGAAAAAGCCATTGCAAAACGCTTAAATAAATTTCTAGAAAAATTTAAACTACTCAACGAAAATCAATATGGATTTAGACAGCATCGATCTACAACTTTGGCAGTTTATAAATACGTTAAAAAAAATTACGAAATCATAAATGATAAGAAATACGCAGTAGGGCTCTTACTAGACATGAGCAAGGCATACGATAGAGTTCGACACGACATCCTACTAGATAATTTGTTTAATCTGGGAATAAGAGGAGTAGCTCATAAATGGTTAAAATCATACCTTGAAAACCGCATACAATGTGTAGAAATTAAAAACGCAAATTTCGAAACTGGAAGGATAGAGTATGTAAGATCTTCTAAAATTGTCTCAAATGGTTCCATACCGCAAGGTAGTGTGTTAGGATGTTTACTTTTCCTTGTCTACATAAACAGTCTCCCACCCATTATTAATGAAGAGTGTGTTATCTTTGCCGACGATATATCTATCATATTCACTTGCACAAATAATAAAGAATTAGAGGATAAACTAAATACTACATTAAATACCATAGTAACTTGGTTAACAAATAATAATCTGGAATTAAATTTAAAGAAAACTAAAATCATTCAATTCAAACCTGCTCAAAAGACCTCTTTACCAATATCGTGTGCCTTTAATAATACTTTGTTAGAAACTGTAAATACTAGTAACCTTCTGGGGATAGACCTCGATATGAACATGACTTGGAAACCACATATACAAACCTTAAAGAAGAAAATGTCGTCTTTTATCTATGCCCTCTACCAGCTAAAGCGTACTACGGATCTGAACACCGCATTAACGGCATATTATGCATATGCTCATTCAAGACTGACATATGGTATCATAATATGGGGCAACTCCTGCGACGTAGGAGAAATATTCGTACTTCAAAAAAAGTGTTTAAGAATACTCATGAATATTAAACAAACAATATCCTGCAGACCGTATTTCATGAAATATCAAATATTGACCCTAACATCTATCTACATTCTTGAGTCATGTAAATTCGTAAGAAAAAATTCAGATTTTTATACACCAATGGACAATATAAATAAAAGAAATAATCGAAATCAAAATAAATTCATAATACCGGCAACAAGTATGACATTAGTAGCGAATAGTCCACACCATATGATGATAAAGATATATAACCATCTTCCTAATAATATAAGAAATATTGAAAAAACTAACGTATTCGAAAGCAAATTAAAAACATTTCTTATAAACAAATGTTACTACAATATCACTGAATTCTTAAATGAAAATACAGGTGATTAGAGTTCATATACAAATTATAATATTGTTTTAAGCTAATTATTATCTTAAGTCTTTATATTATTATGTTTTAATATCTTAATAGGTTTTAAGTGTTTTCTTCTTAAGTTGTACATACATATTTAAGTAATAGCAACTAGTTGCCCTCATGTTTGCTGTGCCCTAGCAGGGCGTCACTTGTACTATATCACTTTGTACCATCTACTTCACTTGTGACTTGCAATAAATTTCTATTCTATTCTATTCTACTTTGCCTGTGCCTGTTGATGCAAGCATATGCTATGAGCTCGGGTGTCATTTATGATGATAATGATAATTTAAGACTACAAACCCTACATAACAAACAATAATGAATAGAAATATATTTCACATGCATTATATTTGACCTCTGAAACATACCATAAGTTTAGAAACTGTTCTTAATAGTTATTTTAAATAAGATCAATGAAATTCATTGATTTTCTCAACTGCATCAGAAAATTGGATACATGTATACATGGATTTAGGCTGCAGAATTTGTATCCTCATGCCTAGTGAATTGCTCGTTATAAAAGCCAAACGTATTTTAACGAATTTAAAACTTAATACACAAGCACTAGTTGTAGATTAATTTAATTTAGTTAAAATTTACAATTCAATTGATATCATGTGGAATCATTAAATCCTGTATGTATCCTTATGTGAAACTATACCCTGAGGCTTTTCATAGGTCACAAGCTATCATAGAGGTCCTCGGAAATCGTCATGACATACAAATATGTTTCATAGGACTTGTTTGCGGCAAACTTTCATCCGGATGAGTATCATATCCATTTTTCGTTTTTTTCCATTCAAAACAAATCTAAGTGATGTAGTCGCTTTGCTATCACAATTTTACACTAAGAACTACACAAAACAGTTAAAAAAGCTGCAAAACAGCACTCATATTTTGATAAGTAATCTTTCTCACTGGCTCTCGCGCTCAATTTTGACATCGACATAAGTTTGATATAAAATGACAAACATCTCAGTTTATGTCGCTGTCACGCCGCTCATGCTCGCACATGTGACTCGGGGCGTTGCGATGTCAAAGGCGAGTCACTAGCGCTCTCACGTCTCAGATGCCTCATGCTCGGGCGTGCGAGAAACGGTCAAATATGGCGGCCAATTCGCCCTTGAACGGTGACATAGCCCTATCTCAGAGGCTCTCACACGCCTCATGCTACCCCGGCAGATGTTAGTAACATGCGTACTCTGAACATCAAGTGACAAAATGTCTCTTGATTTCAGAAGTATTCGTTCCTCTGCCACCTTCTTCAATTTGCGGCGTGAACATTATATTAATTTGAGTTAAATAAATTTACCTGCAGAATGTGTTCCGGTGCATCCTTAAGGCACTGCAGCAGTATCTTGCCAAGATGGAACCGATCACCCGGTATCCCCGTCTCAGCCACTATCCTGGATGTCAACTCTGACATGTAATAGAGGACATCGTCGTTTGTTCGGCGTCGTGGAGCCATTTTTCTGATACAAATGAAAGAAAGTTTTAGACATTTGAAGTATTCAGGGTAACATTCAAAAAGGAAGTTGATAGGGAAATCATTCTATAAATAACTTAAACTATAGGACTAACTTGATAAGGGAATTTTTATTTTTTATTTTGGTACTTTTTATTTGCCACGAGACTCCCGAGAGTTCAGTGATTTGTATGGAATAGAGAACGATAAAGTAGTTCTAATCAAGTTGTTCCCGTACTAAGAGTTGTTCAGAATTATCTCTTTAACAACCCTCTTTTGGCTTGTTAACCACCTAGAGCATGATGGAGACGTAAATTTCCGTTATTTATGGGGATATTTCCGTCTCCTCACTCTGATTGTAATGAGTACTGTATGTAGTATGGAAACTCCCTACTCACCACCAAAAAATCGTAAGAGGCGACTATAGGATATCAGGGTTATTAGGAATTTGTAGCCAAATAAACGAAACCCTATTGGATTTGTCATGTCTGTCTGTCTAGAGGACACATTTGGATCAAATAGAAAATGTACTCAAAAAGGCAGGTGTCCGTAGTACGAAGAATAAAAAAGCACGTATGAAAAGATTGATGGATGTGAATGAAGCTAGAGAGGTTTGCCAGGATCGTACAAAGTGGCGATCGATAGTCTCTGCCCACCCCAATGGGAACTAACGGCGTGAGAATATGCTAGTATGTATATCTGTCTGTGTATCCCTAAAACTATTGATACTGCTTAATTGAAAATTAATAATTTAAATTTATAAGTAACTGTATACTACTTTAATGTTTAAGAACTACATTTAAAAATTATTTTACAAAGGGGGCTATTACGACACAAAATATACTTACAGCGAAAATTAACTTGAACAATATGGCACATAACTTTGTACGATTATTCCATACAATCAATATGAAAAACAAAGACCAGAATGCGAGTGGATTTAAGATTTTTGTTTTTACATATTATCTTCTACAGGCGAGCAGCCTCGCGCTTTGCCAATTTATTTTAATGATATTAAGGCGATGTGGTTGGAGAGCCTTAAAATTCTTATACTGAAGCTCTAGGTACCCTTTCCTGGTATATAAAGAGATAGATAAAGATAAGTTAGTATTCAAAGAGCTAAAGATAGGTTTGTATTCCAATTTCTTCTGTCAATCAAAGATAACATATCTTATGTGTATGTTACCGGAAATGTATGAAATCAAGGAATTGTATACAAATCCTAGGAAATGTGTACAATTCCGATACTACTTAGGAAATGTATAAAATATTGTTTGAAAACCTATTTAATACATAGATATCCTAGGAAATGTATAAATTTCCTCGGAATTGTATATAATTCCAATATCGTATTAGGAAATATATGAAGTAAATGCTTTCTGTAATTCAACACGTTATTAATAATATTTTTTAATTATAGCACTTATTGAGACAATCGGGTAATAGTCATGCCGTAAAATATGTTCATATTATCTTACCAATTCAAACTTCTAAAATCAACTACCTATTAACTTTTAACGTATCACAAAATCAACTTATATTTAATCTTATAAAATCATTTTGGCAAGTAATCAGTTTGATAATTAAGTAATTATAATTTGCTGTGTAGTGTCGGCTTAGAATAGCACTACCCCATTTCTTCCAGTGGGTGTACGTAAAAGGCGACTAACGGTATTGGGGCTATCAAGGGATTTTTGGGCGATGCGGTTGGAGACCAATCACCAACAACCTTTATTTTTACCATCCTTTCCCTACTCTACTTTCCAAAAGTGGCCGAGGAACTTCTAGTTCCTCAGCTCTGGCTACCCTTTGTAGTATATATTATAGAGTATATGTATGTATGTATAAATGTCACAGTATAAAAATGACGACGTGATAGCTCAATGGGTAGAACACCGATTAACGTGCAAGCGACTAGTGTTCAAATCCCGGGTCGGGCCTACACCAATTTATCTTTTCTAAAGACATATGTGTGGTTAATTTACCATGGTTGTTAACGGTGAGTGAAAACATCATGAGGAAACCCACATGACTGAGTTGTACTTAGTCATGTGACAGTGTATTCGTACAAAACGGCGATAGGCCTGCCCCTTCCTGTTTTTATTGTTTCTTAGGATTATGAAAGTTGATTTTATTAAGTACTGATTTAAAAGACTGTTTTGTTAATTAAAAAGTAGTTAAAAGTCTGTGTAGATTATTAAAAAGAGTTTAATAGTATTATTATTTAAGTACTTAGAGCAATAAGTGGGAGTCAGACTGATTACTTAGGTACTTTATTATTTAGCAACCGTGATATCCAGTGGGTAGAACGCCCGGTTATTGTGCAAACGACTAGTGTTCAAATCCTGGGTCGGGCCTTCACCAATTTGTCTTTTCTAAAGACATATGTGTGGTTAATTTATCATGGTTGTTAACGGTGAGGGAAAACATCGTGAGGAAACCCATATGGCTGAGTTGTACTTAGTCATGTGACAGTGTTTTCATACAAAATGGCGATAGGCCTGCCCCCTATCACGTGAGTACAATGTCCATGCAAAACGTGGGTACTCTGAACACCAGGTGACAAAGTCACGTGATGTTCAGAAGTATTAGTACCTCTGCCAACCCTTTCGGGGATATTCGGCGTGAACGTTTATGTTGTGTTATGTTAATTATTTAGAATAGTCTCATAATTTCATTTAGTACAAATAGTACCAAAAATTACATTACCAAAAAATATAATTTAAAGTGAAGTAAATAAATATGATTTTATTTTCCATAAATACGTATTTTATTTTTCTTTATATGTATTTTTATCAAAACTAAAAATCACTAATACTAGGCCCTAAGTAACTTTAAAATCCGACCGGATCCGGCCGGATCCGACCGGATTGGAGCCAATCCGGTGAAATCCGGCCGGATTGAAAATTATACCGGATTGCAATCCCTAGTGGCAACTGACCGTAGTGCAATCTCGGTACTCGGTACATCGTCTGCATCAAGAAGAACTCTTGGACACACATTAATCTGAGATCGAGCATATAATTGTTTTAATATACCGTTCTTGGTACCAATCTCATAGAGTTCATCATCGGTTTTAGTCAAAACTACACCAATAATGTTACGTGCATCACCTCGTCCTCTATCAACCTCAGCTCTGTTTTTCATCAGTTGGACAAATCTCAAACCCTCACTCCAATGTGAATTATCATTATCTTGAATCCACGTGGTCAGCATATTTTCTATATCCTGATTCGCTCTTTCCACACTCCCCTGACTTTGCGAATGCCTGGGTTTGCCATGAATAATTTTTAAAGTAGGCCAATATGTTTTTAAATTGTCAATAATTCGGTTTGAAATTCTCTGCCGTTGTCAGACTGAAGTATTGCAGGAGCACCAAGTAGAGTAAATATGTCCAATAAAGTGTGAGCCACTTCCTCAGCTCGTTTTGTTTTAAGTGGCCGTAAAACAACAAATTTTGTTAAATGATCTTGATACACCATTATAAATTCGTTATCACCGTCGGGCTGGGACTGAAAATCTATCAGATCTACTTGGCACTTAGAATTAAACTCTGAGGATATAATAGGCTTCACAACAATGCCTTAAATAATATATTTTGCTTTTGTTGACATGGTTCACAAAGTTCAAGATACGTTTCAATATCCTTACGTGTTGTATTTTTGTAGTGACTCCATACCTCTTTCATCATGCGATCCCTTCCGCCGTGACAAATTCGAATATGAGCCTCGTGTAATATATGTCGAATATCTCGCTATCGTATCGTAGTTTCTTTAATAGGAAAAATAAGCTTACTCTTCTGCAAGGCAAGCACGAGCGCTATTTTATCGACATGATAACGGTTAGAATGAGATGGCAGTATACGATACTAAGTTAGTGCGTAAGAGATGGCTGCTTTATCCCACGCGATAACTAGTTGCTATTAAGGAAATGTATAGATTTCCTAGGAAATGTGTAATGTGTAAGTATAATATAATTTATTTCACACATTTCCGTGCGATTTCAGAAATTACATACATTTACTAGGAATTGTATACAGTGACGGATTACATACTTTCCGTTAACATATATAATAATAATTATATGCACCGATACTACCCAGCACTTTAACTATTAATAAAATGAGATAAAACAATGTTACTTACGGTACTCAAGATATAACCACATTTTTTCAATATACAGTCAGTTCTGAAGTAAGAGAATTGAACGAAATAGCACCCTTTATAAGAATAGTGAGCAGTGTGAAATAAATATTTATGCAATTCATGGCAGCCTGTACTTGTTGACATATTAACCCTTGCGGATGAAGGGTCATTGATGCTATATAATACATATCTTATATAGAGACGCAATGCAGGTCTTTAAGCATTTGTATGGGATTAAGATTACTCGGTGCTAGGGTTATAATATAACTTACATTGTTTTTAATCCCATAAAAAACGTGACCTTTATTTATTTTCATTGTAGGTTTGCTGCCCTTTGCTGGTACGCCTGTCATTAAAAGTGTCTCTATGACCGTAATTAAAAATATCAAAAATTTCTCAAAGGCTTTCCTTTTTCTTAATTTTAATTTTAAAGGTTTAATTTTTTAAAGAAAGTACGAGTAAAAGGTATGAACAGTTAAGCCGCTTCTTAAATTCGTGGAAAGAAATGAGTTAGTGTGATGAATACAATGCACAATAAATGAATAAACATATATGGCCATATATTACACAGATAATGCTGGCCCAAACTAGGTACCACTTTAATGACTTGCATTATTATACATATAATTTAACATCCAAGACTACTAAACTTTAGCTTGATGATATCAAGCCTGGAGCATTCTTAAATACTGTAGCTTTCTGATTGTGAAAGTAATTCTACGATCGGTTCAGTATTTCCGAAGATTAGCCGACAACCAAACAAACAAAATTGCAATCTCTACCCCTTTACAATATTAGTATAATTGTTATCACATAACATAACATAAACATTCACGCCGAATATCCCCGAAGGGGCTGGCAGAGGTACTAATACTTCTGAACATCACGTGACTTTGTCACCTGATGTTCAGAGTACCCACGTTTTGCATGGACAGTGTACTCACGTGATAGGAGGCAGGCCTATCGCCGTTTTGTACGAATACACTGTCACATGACTAAGTACAACTCAGCCATGTTGGTTTCCTCACGATGTTTTCCCTCACCGTTAACAACCATGATAAATTAACCACACATATGTCTTTAGAAAAGACAAATTGGTGTAGGCCCGACCCAGGATTTGAACACTAGTCGTTTGCACGATAACCGAGTGTTCTACCCACTGGGCTATCACGGTTGTTTTAATACAATAATTTAACATCTAAGACTACTAAACTCTATCTCAATGATATCAAGCCTGGAGCATTTCTAAATACTGTAGCTTTCTGATTGTGAAAGTAATTCTACGATCGGTTCAGTATTTCCGCAGATTAGCCGACAACAAACAAACAAAATTGCAATCTTCCCTTTACAATATTAGTATAATTGTTATCACATGAATTTAAAACAAAATAAGTACCGTCTTTTGTCCGTCTTCTGTTTCTGACGACCGTTTCAAAATCAACACAACATAGAACTGAACAAGAACGGCCTTCGTCCATGGAAACTGACTAGCTACTTATTAGCAGCTTATATTTTATTCACTGTCATCATTTATGGACCTACTCTTAGACTAAATTAGCCGAGCTGACATTGGCTGCATCGAGTAATTATTGAGTTTAATACGACATAGCGTATGATAAGAATGACTATGTATATAATGTACAGTCAAAGGGAAACTAAGCTAGACGAATTTAGCCTGAAAATAGATCTCATTTAATGGTTTTTGCAATGGCAAATACAGCCTTAAGCAGCCAATGTGGAAGTTAATTGATAGTTAACAACGGCAAATTATTTTACGAATCACAATGTGCTTCTTTTTCCATACTAACATTCACTATCATATATCAGCGTAGGAATCAGAATAACTATGATAAGTCAATGGCGAGTCTATCATGCAGAGAGGTGAGGGTTCGCGTCCTTATCTCAGGACTTAACCTACACCAATGATTCTTTTGTTAAGTCATATGTGTAGTTATTTTGTCATGGTTGTTAATGGTGAGGGAAAATCACATGGTGAGGAAATGCACATGGCTACGTTGTACTAAGCCATGTTACAGTGTTTTCGTGCAAAAACTGCGGTAGGCATGCGCCTAATATCAGGGAAAACGATTGCACTGTGCAAGCAAAACGTGGGTATTCTGAGCACCAGATGCCATTAATGTTACGTAGTCTTCAGAAGTATTAATAAGTACCTCTACCTTTGTCTGAAGTGAGAAATCAGAAGTGCATCGTGCCTTTCGAGTCTTCTGTAACAACGACTAGCTCGACTGCAGATTGTTAGTCCGTTCACCGCATTTCATACATACATACATATACCCACACCATTAGTTCCCATTGGGGTAGGCAGATACTATCGATCGCCACTGTGTACGACCCTCTCTAGCTTCGTTTACATCCATCAATCTTCTCATGTATGCTCTTTTATTCTTCATACTTCGGACGCCCGCTTGCCTTTTAGGGCACACTCGTTATTTGGTCCAAACGTGTTCTCTGAGGTGGTATTTCCTTTTAATTAAAGAAAAGTTGCAAATAACGTACATAAATAGCGTTTGTATAGTATTTTGAAATTAAAAGGCGAATGACTTCGTTAGTTAACTGTCGTTATTTCTGAAATAGATGGATGCTTCCAGATGCTTGCACGAAAAAATAAAGTTCCGGGAATAAGAAGGGACGATATGCCATTGCATGTTATAGATTTGACTGTAGTACTATAAATAGTTTGAATCATTTTACTTGATAGCGTGAAGTATTTAGTAAAAGATTAGAACTCCTTATCATTTTATAAATAATGCAGTCATCTTCTATCTTCTATCTATCTATACTATAATAAGACTGTAACGAGGTCAAAACTGTACATTGAAGAAAAAAAAATAAAAACCGGTGGAATATGTTTTATTTTCGATACTGAAGCCAAATTTGCTATTTTTGAAAAAAATATCTGTCTGTCTGTCTGTCTGTATGTCCGTTCATCACGTTAATTCTACCGGACCGATCTTGATCAAATTTGGCATGAATGTAGGTTATACACCTGGCCAACATATAGGATATAATTTATCCCGGATTTCGCAAGGGTTCCCACAGGAGCATAAAAAAACATAACTTTTATATGGTTTCCCATATTTACACGATTAATTTTTTCATCGACCGACTTTATCGGACTCTTCATTAATAGTCTTTTTGGAAAAAATAAGGGTTTCATCCATTTTCATCAAAATAATTGTCCATTTAATTGTTTGTCAATAGTATGACTACTAGATATATAGGAAATCACAAATTTGAGACTTACACCAATGTCTGCGTGGCGTAGCGGTATACTGTTTGGTAAACACTAAGTACGAGAGACCCAGGTTCGAATCCCGGGTGGTCAAAGTCTTTTTGCGTATTTTTTTTGCTTTTGTGTTAGGTTAGAATAATAGGATGCACTAATCCTTCTTTTTCACATTCAACTATGCGAATATGTATGAATAAAGATAATTGAAAGTATATTGTATGAATTTTGCGTATTCATTTGGTAGGTTTGAGAATATGTTTATAGCTTTTGTTCTTTTTTACTATTTTTAACTAATATTCTCATAGAAATATTTTGTTTTACTTACGCATAAATTAATATTCTGTTTAAGCCTCCGAATGCAGTTTGTAAATAATAGTAAATATCTCAATGTTAATTCAGTAACGCCATCTGTTGACCGATGATTGCAATCTCTCACACATCACCAATAGTCAGTGTAGGGGGCAGCACCGGGTCGCCAAACTGCTATCCATACTTACTCAAGATATTTTCATTTTTGAACATAGAAACTTGGTTACAAAATGGTTTGTTTCATGTTTCTTATGAACAATTAAAAAGGTTTTTTGGAACTCATCCCCTAAGATATTGAAATATATTATACATATTTTTGATCTATAAATACAATGTATCTAGAAATTTGAATCTTGATGCGATTGACTGATATAACAACTACAAAAAGGAATGTATGAAATTCATCCATCAATCAATCATGAGAATATACTAACGGCTATAAATCCCAAAAAAGGGTAGCCACAGCTCCAGAGACAGTAATTCTTTATCCACTTTTGGAAGTTGAATGGGGTCCGTCCAACCGTCCAACTGCATCGCCCAATAATCACTTAAAAAGTCTCAATGTTCTTTATATCTTTTACAACGCCCACGGGAATATAAATACAAAAAAACAGAAGTTAGTGTAGTTAGATAGTGTTTTGGTATTTTGGATGTAAACTGGATGCAAAAAATGTATGTGACGTAGTCGCGGGCAAAAAGCTAGTGTATTCTAAATGTGGTTATCGCGCAATATTATTATCCCGGTAACCGTCAATGCACCAAATGTACAGTCGGGTTTCTTTGATGTTTATTTTGGCTCCAAGACATACACTAATGATTATTATGCTCAAGGTTTATATCCAAACAAGGGTTAGCAAGAAGTTTAGAATTTCGAAACTCCTCAGCTAATTTCGGAACTTGCGTGTGGAATTGTTAGTAAAATAAAAGATGGTTGGTAATGGATCTTCAAACGAATATCCGCTCATTTATTATTATTTTTTTGTTATGTTTTACAATCAATTGGCTGTAGTGATTTAAATTTAAGTAAGGTCCGTATGTCACTACAAGTCTGGCGCTGACTGAAAATCAGTGTTGTGAGGCCAACGACAACGCTGAGTCAGACGCCATTTTAATGTTTTCGCGCACTATGTGAGATCAACACTGTTTTTATTATTAAATGTTTTTTTTTACTTTCATTTATTTTGTAAAAATATTTACATGTTCATGTGCGACTGGCAGCAAATAAACGTTTTTTCTTCTTCTTCTTCTTCAACTGCGTTCATTATAAATATCATCTTCGAATATTCCATAAGTCCTTAAATTTTTTTCCAATGCTAAAATGTAATTCATAATTAATACAAATTTCTCTATCAAAAAGAAATTGAATATTGAATCACTGATAAACCATTACCAAGAAATCAAACCTAAATTTTTCAATTCGTCGGAATATTTTCATAATAAAGGCTAACGTCTACATCGTAGAAACTGAAATACATTATTCAGAAGTTAATGATACCCTACTTCGTAAACTGGTCGGAACTACGTCGGCACAATGTCTTATGCAATTCAAATAATCCGCCTTTTATGCTTGCTCATAGATTATTCAGACTGTCCACGAACTTTGATATTGATAAACGAGTAATTGGGCAGAACTTTAACAATTTTATTTTTCTTCAATAAATAAGGAATTTGAATTGATTGCTCTTTTAAACTCTCTTTTAATTTGGGCATTTAGTAATTAAGTAGATACATAATTTATTTTTAAAAGATCTGGTTGGTCATTGAGAGGATGGATGATAGGAAATAGGTAAAAAAGACCTATAGAGCTATTACGACGTCCGTGGTCTAATGAATAGGTGACTAGCATCTCGCTCCGGAGGTCTCGGTTTCGATCCCCGCTGAGGGCAACATTTATGTGATGAGCATAAATGATTGTTACTTGGTCTTGGATGTTATTTATATGTGTATTATATAATATTAATATATCGTTGAGTTAGTATCCCATAGTACAAGTTTACTTACTTTGGGGCTAACTTGATCTGTGTTAAATATGTCCGTATATTTATATTATTTATTTATTATGGAAGGTAATGTCAGTAGACACCTATTAATGGGATCGTTACGTAATTGATAATTTCTACCATAAATCTTATACAAGCTTTCTGTCTCATCTTCCCCTCTCTCAAAACCCAGGGCTTTGGTTTTAACCACGTTGCCCTCATACCCATTCTTTCAAAAGACACACATGCAAGAATTATCTCTTCCACTGAATCCTTCTCTCTCCATAAATGATGTATCTGTCGTAGGATGATTTGATGTTTAGGTTTTTTGCAAAAACTTAGGGATTTTGCAAAAGTCCGGATAATTAGACAACGGTTATAATATTTTCTAATCTTACTAGGTTTTTTGCAAAAAAAACTAGTTGGTTTAGTAAGATTGTACTTCTTTAATTCTGATTAGCTAATTTCTGATTGCTCGCCTACACTTATTCTGATTGGTTCGTCATTGTGGTATTGAGATATTATAGCTAGAGTTATAAAGGGTTAGAAATGACAATACTTATTTGATACTAGATATTAAATATTTTTTTTACTCTTTTGTTGGAGTAAAATTACAATCACGTTCGGACATATTATACACAGATCAAGTCACCCCAAACTAAGTGACACTTGTATTATGAGATACTAACTCAGCGATATATTTAATATAATATAATACACATATGCTCATCACATAAATGTTGCTCTCAGCGGGGATCAAACCCGCAACCTCCAGACCGAAAAGCTAGTCACCTATCCACTCGGCCACGGACGTCTTCAATATAGGTAGGAACAATAAAGTAAGTACGTTTTAAATTGTAGTATTGAGGTATTATAGCTAGAGTTATAAAGGGAAACGACAATACTATTTTTATACTTAGGAACTTTTTTAACTAAAACTCAAATAACAATCAAATTAAATGATATATATATATATATAATAATAAAAGAAATTAGCTAATCAGAATTAAAGAAGTACAATCTTACTAAACCAACTAGTTTTTTTTGCAAAAAACCTAGTAAGATTAGAAAATATTATAACCGTTGTCTAATTATCCGGATTTTTGCAAAATCCCTAGGTTTTTACAAAAAACCTAAACATCAAATCATCCTATGACAGATACATCATTTATGGAGAGAGAAGGATTCAGTGGAAGAGATAATTCTTGCATGTGTCTTTTGAAAGAATGGGTATGAGGGCCACGTGGTTAAAACCAAAGCCCTGGGTTTTGAGAGAGGGGAAGATGAGACAGAAAGCTTGTATAAGATTTATGGTAGAAATTATCAATTACGTAACGATCCCATTAATAGGTGTGGCTCTATAGCTGTGTAGTGTCGAAATAGTAACCCGTTGCTTCCCGCGGGTATCACAAGAGGCGACTTAGGGTATTAGGGTTTTTTAAGTGATTGTTGGGCGGCGGTAGACCCATCACCAACAACTTTCATTTTACAATCCTTTTCCACGATTAAATTTTGATTTCACAGAATAATATTCTTTAATGTCAATTTAAAATTAATGTTATAACTATTGCTATTTTTAACTTACTTTGTAAATTCTATTTTTGTTTTAGAATTCAATAAAATTTAATGTGTGTAATTATCAAAATTGTATTTCATATGCTGACCTGTAATTGGTTTAAGGACCAGCTGTATATACCTGTTATTATTTATGTGATATTTTTGTTCTTGAACTGTATGTTGGTTGGCTTTAAATAAATAAATTCAAATTCATTTATTTCCAAAAACGGTACATTACAGTTATTATTATATCTGTGGCCCCCGCACTAGGTTAGACCTGTATCGCGGGCAGCCTAATAAATTATACAAAAAAAAGATCTCGGATACAATGACAATATAATTAATTCAATCAATTAATAATAATTTATTAATTAATAGTGATTAATTCATAATATGATATTATATATATTTTTAGGTACAATAATATATACATTTTTTTATTATTTAAGATAAGGTTTATATAATGAATGAGTAGCTGTATGTGTGTGTGTGTGTTTGCGCGTCAGTTTTGTGGTTTTGTGTTAGGTCACTCGTTTATTCATTTTGTTATTTTTAGAAGATTCTCAGTCTCCGTGTAGTATACTTAATTCACCTGAGTTAATTCACCTAGGTGAATTACATATACTATTCATAAATTTTATTCACCTAGGTGCATTAAGTATACAAGAAATAAACTTTATTCACCTAATTCACCTAGGTGCTTTAAATGCACTTATAGTAAACTTTATTCACCCAATGATATTTAAACTTTTATAAATAAATTTCTTGGCACTTGAATTGCAACCGTGATAGCCCAGTGGGTAGAACACTCGGTTATCGTGCAAACGACTAGTGTTAAAATCCTGGGTCGGGCCTACACCAATTTGTCTTTTCTAAAGACATGTGTGTGGTTAATTTATCATGGTTGTTAACGGTGAGGGAAAACATCGTGAGGAAACCCACATGGCTGAGTTGTACTTAGTCATGTGACAGTGTATTCGTACAAAACGGCGATAGGCCTGCCCCCTATCACGTGAGTACACTGTCCATGCAAAACGTGGGTACTCTGAACACCAGGTGACAAAGTCACGTGATGTTCAGAAGTATTAGTACCTCTGCCAACCCCTTCGGGGATATCCGGCGTGAACGTTTATGTTTATGTTATGTTATGTTGAATTTGAAGTGTGAAAATTAATGACAAGATAATTTGCGAATATCAGTTACGCCTTTTAGATGGCCAAATAACAGTGGGTCATTTTTTAGAGATGGTTCGTTAAATAATTTCATTTATAATATAATTTTTCAATTCTAGAAAACGATTGTGTTACGGTATGGTTTTTTTTATTTAACAAATAACTCACTTGGAGCCAATGTGGAAGGTAATGTGAGTAGAGGACGATCACGGAGGACACACCTGGACCAAAATAGAGAGTGTGCTCAAAAAGGCCGGCGTCCGAAGTATGAAGAATATCAGAATGTATGAAAAGATTGATGAATGTAAACGAAGCTAGAGATATTTGCCAGGATCGTACAAAGTGGCGATCAATAGTCTCTGCCTACCCTAATGTATGTAAATTACTCACTTCGCTTCTTCTATGAAATTTTGTTAACATTATGAATCACAATCACATCACATACCTTACAACGTGAGCCTGCGTTAGGGATATTTCTTATGATCCTATGAACTCCTAGTACTTGCCTAGTAATAAGAATTTTGATTAAAATTAGCAACATTTTGCATAAATAATCTAAGTGTTTTTACCTCTTGATGATTTTAACCACGCGAAAATTTTGCAAGTCCAAATACGGTATATGATTTCACGATATGTCTCGTCTATTATCCATACTAATAAGTGAGTTTGTTTGTTTGTTTGTTCCGCTTTCACGCCGTAAATACTGAACCGATTGCTTTGAAATTTTTCAGACGTGTAGTTAGAAGTCTAAATTAAATAATAGGGTACTTTTTATCCCGGAAAAAATATGTTCCCATGGGAAATCAAAAATATTGTTTGCTTACTAAATGCATTGGAGATGGCGCTGTGCATCGTTTAAAACAACGTAAAATATTGTAAACTAATATAAAAATCAAAATTTAGAAGCTTAATGGTACGGTAATAGATACCCGAAAATAAGGAACTACCGAGGGATGATGTACTATTTTTTTATCGTATACATTTTTTTTTACATCTACTTATATTGCAAACGAATATTAACATGTAAATTTAGAAGCTAAATGAAACGACGACGATTCCTTGAAACTAAGGAATCCGCAAGAGTTCTCATAGGAACATCAAAAAACCTTAACTCATATATGGCTCAAAATATTGCAGCGATTATTTTTATCATCGATGGAATTCACATCAGACACTTTGTTAATGTTCACTTTGGAAAGATGAAGGGGTTTCATCAATTTAAATGACAAATTTGTTTATCAATAGTAAGACTAATATGAAATAAAGCGTAATAAAAATTTGACACCGCCCCGGTAACGTCTCCGTGGCGTAGCGGTATAACTAACTACTATGAATATTTAATTAGAACTATTATGAATCAATCGTCCCGGGTTCGTATCTCAGGTAATTCAAGCTTTTTGTAAAAAAATGTTTTGTTAGCTTAAAATAACACTATATATAATAATAACAAGCACTATCCCTTCAATTTAGCGATTATTTTGGAAGGAGATCCACCACTAATCATCCCTATATTGCCGAGCAATCGCTGCAAGCTCTCCCACTATCACCAACGGTCAGTGTAAGGGGCAGCACCGGGCCGTCGCCGCAGCGCCAAACTACTATCCGTATCTGTACTTACTAAAGATATTCTCATTTCTGAACATAAAAACTTGCTATGATTCTTATGAACAATTAAAAAGGAATTTTTGGAACTCAACCCCTAACGGGTTGATATAGCAAATGAAAGTTAATATAGAGTTTTTTTACATTTTATAATAAAACTTGGTGCGATTGAATTTATGAAATCCATCTATCAATCATTCATGAATATATGCTAACAACCATAAATTCCATAAAAGGGTAGCCATAGCTTCGGAGATTCTTCATCCAATTTTGGAAATATATTGATAAAAGATAGGTTAATAAAGGTTGTTAGTGATGGGTCACAAACTGCATCGCCCAACAATCACTTACAAAGCCTCAATGTCCTTTATGTCATTTACAATGCCCGCGGGATTATAAATATAAAAAACAGAAGTTGAGATAGTGTTTCGGTATTTTGGTATTATGTAAACTGGATGCAAAAAATGAAGTCCACGCGGACGAAGTCGCGGGGCAAAAAGCTAGTAATATATAATATTGTATACTTAATGCACCTAGGTGAATAAAATTTATGAATAGTATATGTAATTCACCTAGGTGATTTAACTCAGGTGAATTAAGTATACTACACGTCAGTCTCTTCATAGTCTAGGGTAAGAAGATAGCTAATAATTTCAGACTTAAAATTGCCTTGATTATTCTTTTTTAATATTTTTTTAACTTTTTCATACAGATAAGGTCCCAAAAAGTTGAAAAATTTCTGCGCAAAGGTAGTTTTTGTTCTAGGTCGGGGTATAGATTGAACACGAGATGGAAGCAACTTGCCTGGTTCATTCGACCTTCGGTATATGGTGTGGTAGATGAGTGATGCATGTAATATAAAAAGTTGACGCACAGAAAGCACTTTAGCTTCCTGATATAGCAATTTTGTGGGATGCCGGAATGGTTTGTTTAGAGTGACTTTCAAGACGGATCTTTGGGATCTCTCTGCTTCAAGCATAGCTGTTTTCGCTGCTCCGCCCCAGGCCAAGATACAGTATGACATTACTGACTGGCAGAGAGATTTGTATACCGTCAAAAGCAGGTCGTTTCCTGCAGCTCCTCTGAGCAATTTCATTATGTGACTCAGTTTCCTCACTCTACTTGAGACGGCGGAAATATGATTTTTAAAAGATAAATTTTCATCTAAGATTATTCCAAGATATTTCAGTGACGACGGGTTGTTCAATGCTTGGCAAGTACACGTTTCTGAGAGGCAGTTAGCCGAATGAACCTTAAGGGAATGAGTTGCAGAAGGTTTTGATCTTTTAGTCTTATAAAAGCAAAGATATTGAGTCTTGGAAGAATTAAGGGTAAGTAAATTCCTGTTTAACCAAGCGCCAATTAGATCTAGGCTGGATTGAGCTTTATTAAATGCCTTTTGCCAGGAGGTCTCTCTAATAATAATGGCAGTGTCATCGGCGTAGCAAAATATTTCTATGTCGTTTGACTTTTGGAGGACATTTGCTACGCTGTCAATGTAGATGATAAATAGAATTGGCCCTAAAATACTACCTTGAAGGACTCCGAAAGGTATATCTGCCAATTTGCTCTGAAATTCATGAACAGCCACATACTGTTTTCTCTCTCTTAAGTAGCTACTGAACCATTCCAGTGCTAGGCCTCGTATCCCCAGACGTTCGAGCTTTCTGAGCAAAATCACATGTGAAACAGTATCAAATGCTTTTGATAAGTCTAGGAATATGCCCAAACAAGCATCACCGTTATCTAAAGCCTGAGTGACTTTACTGAGAAGACCACGAATAGCATCCTCTGTGGACCTATTATTGCGGAATCCAAATTGGTTAGGTGAAAGGAGCTCAAACTTTTCGAGATAGTTTGTTAATCTCTTGGCAACAATTTTCTCCAGTATTTTTGAAAATGCACAGAGTAGAGAAATTGGTCGGTAGTTAGAGGGATCAGTTTTTTCACCAGATTTGTGAATTGGAACAATTTTTGCTGTCTTCCATGTGTCGGGGAATACCCCGGAAGATAAACTTTTGTTAACAATAAAGGTTAGTGGTTCAATCAGATAAGGGCGTAACTTTTTAATTGTGAGGTTTGTAATTTCGTCCATACCTGGCGCGCTTTCAGAAACAAGAATATCGATAATAGACGAGACTTCAACTGAATCAGAAGGAGTGAGAAAGAAGGAATGAGGTGAGTTGGAAGCGTGATCAAGTTCCAAAGCTAATTCGCTTTCTGTTTGGTGGATTTCCTGTAATATCTTATTTGCTAGTTTTTAGTTAGTTAAAAGTTAAGATTCTAAAGTTATGAATATCCTTAATTAAGTTTTGACAATTCTCAGCTGATTGAATGGCATGGCACGGAATTGAAAATATTTCGTCTACATCACTGTTAAAATTTAAGGAGGCCATTTACATAGTTGAATAAAAAAGAGTATAAAATATCCATAAATGTTAAAGTGCGAGCCTTTCTTAGTGACCTTTAAATTGTTTATGGTAGTGGTATCATGTAAAGTGTGAATGTTTTGTTCTAGTGTAAATGGTATGTTTTTTTGTGAGTGTAAATATGATGTATATACGTTACTTATAAAATAATCACATAAATGAGAATAAAATAAATATTCAAAATAAGTAAAAAACAACAGTGTCATAATATGAGTAATAAAACCAACGAAAATATCATTTACAGTACAAATGATGACAGTAGCTAGGAGATCAGATGGACGATTTGTTTTCTTCCCGTTGTATAGTTGGGCTTGGCAAAGACTGTTGTAGGTTGTTAAGGATATCTTCATTTGATTTTATTTGAATAGCTGATGATCCTTCACGCTTTCTGATGTATATAAAACCGTTCTTTACCCAGCAGAATTTATAACCAGCTTCTTTAGATTTTATTCGTGATTCTCGGAAGAGTAGTCTATTTTCTTTAGTTAAACGCTCAGAAATAAAAACGTTGTGGGCCGTATTCTCCGGAATGTCTTTGGAGGTAAGATTTTTCCTGATTTTTGCGGCTTTTAAAACTTCATCCCGTTTGTTTTTTCGAACGAAGCGCGCTACTATTGGTCGTATATAAGATTTTTGCATAGATCGGCGAGATCCCACTCTATTAGTCCAGTCCAAATCCGTGTCTTTCACAGTAACACTAATTTTGGCTGATATGAGAGAGACTAGACTGATGGTATTTTCATTAGCCGTTTCAGGAATCCCAGTAATTTCGATCTCGTTCTGGATAGATAGTTGTGACCGAAATTGCAGTTGCTCGCGAAGATTAGCCACTTCTCCTCGTAGTGAATTATTTTCTAATGCTTTTTCTTCTAGAGTTTTAATTTTTGAGTTCGCCTGATTTAAGCCTGTTAAAGCTTCCTCAAGTCTTAAATTGCAGGTGGATAGAGATTCAAATAAAGTGTTTATATGTGTCTTGAGATGAGTGACATCTTGTCGGAGTAATCGAATTTCGGTGGTAAGCTGTTGTAACACACTTAGATTTTCGCTTTCAGTGCATTGATTGTACACTGAGGACGGTTCAGAGTCTTTATAATTAACCTTCGATTTAGTTTGTTTTTTCAGCCGGTGTGTGACATTTAATTGCTCTTGCTGAGGTTGTCGTACAGGAGTCAAAGTATTATCTCCACATTTTTTCTGCTCACATTTGCATTTCACACAAACCCACTCCTGATTTTGCACAATTGAATTAGATCCAATACAGACATCTAAATGGTATGATTTCTGACAGGATTTCACTGAGCATTTAGCAAATTGTTGTGAGTTTATTGGTTTTAGGCATCCTTCACAAACAGTTATCTTATAGTATAAGATCCCACTGCTGAATCTCTACGTTCATGGCGTACAGAGTCAAACACACATTTTAACATAAGTTTATGAATAGGAGATTATACTGACAGCACGCAGCCACGCAAAAGTGGCCGCAAGTAATTTTAATTTAATTAATGTTTATTATTTTCTGGAGAAAAATTTCGTTCACTTGTTTTTCAAATATAATACCACCCACATGATAAAAATGTATATAGAGAATTTAAAAATCGATAGGTGCCGTTGCACATTTGGCCGCAACTACCTCGCAGCCAGGTATAAACAGGTTATATTTTGGTATGTTTTATACGTTCATATGTTACACGCATGTTTCTTATATGAAATTAAAGCTATTTTTTTTCCTTATATGATGATATATGGCTGCCTGTGAAAAAATGGCCGCAAATCAGGGTTGCCATCTTTTAAAAACGCGAGATTTCCAAGATAAGGAGAAAGAGTCCAAGGTACATTTATATACAAATAACAACGAAGTCCTTTCACGGCATAACCATTGTACCCAGTGACGCTAAAATGTTATGAAAAAATAACATTTTTTTTATAAAAAAAAGTTTATTGGTCAAGTGAAAATGAAAATAAGCTTAATTATAAAGTACAGAATTTTGTTTATGAATTTTTCTTGGCGATTTATCATGTTTAACAAGATGTATGCGGCAAAAGAGAATAAAGAAAAATTCATGAAAAAAATCAGACGCTTGATTCAACCCATATTTTACCGTGTTGGAAATCATTAAAAGAAAAGATACTACGGACCATTTTCGTCAATTCAACTCAACTCAACGCAACTGAGATCGACTGTCTAAAGTTTAGTGCGGAAAATAATGGTTGGCTTCTTTTGGATGGTTTTCTGAAACCAACATGGTTTTTGGAAAGTTCAACTCCGACACAAGTTGAAAATGTGTTGTGTAACACAGATAATAAATCTGCTTATGATGAAGAAAATTCTGAATGCGACGACGATAATGACAACTGCGATTCTGAGAGCAATGGGGAATCTGACTTCGATTAAATATTAAGAAAATAATAATTATTTTCTGACAGTCTCCGTGGTCAAGCGTTTTGACTGAACGAACTGTAATTAAAAATAACTATTTTTTCAATTATACGCATACATAATTTTTTTTATAATATATTAACACATAAACAAAATTCTGTACTTTATAATTAAGCTTATTTTCATTTTCACTTGACCAACAACATTTTAGCGTCACTGGGTACAATGGTTATGCCGTGAAAGGACTTCGTTGTTATTTGTATATAAATGTACCTTGGACTCTTTCTCCTTATCTTGGAAATCTCGCGTTTTTAAAAGATGGCAACCCTGATTTGCGGCCATTTTTTTACAGGCAGCCATATATCATCATATAAGGATAAAAAATAGCTTTAATTTCATATAAGAAACATGCGTGTAACATATGAACGTATAAAACATACCAAAATATAACCTGTTTATACCTGGCTGCGAGGTAGTTGCGGCCAAATGTGCAATGGCACCTATCGATTTTTAAATTCTCTATATACATTTTTATCATGTGGGTGGTATTATATTTGAAAAACAAGTGAACGAAATTTTTCTCCAGAAAATAATAAACATTAATTAAATTAAAATTACTTGCGGCCACTTTTGCCTGGCTGCGTGCTGTCAGTATAATCTCCTATTCATAAACTTATGTTAAAATGTGTGTTTGACTCTGTACGCCATGAACGTAGAGATTCAGCAGTGGGATCTTATACTATTAGGTGTGGCAGTTGTAGTATTACTCATTATAATGGTTGGTGATGTTTTATTCAATGTATGAGGATAACAAAGTCAAATTTTGTTACAAAAAGACTTCACGAAGCTGGGAATCGAACACTAGTCGGTCTCTGTGAGGGCCGTCGCCTTAACCTTACAGCTACTGCGTTGCTTACGCTGTGTGTTGAAATTAAAGTTTGGTTGTTTGCACGGGTTAGTGACGTAATTAACGTAAATCTTATAACAAAAGGAATAGGATAAAACGGTGTAGAATGTTTTTAACACTGCCACTAAACTTAATATAGCACTTTCACTTGTAGATGGTTGAAAACTATTTAGATTCTGAGTCTTAATTAAGGTTTGTTCGTTGACAGCACTCCGCGCGTAGATTTAAGTTGCACGAAGGAACAGTGAAACTTGTGGTGGTTACTTCACTTGCAATTTATAATACGATGACAAATCTTTTTCCTTGTAGAGATTTCGTGAGTTTTAGCACCTTACTACTATTTTATTTTTGAATATTTTTATGCAGTACTTGTAAACACGTCAACATTTAAAACTACCCGAAATAAATATATATAAATAAAATAAAAATAAATAAAACTTCCAAAAGTGGCTAAAGAATTTTAATTCAGAAGCTCTGTTGCCGCGATTTTATGTTTGTATGTATTTAAAAAGAAAAAATAAGCCATAAAGATATTAAACATATTTATTCAAAATTCAATCCATTAGATTCAATATAAGATAAATAATACTCTACTTTCTTTATACACTTTTTAACTTTACTAACATCTAAATATGGTAAATGTTTACTTCTGTTTTGCGGGAACTTTTTTGAAAAACTATTCTTAGATCCTTCATTGTTAGTTTTTGCATTTCCACTTTTTTTGGCTTCATTGAGTATTTGATGTAGATGGGAGAGAGCGGCTTTACTGTAGTATGATTTATTTCCTTCACTCGGACCTTGGACTATCATGAAAGTATCGTCTTTCATTACATCAATACTTATGTGATCTGCGTCGATTTGTTCACACTGGAAAATTATATAAGGTCATTAATATACAAGGAATAGAAATAAATTATATTATAACTAGCTGGCCTGACAGACTTCGTACTGACGTACTGTAAATTTGCTTATGCAAAACTTTAGGCGTTTTTTCCGGTACTCTGAGTTCAATCAGGCGTGAATATTTTATTGATAATTTTTTCCATGATAAAATGTATCCTATGTTATAATTTGGGTCATTATCTAGCGTTCTGCTAATTTTCATTCATTTACGTTCTGTAATTGAGAAGCCTTTTTACCTCAAACACACAAACATCTAAACTTTCACATTTATAACATTACATACATACATATACTTACGGATATAAATCCCTAGAAGGGGAGCCAGAGCTAAAAAATTAGAAATTTCTCAGCCACTTTTGGAAAGTTGAGTGGGGAAAAGATAGTGAAATAAAAGTTGTTGGTGATGGGTCTCCAACCGCATCGCCCAAAAATCCCTTAAAAGCCGCAATACCGTTAGTCGCCTCTTACGTACACCAACCGGAAGAAATGGGGTAGTGCTATTCTAAGCCGACACTACACGGCTAGATCAAACAATAAATTGAACAAGTCTAGAACTGTGCGGTTGGTTAAGTTTTTAAATGCGTCGCTTAAGAAGATCTATGGGGCTTAATATTTTTTTATATATTAGGTTTTTCAACAGATACACACTTTACATATACAGAACACTATGCCATGAAACCACCATCAAATTGATATGTATGGTCAATTTATCATGGTTGTTAACGGTGAGGGAATACATCGTGAGGAAACTACCTTGGCTAAGGGCCGGCGCTGACTGCCGGCATGGCATGGCAAAGGATTTCGGTACAGATATAGCATTTTTAATCTTATTACCATGCGTATAGAATTCATTTTGACACAACGATGCCGAGGGAGGCCGCGGTAAGACAGAACGTCGGCATCGTTGTGTCAAAATGAAGTAATATGAATTCTATACTCATGGTAATAAGATTAAAAATGCTATATCTGTACCGAAATCCTTTGCCATGCCATGCCGGCAGTCAGCGCTGGCCCTAAGTCGTACTTTGTCAGGTGAGTGTATTCGTACAAAACGGCGATAGGCCTTCCTCTTGTGTGCACTGACCAAGCGAAACGTGGGTACTCTGAACACCAGCTGACAATGTCACGTGATGCTCAGAAGTATTGATACCTCTACCAAACCGTTCGATGTTATACGGCGTGAACGTGTGAGTAAATATTAAAATAACAAGATGATTTACTAACCTTCAGACAATTCTGCGCAACTGAAACTACAGACATAGCGTGGTCATCAAAGTTTGCATTCCCATCCAAATTGGCACATATCTCGAGTAGATAAAGCACAAATTCTTTTGGCTCCACTTCTCCATTAAAATATCTCATGAGGAAGCTGTAGGAAGCGAGAACGTTGGTGATGTTGCAAGCAATGGCTGGTGATGGTTGAACACTCTGAAAGAAACAAAATTGTCGTGTTACAAGGATTAAGGATCATGAATGTTTAAGGGATCCTAAATTAATCTTACACATAGAGGGTAGCCGTGTAGTGCCGGCTTAGAATGTCGCTACCCCTTTCTACCCACGGGTATCGTGAGAGGCAAATAAGGGTATTGGGGCTTTTTATTGGATTTTTGGGCGATGCGGTTGGAGACCCATCACCAAAAACCTTTATTTTACCATCTTTTCCCCACTCAACTTACAAAAGTGGCTGAGGAATTCCTTATTAATTCCTTAGCTCTGGCTACCTCTTCTAGGGAAATACAGCCGTGAGTATATGTATGTATGTACATAGAAGGGTCAGATAAGATACTTGGCAACGTAAGGCGCTTTGCAGACTTTTTGACCGCGGAGCAATAAAAACCGTATCTGCCCGCCAGTGTCTGCGTCGCGGTCATTTTGCCCTCCGTGTGCATTTAAATTAATAAAACTTTATTTCGGATAAACAAGATCCATATGATGTTAGAAAGATAGTAACATCGAAATATTTATTACATATGTTAGTTATTGTTAGTATGTCCTTATTTTTACTTGAATATTAACAAATAATATAAAGACATATGTGTGGTTAATTTATCATGGTTGTTTGTTAACGGTGAGGGAAAACATCGTGAGGAAACCCACATGGCTGAGTCGTACTTAGTCATGTGACAGTGTATTCGTACAAAACGGCGATAGGCCTGCCCCCTATCACGTGAGTACACTGTCTATGCAAAACGTGGGTACTCTGAACACCAGGTGACAAAGTCACGTGATGTTCATAAGTATTGGTACCTCTGCCAACCCCTTCAGGGATATTCGGCGTGAACGTTTATGTATTTATGTTATGTTATTTTTTTTACGAAAAGCACTTTTTACATTGCATGCCGAACCTAGGATGAGACGGTTCCCTAGTATCCTGCTGCATATATACCCAGTGTTTACCCATTTGTATTATAGGATTCACTTTGTACTATCGTTCGCGGCAAAATTGACCGGCCCGCCTCGCCCGTCGTCTGAGAATCGCCTAATTGTGGAGGAAGGGACAAAATTTCCGACGCAGAATAGCCACATAGAGTTCAATTGATTGATCATGATCAATGTTGAGGCTACTAATATTGCAACAAGGTCCCCGGTACATGATTATGTGATATTTGTTGTTAACCGCCTATTGAATACTCAAAATTCTAATCAGCGAATAATGTTAATAACTGATAATATACCTATATTTACTTAATTAATCAAATAATTCTTTCGTTTGGTACATCAATACGTGGTTGCCATGTTTATGAAGCTGAATTATATTTTTTTGGAGATAACATAACATAAACGTTCGCCGAATATCCCCGAAGGGGTTGGCAGAGGTACTAATACTTCTGAACATCACGTGACTTTGTCACCTGGTGTTCAGAGTACCCAGGAGAGTTTTTTAAAGATCTTACCGTTAAAGAGGTCAACTTGGGAACTGTCAATAGCTTTGGACATGTTTTAAAATGTTCTTTTTCACTTTGATCTTTATTTTCAGTATCTTCTACTAATGCTTTTTTCTTCTGGAACGTCCACCAAGGCTCCCATAGAGGCACAACGGCACTAACATCATCCTGGTTTAAAAGAGCTTGAAATTCATTTCTCTCGTCTTCTGTTAATACATTCCAAACAGCATCAGCATTATCTAAATCTAAACCTTTGATTCGTTCTTCTAGATCTGTATAAGCTTCATCATCAGAATCTATGTTATCATCATCACCATTTTGAATGTCGTTCATCAGTTGCTCTAATTCATCTGGATCTCCTAAATCTTCATCTTTCATTCTTTTTAGTATTTCCATCATTTTTTGACGGGACTCTTCATCAGTGTTTAAACCTGCAAGTTCTTCATTCACGCAGTCTTTATAGAAACCCTCAGAACATTTTTCGTGTTTAGTTGATTTATAACAATCAAGTGAACAGTAGTAAATTTCACATCTTGGGCAGCAATACTTGCTAGGGTTTTGGTCACATCTGCAAAGTTCAATGAAGTCAAATTATTTATTTTGATTTAGTTATTATATAGGTTGTCTCAGTAAGAGTGCACTTTTAATTTTAAAATAAAAACAAGTATTTTATTACATAGTGCATTTATATTTTTATTGCATTGGAAAGAAGACATGTTCCAATGAAGTATGGCATATAATATCTGGCAAATGACCTCCACGTCCACGGCTCCAATGACAGGCCATTACTCTTTTCATTAAATTTTCTATGACTTGCACCTAAATGTTGCTGTATCTCATGGATAATGCGTCGGATTTCCGATTTCAGCTCAGGATGCTGATGTCACAAAACCCCAAAAAAAAAAAAGAAATTGTACGGTGTTAAATCCCACATGCTGTGTAGTGTCGGCTAAGAATAGCACTACCCCTTTTCTTCCGGTGGGTGTACGTAAGGCGACTAACGGTGTTGGGGATTTTTAAGGGATTTTTGGGCGATGCGGTTGGAGACCCATCACCAACAACCTTTATTCTACAATCTTTTCCCCACTCAACTTCCAAAAATGGCTGAGGAATTTCTAATTTCTCAGCTCTGGTTACCCCTTTAAGGGATTAATAGTTAATTAATTTATGGTAAAATATGTACTATGTAACTTCTAAATGTGGTATGGTACGCATAATAAAGAGTATAAACATAATTAAACACATACATATACCCATACTATGGACCTATTATGGTGGAAGTTTTCTTTTAAATGTTTGGATATAGTAAAAATCTTAGGTGTATGTCAAGCATTAAAATTACTTAAGGTCATTTTTGAGGTCTATTCAAATATTATTGCCATGTAGTGCCAGCTTAGAATGTTGCTACCCCTTTCTACCCACGGGTGTCCTAAGAGGCGACTAAGGGTATTGGGGCTTTTTATTGGATTTTTGGGCGATGCGGTTGGAGACCCATCACCATAAACCTTTATTTTACCATCTTTTCCCCACTCAACTGCCAAAAGTGGCTGAGGAATTTATAGTTCCTTAGATCTGGCTATGGCTTATTCCGTTTATCCACCCTAAAAAATCCTCCCTAAGTTGGATATTCGGAAACGCATGTCCGATTATCCACCCTGAACGGGGAGGATAATCAGAATTCATAATAAAATGTTTCTTCCGATTTTCCACCCTGCCTTCGTACAGTCATTTACAGAAACATTCACAAAACAAACCCAGCAAACTGCAGCAAAAAAATTTAGAAAACGGTTGCAAACATACGTTAAAAGGGACGAGTTTATCCAGGAAATGCAACTACGTCTACTTAATAATGAAATAAGTGTTGGTCATTTTCTGAACCTATTGCAAAATTTACAAATTATTTTTTTATAACGTACCTAGTCTGCGTGCGATCAATTAAGTAATAATTTATGTTTTTGTGTGTTAGTGGTGAAAAGAGCCTGAGTTTTAATTTTGTTATTTTTTGTTACGAGTTTCTTTCTGTGAATGACTGTACTTGGGGTAAAAAATCGGAAGAAACATTTTATTATGAATTCCGATTATCCACCCCGTTCAGGGTGGATAATCGGACATGCGTTTCCGAATATCCGACTTAGGGAGGATTTTAAAGGGTGGATAAACGGAATAAGCCCTGGCTATCCCTTGTAGGGAAATATAGCCGTGAGTATATGTAATATACATATTATGTATGTTAGTATTCAAATATTGTACGCATTGCTATGTGATTGATAGCAACAATGGAGTATTTATTTTATGGTAACACTTTTTTCATAACAATGTAAAAGGATGGATGATAGTAGATTAGTGAAAGAGATTAATAGAGAATGTGGTTGGTAACATTACCATTGAGGAAAAATTTAGATCAAATACAGAATGTGTTCAGAAAGGGCAGGCATTTTAAGTATGTCAAAAGATTGGTGGATGAAAACTAAGCTAGGGAGGTTTGCCAGGATCACAGGATCATTATATAGTGGTGAGCAAGTCTCTCCTTAACCAATGGGAATTAATATTGTTAGTGTATGTGTGTGAATAAAATACTTTAAACACAAGTTGTAACTGAAAGTAACAAAAGGAAATAAAAATCCAAGTATTTACATGATAATGATATGTAACATATTTGTTATGATATTTCTTTGAAATAGATAACTACTTCAAAGAAATATCATAAAAAATATGTTACATTCATTATTCTTCATAATATAATTGATTTCAGGACAAGTATTATGAATATACCATGAATGATTAAGAAATTGCTCAGCTACTTTATGAAGTTGATTTGGGATGACATTGTATAATAAATAGATGTTGGTGATAGGTAAGCCATAGATAGTGATTAGCCGATTATCATTTAAAAAGTCCCAAGCCCAACGGCACCTTTTAAAGAATCTGCATAAAATAATTTTATTTGCAAGTTAATGAAACTATTATATTGAGCTCAAAACCGTAGGTGGATTTAGAACCACTTTAATCACATTTAGTTGTCTAATTAGTAATACATTTTTATTTAAATCTAAAATAATTATTTATACTATCACTTCCCTCATACATATAATAAAAATGTTGCTTCACAATTTACTGAGAGGTTAGTCTTTGTAGTGGTGGTGATTTGAAGTTTCATTAATTCTATAAGTGGACTAGCCTTAAAGATGACAAACTAAATAACTACATATATTTATATTTACTCATGGTCATAGCACAAAAAACGAGAAGCCAAAACATCAGTAGTGGAAATTGTTTAGCCACTTTTGGACGTTAACTAAAATAATTACTTTTAAATCATAAAGAGGTTAGAATCATGAATACAACTTACATTGCACATATTTCAACAATTTTACTAGAACTAGACATTGCTACAGCTTCAAAATATCGTCAATAATGTATAACTGCGTTAAATTTCCCAAACTACAGACTTACAAATACAAACTAAATTAATTCAACAAAATTTGTTTTGTTTGTTATTTTAGTTTTTTTTTAATTTGTTTGTGTCGATGTCGAATCGAATGTAGGGTTGTATAGCAAAGCAAACAATCGATTATTTTGTAAACCGATTGTTGAAGTTTTGAGCGAGTTTACAATTTATTCAAACTGGATTTTATTAATTAAATGTAGATTGCTATTTAATTTAACAAACATCTCTTGATACAAAATGCCTATATGGGATTCATTATGCAGTAAATACCAAGTACAGTGTCTATAGTGTTTATATGGGATTATTATTTATTGCATAATAAATACTATGTGCCATTTATAGTTACAGTTGCTGTGTAGTGCCAGCTTAGAATAGCTCTATCCCATTTCTTCCTGTGGGTGTTCGTAAGAGGTGGCTAAGGGTATAAGGGTTTTTAAATGATCTTTGGGCGATGTGGTTGGAGAGCCATCACCAAAGTTTTAAAATCTTATCCCCACTAAACTTCACAAAAGTGGCTGAGGAATATTTCGAAGCTCTGGCTACACTTTTAGGGATTTATAGCCGTGAGTTATGCATGTATGTAAAACAATAATTATTTTGAATGTATATGTTCCTCAGCCAAATATTTTGAAGGACGCGTTATCTGCTGATTTTCAGCTAGCATAGCACCGTTAACCTAAAAATTTACCTTATAATAAAGTGTTTTAATGAAATAATAATGACACACTAAGTACAAAGTAGTAGTAACAAACAAGTAGATTGATACTTAAACAAGATGGGCGCAAGAACATTATACTAAATATAATAATATCAGAATAGAATGTAATATTGTAATACAGAGGCAGAACAGGAAACAGAACAAAATAATACAAAAAAAATACGGTAAACTATTGTAATTGTAACCTTTCTAGCTCAAATCTCTTTGCAAGCTCTTACGCATTAAGTCAGCCTATTGTGAGATAAGTTATAGTAATGATATAAGTGAAATAAGATATTCTGGGTAGTGTTGGCTTAAAATAGCAGTAACATTTTTCTTCCCACGGGCATTGTAAGAGGCGACCTAGGGTTTTGGGGCTTTTGAAGTTATTTACTGAAAACTCCTCACCAATCATCCTATACTCGTCCATTGCCATATTTTCCCTTCTCAACTTCTAAAAGTGGATAAGAAATATTTTGATTCTCTAGCTCTGTGTCTACTAGTGGTCCGCCCCGGCTTCGCACGGATGGTGTTATTTTTTTACTGCTTACCCCCTACGATGTTTGATAATAAATGATAAATATCCTATGTCCTCATAAATAAAAGATGTTATTAAAGGAAAGAAAAATTTCGACACTGGCGGGGTTCGAACGACGGGGGCGTATACCCGAAGGTCGCGGGTTCGAACCCCGCCGGTGTCGAAATTTTTCTTTCCTTTAATAACATCTTTTATTTATGAGTAATAATCCCCACATGAGGAATTCATGTCAAAAAACATTAAATTATCCTATGTCCTTTTCCTGGTTCTAAGCTACCTCTCCATCAATTTTCAGCCAGATCGGTTTATCCGTTCTTGAGTTTTAAATAGTGCAACTAACACAACTTTCTTTTATATATATAGATAAATTTAGAATGAATGTATGCTGTGTAGTGCCGGCTTAGAATGTCGCTACTCCTTTCTACCCACGGGTGTCGTAAGAGGCGACTAAGGGTATTGGGGCTTTATATTGGATTTTTGGGCGATGCGGTTGGAGACCCACCACCAAAAACCTTTATTCTTACCATCTTTTCCCCACTCAACTTCCAAAAGTGGCTGAGGAATTTATAATTCATTAGCTCTGGTTACCCCTTCTAGGGAAATATAGCCGTGAGTATATGTATGTATGTTATTAAATGTTTTAATGTGGGTTCCTAGTTTCCTAGTACCTTCATAGGAGGATTAGTAACTTTAACAGACTATAACCCTACTTAAAACGCGGTGCAGCAATCTAGTTAGACATACTTGTTTAGGACACTACATGGATATAGATAGCACTGTATTGTACGGCTTTGATCGATAACATAATTAAATTAAAACACTGGCCAACCCTATTATTTTTTTGGCTTATTTGGTGAAACATGTGGTTAATTCGCCAGAATCAAGGTTGTTGTCGAAGATTATTGTTTTTTTATTAATACGTGAAGCAACCACTTTGGATAAATTTTTGATTGATAATAATATTATAATAACGAAATACGCAAATCATAGTTTTTAATTATTAAACGACAATAAGTAAGGAGTTTATTTTCAAAAACTTGTATTATCTTTATTTAATAAAAAGTCAGACGGTCTTATAGATAGACCTAGTTGGTCTGAGAGATAGACGGATAAAGAGACAGCAAAACCATAGAAATAGGGTCCCGTTTCACTTAGAATTATTCTAGGCTTTCTACAGATAATTTGAATGTTTTTTGTTCATGAAAACCTCATGTGGGGATTATTACTAATAAATAAAGGATAAACAAAGGAAAGAAACATTTCGACCCAGGTGGGAATCGAACCCGTGACCTCGGGTATACACCTCGCTCTGCCAATTGAGCTACCGTGTCAATGGCTGCCAGTTCCGATAGAATCCTTGGTATTTTACACTTTTTAAGTAGTGTTTGCGATCCCTACCTCTGAACTTTTTTACAAATTCGGAAGGCCACTTGTCTACCTTTTCAGATATAATGCAAATGTTGAGAACGCCTAACTATCACATCAATCAAATGTTTTTTGTTCATGAAACCTCATGTGAGGATTATTACTAATAAATAAAGGATAAATAAAGGAATGAAAAATTTCGACGCAGGCAGGAATCGAACCCGCCGCGACCTCGGGTATACGCCCCCGTCGCTCTGCCAATTAAGCAACCGTGTCAATGGCTGCCAGTGCGAAATTCTTCTATCCTTTGTTTCTAGTAGAAACTTTCTACAGATAACTTGGTTAATGCGGTACTTAGCGCTAACTCGCACTTGGCCGATGCTTACGTAACATATCATATAGTACAAAATTACTTATACTCACGACCATTATTCCCATTGGGGTAGGAAGAGACTACCGATCGCCACTTAGCACGATCTTGACAAATCTCTCTTGCTACCGTTGCATTCATTATTCTTCTCATACATGCTCTCTTATTCTTCTCACTTCGGACCCCCGCCCCGCCTTTATAAGATGGTTTTCTATGGGCTAGAATATGTTTACGAGGCTGTCCTCTAATGTCAATAGCATCTACATTGGCTGTTTAAATCTCTTTCGCTACTGCTATGTGCCCAAACCAACTTAACATTTCTTTTCTTATATATGCTACTTCATCTTTCACACCTCGTTCATGAATCACACTATTTCTCACTCTATCACACAGGCTTACGATTCATATACGCCTGTGGGATCTCATTTTCACTGCATTAACTCTACTTTCATGTTTCTTCGGCCATCCACAACATTCAGTACCATACATCAGCGTTGGAACCAGAACAGCATTATGAACAGCCATTCGAGCCTTTTCTGACAACGACTGGCTCGACATCAATCCGTTCATGGGTCCATTCATTGTACAAACTAGTATTTAATTGTCTATTTCTATTTTTATTACATACATACATATACTCACGGTTATAAATCCCCAGAAGGGGTAGCCAGGTTTTGGAAATGTGAGTGGGGAAAAGGTGGTAAAAAAAAGGTTGTTGGTGATGGGTCTCCAACCGCATCGCCCAATAATCCCTTAAAAGCCCCAATACCGTTAGTCGTCTCGTACGTACACCCACCGGAAAAAATGGGGTAGTGCTATTCTAAGCCGACATTTTTATGAGTAATGTATAAATATTTTAGTAACATTTACTTTCTTTGATATATAAATTCGATATCGGCTTGGAAAAGCACTTCTTCCCACGGATGTTCGTAGAAGGCGACTAGGCTATTAGGCCTTATCGGGTGACTTTCTGGTGACGCCATCTTTTTCTCAATCAACTTCCAAAAGTGGCAGAGAAAAATCTAATTCTTAAGCAATGGCTACCTCTTCTAGGAATTTATAGCCGTAAGTTTATTTATTGATGTATTTACTTTCTATTTAGAGCTAGCAGGAATTCATCTAAAGTAGATGATTGTCTTTGGGCTAAATGAAAATCACGATTAAAAATAATTTTTAACAAAAAGAAAACCGACTTCATAGTTGGAAAAACAACCGAAAATAAACAATCTAGTACTAAAAAGTACAAAATAATTGAACATGAGTAATACCTGAGCAATTTTTATATTATTATTTATATTTTTATATTATAGCAAGTTCACAAATGGCGAAGTAATCGGCGTACAAACATAAAAAAGAAAAATATAAGGTCGAATTGAGAACACTCCTTTTTTTGAAGTCGGTTAAAAAGAATAATAATTTCAGATGAAGCGATTTTTTTGTTTCATACATACATACATATACTCACGGCTATAATTCCCTAAAAGGGGTAGCCAGAGCTAAGGAATTATAAATTCCTCAGCCACTTTTGGAAGTTAAGTGGGGAAAAAATCGTTAAATAAAGGTTTTTGGTGATGGGTCTCCAACCGCATCGCCCAAAAATCCAATAAAAAGCCCCAATACCCTTAGTCGCCTCTTACGACACTCTTGGGTAGAAAGGGGTAGCGATATTCTAAGCTGGCACTACTTTTTTGTTTCATTACCTGTTATTTATGGCAAGAGAAAACATCTTGGGAAACCTTAAACTTATGTTTTACTTAGTCATGTGACAGTGTATGCGTAAAAAACGGCGATAAGCCTGCCCCCTATCCCATGAATGCAATTTCCAAGCAAATCGTGGGTACTCTGAACACCAGGTGACAGTATCACGTGACGTTTAGAAGTATTAGTAACTCTGCCAACCCTTCGGGGATATACGGCCTGAATGTTTTAGCTTTGAGTTCAGAATAATTATGATTCTGCCAAGATAAACCCCTCAACCCATTTTAAACTTTTTCGTGTAAATTATTTTAATGAATGTAGTAAATGCTATAATATATGTAATTTATGTAAACATATACCTAATATCAATGTATTGTCAACCGCACTTTTAACTACAAACTGTATAAAAAGTACAAACAATTGTTAATTTACAAACCGGTTTAGTGACGTTGAGTAAAACTGAATAACCCTTCCCTTACTTACCATTGCCATGCCATCTTTACTGTGTTAAGGACAACTTAATTAAAATAAATATTTATAATTAAGCAACAGAAGTGGAAGAACGTATTCCGCTATTCAAGTGTTTATTTTTTTCTGTGTATTTTATTTGAAAGTGGTAAATAGCATAATGTCTATCGAACAGTTTTTAGGTAAAAAGTACCAATTATGCTCGTCGGAAAACTTTGAGGATTACCTAAAATTTATAGGTGAGAATTCTTCTTCTTTTTATTTAGTATTTATTTTTATTTATTATCATTCATACTCATTCTCACGGCTATAGGTGTAGCCAGAGGTTCAGAATCAGAAAATTCCTCAGTCACTTTTGGAAGTTAAGTGGGGAAAATATTGTAAAATAAATATTTTTGGTGATGGGTCTCCGACCTCATCGCCTTAAAATCACTGAAAAGCCCCGATTCCCATAGTCGCCTCTTACGATCAACCATTGGAAGAAATGGGGTAGTGCTATACTAAGCCGACACTACACAGCAAATTTTAATTTAAGTTATAAATTGTTAGCCTTAGTTGCTCATTGGAAAGTTCTCGGCCCAAAATGACGAGGCATAGTTTCGATTCCTGAATGGAACCTTCACCGTCTTCACTTTTACCACGATTGGTGAACATGCATAGGTGTTAAACGAGGTTCAGACATAATAGGTTCAGGGCCGTACCTTGAGGATACTGTTATAAACATGAATACAATACTTTTTTCTTCCTCTGCACGCGGCTATAAATCTATAAAGGGGATAGGCAGAGCATCAATATAATTTCGACGTCATCCAATAATCACTTATACTTATAACCCTAACGCCCGATTTCTGAATTGAGTATTCCAGCTGAGAACAACTTTAGTTTCGTTCTGTCGCATTGAAATCTTAACAACTGAATGAGACAAAACGATACTTAAGTCGTTCTCAGCTTGAATAAATAAATAAAATAAAATAAATAAAAAGATTTTATTTGTCTTTTTACACATACAACAAAAATATATATACAATAATACAGTTAAAAAGAAGTTAAAAAAGAAGAAACTAATTAAATAACAATAAAAAAAAAAGAAAAAATGGTTACGAGCTCGGTCTACCCACTTAAAGCGGATAGCTCCGGTTTTCAGCTCTTACCAATACCTATAACTAAATGAAACTTAAAAACTAACTTAGAACTAAACACACAAAATAACATACTAGCGTACAAATCTACATGTTCTTAGCCTTATACATAAAAAGATGACATTTACATATATGAAATATTCTAAATACGTACAATAAATATATGCAAACATAGAACATTTATACATATATACTTACATATAAATATAGAATATACAATACTCAATTCAGAAATCGGGCGTAAGTCGCCTGATACGATACCTGCGAGAAGAAATGGTTTGTGCTATTCTAAGCCAACACTCCAGACTTTTAGATATTAGAATGACAAACATCGAGCCTCACAATTTAAAACCAGTCATTATCATTTCATCCACGCCCCGATAGGGGGTGGGCAGGTTGAGGTGAGTTAAGGCTGTGAATGGTTCTGCCGATTTTTTTTATTTTAGTAACCCGATACAAGAAAAAGTTAAAAGACATATGAATTACATAAAAATTGTAAATGTATTCTAATTTTGTAACACTAGTTCCATTAGTTTACGATCGTTATAGTTATAAACTGCGTTTTAATTATTAATATTTATGCCAATGAGCTGTTGCAAGTAGGGTTACCATATGACAGGCGTTTGCCGCATTTGACAGGCATTTTTAGGTTAAGACAGGCGTGCGGCCGGCATTGGTCAGAGACAGGCATTTTCAAATCTCGCGCGGGCGGGGGATACTGTTATATGTTTCCGGTGGATGATTTTACAGAAAGAAATGAAAATTTTTTCAAGTTCTGATTTGGCTTCATCTGTAAAATTTCTATCTAAGTTGAATATCAGTATTGACGACGTGAATCTATTTGATGAATACGAAGTTCTGAAAGAATATTGTAAAAGTTCAGATGACATATTTTTTTCAGAAAGCTTAACTACACAATGGTGCAAATTTCTCAAAAGTATGGGAAGTAAATGGTGACATTACAAAATTCGTGAAAACCAAAATTGTAAAACAATATTAAATTGTATCTTGTGAAGATTTTTACGTTTACGTTTAAGAAAAGAAAGAACTATTAAAAGATATAATGTCCTCTGATAATATCAGTTTTAAATATGCTTTTTTATTATTATCTGTTGGCTTTTAATTATAACCTACAGCGTTTTGCTTTAGACAGGCATTTTTCTGAAAAATCAGGCATTTTAGGTACCATACACAGGCATCCCTCTATTTACATATGGTAGCCCTAGTTGCAAGGCCGCGATATATATAAACTATTGCGCTAGAATTGCATTAGAACATGATAGGTTGTAATTTTTATGTAATTTAATATACTTACTTACTTACTTATACTCACGGCTGTAAATCCCTAGAATGGGTAGCCAGAGCTAAGGAATTAGAAATTCCTCAGCCACTTTTGGAAATGTGAGTGGGAAAAGATGGTAAAAATAGAGGTTGTTGGTGATGGATCTCCAACCACATCGCCCAAAAATCCCTTAAAAACCCCAAAACCGTTAGTCGCCTCTTACGTACACCCACCGGAAGAAATGGGGTAGTGCTATTCTAAGCCGACACTACACAGCATTTAATATATTCGCATTTTTTCCCGGATTTTTCGCTTAAATATATATTTTTCCGCGTCTGTCATTTTCAAAAACCTTGGTAGCCCAATGGGAAGGGCATCACGCCTAGATTTGCATCACCTGAATTGTCAAAATGCATTGGATCGAGTTGCGGTTGCGGAACCTACGCCTCTGCGCTGTATCTTTTATAGCCATTTGCAACGTTTATTTATCAAAATCGTAATCTAAAGAGAGACATTAGAATAGAACAGAATAGAATAATTCTTTATTGCACATCAAACACAAATTTACAAAAGTAATAATATGATCAAACAGTTTACAGTGAGGTACAATTGGCGGTCTTATCGCGAAAAGTGATCTCTTCCAGACAACCTTTGGAAGGTGAGATCGATAAATTAATAATTTATAATTAATAATAATAAATTAATTATTACTGAGTTATATTTAATTGAAAACGTCTGTTACTTACCTGGAGGAGGCTTACTTCTGGGTCTAGAGATCGCAGGTTTAAACAAAGCTGAAAAAAATATGTATATGATGGATATGAATTTTTGTTTTTTTAATTAGTAGACTTCTTTATTGTTCTTTTATAAGCGCTAATTTTATTGGTGTCATGAGTCTGTATTTTTCTACTTATTGTGTCATTATATTCAATCGTATGACGGTGTGTTCGTATGAGTTATCATATCACAAACTCATTGTCCACATAAAACAGGAGGTATAGCACGAGTGCTATTTTATAGTCACCATATCCGTTATAGACGACGTGATAGCTCAATGGGTAGAACACCGGTTAACGTGCAAGCGACTAGTGTTCAAATCCCAGGTCGGGCCTACACCAATTTGTCTTCTCTAAGGACATATGTGTGGTTAATTTATCATGGTTGTTAACGGTGAGGGAAAACATCGTGAGGAAACCCACATGGCTGAGTTGTACTTAGTCATGTGACAGTGTATTCGTACAAAACGACGATAGGCCTGCCCCCTATCACGTGAGTACACTGTCCATGCAAAACGTGGGTACTCTGAACACCAGGTGAAAAAGTCACGTGATATTCAGAAGTATTAGTACCTCTGCCAACCCCATCGGGGATATTCGGCGTGAATGTTTACGTTTATGTTATTATGATATCCGTTAGATAGCTAACAGTATACGATACAGTGTGAGTGCGGAAGAGACGGCTGTTTTATAGCACGCAATATCCAGTCAAAAGGTCGCTCGTACAAGCTATGCAGAGATATAATATAACTCGTTGGGGAATTTGTATCTATTCCATGACATTCGTGGCATTGCTGGAATGTTAATGTTTATGGATACTGCTGCAATTTGCAATGTCAATCATAAAACTGATCAAGACTATTTTTATTCTCGAAGGTGGCTTACGTAACTCATTTATGTATGGAATAGGCTATTTGACTAAGTTTTGAAAACTATCTTACGGTGTTAATTTGTTTATAAGGAGCCCTAAAAAAATATTTTTTTTCTTCATTTTAGCTATTTTATTAAAAAATCGAAAAAGAAAAATGCAATATTCAAATGTGCCGCGAAAACGCGACTTTAAGTAATATGGCGGCTGTAACACAAATGACGTCGATTCCGCATTAAACACCAATGAGCGAAGCGATACACAGTCTGTTTATGCGCGATCTACGTCATTATAGAAATAGCCAATCACGGTCGTTTTTAGTCACGTGACAGTTGCATCGAAAATACTTATTTTAGAAGACGGATTTTAGTGAAATAATGCAATATTTTTATGTCGCATTATTACATATTGCTCCAAAAAAGAAATATTAAGACTAGTGAAATAATAGAAATGTATATTTTTATTACAGTCAAATAGCTTTTATGAAGAACACTCATCTTGATTGCTATTAGTATAATTTTGAATCTTTTTGTTCATGAAAACCTCATGTGGGGATTATTGCTAATAAATAAAGGATAAATAAAGTTCGACACAGGCGGGAATCGAACCCGTGTCCTCGGGTATACGCCCCCGTCGCTCTGCCAATTGAGCTACCGTGTCAATGGCTGCCGGTGCGCGAAATTCTTCTATCCTTTGTTTCTTTTACACTTTTAAGTAGTGTTTGCGTTCCCTACCAACGATTTTTTTACAAATTCGAAGGCCACTAGTCTATCTTTTCGTGACCTTTTCAGATTATTGCTATTAGTATATAAATAAATAAAAATATATATCATAATATTTATATTTATTATAAGTATTAATTTATTGTATCATATGTATTTATATGTTTGTTAATAGTTTATTATTTTATAACTAGATTTAACTATAGCTGGATTGTTGTATTGTTTGTGTTGATTAACGCATAGTTATCAGTTTCACCATGTTGTTGTACATCTATCTCACATGACTATAATTTATTGACCTCTCCATTCAAAGGTTGTCTTGAAGAGATCGCTTTTTGTGATAAGACCGTCTATTGTACTTTTGTTATTTAATTTTGTGTATTTGTAAATGTTTCTCCATATTTGATGTGCAATAAAGAGTTTTCTATTCTATTCTATACCTGAGTTTACTAGTATATACATATTATACTCACGGCCATAAATCCCAAAAAGGGGTTAACGGAGCTTCAGAGCTACAAACTCCTCAGCCACATTTGGAAGTTGATAGGGGAGAAGATGGTAGATATAAAGTATCGTTGGTGATGGATCTCCCTGCAACCGCATCGCCCATAAACCTTTTCACCACTCAACTTTTCCTTTTTGGGATAGAACCGTGAGTATATGTATGTACAAACATACATACATATACTCACGGCTATAAATCCCTAAAAGGGGTAAATTAGAAATTTAATAATAATAATAATAATAAATCGTTTATTTTCTAATTAACTTATGTACAAATTATACTAGAGCACATATTTTACAATTAAAATAAGGGTGAGACATATAGAGTACATTAGTGCCATTATAGGTCGTGCCTGTGCAATGGACACTAATAATTTCATTTTTTAAAAGAATACAAAAACAAATCGTGTTCTCCTCTAGTAAGAAAATAAGTATTTGTGTGTGTGTGTGTGTGTGTGTTTGAATGTGTTTATAGGGGTGTGTGTAGTATTTGTATATGTATGTGTGAGTTTGCGTAAAAATATATATAATTGGATATATAATTATTTGATATAGGTAAGAAGCATCTCTGTGTCGTCATAATTCAGGGTTAGGAGAAAGTCAGTAATTTTTTTCTTAAAATTGAATGCAGAAAGTTGGTTACTAGGCATCAATTTATTCACTTTATTGTAAAGTAATGGTCCCAAGAAACAGAAGAACCGATTTGCAAATTGGGTTTTAAGACGTGGAACGGAGGCAAAAAGTGGATAGCGGGAAGAACGAGAGTTTGAAGGTAACGGGGGAGGCGTTTGAGAGTGCTGTTTAAGCAGAGTATGTAGAATAAAGAGCTGGCGGACAGTTAATAAACTACTACTACTGTAAAGTTCGTAAGTAGGGAAGAGTCGAGGTTTACGATTAATCGTTTTGAGAACAGCCCTTTGGGCGCGTTCTAGTGTAATCAGTAAAGATTTGGAAGCACCCCCCCATGAAGATATACAGTAAGTTAATATAGATTGACAGAGTGCTATGTATACTGTCTTAAGAAGGGCGGGATTAGAAATATTTCGCAATTTGCTGAAGACGTAAATTAGCTTCCTGACCCTTGAGGCGACATGAGAAATATGTTCGGAAAAGGTGAGCTTATAATCTACCATTACACCTAAATATCTTATGACCTTGACCCTCTCAATTAACGGACAAGAACAAGAACTGCGAGCGTTACTGTGGAAACAGAACTCTCAGAATTTCTCAGCCACTTTTGGAAGTTTAGTGGGGAAAAGATGGTAGAATAAAGGTTGTTGGGATGGAATACCGTTAGTCGCCTCTTACGTACACCCACCGGAAGAAATAGGGTAGTGCTATTCTAAGCCGACACTACACAGCATGTTTATGTATGTATTATATGTAAATAAAATTACTATTAAATTTTTGAAACACTAACCTGACCCCGAAAACCAACTTCATTATGATACTTTAAAAACTTCAATTACGGAAAAAAAACGTTTCTATTCATTCATTTGAATATTTAGGTATACAATTTACCTCAAGCAATGTCAAAGGTCAAATAAAACCGAATATTTCTATTGTTGGACCTTTAGCAAATAGTGATCCTACTAAATCAAAATAGCAAAGTCATACAAGAATAGGTGGGCAAAAAACACACATGACGAATCAAAAAACTTTTCAGAAAATAGTTTTTATCGAAGATTAATTAATCCCAGTGGTACGTGAGAACGACCGACATTAATATTCTGAATAAACACACACACTGTCACATTATTTCATAATTATGTACAATGTTATAGATTTTAAATATTACTTTATTAAATTTATCAAAATCTCACAAAGCAAGTCATGCTGTGTACACAGTTAAGGTGCTTTTACTGAAAATTTATGTTTTTTGAAAATCAATTATGTATATTAATGTAATTGTACTGTTTGTGTGCCTTAAGTTAAATAAATAAAAAAGTATAAAACTGAACATACAAAGGGTAATAGCTTTACATCAATACTTTTACAAAGTTTCAAGTATCTGAGCCTAGTTTCAAAACGTATTCAATTGAGCTTTAATATAAAGACACACAATTCTCAATTACTGTTCTGCAGGACAAGCACGAGCCGTGTTTAAACTAGTTATTGCGTGGGATAAAGCAGCCATCTCTTACGCACTTACTTAGTATAGTATACTGCCATCTCATTTTAACCGTTATCGTGTCGATAAAATAGCGCTCGTGCTTGCCCTTCTGTAGGATATCTCCCGTTATCATTTCAGTAGAGTTGGATTCTAAGCATGTCTGTATGTTGTTAGGACTATTGCTGACATGTTTCTATTTTTAACGCACTAATGAAGCAAATTTATTGCTAATTATTATCAATTATCTTGTTATTCTAGAAAACTTATCCACAATACCGTGATAGCACAGTGGGTAGAACACCGCTTATCGTGCCGTCGATGAGGGTTCTTACAACAGATTTACCCCACTTTCGTCATTTCTAAAGACATAATAATATGTGCGGTTATATTATCATGGTTGCTAATGGTGAGAGATTACATCGTGAGGAAACCCACGTGGCTTGTTGTATTTAGTAATGTGACAGTGTATTCGTACAAAACGGTGATAGGCCTGCCCCTATCACGTGAGTACACTGTCCATGCAAAACGTGGGTACTCTGAACACCAGGTGGCAATGTAACGTGATGTTCAGAATTATTAGTACCTCTGCCAACCGGGGAAATAAGACGTAAACGTTTGTGTTTTTTGAGTTTGAGTTATTGACAAGGGAAAGAAAAAGGTAGCAATAATTGCTTTTGTTTCATTCGGACACAATGGCTGTCAAGGCCAACTAGATTACGATATTTAAGGGTGCTCCCCCACCGGGAGCATTCACGTGTACTGTAACATTATAGATTTGTCTTAGAGGATTACATTACAATAATATCTCCCAGACTCCTGACTGACAAGCATTCGCATGTAATCTTTATATATTAATTCTGTAAGCCTCTTTCTTGCCCGGAAGCCTGTGACGCGATGAGTTAAGCTAGAAATTTGGTTCAGGTATCGTTTTGTACAGTTCGCGGCCGTGGTGTGCACAAAATTCAGACATCTGATGTAACTGGATTAAGTTAATTGTTACAGAATTTCAAAGTTTCGATTTTGGCCCATAGACTTTGCTTGAGTGTCATAAGCGCGCGCAAACTTTAGTCGACCAGAGATGCGCTGTGATTGGTCGTAATTTTTTCAACCCGGCCAATCAGAAAAATTCACTAGAAATTCAAAAGAGCTGCGCTGTGATTGGTCGGAAAATTTCAAAATAGATTCATTTTATTGGACGCGACATAGTCGCGCCAGGGTTACTCACTAGTCATAGATAACCCCCTATAGATTCCGCTTACAGGGCACTCGATATCGGCAACACGTCCGACTAATTGAGTTGAAGTATAAAATTTGTTGTCCGCACTGTTTCAGTTGCGACCAGAACTAGGAACTGAGTGTTCGTGCACCAAAAATATTTATACATACTGTTTTATTTATTACTATTGCTTTGAAATGCATACATGTTTTATAAAGTGGTGTGGGAAATCAACCACAAAGTACAACTACCAAAAAGACGGTATTACATTCCATTACTAAGCATCAAATCATAATTAAATTGCAATTCAAGAGATCAATTTAAACTGGTCAACACCATAGTTCCGTCACATTCACTCTTTACGTTGATCGTGATTACGTCTTTTTCTAGCATAACGTCAAGGATGTCCAGAGATACTTTTAGAACGGAATGGTTTCGGAACGGGAACTACGAAGTCAATCCGGTCCGGAGGTTGCGGGTTCGATCCCGATTTCAGAGCAATATTTATGTGATGAGCTTCAATGATTGTTTTTTAGTCTTAGGTATTATTCATATGTGTACTATATAATAATAAATATATCGTTAAGTTAGTATCCCATAATATAAGTCTTACTTAGTTTGGGACTAACTTAATCTGTGTATAATATGTCCGTATACAGATTATTTCTTAAATATAAGTACAAGTATATATTTATTTATTTGTTTTATTTAATCTTTTTGCAAAACCTAACATCAAAATTAAAAGGACGCAGACGAAGTCGCGGGTACCAGCAAGTATCTAAATATTTCAAATCTTGCTCTGATAGAATTTCTTTTATATTTGAGTTTTTCTAAATTACCCAAGATGAAAGCCAAATAGATTGAAGCTACTTATCGTTTCAACGACACCGGTTTTGTTTACCGGCCCATGTATATGTATTTCCATTTCTTTCTTTCTTTTCAATAAAATATGAATGTTAAAATATATTATTCTTTTCTTACGAACTAATTTATCAATATAATTTCTCAAATGTGTCCCACCACTATTAAAGAGTTCAAGTATAGAGCGACCTTGAAAGAGCCAATCACAGGCATTGTGCGTTGTTCCCCGCTACTCGTGCTTTCCTCCAAAAGTTGCCAGTTTGGATTCATACAAATATATACTGTATGCGGAGTCTATTGGGGGTGGTCTGTGTCACTAGTTCATACAATTAGTACAAGGTGCGCAATTTAATGCTCGGTTCTCCTCCTTCTCTGATACATGACATGCGAATGCTCCCAGTTAGGGAGCACCTTAAAATACCAAAAAGCATACAAATCGCAAAAAAAACGGTTTTGTTTGTTGTTGTGTTGTAAGCGTGACCCAGGGGTACATTAATTAAAATTTGTGGCATTGTGGAATCAAACAGGTAGTTTAAATTCTTTGTCGCACTTGTCAGAATAGTTTAATAAAATATAAAAAAATGAGTTTTATCAAGAAGACAAAAAGCAGTATTAACTTAACATAACATAACATAAACATAAACGTTCACGCCGAATATCCCCGAAGGGGTTGGCAGAGGTACTAATACTTCTGAACATCACGTGACTTTGTCACCTGGTGTTCAGGGTACCCACGTTTTGCATGGAGAGTGTACTCACGTGATAGGGGGCAGGCCTATCGCCGTTTTGTACGAATACACTATCACATGACTAAGTACAACTCAGCCATGTGGGTTTCCTCACGATGTTTTCCCTCACCGTTAACAGCCATGATAAATTAACCACACATATGTCTTTAGAAAAGACAAATTGGTGTAGGCCCAACCCAGGATTTGAACACTAGTCGTTTGCACGATAACCGAGTGTTCAACCCACTGGGCTATCACGGTTGTCATTTTGTCATTTATCAGTATTAACTTAAATGGCACATTATTCAAGAAATATTAGTAGTTTTAATATTATTTTTGTTCTAATATTATTTATTATTTTTTATTTTTCTGCTCTGTCTACATTGACAGATGCTGTTATATATTGTTCAGGATACCAGCGGGAGCCATATTTGAAACTCAGCCATGTGGGTTTCCTCAAGATGTTTTCCCTCAACATCTCGACCAAGACAAATTTACGTTGGTGATCGGTGAGGGTGAACATCGCGAAGAAACCCACATGACTAAGTTAGTCATTTGACATTGTATTCATACAAAAGGTGACACCAAAGAGACGTGATGCTTAGAATACCTCTACTACCTACATACATACATACATATACTCACGGCTATAAATCCCTAAAAGGGTTAGCCAGAGCTAAGGAATTAAAAATTCCTCAGCCACTTTTGGAAAGTTGAGTGGGAAAATGATGGTAAAATAAAGGTTCTTGGTGATGGGTCTCCAACCGCATCGCCCAAATATTCCTTAAAGGCTCCAATACCGTTAGTCGCCTCTTACGTACAACCACCGGAAGAAATGGGGTAGTGCTATTCTAAGCCGACACTACACAGCAACTACCTCTTCTACCACCTCTTCGGTGATATACGGCGTTTACTATTTACTTTCGTAGTTTACTATTTATTTATTTACGTATTTGAGTCTTTATCATCCTGCTAACTTATCCCAAAAAGAGTTACGCCCGATTTCTGAATTGAGTATTCAAGCTGAGAACGACTTAAGTATCGTTTTGTCTCATTCAGTTGTTGAGATTTCAATGCGACAGAACGATACTTAAGTTGTTCTCAGCTGGAATACTCAACTCAGCAAGCTGTACAAGGGAAAAGGGGACCTATCAGAATGCGGCTCTTATAGAGGCATATCACTTCTCTCTGCGGCTGGCAAGATATTATCTCATATAATAAATAGGCGTCTCAGCAGTGTTGCAAAAGCGAAAGTTAAAAAATCGGGTAATTTTCCAGTTAAAAATCGGGAGAAATCGGGAGATTTTTTAGTCTTAATAAAACATCAGTATTTTATGCTAATAATCAAGTTAAAGTAATTTATTTAAGTATATAAAAATATATAGGTAGTACTGATCATTTTATTACCACTTCTTGCTTACAATTTTAGTAATAATTTTTTCATCAATAATTAGATTTTGTTGGGCATGAAACCTCATGTGGGGATTATTGTACTGTTCATTCAAGGAAAGAAAAATTTCGACACCAGCAGGAATTGAACCCGCGGCATTCCGTTTTTCATTCCATTGATTAGTATTTTAACATGAATATTGAAATTTTTACAAGTTAAATTATTTTACAATAATGAGCTCTATTGCAAAGCGTTTCGATGTAATATGTTTTGTGTATATTGACGTCACTGCCGAGTTAAAAGGCCCTGTCAGAATTTTATGGGAATTCCCGTGCGTGAGAATCCCGTGGTCAGTGTTACTAGGTGATTCTTGATGTTTTCTGACTTTAGAATGCTATATTAACTATTACTTTAATGTCAATCCAGCCGTGATAGCCCAGTGGGTAGAACACTCGGTTATCGTGCAAGCGACTAGTGTTCAAATCCTGGGTCGGGCCTACACCAATTTGTCTTTTCTAAAGACATATGTGTGGTTAATTTATCATGGTTGTTAACGGTGAGGGAAAACATCGTGAGGAAACCCACATGGCTGAATTGTACTTAGTCATGTGACAGTGTATTCGTACAAAACGGCGATAGGCCTGCCCCCTATCACGTGAAAACACTGTCCATGCAAAACGTGGGTACTCTGAACAGCAGGTGACAAAGTCACGTGATGTTCAGAAGTATTAGTACCTCTGCCAACCCCTTCGGGGATATTCGGCGTGAACGTTTATGTTATGTTATGTTTAATGTCAGATGCAAAAAATCGGGAGATATGGTCACTAAATCGGGATATCGGGAGGGAAAGGCCAAAATCGGTAGATCTCCCGATAAATCGGGAACTTTTGCAACACTGCGTCTCAGTGTATTGGCTGAGCGCATTCTTCCGGAGAGTCAGTGTGGTTTTCGTCCCAAACGAGGCACGGTTGATGCCATCTTTGTGGTCAAGCAGTTACAAGGAAAAAGCCTTGAACAACACCGTGATCTCTATATGTGTTTTGTGGATCTTGAGAAAGCGTTCGATAGAGTTCCAAGAACTGCCCTGTGGACGATACTGAAGAAGACCGGATGTCCCGAGAAGTTTGCTAACCTGGTGCGACAATTCCACGAAGGGATGATGGCACGGGTTCGACATGAAACTCAGTTTACGGAACAGTTCCCGGTTACAAGCGGTGTTAAGCAGGGTTGCGTCATGGCTCCAACGCTCTTTGCCCTCTACTTCGCTGTTGTCATGACAGATGCTTTGAAGAACTGCAGCGGACAGATTGAAATCAATGTCAGGTCCGATAAGAGTGTTTTTGACTTAAGTCGCTTCAGATCTAAGCGCAAGACTCAGAAAATGACTGCGCTCGAAGTCTTATATGCCGACGATGTTTGCCTTATGGCTGACAGTATCGACGCTCTGCAGCAATATGTGGACAATCTCGACGAATCATGTCGCAAATTTGGCCTGGTAATCAGCGTGTCAAAAACTGAAGTCCTAAAGCAGCCCGCAAGAGGAACAGCTGCGCCTGACACCGCTGTTTGCCTGGGTGGAAAGCCGTTGGCAGAGGTACGAAAGTTCCGTTACCTCGGAACGCTAATACGTGACGATAACCGCCTTGAGTCCGAGATAGCTGCGAGGATCGCTAGTGCTGCTGCGGCCTTTGGTAGGCTCAACCAGAGAGTTTGGAAATCCCACGACCTCCATCTACAAACAAAGCTATCCGTATACAAAGCTATAATACTTCCACTTCTACTGTATGCTTCGGAGTCGTGGTGTCTATATAAAGCTGATATAAAACGGCTGGACACCTTTCACTTAAAATGTCTTCGTGCTATATTGCGGATAAAATGGCAGGATCGTGTCCCAAATTCCGAAGTTCTACGTCGTGCAAATATCTCTGGCATGGAATGTCTCCTGGTGAAAGGGCAATTAAGATGGTGTGGGCACCTTGTACGCATGGACGCCTCACGATTGCCTAAATCTGTTTTCTACGCAGAACTTTCCTGTGGAAAACGAAGGCCTGGTGGGCAGTATCTGCGATACAAGGATGTTCTGAAGCGACATCTGACATCCTGCGCCATGTCTCATGACACGTGGGAGAAAGATGCCTTGATGAGGCCAGAGTGGCGTAACGCAGTCAAAAAAGGAGCGGACATGTTTGAATGTAACCGTCATGAGGAACTTGACGCCAAACGCCTCGCTCGAAAGACACGCCCCAAGGTCTCCTACAACTACACTACAAACGCAAGCGGTCAGTTGGAGTGCAGCATATGCAGCAGCACGTTTAAGACGAAATTCGGCTTCGCAAGTCACCTCCGAGCACACGCCAGGAACTGACAGGATGTCGCCGTCGACGGATACGTCGTGGAGGACATCATTGGAAATTATTCAGTCACTTTTGATAGTTCAGAGTAATTTTAAATAAACTATACGTAAATACCACTTATATTATATTTTCAGGTATCGGACTAATATCACGCAAGACTGCAACAGCCCTCACCTCTACTGCCTGGCTTCTGAAGAATGAGGACGGCAGTTACACCTTCACCCTCAGTACGGCCATCCGAGACCACTCCATCACCTTCACATTAGGTGAGGAGTTTGAGGAAGTTAGGGCTGATGGGAAAAAGGTAAAAAATACACTAAAATGCATAATATATACATTTGACAAGTCGTATCACACAAAAATCAAATATAGTTGGAAAGAGTATTTGAAAATGTCAGAAGAGAAAGATAGTGTTTTGGTATTTTGGATGTAAATCGGATGCAAAAAATGTAGTCCACACGGACGTAGTCGCGGGCAAAAAGCTAGTATTAAATAAAACACATATAAATAACATTATGCTTAATGCATTTGATGAGTGGTGTTTGTTTGGTTTAAAATGTTGCTCTCAGCGGGGATCGAACACGCAACTTCTGGACCAAGAAGCTAGTTACCTATCCACTCGGCCACAGACGTCGTCAATTAATGTTTATATCCTATCCGGAAAATAACACTTTAATCAAGTTATAGACTGCCACTCATATGCTATAGGTTATGCCAGAATTCTCCACTGCCAGCATAATTTCTTTCTTCTATTTGTATATTCAGTAGCTGTGGTTCACCACTAAAAAAAACATACATACATATATCAAGGCCATAAATCCCAAAAAGGTGTAGCTACAACTTCAGAGCTAGAAATTCCTCAGCCGCATTTATAAGTTGATAGGGGACGAGATGGTACAAATGAAGTATCGTTGGTGATGGGTCTCTAACCGCATCGCCCAAAAACCACATAAAAAGCCCTATAGTCGCCTTTACCTTTAGTCGCCTCTTACGACACCCGTGGGTCGAAAGGGGCAGTGACATTCTAAGACGGCACTACACGAAGACTACACGGCACTAAAAAAAGAAACTAAATTTTTCAGGTGAAATCAGTAATGACCTTAGAAGGTAACAAACTCATCCAACTACAAGTGGAAGATAACGGACGAACATCGCGGCACGAGAGAGAGTTCTACGAGGACCGACTTATTGTGGTAAACTATTATATTAACATACTATCTCATACATCGTGAGTTAATTCATCAAAGAATATCTCTATAATGAACTTTTTATATGACTAGAGAGAGGATGGACGATAGAAAATTGGTAAAAGGGATCTATAGAGCTAGTGTGGATGGTAATGTTAGTAGAGGACGACCACGGAGAACACATTTGGACCAAATTGCGAGTGTGCTCAAAAAGGCTGGCGTCCGAAGTATGAAGAATAAAAGAGCATGTATGAAAAGATTGATGGATGTAAACGAAGCTAGAGAGGTTTGTCAGGATCGTACGAAGTGGCGATCAATAGTCTCTGCCTACCCCAATGGGAACTAATGGCGTGAGTATATGTATGTATGTATGTACTAGAAAAGACACATAAATGTAAGCTGGATTCAGTACATGATCCAATGCCATTTTTTAGTTAAGACTGGGCCGCGCAGTGCCAAGGTGGATTGTAATCGGGAATATAAAATTCTATGTATATTATAATTAGACTTTGTTGTGCATGAAACTTCATGTGAAGATTATTATACTAATACTTTTTATTATTTTAATAATTTTTATTTGCTTAAGGGCATCCCCGGAAAAATAGGTTGATATTGATTGTTTGGAAATTCTATAAAGTCTGATTTGATGATATTGATATGACATGAATAAAATATATGTTGGTGATTAGTTCATGGTGTTAAGATTTGATGTTTAACATTTTAATAATTTGTTGAAAAATATGATGAAAAAAATTTAATTAGAACATGCTTTGTTTTCATAAAAACCGTATAGGCTCCACAGGCATAACATACATGTGAACTCATTATGTGTCTATATACGCGTAGCTTTAAGATCTGTAACTTTGATGCTTACCTTTTCATTTAAACATTATAGTTATTGAATAAAACTAAATAAACTACATTTATCCTGCGCGCGCGTTTTTTCCGTCCCTGTCACTCTCAGTAAATTTGACGTAAGAATGAGCGCAATAACTGCAACATGCGGGGAGGCCCTTAATTGATTAATACGTAGAATCAATGAAGGAAAGAAAAAATATCGACACCAGCAAGACTCGAACCCGCGACCGGGTCTTTGCCTCGGTCTCTCTCCCAACTGAAATATGTTATCAAATGAACACTCGCGCGAAATTTTGTATTATTTGCTTAGAAATCATCCCCACTTGAGGTTTTCATGCAAAACAATATTTAATTATGATTCTATGCATCTTCTTACAGATAACAACAGCAGATGGGTGGAATGAAAAATGTGTAAGAAAATACGAGCTAATTACTGAAGAATAAGAAAAAAACTGACAAGTTATCGATGGGATATGTAACAAATTGTTAAACCAAAAATTATAGTATAGTATCTTATGTTTTAAATAAAGATCTTCATAAATCTGAGTTTTCAATAGGCTTTGTGAAGTAGTCTTCCCTTAGTCATAATGTTGCAAGAATAATGTGAAAGACATTGAAGAGATGTATAGAGCCAATGTGGAAAGTAATGGTAAAGAGCATGTTCGAAAAGATTGATGGCTGTAAACGAAGCTAGAGAGGTTTTCCAGGATCGTACAAAGTTGCGATCAATCGTTTCTGCCTACCGCAATGGGAAATAATGGCGTGAGTTTATGTATGTACGTATTTCTGTACATTGAACAGTATACATCAATTGGTAAAACTACGATGTATTCGGATTAAAAAAACCAATCTTTGATGTAGTTGTAGTGACCTAGGTTTCTCTGTTTCATTAGTTTCATGTACTTAAGAAATCATCATTTTAAAAATGCCGTGTAGTGCCGGCTTAGAATGTCGCTACCCCATTTCTTCCGGTGGGTGTACGTAAGAGGCGACTAACGGTTTTGGGGCTATGTCGCTACCCCTTTCTACCCAAGGGTGTCGTATGAGGCGACTAACGGTATTGGGGTTTTTTATTGGATTTTTGGGCGATGCGGTTGGAGACCCATCACCAAAAACCTTTATTTTTACCATCTTTTCCCCACTCAACTTCCAAAAGTGGCTGAGGAATTTATAATTCCTTAGCTCTGGCTACCCCTTCTAGGGAAATATAGCCATGAGTATATTTATGTATGTATGATAAATAACCATGACAAATCATCCACACATATGACTTTGGAGAAGATACTTTGATCCACTGATTTAAACCCTTCTCGCTTCTCTGCAGGTTATGCGGTTGTTATCCCCACTGAGCTATCACTTTCTTTCCATTACCCTTTAAGTGAAAATGATTCTGAATAATTGTATATGATGATTATGCCCTAAGCAACAACAAGCAATGTATCTACATAGCCATACATTATCAAAAATCAGAAAGGTCTACTAATAAAATAAATATTTATGTCGGAAGACCCGTTTGAACTGAAATGTGTCCTAAATCTACTATCGCATTTCGCAAATTATTGGCGTATCAGAACACTATAAGTGCATGAGTTTTAGATAAACCATTTGACTCACACGTAAGTACAGCGATATTACTCTTGTTCGTAATTTAGTGTCACCTTTTTGCTCTTTATAATTTTCACCATAATCTATAGCTAAGCATGTACAAATAAATTCCTTATTTCATGTTATACTATCAGTAAAGGTTTCGCCCACTGGTGTTAGTATGTCGTATTTTAAGTCAATAAAATTAAATTCGTCATTCGATAATAAAACAGCTTAATAAAGATGATCTGTTGTGTACTCATAATTGAGAATCTGAATAAGATCAGCTCAGAATTGTTTCTCTATTTTATTTACACAATAAATAATGAATTTTATACATTTACACATTTAAATATATACAAAATTGGGAAAATATAAAAAAGACGAATTCCGATTAGTCTGGCTGCATTGCTCCTTTGAATAATTCAAATTATTGTTAAGTTGATTCTTTGGGCGAAGTATGCACCAGAGCGCATGGATCCCCGCATGTCTCGACTTTCTTACAAATTCTTGAATAATCTCGCATTAGTGCAGTGTCTGGGGGTTTTAACCTCAAACTTCTGTTACAGTGAATTAATTTAAATTGTTAAAAGGGGGATTTCTTCTTCATACCTTTAAGTATAAAGTTAACCAAAAAAAAATTGTGCTATTGTTTTTTTTTTAAATCATAAACTATAAAAAAAATGATGAAGCATGTAATTTTAATTAAAATATTTAATATTTTTCGTATCTATACGTTCTATACTACCTAAAGAGGCATAAAATAATATTTTCTTACAATGTTGGAGTGTATCATGTCATAACAACCCGATTCTTTTCGAAAGGAACATCCAAAATAACATGTGTTTTTCAGTCATCATTACCTCCTACAGCTGATGCAGCGTTTGAACACCTAAAAAGAGTATATCTACAAATCCAGTTATGGTTAGGTTAGGTTAGGAATGGAGATATTGAAAACATAAACATTGAAAATTGGGGCTGGAATTATCGAAAGAGTTGTTTATACTAGGGTTGTAAGGGAGGTCTTCTTAGTGAAAGCGGAGGCGGACGCGGATGTGATGAGGTGCACTTTCGCGGACGCGGAGGTTAACGGAGGCGGAGGCGGAGGTGAAAGTGGATATAAAAAATATTGTTACGACATCTGTTCGCAAGTAGGAGATAGGATTTGCCACTACTAGATTATACTAGATGGCGTTACTAGTATTTAATGAGTCGCCATGATATCTGTTGCTGAAGGAAGTGTCACTACTAGAGAACAGATGGCGTTACTAGTATTTTAATAAGTAAAAAAAGGAATTACTAGATGTTTCTCGAATATCGACTTTTCGAGAATGTGGTACTAGAACTTTCTGTAATATTCGCGTATTTGAGACTTGGCATATATAAAGAGCGACGCGTGCTACGGAGTTATTCGAGTGCGAAGAACTAAAGCGAGAACAAGCGAAATACTAGAGCGAAGAAATTAAATACGACAGTGCAGTGATATACGGATTACGGAAATAAGCTTAACGGTGTGGACAGTGTTACTATAACGGAGTAAATTAGTGTTGTTAATTAGTGCGAGTATCGATAGTTAATTATCGATAGTGTTTGTTGTGTTGTGTAAAGTGCGTTATTGGTCAATAAATATAATTAAGAACTTAAGAAACTGAAGAAATTAAGAACCCGGTACGTAACAATTGGTGACAGAAGTGGGATTTGAAGATGCCAGTTATGCCGAAGGAAGACGGAAGAGAGGGTGTGAAGACACGCGCTCAGAAAGCCGCAGAGGGTGAACAGCTGTCGGAAATGAGGTCATCGGTCACGAACCCTCGGAGTGACATTCCAGAGGAGACGTCCGCGGTGACTAACGCGCCGTCTACATCAACGGCGCCGGCGGCCGCAACTAATACTGACTTGGCGATGATAGTTGAAATGTTTCAAAGCATGCGTGAAGCACAACAAAGCATACAGGATGTTGTGAAAAACATACATTCGGAGGTACAGGGTGTTGTGAAACAAGAAGTTCGTGAGTTGCGCGACGAACAGCAAACTAAGTTCTCACAAGTTCTCACTGCGGTCAATGAAGTCAGTGGTCGGGTGGTTACTGTGGAAAAAGACGTAGAGCAGATGAAGGAGCAGGTAACCACTATTGAGAAAGATATCGATGACATGAAGACCGACTTCCGCGGAATGGAGAAAAGGGTTCTGCAGCTTGAATCACGACCGGTCAAGGTTGTCTCCGGTGAGAATGTAGTAGCTGTCCATGGTCCTCGTGTGAAGGTTCCTCCCTACGACGGAACAACATCCTGGTCGGCGTATAGACATCAGTTCCAGACTGTTGCGGCTGCCAATGGTTGGACTGATGAACAGTGTTTGACTGCACTGACGGTGGCGCTCCGAGGTCAAGCACCGTCAGTAATAGAGGCGCTGCCGACTCCGAGTGGTGGTTTCAAGGACCTGCTGGATGCGTTGGAGTCTCGCTATGGAGAGCGACACCTGGAGCACGTGTTCCGCGCTCAGCTGCGTGATAAGGTCCAGCGTTCCGGAGAGGGACTTCAGCAGTGGGCCCTTGAAATCGAGAAGCTCGTCCGCAAGGCCTATCCCAGTGTAGATCCGAAGACGGTGGAAATGAACCTGGTGCAAGCATTCGTCGACGGCATCAGAGATATCGAAGTGAGAACAGCGGTGAGACTTCAACACCACACGTCTCTCAAGGATGCCTTGGCGAACGCTCTAGAAGTTGAAGCTTGCCGCCAGGATACGCGCCAAACTCATCGACTTCGTGAGATTGCGGAAGCAAATGAGGACGTCAAGGTCATTAAAGCACCCGTCGAAAGGAGTACTGGACCGATTTGTTATGGCTGCGGGAAAAGGGGCCATTTGAGATTAAGTTGCCTGGGCTTCGAAAATAGTTCACATCGATCGACTTGCGAAGTACCATGGAAGCAATAATACTCGGGACGAGTATTAATGTAAGGAGGGGGTAATGTTACGACATCTGTTCGCAAGTAGGAGATAGGATTTGCCACTACTAGATTATACTAGATGGCGTTACTAGTATTTAATGAGTCGCCATGATATCTGTTGCTGAAGGAAGTGTCACTACTAGAGAACAGATGGCGTTACTAGTATTTTAATAAGTAAAAAAAGGAATTACTAGATGTTTCTCGAATATCGACTTTTCGAGAATGTGGTACTAGAACTTTCTGTAATATTCGCGTATTTGAGACTTGGCATATATAAAGAGCGACGCGTGCTACGGAGTTATTCGAGTGCGAAGAACTAAAGCGAGAACAAGCGAAATACTAGAGCGAAGAAATTAAATACGACAGTGCAGTGATATACGGATTACGGCAATAAGCGTAACGGTGTGGACAGTGTTACTATAACGGAGTAAATTTGTGTTGTTAATTAGTGCGAGTATCGATAGTTAATTATCGATAGTGTTTGTCGTGTTGTGTAAAGTGCGTTATTGGTCAATAAATATAATTACACCTTATTGCACGAAAGTGTGACTGGTATTTATCAAATTAAGAACCCGGTACGTAACAATATATTCATTTATGTGTGTAACAAATGCGATTCAATAAAATATATAAAATATCCACACGTAAGAATGATATGCAAATAGTGATAAACGTTGAAGAGAAAGAACAAGCAAGAGAAATAAGCTAACTGCACACAGGAAAGAACATAAATAGGCAAAGTCATGCAAGGGTTTAGTTGTCTTAACCTGTATGAGGGATCAAATACCTGTATGATTGATCCCTCACACAGATATTATCACACCACTTTGACATTGAGAGTGGTCCATTCCAAACCAAACCCAAACATTCAGTCCAAACCGCTATTTTGGCTGAGTAAAGCAATGTACCTATATGAAATAGGTACATACATTCATAGTACGGTTTAGTTTCTTATTTAGTCAACTAGTATTCAAAATTAAGAAGAGGCAAATTATACTTGACAAACAAGAGTTTGGCTGCTTTATCACCTTCCAGACAATTTCCGAAGGGATCACGCGTTTTTGTACCGATTAACGTAAATACACCGCTTATATTTAACGGAGGTGGAGGCGGATGCGGAAGTATGATTTCTTGCGGAGCTTCCGCAGTAACGGAGGCAGTAAAGTTTAGCGAAAATACCTGTTTAAATAATACGCCAATCATTAAGATAAGTGAAATTGAAGGAAATTGTTAAAAAAAAACAAATAATTTTATGTTTTCTTTTTCTTTAATTTTCTTCGTTTAAATCTACCTTCTAGGTACTATCTACATATTAAAACCTAAATTAAACTTATTTTGATGTAGAAAAATGTTCTACAGCTTAATATTATGAGATATTTAATCATTTAAACTTTTAAAATTTGAATTATTTTATAAAAAAAAATCTAACCGAGATCACAACTTTTCATTTGTTAAACTTTTTTGTATATATCATAACCTAAACATTACACTTTGAATTGTAAAATTTCATCCACTGTAACAGAAATCCGAGGTTTTCATGTTTTTAACGCCCCACACACTCCACTACATACTCATTGTAAATTGAAAATCTTCTTGTTGAATGTGATGTATGAAAAATTCTACTGTATTTAACACACCTAATTGTGGCTTCCTGGACGACAGTCATATTTTTATCCCTTTCGCCGTGGAGACCCTCGGTCCATGGAGTTCAGATGCGAGTAAACTTTTTAAGGAAATATCTGCGCGCCTAGTCGAAGCTAGCGGGGATCCTAGGGCTGGCACATACTTTGGTCAGAGAGTAAGTATTGCAATACAGAGGGGTTATGCAACCAGCCTCTTGGGAACCCTACCCCCTAGCGGCAGCGATTTTCAAATCATTTTTTATATTGTTTAATTTAATTTCTGCTGTAAATATGTAAATAATTAGTCACGTTTAAGTTTAGTTTTATATTTGTAGATATATATACTTCTAGATACATAATTGAGAATGTTTCAAGAATTTTCGAGTTAGATTTAATTAAAATTGTTACAATACATACCTATTTAATATACTCACGGGAATAAATGTAGCCAGAGCTTCAGATTCAGAAAATTCTTTTTCCACTTTTGTACAAGAAATTATGTGGGGAAAAGATTGTAAAATATTTTTGGAGATGGGTCTCCAACCTCATCGCCCAAAAAGCCCCGATATCCTAAGCTTACTTACTTACTTATACTCACGCCCATTGTTCCCATTGGGGTAGGCAGAGACTATCGATCGCCACTTTGTACGATCCTGACAAACCTCTCTAGCTTCGATTACATCCATCAATCTTTTCATACATGCTCTTTTATTCTTCATACTTCGGACGCCAGCCTTTTTGAGCACACTCTCAATTTGGTCCAAGTGTGTTCTCCGTGGTCGTCCTCTACTCACATTACCTTCCACGTTGGCTCTATAGATCTCTTTCACCAATTTATTGTCATTCATCCTCTCTATGTGCCCAAACCACCTTAACATTCCTTTCTCTATCTTGCACACTACGTCATCTTTCACACCTAAACGTTCACGAATTACACTATTTCTCACTCTGTCGCACAACCTTACATTACATATACTTCTGAGGGATCTCATTTCCACTGCATTCACTCTACTTTCATGCCTCTTTTGCCATGCCCAACATTCACTACCATACATCAGCGTAGGAACCAGTACAGCATTGTGAACTGCCATTCGCGCCTTTTCAGACAGGAACTGGCTCGACATTAGACTGTTTATGGCTCCATTTACCGCATTTCCCTTTTTTACTCTCCTTTCAATATCTTCCTCGCATTTTCCGTCCCTTGTAAACAAACTTCCCAGCTATACAAACTCTTTCACTTGTTCCACTTTCTTGCCACCTATTGTAATCTCACATTCTGTCATACTTTCCTCTCTCTGGAAAACCATTGTCTTGGTTTTGTCCACATTCACTCGCATGCCCTTTCTTTCAAAAGACTTACACGCAATATTCACCATCTCTTGCAACTCATTTACCGTTGATGCAAGTAATACTTGATCGTCAGCCTATTAAATTCACCATGGGAAGATGACGTGCTATTACGAAGCCGACACAGCTGAGCAGCTGATATTTGATCTATCATACATACATATACTCACGGCTATAAATCCCTAGAAGGGGTAGCCAGAGCTAAGGAATTAGAAATTCCTCAGCCACTTTTGGAAAGTTGAGTGGGGAAAAGATGGTAAAATAAAGGTTGTTGGTGATGGGTCTCCAACCGCATCGCCCAATATTCACTTAAAAGCCCCAATACCGTTAGTTGCCTCTTACGTACACCCACCGGAAGAAATGGGGTAGCGCTATTCTAAGCCGGCACTACACAGCAAGATCTAATCATCATTCTTCAAAAGAGAGCAATAAGATCTATTAATGATTTGGGATCACAAAAATGGAACTGAGGAACAAAAAGTCAAAGTTAAATGTAATATACTGAAATGAAAATCTCCGAATATAATAATCCATCGTGTTTTTATTTATGGAATCTAGTCCCTAGTTGAATTTTATAGCGCATAAAAAAAAGTTATAGCTCAGTGGGTAGAACGCCACTTATCATGCAGACGATGAGGGTTCAAATCCCGGGCCGGGCCTACACCAATTTTTCTTTTCTAAAGCCATATGTGTGGTTAATTTTTCATGGTTCTTAACGATGTGGGAAATCATCGTAAGGAAACCCACATGGCTAAGTTGTAGTTTGTTTTGTGACAGTGTTTTCGTAAAAAACATAGGCCTGTCCCCTATCACGTGAGTCCAAACAAAACGTGTGTAATCTAAACACCAGTCGACAATATCACGTGATGTTCAGTAGTATTAGCACCTCTGCCAACCCCTACGAGGATATACGGCGTCAACGTTTGAGTTGAGAGTTGAGTAAAATGTTATAATAACGTCATTATAATATAATTTGCTGTGTAGTGTCGGCTTAGAATAACACTACCCCATTTCTTCCGGTGGGTGTACGTAAGAGGCAACTAACGGTATTGGGGATTTTAAGAGATTTTGGGCCTTTATTTTGCCATCTTTTCCCCACTCAACTTTCCAAAAGTGGCTGAGGAACTTCTCGTTCCTTAGCTCTGGCTATCCCTTCTAGGGATTTATAGCCGTGAGTATATGTATGTATGTATGTATAAATAATAAACTGAAATGAAAATTGAAAATACCGATCATCCCACATCGAGAGTAAAATTCTCATTCGCAAGATAGTATTTTTACGCTAACTAAAGCAATTATTTTGCTCCGACTGAGATTTGATAAATTCTGAAGCCCTTGAGTACCCCTCTTGGGACTAAAGCCGTGCAGGTGGAAACAAAAACCTAATTTACATACATACATACAGAAATATTCTCACGCCGTTAGTTCCCATTGGGGTAGGCAGAGACTATCGACCGCCACTTTGTACGATCCTGGCAAACCTCTCTAGCTTCATTCACATCCATGAATCTTTTCATACATGCTCTTTTATTCTTCGTACTTCGGACACCTGCCTTTTTGAGCACATTTTCTATTTGATCCAAATGTGTCGTCCGAGGTCGTCCTCTACTAACATTACCTTCCACATTGGCTCTATAGATCTCTTTTACCAATTTACTGTCATCCATCCTCTCGATATGCCCAAACCATCGCAACATTCCTTTTTCTATCTTTCTTACAATATCATCTTTTACACCACACCTTTCACGAATCACGTCATTCCTCACACGATCACATTACAAACTTTTCTGAGGGACCTCATTTCTCATTGTTACTAACACTTGAGTCATTGTAACTTGTAAATAAAGTAAATAATAATAATAATAATTTCTACTGCATTCACTCTGCTTTCATGCTTCTTCTGCCACACCCAACATTCACTGCCATACATAAGCGTAGGAACAAGAACAGCATCATGCACAGCCATTCGGGCCTTTTCGGACACCGATTGACTAGACTAGTCAATCTAAAACCTAATTTAATTTGTTATATCATACTTAAAGGAAAGTTTTGATGAGATCATTTAAGTAAATGAACATGACGAATGCCGTCTGAACCGAGGAAGGGCACGTAACAGTTCCCCCCCTGGATCCCCACAAAAGCCGTGGGTAACTATTTTTACGTGCTTACGTGTCGGTTTTTCACAGGTTCTTTTCCTACAATTGATAAGTGGATAAGCTATACTCATAAACGTGACTCATCCAATACGAGCCGAAAACTCACTTGTTATCATTTTTGCTATCTGTTATCGAATTTCCGAAAATTACGATAACCTTTTTTCGATAAAAGTATGTGAACTGTTTATATACAGCGACAAAGGTGATTTGGAGTTTGTGTGTGAAAACAGTGCAAGAGTTACTTTACAAAATGGCATACTTTGGAAAGACCTTCAAGAAGACCGAGCTGGAAAATGCCACTGAACTCTTCGATGCCGTCAGTAAGTGACTATCAGTATATAAATAATATCCCTTGATTTACCCTGGAGCTGAGACTATTTAATTAAAGGAAATAAATTATGAAAAAAGAGCTATTAATAATTCTGAACTAACATCCCCAATGCGCCACAAACAATAATGATATGTACCCATTGAGTTAAGGTTCTGATAAGCAAATCAGTATTATTATGAAAATGCGTCCAGGGCTACATTGCCAGCGTGGAAAGTTAAAAAAAAAATCGGAACATAAATCCTTGTTTTACTGTGGATTTCTGGTTTAACACAGTTGCATTGCAATTAACCAGAATTGAGCATTAAAGAAAAAAAGCGATGAATTTTTGGCCACTGATAAAAGCCAAGCCTAGCGTAATTACTTCTACAAATAAAGATAATAGGAAGAACTGATAACTTTACATAGTACCGTATTCTGTTAAATTCGGTACGCAAAATATTGCAGAAGTGTGTGAGTGTCTGTGTGTGTGTGTATGTGTGTGGTGGTTAAAACAAAATATTAACATGCATACTTTCTTGGACTCTTTAAATAGTTTTTAGTAATTCGCAATATTATTAACAAACTACCTAGGACTCACTTTAAATTTTTCACTTTTAATTTAGCCCTAAGAAACTTTTTCACAGTTCATATGGGTACTTCCCTATCGAACGGTCGAGCCTACCCTTAATAGTGTAATCAGGCCATAGTCCTCTAAGTGGACCTTATTGAACAAACCCTATGTCAGAACTTGGTCAAAACCCTATAAATAGCAAATAATAATATTTTCCATTATATGCCATTTCATTCTTAAGGTAAAAAAGAACAGAGCAAAGAACATGAATTTTCGTAATGACTAAATATAGAATTTAAAAGTAATGCGATTACATAACAGATCTATAACTTTTAGATGACCTTCCTAAAACTTTTATCTACTTGTCGATAACAAGATAATATAACATTGTATTATCATGTTAATCTATTCCAATAAAAACAAAAAGAGGTAGATACGTGCTAGCTACATTTTATTGTATTTAAATCCGTATAATTATAATGCGTGCAAAGCAGCTATGGAGTGATCTCCATATCTTTGCACGCAGCTATGGAGATCACTCCATGGGAGACCACTCGCTGGTACTCGATAAAGTAGCAGGCGAACTATAAAATTAATTCGAGCGAAGCTTTTGTATTTCGCTTATGACTAGACCTAGGGCTGGACCGATCTCTGCCAAATTTCCATGATGGTCATAAGCATCAAGTACCAGGTCGTGATGGTTTAAAAAAAAATACCATCGAGAAATGATCACCCTTAAATGTTTCTCATATAAGTCTTTGGGAAGCTAGTGTAAACCAACTAGCGCGCTCATAGAATTTTTCATTGTTTGAAAATAAAGCCGTGTAGTGTCGGCTTAGAATAACACTACCCCATTTCTACCGGTGGGTGTACGTAAGAGGCAACTAACGGTATTGGGGATTTTAAGGGATTTTGGGCGATACGGTTGGAGACCCAACACCAACAACCTTTATTTTGCCATCTTTTCCCCACTCAACTTTCCAAAAGTGGCTGAGGAACTTCTAGTTCCTCAGCCACTTTTGTGTTTCACTTTTTAGTTCTGGCTACCCCTTCTAGGGATCTATAGCCGTGAGTATATGTATGTATGTATATGTAAAAAAAAAACTCACACAAACAATTACTCGCCACTTTGCTCCAATTTGGCATCGCGAAGCATTCAGATCACATTCAGACCCACCTAGTTTTTGGCTTATTGCTTCATCACTTCTTACAGTACTCTGCCTTACGACCTAATAATATTTGGTATTTATATATTTATCAATCGCTCGATTTCGATATCTTAAAAATGCCGTTCGTTGTTGAAGTAGCTTAGTCTAGAGAAGATAGTCACAGAGAAAGATACGCACGATTAATACATACTTCATGATTTATTACCGCATTTTTCAATAAAACTTCATCGAAACATTCTATAGATAAAGCAAACACTAAATTTTGCTCTTATTACATTAACTTTTTTTAAAGATTTTGTCAATCATGTAATCCACCCATCTGCATATTTATATTCACTGCAATAAATCGCGGAAAGAGGTAGCTAAGGCTATAAATTAGAAATTCATCAGCCACTGTTCGAAATTTAATAAAAAAAATATTGCAAAATATAAAAATTGTGGATAATGGGTCTCCAACCGCATCGCCCAAAAATCACTCGAAAAGACCCATTTCCCTAATCGACTCTTAAGGCACCCGCGGGAGGAAATTGGTCTTATTCTAAGCGGACCCTACACAGCAATAAGGCATGTATTTAACGCGGCGACAAATTGATACCATTCCGGGTCGTAAAAAAACTGAAAATGGATGGTAAATAATCTACTTTGGCGACTAATTAGAGGTAGCATCTTAACTAGAAAGCGGCGGGTTTTTAATGAGTTTTGAGGTTTTATTTAAATTTTATCTGGCAGTGATTTTCTTTTGTGGCAATTGAATTTCTTCTAAGGCGACAAATTATTGGCGGATAAAAAAGTTAAAATAGGCTCTCATAAATTCTAAAATGGGGTTGTCTATAAACATGACCAAGGTCTAAAATAAATACAAACAAGATCTTAAAAAAATACTTTTGGCTACATTTGTAGGGATCTAAATTAACCAAATTGTGACATGCAATAAAACTATTCTTGGTCTATTTTATTAAGATTCCCTCTTTTAATAAACCTACACCTACACAATTAACCTAACCTAACAGCGTATCGACGTCACCCCGCTTCGCGGGTTGCCTATTTCCGCTCTAAGGGGCATAAGCTAACCCTAACCTAACCTAGCACAAACGCATTTGTGGTGAATAATTGTTTTTTAATGCGGGGGGCTTTGCCCCCCCTTTCCCTATCTGTTTTCTTTCCTCATCTTAATTGCATCTGCCCATTAGGGTGGGAGAAGCAACTTTTAACCTAACCTAATATATTTTAGTTTTATTAATTTTTACTTCAATACACACAATATTTAATTTACTTAATATAATAGTCACAAAAATAAAAAAGCCAGCGAGCGCATTTGCCGCCTTTCCAAGAATTTACGAATCTACAAACAATATTTTAATATCCAAATACATTATTATAATACCCATTTTCAGTTTCAATGCTACCTAAAAATCGCTGCCAGCTGTGTATTTTTATAATGAAATCCAACAGTTGCCACTAAAGAATGTATGATATCCCTTCGGAAAAATTAGTCGCCACATTAGGTTTTATAATACCTGAACCAGTTTTTCACTGATCCCGCTTGATATATTTGATACCTTACAGTAGCAGCCGTTTTTTTAGTTTTTTGATCCCAGCATTTTGTTGCTTGTATAGTTTAATAGTTGCTAAGATATTTAATCACTGCAAAGTTAGTTTTTTTGTGACCTAATAGAAAGTTGCCTAAAAAGGATTTTAGTTGCCGTGTTAAATATTTGCCCATATATAATAGTGATTAACTATGTCTAAAAAAATGTTTTAAACTTTCAGATGCCAACGACGAGGTCCGAGCATTCTTCGAAAAGAGCGACATTTCGATAAAATGGGACAAAAATGACGACGGCTCACTACAATGCGCCATGAAACTGTTCGGCCACCAGCTGTTTGACACCAAGGTCGAACTGGACACCGACATCGAAGGCAAAGCTCCTGATGGCACCGCCACCACGCAGAGGTTCACCATGGAGGGTGATGAGATCGTTTCCGATACCGACTTCAACGGAAAGCACCTCGTCTTCACTTTCCAGTTTGAAGATGATTCCATGAAAATGGTGAGTGTTTTTAGGAGATTCCGAAGGTTTTCTTAACGCAAATAAACAAGACTGAAGTTATATTTAATTAGATTTTTAGTGTGACTAATCCTAAGTGATAAATTATAAATAATTTTGTTGAGCTAAAAGTAATTAATGTTACGGTGCACGGTGCAGAATGCAGGGCGCATACGATCCATCCCGAACCGAAAGGGATTTCGGGAAGTATAGAACGATTGCCACTCTCACTATTGGAAATTCATTAAACATAGAAAGAAAGAAAGAGAAAGCTTTATTCAGTGCACAGGAAAATACACAACAAATAAAAAATAAAACATAGTGATATACAATAACAACAACAAGAATAAAAGTAAAAAAAATAAACATAAAAAGTAAGCCCTATGCAGTGAATTGGTCACTGGCTCAGCATGTTGCCACAGATGATGTTGTCACCAACCGTGGCGCTGGTTTTCGGCCAGTGCTATATAATTTAATCCAGCCGGCAAAAGTACAACATTATATAATACAATACAGAAATAAATAAATAACAAAACAAACAGAGAGACATACATGCGTAAAAAGTGCTTGTAAAATTAAAATTTAAAACAATAAAAAGAACAGATAAATAAAATAATTAGATACAATACAATATTTACATAATTAAAAAAATAAAGATATTAATATCTCTTTTTATTTAGTAATATAAGTACATACTTCAATAAAACACTCAATACGCTATTTTACAAATTTTAGCACAGATTAAATAATACAAAATCATACAGGTACTCACGGCTATAAATCAGAATTTTCTTAGCCACTTTTGGAAGTTGAGTAGGGAAAAGATTGTAAAGGAAAGGATGTACAATTAATTTAGAGCTATTTAAATCAGACACAATATCACTTTTGAATGTTTATATAATAAAGTTACGTTGGCTTTCCACATTTCCTGACTGCGTTGCTCGATCCTTTGGCAGTCTCACATAATAACATTTGATGATTAATATTTATTTTTATTTTCAGATTGTTAAATCAGATGATCTCGATACACCAGCCATCATCAACTTTGTTGCGGAAGAATAAATTAAATAATAAACACTGGCATAATTTAAGATAAATTCAATTTATTAATAATAATTTATAAGATTTATGTGAGAGTTTTATTTTACATATTTTTCAGTTACTAATCGCATTTTTATGAATCAATACGATGATGGCATAATATTACCGTTGTATTACGTGATATAATAATATCGTTTGTTTTGTTTAATTGTACTTACTTTCATGCGTACATAATTAGTTAAAAGTAAAAGTTTTTGGTGATGGGTCTCCAACCGCATCGCCCAAAAATCCAATAAAAAGCCCCAATACCATTAGTCGCCTCTTACGACACCCGTGGGTAGAAAGGGGTAGCGACATTCTAAGCCGGCACTACACGGCAACACTATGCGGTTGGAGACCCATCACCAAAAACCTTTACTTTTACCATCATTTCCCCACTCAACTTCCAAAAGTGGCTGAGGAATTTATAATTCCTTAGCTCTGGGTACCCCCGTTATAATTATTATACATAAGTACATACATATACTCACGGCTATATTTCCCTAGACGGGCGCTAGTAACTAATTATTAGTTACTAGCGCCATTAGTTCCAATTTGGGTAGGCAGATACTATCGATCACCACTTTGCATGATCCTGACAAACCTCTTTCAGCTTAATTTACATCTATCAATCTTTTCACACAAATTCTTTATTACTTCGTACTTTTGATTCAAATCTCTATTAGATCTAAATGTGCTCGCCGTGGACGTCTTCGACTGACATTACCATTCATCCATTACATTATTATTTTATTCTTCTATTGCCATCAGGTAAGGTGGGGGTAATAAAATAAAACAGACTTAATTAATAGCTTTAATAAATTCGCATCGTATGCTATTATCACAGATAGTATATACTATTATTAAAATAAACAAAAAGTACAGTTAGCTTAAGTACTTAATCTTGAAATGGAGCCGGGAGAGACCCATTTGTACTTACATACATATAATCACGGCTATAAATCCCTAGAAAGGGTAGCCAGAGCTAAGGAAGTAGAAATTCCTACTAGAATTTATTATTTTTATAAATTATTTTTTTCCGCATTTCACTTTTGGAAAGTGAAATGGGGAGAAAAAATTGTTAAATAAAGGTTGTTGGTGATGGGTCTCCAACCGCATCGCCCAAAATCCCTTAATAGCCCGAACATAGCAGGGTACTATTACAAACAAACCTAAAATAAACCTCTTTACATCCTTTACCTTGCTACTTGCCTTGAGGTTTGCAAGATACTCCCATACAACTGCCCTAAGGTTCACAAGAGGCTATTTGACTGTAATAAAAATATACATTTCTTTTATTTCATTAGTCTTAATATTTCTTTTTTGGAGCAATATGTAATAATGCGAGATAAAAATATTGCATTATTTCACTAAAATCCGTCTTCTAAAATAAGTATTTTTGATGCAACTGTCACGTGACTAAAAACGACCGTGATTGGCTATTTCTATAATGAATGACGTAGATCGCGCATAAACAGACTGTGTATCGCTTCGCTCATTGGTGTTTAATGCGGAATTGACGTCATTTGTGCTACAGCCGCCATATTACTTAAAGTCGCGTTTTCGCGGCAAATTTGAATATTGCATTTTCTTTTTCGATTTTTTAATAAAATAGCTAAAATGAAGAAGAGAAATATTTTTTTAGGGCTCCTTATAAACATATTAACACCGTAAGATAGTTTTCAAAACTTAGTCAAATAGCCTATTCAACAACAAACGCTTTCAAATAGACTTAACTTTTCACGTTTCGAAAGTGAGTTGATCGAGTGTAACCATTTCACATTTCTTCCGCCTAATACAACTATGCACATTATCATATTATCGATGAGCCGTACTTCAAATAAAGAATAACATACCATAGTTGCTATCACATCCTTAAGGGGGTAGGTATCATACAAAGTGGTACTAAGAGAACGGTAGCAAGACTAGTATAAGAAAAGTAAGTCTAATATAGCTTATCACACTACACATTTCATAGTTGTCTTTGTACCGTATAGTGTAAAACCTAATTTTTGTCAAAGTTATGTAAGATACAAGATTTTGTCCCCATCAACTTCCAAATGCAGCCGAAGAGTTTCTAGCTCTAAAGCTCTAGCTACTCCTTTTTGGGATTTATGGGCGTGAGTATATGTATGTAAGATAGTGCTATTTCACATGTTTCAATGACCGACGTTTTCACATCTACCGGTGTAATTTGTCTGGCGGTAACCGAGCAACGCATCGTAGGTTTTCTAACAATATGACTAAGGGGAAGATAGGAATAATCTAGGACGTATGGAAGTTGGTGGATATCTCACTGGGAGGCTTGTGATGTGAGTATGCCCATAGCAGTCCTCTTTGTCTTAGCTAAACAAGAGGTTTTGAAGAATAAACACTATACACCTTTTGCATCAGGGAAATGTGTAGAAAGGGTAAATAAAAGTACTAAAATAAGGAAATTTTCAAATTTTAATGAAACTAAAGTCACAGAATATACATCTATGACTCTGCCCATCCAATTCAACACAAGCCGTAGAGTTACAGTTCCTACAGTAAATATAATCATCACCAATACTTATACTTGTTAAAGTTATACAACAGAACATACTTGCATGAATATCGCTACAGAAAAAACCAGTCATATTTTTTCCACAGTATTCACAAACTTCCTCTACTAGTGTTTCCTTCAATTTACTTGCCAAATCTAAGTCAATGCATTGAGATATATCTAATCTGTACTTTTCACTATAATATAACAAATATTTGTAAGCTCTACTCTGTGATAAAATTGATAAAGTATTTGAAAGCTTAAGTTTTTCAGGATTTCGCAATAACTCCTGAGCATGTAAAAATATTATTGATTCTTTGACTTTCTCAATAGACTCTTCTGGCATAGCGGGTAGCAAATATAAGTTATTAAACATTTTCTTGTGCCACTGTAGAAATATTAAGTACAACTTCATATCATATAAACAAGATTTTCCTTTTTCATACAACTCTTTATAATCATAATCCAATAATGCTTTATTTTTCATTGTTTTAACTCGAAGGACTTCCAATACATCCCAGATATCATACAAAGACTGGTTTGGATTATTAAATATTATGTCATAACTTTCATTCAATATCAAAAAGGATAACTCCAACATGATGGGTTCTTTACGGGAGCAGATTTTAGTCATCAACAAACTTAAACACAACATCTTTTCATTTGGTGAGAAACAAAAAGATCGTAGCTCATAATCAGGGAATTGACATTTTATAGGAAAGGAAACTATTTCCACATTGCTTGTGTCATTATTTGATGGCAAATTAACCTTAAATAATTGGCAATTCACAGTACTCACAAAGATGCCACTTTTCACCTGTCTCAGACATGATATTTTGTGGTCATTTAAAATTTTATGGCACTGCGACAGAATGGAATAATGTGAGTCTAGTCTTTGAATTATTAAATGTCTTTGTTTGGTGAACATTACTATAACACCCTCCTTATCTTTCACATATTCAATGTTATTAACAATACTGTTGTCTTTATAAGGCCATAAACAATTAGTTTTAGTAATATTTATACTATCATTTTCAATACAAAAATCCATAATATAAACTTGACCAAGTATATTTGATGCAAATAATGAAAAAGATATATTATCTTTTCGTACCCATACCATGATGGTAAATTGACCTATTTCAGTACTAACATTAGCAAATAGTTTTGCATTTATTTTATTGTTTTCTAAACAGAGAGACCAAAATAGAATGTCACCATTTTTCTGTCCTGTTCCAAAATAGCACTGGTTCTTAGACACACTACTACCCCAGCAAAATGCACTTGTTTCAAAGATTAATACTGCTTGGGTTATGTCACTCAAAGAGTCATATTTCACCGTTGAACCTTTTTTAAGGTTTTCTATCTCAGTGGAGAGATTTAATATACTCTTCCATCCAAGTCTTCTACGACCAAAGAATTCTATGTTGCCAATATTGGTAAGTGTAGCTATTATAGTGTGATCTTTAAGGGAAAAGCTTTTAGGAGAAAAGGCTGACGCTGTAAAAGTGGCCAGCTCATCCATAATATCATTATTGTAAGGCCACAATGAAGAGTTCACCATAAGCTCAGTTAAATCGATATTTCTCATGTGACGAGTTTCTATATGAGTTTGCAAAAACCTTGTTCCAGGACTAGTCTTAGGCGGAAGTATTGTTGAGTGATTGAAATCTAAGTTTTTGCTATAATACTTTACATCTGTACCGAATTCGAGCACTTGTAAACCATTATCGGCGTTAACTATCAGTGGCATGTCAGACCAGCTTGTAATTGGCTCAACATAATTTGTTACTTCAATAGAATATCGCGATATCTCTTCCAGTAATGTTGTCTCCATAGTAATAAAATTCTTGCGTTGAGTTTAGAGACTAAAAGCGAATATCTGAAATATAACCGTCGAGAATTTAGGTTAACGTTATGATATGATATGACATTCAATTCATCTTGTTCATTGGCCTCGTATACAATTTATACATTCTGCCAGCGTCAGAGTGAAATAGAAACAGCTTACATTTTGAAACAAGTCCGATAAAAACGAAATTTAATTATTACTTTTTTAAATATCTTATAAGTCAGAAAGAGAGATTAATAGATATAAAAATATGTTTATTTTAAGATGATATATAGAAATAAACATAGACAATAAACTTTTACGAATTTGATCTAAGATATTATAATTTTCATTCCATTAGAAGATGAAATAACTTAAAGTTTTCACAAATTCAGTATGAACAAGTGATAACACATTTATCATGTTAGTAGGTTTAGGAATAAAAGAAGGGAGAATATCATAAATTGATGTCGTTAATTTTGAACAGTTGAAAAATAAATGATCCAAAGTTCCTTCCTCAAGTCCACATTCACATAACGAATTATCTTTAATTTTAATTTTAGCTAGAAAAACTGGAGAACAACAATGGCCTAGTCTCATTCTACATATGGTATAGGTAGATGTATTTGAGCATTGTTTATATTTAAAAAACCAAGGCTTAGAGGGAAATTCCGGTTGAATACCCGCGTAAAATTTTCCTTTAAACTGAATAGAATGTTTCCAATTTTCAGACCAAGACTTTTTAAGGAATACTGATGATTGGGCTACTAGGTCATGAGAATAAAGCATTTGTATAAAGTATATTGGTATCAATTCCTGAATCACAAGCAATCTTGGCTGCAGAATCGGCATGAGTGTTCCCTGAAATGCCACAATGGCTAGAAATCCAAGCTAAGACTATTTTAATGTTATTAAGGGAACATCGATGTAAAGCAGTTTTCAAATCAAGGATTAATGAAAATTTGGTTTTGGCATGAAATTGATTTGATTGTAAAGGTTGTAGACAGCTTTTTGAGTCTGTAAAAATAACCGCTTTATTAATGGAATGGGATTCGATGAATTTGACGGCTTCTAAAATAGCAAGAGTTTCTCCAGTAAAAACTGAAGAATGAACAGGAGATTTCAAGCTCAAAATTATTTTGCGCGAGGGAATCCAAACAGCGGAGCCGACGCACTCTGAGTTCAAAAGTTTAGATGCGTCAGTATAAATGACAAGCCAATCTTTCCAAAGAACATCAATTTTATATTTATGTTCCGTATCAGGAGAGAGGGACTCTTTTTCTATACCTAAATTTAAAATGATTTCTGGGAGGTAAATTAAACACGCATATTGAGTAGACAAAATGGGATTCGATTGATATCTGACTAACGAAGAAAGGGAATGATTAAATTTATTTATACTTTGAAAAACACGTGAAAGGGACTTGTGAGACCAATACCGGCTGGTTCTCACTTTTAATGAAAGAGATTGAAAAGATGGAAGTAAAGGATGAGACGAAGACTGCAAAAATTTTGTTACAAATCTGTCAGATAAATACTGCCTTCGTAAATTGAGAGGGGGTTCGACACATTCTACTTGAAGGGCATTAATAGGCGAGGATTTCATAGCTCCTAAGATGATGCGGAGACACTTTGACTGAATATTATCTAATTTCACTAAATACAGCTTGCTACAGGGTTCTAATAAAAAAAGTACCATAATCTAAATGACTACGTATTAACGCATTATAAAGAAGTTTTTGAGTAAATGGGTGGGATACACACATATACCATACACCAGACAAGCATCGAAGAATATTAATATTCTTTTCACATTTATTAATAATATGTTGCATGTGAGGGATACCTGATAATTTTGAGTCAAGAATAACACCAAGAAATTTAACTTGGTCGTGGATGGGAAGAGGAATGCGGTCAGATACAATCGGAGTGGCCGGAATATCCCGTTTTCTAGAAAAAACGACTACGCAGCATTTGGAAACAGAAAGACTGAGACCATGATCAAACAACCATTCATTCAAATGATGTATTGCGGCGTTTAAGCGAGAAGTAGCAACATCAAAGTCTGACGAATCTATGTAGAGACATAAGTCATCAGCATATTGAAGTATTTTACAGAAAGGTTCAACAGACTGATAAAGATCATAGGAATATATATATATTAAATAAAATGGGACTTAAGACAGATCCTTGTGGAAGGCCTTTCCATATTAATCGGGATGAGAGGAACCCCTCATCTGATCTCACGGAAATAGACCTACATATAAGTAGGTTTGATATGATTGTAATAAGTTTAGGAGGAATATTTAATGACACTAACTTTTGTTGTAGAATAGCCAAAAGTACATTATCTAGAAAAGCTCCAATAACAGATTTATTATCTGAAAAAGCGAGGCGAATATCCGTGATCAAACTATCAATGGTGCCCATACCTTTCCGGAAGCCAAATTGTCTGTTTGATAAAATACCTCTATTTTCGATTATCCATTCTAATCGTTTTTTTATAAGATGTTCCATAATTTTAGCAAGAGCTGATGATAAAGCTATTGGACGATAAGATGTAGAATAATTACCCTGTTTTCCGGATTTTAAAATAGGGATAATAATTTGGGTGTGCCATGACTCTGGGGGTAACCCTGCATCGAATATTTTATTCACAACTATAAGGAAGAAGTCGTGGAGAGCGGAACCAGCTTTAGCAAAAAATGAATAAGGAAAACCATCTATTCCAGGCGAGGAATCTCTCAAAGCATCTAAAACCATATTAAGCTCAGAAATTAAAAACGGTCGATCAAATTCTGAAAAAGCTGATGACACAATAACAATAGGAATAAATTCTTCTTGAGTGGGAACAAAAGGAGGTGCTAGTCTTTGAGAAAAATCTTGAATCCAAGTAGACCTATTATTAACTTTAACATTATTATAATATCTATAAAAGATCCACGAAATCTTCTTATATTTTGCCAAACTAAAGAAGGATGGGTTTTGGGTGATAAACTTTCACAGTAAGCCAACCACCCCCTTTTTTTTGTTAGCTACAAGTCGTTTGAATTGAGCATTTGCCTTTTGATAATTAACATAATTATTTACGGTCATCGAAATGCTGTACTGATTTTCAGCAATTTTGCGTTTATTGACAGCGTCTGAACAACCTGAATCCTACCAAGGTGGAGACGAAATGTAAGACTTTCCAGATTTTTTAATAATAAAACTAGCGTTAGCTGCGTTTGTGATACACGTTGTTAACTCAGAATACAAAGACTCTGGGCTAGATGACACGTTCGTATCAGGAAGTAATTGATGAATTGTTTCGGAGGATTTATCCCAAGCTTCCAAAGGACCCAACTTATATTTAAGTAAAGGAGGAGCTTTTTTTATTATTATTAAAAGGTTTTATTTAACTTGCAATGTATGTTTGTGTGTTCGGGTGAAATCTTTGAACTCAATTTTGAAGTAGATATATTCAACTGTTTGTGCTGAAATTTTGTGGACGCATTTTGTTTGGATGACAATATATGATAAGACATGTGACGTCATTCTAAATTCAATATGGCGGATCATACAAGATGTCAGAACAGTTATATTTAATCCACTTATACAATATGGGTATCAAATGAAAGGGCTTGTTAAGAGTGACTAGAAAAAGAATATGACGTCATTCTGAATCCAATATGGCGGACCATGCAAGATGGCGGAATAGTTACCTTTAGTCTACTTCTACAATATGGGTATCAAATGAAAGGGCTTGTTAAGAGTGACTAGAAAAAGAATATGACGTCATTCTGAATCCAATATGGCGGACCATGCAGGATGGCGGAATAGTTACCTTTAGTCTACTTCTACAATATGGGTATCAAATGAAAGGGCTAGTTAAGAGTGACTAGAAAAAGAATATGACGTCATTCTGAATCCAATATGGCGGACCGTGCAGGATGGCGGAATAGTTACCTTTAGTCTACTTCTACAATATGGGTGTCAAATGAGAGGGCATTTTGAGAGTAATAATAACTTGAAAATAGCCAGCGATAACTAAAAAGTAAAAATAAAAAAAATTAAGTAAAAAAACATTTTAAGAAAAAGCTTTTATTTAAACGCTCTAAAAAGAAGAAAATAAAATATTCCTTTTGGATTATACTAACAACTCCTCATTATACACAATTTATATATAATAATAAAAGCTTGTCGCTCGATTTACCATAAATTATTATGATATAAAGGAATGTTGATAGGTATGTAAACCTCGCGACAAGCTTTTATTATTATATATAAATTGTGTATAATGAGGAGTTGTTAGTATAATCCAAAAGGAATATTTTATTTTCTTCTTTTTAGAGCGTTTAAATAAAAGCTTTTTCTTAAAATGTTTTTTTACTTAATTTTTTACAGTAATAGTCTTGGAAGGCATGTTTAGAATTATTGGGAAATGATCGCTCCCAAAAGTATTAGAGAGAACAAACCAATTAAGAGATGCCGAATTAGAAGCCGATGATATAGAAAGATCTACTGCTGAATGCACATTTTGGGACGGTGCGACTCTACGAGTTGGAGAACCGTCATTCAAAACACATAAATTTAAAGTATCAAAAAGATCTATCAGCAGGGGAGCAAAAGAATCACTTCGAGCTGAACCCCAACTAGGATGATGACTATTAAAATCACCAAGTAGGTACATGGGACTGGGGATTGAACAAATAATTGAAGACAATTCATTAAAAACTGAAGGGATGGCATGAGGGACATACACAGACACAAATGATATATTGAAAATTTTAACAGCTATAATATTAAACTTATCCGAATGGGAGGGTAATTGAATTTGAATGAAGTTAATGGATCTAGATATGAGGAGGGAAGCACCAGCATACCCATCACTCCTATCATCCCGAAGACATGAAAAACCAGAAACTCTGAACAGAGAACCCGGTCTCAGCCACATCTCCTGGAGGGCAATGATTGATGGTTAATGGGTGTTAATGAGATGAATAAGGTCTGACTTTTTAAACTTGATGCTCTGACAGATCCATTGCATTATTGACAGATCCATTAGGGGAGGTAGAAATAAGCTGACAAAGTATAGAGCGCACGTTGGACGGTAATTCAATGTTGTCTATGCGGGAGCATAGACTAACAATGCAAGAGGCGAGTAGTTCTAGAAGGTTGTCATTAACTTTTTCTTTGTTTAACAGAGCACATCCATCCGGTAGGGAAGAAGGAGGTTGTCTTGTTAAATCTGAATGAGAAATTCTATCATATCCATGAGAAGATGAGGGAGACCTATGTCTACAGATCCACAATCTTTTCTTGGCCGGTAAGGGCTGTCGCTGTCATCGATATTAGTATTGCCAGCAAATAAAAAATAACCATTATAAGGGAAATAACTTTACATCATACAGGCTAATTTATTTATGTATTGAAATGTCTTAATAAAACAATTTATATAATATTCATTTAATTAATAACTAGTTGCTGTGTAGTGTCGGCTTAAAATAGCACTACCCCATTTCTGCCGGTGGGTGTACGTAAGAGGCGACTAAAGGTATTGGGGCTTTTAAGAGGTTTGGGCGAAGCGGTTGGAGACCCATTAACAATAACCTTTATTTTACCATCTTTACCCCACTCAACTTTCCGAAAGTGGCTGAGGAGTTTCTATTTCCTTAGCTCGGGCTACCCCTTCTAGGGATTTACAGCCTTGAGTATATGTATGTATGTATGTAATAGCTATTATTGTAAGTAAACAAGTTCGTTTTAATGTAAGCTAATTATATTTATTTATTTTTCCCCTTGTCTGGTATGTCTACCCGAATGACTGTGTATCCTAAATTTGATGATCTTACCTCCCAAATGTTGTCTGGAAGCTTTAAGCGATAACACTGCCAATTGTACTTTTCTCCAAGCTGTTTCATTATTTTATACTCAAGGATTTGTTATTTGTGACACTCAGAGTTAATAAGTGGGTAACTAATTAAAATCATTTTTTTAATCCTGTAAATTAGAGGCTTACCTTGTCGTGTACTGTCTTTTACATTTCATATTCACACATAGATCCCCCAAAAAGGTGGCACAGAAAAAATAATTCTAAACATCAGATATCGTTTGGGTCATTCATTTTGCTGGGTCAGTGAATTTATGGGCACTTTCTTATTGCTGTTAACAACCTTGTTACATATAACATAACCTAACATAAACGTTTACGCCGAATACCCCCGAAGGGATTTGGCAGAGGTACTAATACTTCTGAACATCACGTGACTTTGTCACCTGGTGTTCAGAGTACCCACGCTTTGCATGAACAGTATACTCACGTGATAGGGGGCAGGACTATCGCCGTTTTCCACGAATACACTGTCACACGACTAAGTACAACTCAGTCATGTGGGTTTCCTCACCGTTAACAACCGTGATAAATTAACCACACATATGACTTTAGAAAAGACAAATTGGTGTAGGCCCGATTCGGGATTTGAAGACTAGTCGTGGATCTGTACGGGTGACGTTAATGGTTTTTTTATATGAGTGTGACGGGGACTTGTCAGTAATGGATGGATTTGAATGAGAGGTTTTCTTTTTGAGAAATAAAAAAACAACATAGTTCCCTAGAGCTCTGAAGATGGCGTTGATGTAACTACGTTACTTACAGATCCACAATCTTTTCTTGGCCGGTGGCGACTCTGGTACTACTGTCGCCATTTTGAAATTTCGGCCTGTCATTGTCAGTTAGTTCTTAACTAAATAAAAATTATAGGGTGACCTACGTATATAATAAATTATCACTTTCATAAATATTTTTTTGTAGTGGAAACTTTTTTCAAAAACAATTATTTTTTGATGTATCTTTGCTTATTGATATACGCTTTTATTTCCAGTATTCAATATAAAAATTCATGAAAATTATTATTTATATTGTTAAATTTTATCTAAGTAGGCTAACACCGTCCGAAAAGTTGTGCGCGCATCGATAGTCATGCGGTGCGGGTTACGGGAAGTTGGGAAATGCTCTTAAATAAGATTTCACTTCGTATACACTGATGCGTGGGTTCTAATCCTAATGCGGGGATGTACCAATGTGTCATTTCTTAAGTCATAACTGTCTGACATATATATAAAAATACAAGGCAAATACGACGTGATAACCGGTGTTGTACCTAACGGACCGTGCAAGCGACTAGTGTTCAAATCCCGGATCGGGCCTACACCAATTTGTCTTTTCTAAAGACATATGTGTGGTTGATTTATCACAGTTTTTAACGGTGAGGGAAAACATTGTGAGGAAACCCACATAGCTGAGTTGTACTTAGTGGTGTGACAGTGTATTCGTACAAAACGGCGATAGGCCTGCCCCCTATCACGTGAGTACACTGTCCATGCAAAACGTGGGTACTCTGAACACCAGGTGACAAAGTCACGTGATGTTTAGAAGTATTAGTACCTCTGCCAAACCCCTTCGGGAGTATTCGGCGAGAACGTTTATGTTATGTTATGTTATATTATATGTTACAAGGCTGTTAACAGCAATAAATAAGTGCCCATAAATTCACTGACCCAGCAAAATTAATGACCCAAACGATATCTGATGTTTAGAATTATTTTTTCTGTGCCACCTTTTTAGGGGATCTATGTGTAAATATGAAATGTAAAAGACAGTACACAAGTTAAGCCTCTAATTTACAGGATTTAAAAAATGATTTTAAGTAGTTACCCACTTATTAACTCTGAGTGGCACAAATAACAAATCCTTAAGTATAAAATAATGAAACAGCTTGCAGAAAAGTACAATTGGCAGTGTTATCGCTAAAAGCTTCCAGACAACATTTGGGAGGTAAGATCATCAAATTTAGGATACACAGTCATTCGGGTAGACATACCAGACAAGGGCAAAAATAAATAAATATAATTAGCTTACATTAAAACGAACTTGTTTACTTACAATAATAGTTATTACATACATACATACATATACTCAAGGCTGTAAATCCCTAGAAGGGGTAGCCCGAGCTAAGGAAATAGAAACTCCTCAGCCACTTTAGGAAAGTTGAGTGGGGTAAAGATGGTAAAATAAAGGTAATTGGTAATGGGTCTCCAACCGCTTCGCCCAAAAATCTCTTAAAAGCCCCAATACCGTTAGTCGCCTCTTACGTACACCCACCGGCAGAAATGGGGTAGTGCTATTTTAAGCCGACACTACACAGCAACTAGTTATTAATTAAATGAATAATATATAAATTGTTTTATTAAGACATTTCAATACATAAATAAATTAGCCTGTATGATGTAAAGTTATTTCCCTTGTAGAGGTTATTTTTTATTTACTGGCAATACGATCTGTGGATCTGTACTTCAAACTTTCTTCGTGGCGTCAGTCGTGTTGCTACAATAATTTCGCCAATGTCAACTTTAAAAACATGTGTCACAATACCATGTACCCATTGCGCTTTACGATTTTCATCTTTAGGAAAAAAATGTATTCCTTCATTTTCACATAAATCTACAAGGCACAGACTCCTCTTCTTTTTTTCTAGGGACATTTTCTTTTTGGCGAGTGAAAACAACATAAAGAATGTTAAATATAAATACCGTCTTTGTTTATTTACTTTTAAGCTATCTTGGTTTAAACCACAGATCTGTATTTGAATAGATAACGCAAGTGTCAATTTTTGTATAGAAACCTTTGATTATGAACACTATAGATAGAGCGATGTTACGTCATCCATTTTAAAAAGAGAAGCCCTTATTTAAGTTCTTATATGTTAAAAAGAGACACAAAATCTTTATTGTCATCTCTATCGCGTAACCCGTTTTGTTGATGTCACGCTTTTAAAGCTTGACAAACAAAGCGTCGACTTGTGAGCGATTTTTGTTTTCTTTTGATTTTGAGAAAGATTTTATTCATTTGTATATTGTTATTGTGATAAAAGAGACTCCATTAGTCAAACTTATTATTTAGTGAGGTATGGTTGGGTGTAGCGTGCTTGGCTGCGGAAGCCGCAGCGAAAAACACATCGAAGGATTGACTTTCCACAAGTGAGTGAGTTTTTTAATGTTTTTCAACAGATAAATACATAATAAATACATTGCGCGATCAGAAAAAAAGTGATTCAAATGTTAATTACGTTGAACTAGATTACTAGCGTTTTCTTTAGTTATTGTGAGCAATTTTTTAATAGCATAACCTAAAAATATGCAGTATCTCAGTGTTCCCATAATTCACGTTTTCATCCTACCCTGTCGTTAGGGTAAAATTTTCAAATTAGTAAACTAATGTTAATGAGTGAGTATATTATGTATTTCGTCGCGCTATAGCGACGCTGAATGATTGCCAATTGTTATCTACGGAATTAGTAAGTAATAAATTTGTTATATTTATTTAATTTCTTCGTATTCATTACAGTTTTCCTAAAGACCCGAATCTACGAGAAAAATGGATTGCGGCCACTGGAAGATGCAATTGGAAATCAACCAAATATAAAATACTTAGATGTACGAATACATCATCTTTTGAAAAATGTGACTGAAATAGACGAATGAAACTGATTTTGTTTAAAGGTCAATAGTAAATAATGCAATAAAACTCATGTACAAAATAGTGCTGTCTTTTATTTTTCAAAATACAAACATAGACCCCACTATACCCATGATGACCCGTATGATATTTACATAACTTGCACTTATGGAACAGCTGTTTTTTTTTGTCCAGTAACAAAGTTAGTCCCGTACAAAAATTTAGTCCTGATAGTTAGTACAATGCTTTAGATTTCACGGTGTATTAAACATCAGTATAAATGGTAAAATTAAACAAAAAAGATTTTATAATACTAGGAGCAAGTATGTATAATTATATGATTGCAGGAAATAATATAGTAAACAGTAAACCTTTACAATAAATAAAACGACGTAACAATAAATTGACGTAATCAATTTTAAATTAAAAAGTAGCTTTTAGAATGGTGATTATAGTATTTTGGGGTAATTGTTTTCTAGTGATCGCAACATTACAGGGAAAAATATTGCTATCTAAAAGAGGTACTCTCCCGTTGCATTATGACTCTGTCTATAGTGTTCATAGTCAAAGATAGAAACCAAGCGTGCCATTATTTTTCCACCTACTGTGACGTCACATGAGTAATTTAGTGATAAGAACTCCCCGTCCACGCGTAAACGATTCAATCGATTATATTCGAGTGCATCGACAGACGAATGGTAAATCGACAGACGAATGATAAATCGACAGAGGAATGATAAATCTAGAATTATACGTGTTGTTTTAATGCTGTTATTTTCTCATGGTCTCATGTTTATTCTGGACAACTCTTTCTAAATTATTTTACTCCACCGCTACACCTTCTAGGAGAACCACGATCTAAATCAGTGAGTTAGTGAGTCAGTCAGTCAGTCAGTATGTAGTGTAGTACAGCAGGCTTTATTATTATAATAACTTGCCCTCATTGATAACCTACCTACTTAATTATCTAGTTTTAATAATTTATTCTCGAAAAGTTACAAAACGAATAAGAAATACCCTAGAAGTGATTGTGGGCCCAATTTAGCGAAACCATTTGTTTAAATTATGTCATTGGATATTTTATATGTGTGCTAAATAAAGTTTTTTTTTCTTTCTTTTCTTAATCAAGGAAGTAATAAAAATAGAGTCAGAAAATTATATTGCAGATATATTTACAACAGCTTTGGGAAATGTTAAATTCACTAAATTTGAAAAAAAAATAACTTAAAGGAGTAAAGTTCCCTAGTTGATAATTATAATTACTGTAATACTTAAGAAGCTTTGTCTTATTATTATTGTTTTACAATATAAATGTAAGGGGGCGTGTTGGTATATATGTACATTTGTATTAGCAACACTAAGTGAAGGAGGGAAGTAAAAAAAATGACACCTACCACATGTTAACAAATTTAGCTGTAAGAAAAAGTGTTACTAAAATTAAACTGTTATTAAATAAATACAAGGTTAAACCAAAAGTGTTCCAATTAATTATTTAACAGGAACATTGTAGTAATAAAAATATTTTAGATACATGAAACACCCATCGCGAATATTATAAATCCTCTGTTCCCAAAATCGATTAGAATTAGAATCGAATACAACTAACTATACAGGTACAACACAATTTCCTTAAAATGACAGAAATATGACAATAGCCACCGTACCATGAAGCTGATTGACAAGTGAAAATATCGTTCATTTTAATGTTCATTGCGTGTTTTAATAGACAAGCCATACTAGATAGCTTTGTAACTAAAAGCGGCAATGTATTGTAAATTATGCGATACACACTCGGTTAAATGTTTTTCAGTGTATAACCACAATGAACATGAAATAATTGATTTTGCAATAAAAACCACTTAATTTAACAATAAAGTGACCTACCAATGAAAAGAAATCTTTCCATTAATTTGTCCCGCTTTATTTGGATAGTTTTAGCAACTTAATACGGCATAATGAGGCATTTAATACATTTGGCTTGACATCCGTCACCGAGAACGTTCAAGCGCGGACTCAACAAATGGCGCTAAACTAAGATAATTTTACTCAGTTTTTACACGCGAAGTACATGCACTTGCGGCATCTATTCAAATACAGATCTGTGGTTTAAACTGATATTTATTTAGACTTTCAAATCAGAACGTTTTTATGTACGTTCCTTTTTACGATATCATTACATCCAAGTGTGAAAAACGTTACGTTCCTACCTGTAACATAGCAAGTCTGGCGCCATCTATCCTGAGAACAGGGAAGAAGAAAAAAATAAAAAATGGAAAACCTCTCATTTTTGGACAATGAAAATCAAAGATATTAAACTATACTTACTAGAACATAGATGGGACACTTCGTACTATACCTGTAATCTTGGAAAGAAAAACGCCATCTAACGTCCACTGGAATAACTTATGCATTTTTGCATTTTTCTAATCTATGAAATAATTCAGCTTTTGAATGTTCGATGACGTTAGTTGTATTAAGAGTACTAGAAATGCTAGTGATGTCCATGGTTATCTAATTTTTTTAAAGAACTTGTTGAATGTGGTAAAAAAAGTTTTTTTTAATATTTTTAACTTTACATTGACACTAATTTTACCAAATTAAAATTATAACTTACTAATAAAATAAAATAAAACAATGGCAAAGTGAACTTGTCACCTGGTGTTCTGAGTACCCACGTTTTGCATGGACAGTGTACTCACGTGATAGGGGGCAGGCCTATCGCCGTTTTGTACGAATACACTGTCACATGACTAAGTACAACTCAGCCATGTGGGTTTCCTCACGATGTTTTCCCTCACCGTTAACAACCATGATAAATTAACCACACATATGTCTTTAGAAAACACAAATTGGTGTAGGCCCGACCCAGGATTTGAACACTAGTCGTTTGCACGATAATCGAGTGTTCTACCCACTGGGCCGTTTGAAGGGTTTTATCTAGGTAACTATTGGCCCATTGCTCATAACTGCCTGGCAATCCACTAAAAGTCAAAAAAAGTCAAAAAGTTTATTTTTCAAAATTAAGTTAAAAATTAACATTTTTTGAACGTCAATTTTTTTTAAATTTATCATTAGTCCGTTGCTTCGGAAGGTGTTCGTAAAGAGAAGAAGCAACAAAGAAACTCTTTACATTCACATTTTTTCATTTTTTCAAAACATGGTTTGTACAATTTCAGTTTATTAACATGTTTTTACTTTATAAAAGATTTTCTATGCGACAAAACCAAACGCTAGTTTGACATATTTAAAATAAATTGTCCATCACAAAAACCAATCACATAACGTGAGAAGAAAAATCCTCACCAGACAATTATTCCTAGGAATAACGAGGGAAGATTTATAGCTTTACGGACACGGTCATGTGCGCGTTGGGTCCTTGTCGTTTAAAAAATCTTGAACACTGTAGTAAGACTTCTTTAAAAGCATGGCTTTTATTGCCTTTTTAAAAGATGCCACAGGCAATTCCAATATGTCAGAAGGAAGTTTGTTGAACATTTTCAGGGATAGTCCCATAAAGGAGTTACTTACTTTATTAAGTCTCCACTTCGGTACGTGAAGTTTGTCCTTATTTCGAGTGTTAACAGTATGCCTATCACTTACTTTACTAAATTGGCCTATATTCTTTTTGGCATACATTAAATTCTCAAATATGTATTGGCAAGGGACAGTTAAAATGCCAATTTCTTTAAATTTTTCGCGCAACGAATACCTCGACCTCAACATGTAAATAGATCGGATAGCTCGCTTTTGTAAGACGAAAACTTTATGAACATCAGCCGCTTTACCCCATAATAAAATACCGTACGACATAATGAATACGACACTATGAAAATAACTGAAATACACAATGCGAGCTGTTTCTACGTCTGCTATTTCTCTAATCTTACGCACGGCATACGCTGCTGAGCTCAGCCTTTTAGAAAGTGTTAGTATATGGGGTCCCCATTGCAACTTAGAATCGATTATTATCCCTAGGAATTTTGTTTCTTTCACTAATTCTACTTGTTCACTATCAATAACAATATTGTTATCAACTTGCCTAACATTCGGTAAAGTAAATTTAATACATTTAGTTTTTTTGGCATTTAGAACCAGGTTATTTACAGTAAACCAATGCAATACCAGTGAGATAGCTTTATTTACGTCGTCAAGAGATGTAGAGGATCTCGCTACATTAAATATTAAAGATGTGTCATCTGCAAACATAACTATCTCAGAATACTTTTGTACCATAAATGGTAAATCATTAATGTAAATCAGAAACAGTAATGGGCCAAGTATAGAACCTTGAGGAACGCCCATCTCTATTTCCGATCCTTCCGACGTGGTTCCATTAATATCAACCTCACTTGCGACGGACGTCGAAGTAATTATGGTTGCAGCTATTTATTTATTATTATGTATGTAATTTATTTTATTTATGGCGCTATTTATGTTATTTTTACATCATATTGTGATTATAAATACAATTTGCAATAAAATATTCCAAAAAAGTATAAGTATCTATGAGCGGTCGGTGACGAACTAAACAATGGCCCATTGTGGAAACACCACCGGCCATGCTACGCCACGATTCCTTTGAAGTGTGCCCGAAAAATCGACAACTTCGCCATTGCGCGCCACGATCGGCAATTGTCCGCCATCATGCACCATTGCCCCCTGTACACAGTGGCGATGGCGAGCAGTGGGCCATCGTCCGCCATTGTGTACTGGCCGCTTAACAAGTCTTAGCGTACAAACTAAGTGTAATATGTCCGGTCTATAATATATAAGTTTAAAGTCTTTGATGAAAATTGAGCTGACGGAGGAGAATTCATTTTAAAAGCATCTGAATATAATTTCTTAACTGGAGAAAAGCGAACAGAAGCTTCGTTATAAGAAATGTTTTCTTGCGACATTACGAGCTTAATAGTTTTTTGTCGGCTAAATTCTGGGTTTGTTTTATCAATAGCCGTATGCGAACCCAAACAAAACATACAAGTTGGGGAATGTTTGTTACAAGATTCTCCGTAATGTGGTTGAGAGCATTTAAAGCAACGAGGGGATGATCTACATTGAGCCTTAACATGACCAAAACGGCAACAGTTATTACATTGGATGGTAGGAAGAATGTATGTTTCTATTGGTAAACTATTGTGAAAACATATGATGCGTTTAGGAAGAATTTGACCAGAAAAAGTAAGAACTACGGTTTGAATGGGTATCCATACCAGAGGTTCTTCGTCTTTAATATTTTTTCTATTTATTCTCCTTGCTTTTATAATATTACCAGATCCTGAATCTATGATCGCTGCTTCCACCAGCTCCTGCATAGACCAGTCAACTGGAACATAAATAAAAATAAAGAAAAATAATTCAATTCAAACCTTATCAAAAACAATCTATTAACCTAACAACAGTAAAAGAAAAATTAAATATTGAAGAAGTTTCTCACACTAAATTATTAGGGATAACAATCGATTCGCATATAAATTGGAAAGAGCACATTTCTGTCATAAAAACTAAGCTATCACAATTTTTATATGCACTCTGTGTCTTAAAACGAAATACAAAAAAAGAATGTGCTCTGTCGGCCTACTACGCTTATGCTCATGCGTGGCTAAGTTACGGCACCATGCTATGGGGGAATAGCGTTGAAGCTAATGATTTGTTTATTATGCAAAAAAAATGTCTCCGGGTAATAGTAAACATCCAATACAGAGACAGTTGCAGACTCCACTTTAAAGCTGAAAAAATACTGACTCTCCCTTCTTTATACATCCTTCAAACAGCCACCTATGTTAAAAAACACCTCGATCAATATGAATTTACAAAGAGTACTAGACGAAATGACAAACTAATTCTACCGGAACCCAAATTAGAAATGTATAAAAAAAGCCCTCATTACATGTCTGTACAAATTTTCAATAACTTACCGTCTGATTTAAAAAAAGAAAACACCCAGCAATTCATTAAAAAATTAAAACAATTCCTTATCACTAAGAGTTACTATACAATAAGTGAATACTTAGAGGAAAAATTTAAGTAATAATATTTAAAATAACTATAAAACTGTATAAGTTCCTATTTGCTTTTAAGAATTTTATTTTTGTTACCTTAGATTTAGATTTAATTTTGTTCAATAATTTTGTATTTTATGTGTTATCCTCGCTATACCCTTTCAGGGTCCAGTGCACGTGCCTATTCTTACACTTACATCTGTAAAATTTGTTGTACATTGCTTGCGAGAAATAAATAAATAAAAGATGGTAAATAAAAAACATTTCTTCCTAAACCCGCATGGGCGTTACATTGTAATTTGGAATTGTAGCAGAGAACTTTTTTTCTTTTAAAGTCTGGAAAGATAGAAAAGAATTAGCCGATATTGCGTTTTTAAATTCTATTGAGATTCTATTCCTGCCAATATTTTTGACGACATCCTCGACAATGTTTTTAATTTTGTGTTGGACTAATAATTTGCCGAACTGAATTGATCTTATTGTAGTGCCCGCGGCAGGGTCGGGTTCGCTTCTGTGAATGTGGACAATGAAAGGTGGTAGATCCGTTTCGGAGTATACTTTTTTTGATTCAAAATCAGGATGGATATAAGTATTTTGTATGGAAGGCGAGAAAGAGGGATCTTGAATTATTCTTTTTGAATTTTGAAAATGAACATTAAATTTAGAAGAATTTTCTCGCTTTCTTGAGCCAGAATTAGGCGAATTTTCTCGCGAGAAAATAGGTAACGACGGATTCGGGACTTCAGGGTCAGGGGGATCCACCCCAGGATCGGGAGGATCGCAATCCATTTATAAAAATTAACCAATATGAAAAACTATGCGTATTCCTATGCAATCTGAAAAGATATTTAAAACAAAAGGAAAAATTATAAATTGAAAAAAATTTTTTGCTGTTGCTCGTGACAACTCTAACAACAGAATCCCGATGTATTTAATTTAGTTTATATTATATGATTATACATATACATACTAATTTTACTTTATTCTTCGTGCCTTCATTTATAACATAACATAATAACATAAACGTTCACGCCGAATATCCCCGAAGGGGTTGGCAGAGGTACTAATACTTCTGAACATCACGTGACTTTGTCACCTGGTGTTCAGAGTACCCACGTTTTGCATGGACAGTGTACTCACGTGATAGGGGGCAAGCCTATCGCCGTTTTGTACGAATACACTGTCACATGACTAAGTACAACTCAGCCATGTGGGTTACCTCACGATGTTTTCCCTCACCGTTAACAACCATGATAAATTAACCACACATATGTCTTTAGAAAAGACAAATTGGTGTAGGCCCGACCCAGGATTTGAACGCTTGTCGTTTGCACGATAACCGAGTGTTCTACCCACTGGGCTATCACGGTTGCTTCATTTATAGTGTTACCTTAACAATTTCGCCAATGTTAAAAGAAGTGTGCCTGAGAATGACTCCAGCTAAACAAAAAAAACAGACTTCAAAGTTGAAAAAGCAAAAACTAAAAAAATCGAAAAATTAGCACACAATAATTCGAGTTATGATTTACATGGAAAATAAACAATCAAGTACCAAAAAATTGAGAAATAAGTTTTTATTTAAATTGATAACAGTGACTAACATAATAAATAAAGAATAAATAAAGGAAAGAAAAATTTCGACACGGGCGGGGATCGAACCCGCGACCTCGGGTAAACGCCCCGGACGCTCTGCCAACTGAGCTACCGTGTCAGTTGGCTGCCAGTGCGAAATTCTTCTATCCTTTATTTCGTTTACACGTTTAAGTAGTGTTTGCGTTTCCTACCTCCGAATTTTTTACTAATTCGGAAGGCCACTTGTCTACCTTTTCAGATAGAATGCAAATGTTGAAAACGCCTAACTATCACATAATTTCAATCTCAACTTCTGTTTTTATATTTATATGCCCGCGGGCGTTGTAAAGGATCTATAGGACATTGAGGCTTTTCAAGTGATTGTTGGGCGATGCAGTTGGTGACCCATCACTAATTACCTTTATTTAACTACCTTTTCCCTAGTATATTTCCAAAAGTGGATGAAGAATTACTTTCTCTGAAGAAATGACTACCCAATTATGGAATTTATGGCCGTTAGTACATACTCATGAATGATTGATAGATGAATTTCATAAATTCAATCGCACCAAGTTTTATGTTCCTAGATACAAAAATGTCAAAAATCTCTTGATTAACTTTTATTTACTATATAAACCTCTTAGGGGTTGAGTTTCAAAAATCCTTTTTAATTTTTCATAAGATTCATGAACCAAACCATTTTGTACCAAGTTTCTGTGTTCAAAATGAGACTATCTTAGTGAGTACAAATACGAATAGTAGTTTGGCAATTCGGCGGCGGCGGCCCGGTGCTGCCGCCACTGACCGTTGGTGATAGCGGGAGAGCTTGCAGCGATTGCTCGGGAATATGGGGATGGTTAGTGGTGGATCAGTATTTCAGTATTTTCTCCCATAACTTCATCAATCAAAATATTTTCATTTATTTTAGTGACCGTTTCATTTTTCGGTGCTAATATTGCGCGTTCGCACAGCACCTAGAAAAAAGCACTAAACTAACCTAACTGTTATAGAACTCCTGCCTATAAATATTTAAATATCCCAAACTAAACTATAAAAATCTATACGACGAACAAAGTGCACTAAACTAACCTAACTATTATTCAGCCTACTGCGAAAAACCTAAACTACATTAAATACACATTACAATATATACATTATACAATGGTAGAAACCTAAAAACAAACTCACTTACCTGAGTATGAAATATCATCACGTCGTTGTAATAACGTTACAAAGTCACTGAAAACACTATGCAGTGACCAGTGACAGTCACTACATTAGTATTGGGTAGCCAAGCGTGACTGTCATATCATTAGTATTTGGTAACCGAGGTGACAAAGTCACTGTGATATTTCGATGTTATTTTTAATTAAAATAGTATTTCAATAATATCGACATCTAAATGTGTCGAGACTTCAAGTTTATTGTTTACTAGCTGACCCCACAGACTTCGTACTGTCAAAAGTGTAGACTTTCACGTCGTCAAACTGAAATATTTAACTGACCTGTTGAGGGTCTCTGTCATGCGATGAGAAAAAAGGTGTTTTTCATAGCGTCCTCACAATTTTTTCACTTCATAAGTTTTAAGTTTATAAGTATAGTAGTTTCGGCTGAGCATTGATTCTTAGTTAGTTAGTCTATTTAACCATTTTTTAAGAAAATTTATTGATCTTTTAATTTTTCTGGGATAAAAAGTGTCCTATTGTGTTAATTAGATCATTATCTGGCTTCCTGTAAATTTTATTTTAAATGCGTTCTGTGAATTAGTCTTCATTCTTCATTCATGATTAGGCGCGTGTAAATTTTGTTACGGAGTAATTTTAAAATTGTATTATCTTCTAAGATGTTTATTTAAATTAAGTGATGTCAAGGACAATTTTGTTCTCAATTAAATACTCTCAATCAACAACATATTTATTTGGATAAAGATTAATATTATGTTGATAAAACATTATGGCAATTATGCATTAAATTCGACCAAATTTATTTACCATAAAAATGGTTATAGTAAGTGAAACTTAAAAGTTAGACATATACTGTCGCGGGCATTTTTTTAGATCATTTAAAGAGAAATAATTCTTTAATACGTTTTTTTGGGTAACTTAAACCGTTTACGCAGCGCACACATAGGAAGTCTTAGTATGAATAATTATCCCCATTTTTGCAACATTATACGCTGATAGTTTGCTCCTGTTGGTCGCAGCGTGATGATATATAGCCTAAAACCTTCCTCAATAAATGGACTATCCAACACAAAAAGAATTTTTCAATTTCATTGGGTAGTTCCTGAGATCCTAGCGTTCAAACAAACAAACTCTTCAGCTTTATATTATTAGTATAGATTAGATGTTACAGATTTTGGATTTACATCGACAATCGACATCTAAATGTGTCGAGACTTCAGTACACTACACACACCATCATTGGACATTAATAAAAGTCTGCTCCTAAATTAACAACAGACTCTAAAAAAATATTAGCAAAATTGAAAATCATTTTACTGCATTTTCAACAATATTTTAAAAACTATCGAAAAAGTTTATATACTGGATCATGGAAGAAATCATACCGCGATGTAGAAATTCTACTACCAGCGCCATCTAGTCGAAGTTTTAGTAAACATAGCGAAGTCAGTGCAATGAATGAATATCTTGATTTGGCCATCGCTATGAACACAATCTTTTAGAAACAATACGAGTAATAGTAGTGTTTAATATGTATTAAATTTGTAATTTAGCCCGTCAGCGTGGGATGCGAAACGTTCTCTCTGGAGCTTTTCTTCCAGTTTGACTACGACTTCGCAAAGTTGGATTTTCCGATTGTATTTTTTTTTTAGTCTCTCTGTATATTTATTAACTGGAGAGTATTAATTTGGAATACGTTAAAAAGATTCACTATTGTTTTAAATATTTCATTTTATTATGAGTAAATAAGTAAATAAACATAAATTCTTTTCGGTGACATAATTTAATTTTGATTTAGATTCAAAAACCTGAAAAAAAATTGCTGTGTAGTGTCGGCTTAGAATAGCACTACCCCATTTCTTCCGGTGCCGGTGGGTATACGTAAGAGGCGACTAACGGTAGTGGGGCTTTTAAGGGATTTTTGGGCGTTGCGGTTGGAGACCCATCACCAACAACCTTTATTGTACCATCTTTTCCCCACTCAACTTTCCAAACGTGGCTGAGGAATTTCGAATTCCTTAGCTCTGGCTACTCCTTCGAGTGATTTAAAGCCGTGAGTATATGTATGTATGTATGAAAAAAATACTTTTGAAGCACTCATAATTTTAACTGAATTGAAGAGTGCTTCATCAGTGAATTATCATTCAGTGAATCATCTGATTTTTTCGAAAAAATGGGATGAACCTATGAAATTATTATATTGTCCCTGATACTCGATACGCGAGCAAATTTTGATTTAAACGTTTAAAGAATCGGTTATATGATAAGTATCCTCCTATAGATGACTCCTAGGATTTTCAAAATAGACTGTATATTACACAATCGCAAACACACACACAAACATACATTCAAACACACACACACACACACACACACACACATACATACATACTAACTTACACATACATTTGAAGATGCAAAAGCATGCAATTGATTACAATCTACATGTATTAAACTTAAGTTTTCCATTTAATGTAATTAAAATTAACTTATAGTTCTCTCTTTTAGAGAACTTGTGCTATTGGTTGATCTCTTTCTTTTTGTACACAAAAAGACTTTTTGTGTAACTTTTAGTTTATAAACATATTTTTTAAGAAGCTGAAATGATTGTGAGCCAACTTTATGGGTTGAGCAAAATACTTATCCTAAGTTTACAGGGCTTTGCCCTTTTTATTAGGGAGTATGAAACTCAATTTGTTGTACCTTTTTTCAATAAATATATTATTATTATTATTATTATTATTATTATAGTTATTCTAGGCTGTGTAGTGCCGGCGTCGAAAGTCTCAGCCCCTTTCTACCCACCGGTGTCGTAAGGGGTTACTAAGGGTATATAAGGCTTTTTAATTAGTTTTTGGGCGACTTGGTTGGAGTGGAGACCCATCACCAACAATACTTTATTTCTAACATCTTTTCCCTTATCAACTTCCAAATGTGGCTGAGGAGTTCCTGGCTCTGAAGCTCTGGTTACCCCTTTTTGGGATTTATCGCCGTGAATATATGTATGTTATTCCTATAATTTATACGATTCTATAGACGAAATAATTATTAAAACTGATTAAGTATTTTGGGAACGTATTCATTCCATTAACACGAAAATACATAGGTTTCCTATTTATAACATTAATAGTAATATTGAAAATTAGTATATTGAAAACGCCTTCACTGATAATAACTTCTAACAGGAAATATCGAGCTAATAACAGGTACCAGTATAGACACAAAGGAAACCAATAATGTCGGCGTAATCGATAGAAGTATTGTTAGTAAATAGTTTATATTTTGAAATTAAATTGAGCAGCAACCAAATAGAATAGATTTCTCTGTTTATATGAATTATTTCATCCATCGAAACTCCTAAAAGGATTAGCTAGAGATTAGTTAAGGAAAATTCAACGATAAGGGTTCAAATCTCGGGTCGGGCCTACACCAATTCGACTTTTATAGTCATATGTGTGATTAGTTTATCAGGGTCGTTAAAGGTGAGGGAAATCCACATGGCTAAGTTGTACTTTGTCATATGACTTTTTGAGCGTTGAGACTGGAATAAACCAAGATATAACCGACGTTATTTCATTTATCATCTTCACCGATGTCAAATTCCAAAGTGCACTGAGGACTTTCCCATTATTACACGTTCACGCCGTATATCCCTAAAGGGGTCGGCAGAGGTACTAATACTTCTGAACATCACGTGACATGGCCACCTAGTGTTCAGAGTACTTACGTTTTGCTTGGACAGTATACTTACGAGATAGGAAGCAAGCATATCGCCGTTTTGTAGACATACACTGTTACGACGACGTGATAGCTCAATGGGTAGAACACCGGTTATCGTGTAAGCGACAAGTGTTCAAGTCCTGGGTCGGGCCTACACCAATTTGTTTTTTCTAAAGACATGTGTGTGGTTAATTTATCATGGTTGTTAACGGTGAGGGAAAACATCGTGAGGAAACCCAAATGGCTGAGTTGTAATTAGTCATGTGACAGTGTAGTCGTACAAAACGGCGATAGGCCTGCCCCCTATCACGTGAGTACAATGTCCATGCAAAACGTGGGTACTCTGAACACGAATTCACGTGATGTTCAGAAGCATTAGTACCTCTGGCCACCCCTTCGGGGATATTCGGCGTGAACGTTTATGCATTATGTATTTTATGTTACACTGTTAACTCACCATTAACGACCATTATAAATTAACCACACATATCACTCTAGAAAAGGTAAATTGGTGTAGGTCCGACCTGGAATTTGAACCCTTATCGTCTGCACGATAAGCGGTGTTCTATCACGGTATAAGACTTAAAATATATGATTGAACTTTAGTACCGTGCAACCGAGGTCAATATAATATCATCAAAATAAAGTCTTCAATAGTTTATCATTCTACTCTTAATAACTCGACTGTTTAATAAAAGCAATTTTCTCCTTCATTTTTCAAACCAATTTCTGTGTATTGTAGCCGATACCATTATTGATTTCGTCTAGCCAAATTTACAAAATGTATTTGCCGAAAATGGACAATATTATAGAGGTGATAACATGTTATAAATCATAGTGTGATGGTTGCTTACATACATACATACATAAATTCACGGCCATAAATCCTTAAAAGGTAACTTCAGTTAAATAACTTTTCTTATAACCGAAAAATATATACTGGCCCGACACACAGATTTTGTTAAATTATAAAAAAAAATTGGGTCATCTGATAAATTAATTAAGAACCATCAGAGGACGTGTAATTTTTCATGCATGGAACCGTCTAATGACTCATCACCAACAATTTTTATTTTACATTTCTTTTGCCACTCAACTTTCAAGAATCAAGTGACTGAATAGTTTTAAAATTTTTAAAGCTATGTCTATCTTTTTTTTTAGTATTTAAAGCGGGTTAGTATGATGCATGCATGTATGTTCTTTTTATACTAAAGCTATCATGTGTAGGATATAACATTAAGGTTGAAGGCATCTTTGATGGTGCTGCTGAATTTTCTCTACCTAAAATAGAAACTTACTTCTATTAGAACTACCAGTGCTCGTTCTCATAACTTCTATGAATACTATGCATAATTTAACATGACAAGTGCATTGAAAATCATATGGTTTCTCAACATTATCAAAATTTCTAAGGATAGATGAACTGGAAATAGAAACCAAATTATCAATTTAGATATGAAAACAACCGTGATAGCCCAGTGGGTAGAATACTCGGTTATCGTGCAAACGACTAGTGTTCAAATCCTGGGTCGGGCCTACACCAATTTGTCTTTTCTAAAGACATATGTGTGGTTAATTTATCATGGTTGTTAACGGTGAGGGAAAACGTCGTGAGGAAACCCACATGGCTGAGTTGTACTGAGTCATGTGACAGTGTATTCGTACAAAACGGCGATAGGCCTGCCCCCTATCACGTGAGTACACTGTTCATGCAAATCGTGGGTACTCTGAACACCAGGTGACAAAGTCATGTGATGTCCAGAAGTATTAGTACCTCTGCCAACCCCTTCGGGGATATTCGGCGTGAACGTTTATGTTATCTTTTTATGTTATTATATGAAAATTGACAAATAAAGACGGTTTAAAAGAACGCTATCGAAAATTGTAAGAATTAAGAGATCACTTTAATAAATAAACCAATCATTTTAGCATAGTTACGAGTATTGCGTCATTGGCATTTTTGGTATTTTTTGGCAGCTGAGCAGTCCCAGCATAAGGTGCTACCGGTAGCATTTCCTTGTACTGTAACATTGAAGATTCGTCTTTGAGCATTACATTACAATATTACCTCCGAGACTGACAAGCATTCGCGTGTAATTATAAAATCATTCATATAATCATTACAAGGTACATTGTAATGCTCGGTTCTTCTTCACTTATGTGATGCTCAAATAGGCAACGTTACATTGCACGCGAACGCTCCCGGTGTGGGAGCACCTTTAGAATTACATTCCCCATTTCATCCTGCGAGTGGCGTAAGAGGCGATTAAGGTAAGGCTACATTTTAAGGAGTTGTAGGGCGATGTGGCTGAAAGCCCAATACCAACGATACTTTATTTCTACCATCTTGCCCCTTATCAACTTCCAAATAAAAAGCCCCATATGCTTAGTCGCCTCTTATGACACCCGTGGGTAGAACTGGGTAGTGATATTCTAAGCCGGCACTACGAGTCAAAAGTCGATACTCCTGACAATATATCGCTGCTTTCATATTATAGGGGCACAATTCAAAAAACATGATTGTTGGGAAAATGCGTTTAAAGAGTTTTGAGCCTCTGTATTTTCACAAAATCGGTCATAAATAAATTAAACTAATAATAACAAAATCATATAACTTTATGAGTGCATGTCCATTAAGCAGGAAATGTCCATATATTATTCAAACTCGAAATCTCAATTTTTATAGATGTGCCCCTACAATATGAAAGCAGCGATATGGCAAAATGACAAGTAATGCTCAGAATGGTTATGTACCTCTGTCTCCCCTTTAAGAATATACGGCTTGAACGATAGATCGATGACTAATTTTCACATTGTAAGTTGCCTGCTACTACTAGAATAATAAAAAATAAAAGAATAAGAAAAATATTGCCATATATTTTTCATAAAACGTAATAAATGTACTGCTTCTCGACACAGGATAAAGAAAGTGATTTATGATGGTCCTATGGAATATTTGTTTCGGTATCAACGAGGCAATAAACTGATGAAATATGTACTAAAACAAATTATAGACTTTATCTTGAATTTTATATGTCAATATATTTATTTATACATACATACATACATATACTCACGCCGTTAGATCCCATAGGGGTAGGCAGAGACTATAGATCACCACTTTGTACGATCCTGGCAAACCTCTCTAGCTTCGTTTACATCCATCAATCTTTTCTGAGCACACACTCTATTTGGTCCAGATGTGTCCTCGTGGTCGTATTTATTTATCAATTTATTTATAGTAGCTGCGTAGTATCGGCTTAGAAAAGCATTAGCCTATTGCTCCCGCGGGGGGTATTTGGGGCAAATTAGTTATATTTAGCGATTCAGTTGCAGACCCATAACCAACAACCTTGTTTACATAAACCTTTAATTATTCAACTTTGCTGTGTAGTGTCGGCTTAGAATAGCACTACCCCATTTCTTTCAGTGGGTGTACGTAAGAGGCGACTAACGGTATTGGGGCTTTTAAGGGAATTTTGTGCGATGCGGTTGCAGACCCATATCCAACAAGCTTGTTTATATAAACCTTTCATTATTCAACTTCAGAAAATAGCTGAGGAATTTCAAATTCTCAAGCTTCTCCTTTTTAATATTTTTAGCCGTGAGTGTATGTATCTACATTTGTATCAAACATGCTACATTGAATACAACTAAATAGCATGAAATAACACCAAAGACAGGAACGCGACCATATAAATACGTATGTACAGAAAAATAATAAGATTTGTTTTCTTTATTTCCTTAAAATAACATTAAATTAGTGTTTCGGGGTGTTATACATAGTAACTAAAGGTACATGGCATTTTAAGTAATTTAGCCGATGTGGTTTATACCGAAACTCAAACGCACATGCCGTATATCCCCAAAGAGGTTGGCACAGGTACTGGAACTTCTGAACATCACGTGACATTGTAACCTGCTGTGCAGAGAACACACGTTTTGCTGGGACAGAGTACTCACGTGATAGCGGGCAGGCTTATCACCGTTTTGTACGAATGCACTATCAGATGACTAAGTACAACTCGGTCATGTGGGTTTCCTCACGATATTTTCCCTCACCTTTAATCACCATGATAAATTAACCACACATGTGTCTTGAACTTCACCCGGGATTTGAACCTTCATAGTCTGCACGACTACTCACTGAGCTATAACGGTCGGTTGTACCCATCACAATATATCTAATGTTTTCCCTCTTTGCCCCCAAAGTTAAGAACTCATTAGTCCCAATATACATACAATCATACATACATACATATACTCACGGCTATAAATCCCTAGAAGAGGTAGCCAGAGCTAAGGAATTAGAAATTCCTTAGCCACTTTTGGAAAGTTCAGAGGGGAAAAGATAGTAAAATAAAGGTTTTTGGTGACGGGTCTCCAACCGCATCGCCTAAAAATCCCTTATAGCCCCAATACCATTAGTCGCCTCTTACGTACACCCACCGGAAGAAATAGGGTAGTGCTATTCTAAGCCGGCACTACACAGCAAAATACTCCCAATATACTCACCAGTAGCCAGAGTTTGAGAATAAGAAACTCTTCAGTTACTTCTAGGACGTTGGTAATAGTTCTCCAGTCGCATTGCCCAACGACACAACATTATCCAAAAATGTATAAAAGCAATTAAATAGTGCTATTCTAAGCTGACATAACACAACAAAGTCTAAAGCTACCTCTTGCTGCTTGGATTGATAGACGTAAATATAGATTAATAGGCACCTTACATTTATTTGGGCTAATAATTATTATTTATTTTTTATTTATTTATTATAATCATTCATTAAGCATTTCACGCCTACCAAAATAAATTTTAAATAAATTGGCCACTTACCGGCTTATACGTATTGGTTTGGGCAGAAAACTCATTCAGAAAATCACCTGAATTCTAATGAATAACCGCTTTGAATACCTTTTGAAGTAATAAATGTTTTTAATTCGCCATATTTTATGGTTGACAAGGGGACTATGGTCCTTTTAATTAAATCGTATAATTTTTCAGCTCTGAATACCCTATTAATACCTTTTGATTTGATATGGTACTTTCATGGATTTACATATTTTCAGGTAAAGGTTACAATATTTCGTGTCTGAAAATCAACGATTGTATAAATGACGGGAAAAGCACAAAAATGAAAAGAGCAACTTTATGTAAGCTGTATGTTCTCAAACGGATGGCAGAGGTACACTGCATACTAATAGAGTGCACAGTTGTCTCACATAACTTTTGTCCTAATGTCGGAAGTGTAATTTTTTTATTCAAATCATTTAAGATTTAGATTCTCATTAATTGCTGTGTAGTGCCGGCTTAGAATAACACTACCCCTTTCTACCCGTGGGTGATGGTAAGAGCGACTATAGGGGTAGGGGTATAGGGGCTTTTTAAGTGGTTTTTGGGCGATGCGGTTGGAGACGCGTCACCAAAAACATTTATTATTACCGTCTTTTCCCCAATCAACTTCCAAAAATGGCTAAGGAATTTCTCATTCCAAAGCTCTGGCTACCCCGTTAAGGGATTTATAGCCGTGAGTATATGTATGTATTCCCATTAATGAAATAAATATAGAGAACTTAATGATATGCTCTTTAAGCGATTGTTTTTTTGCAAACCCATCACTAACCATCCTTTAACAATCTTTTTCTTATTCACCTAAAAAAATAGCTTTGGAAGTAATTCTAATTGACCAGTTTGTGATTTATAGCCGTGAGAGTATATAAGTGCATTGTTTTAAATCAGAAATGAGGTACTGTAAACTTTGTCATAATTACAAGCTACACGGCATTATCAAGGAGAGTACAAAAGTTAACCCCTCATAAGCTCCGCAGAGGTTGTATAGTAAGTAACAATACGCTTTGATTACAACGCAGCCACAGGGTTGTGGCTCATGTTATAAGCTAATCAATAAAAAAATATATTGAAATTTATAAATTTTATTTTTCTACAAGAGCTACCTACCTAACTTCAATTACCGATTGAATTCCAAACAAAGTTATTTCAGAATTTGAAATTCCTATGCTTCTTAAGCCAGTTAAGTTGGTAAAAGATTGAAGGTGAAAAACGATTTTAATTATATATAATGCGGATGTATAGGAGATGTATTGATGTATAAAAAAATAATTGATGTATAGATTTTTAGTGTTTATCAACTTCCGAATTCCATCATGGATGGATATGATGGTTTTTCGTAAATAAACTCTTATTTTGTATCATAGATTTTTAATCGTAGGCAGTGATTTACAAAAAAGTAACTATATATTACTATTATTTCCGTGTAGTGCCGGCTTAGAATGTCACTACCCCTTTCTACCCATGGGTGTCGTAAGAGGCGACTAAGGGTATGGGGTTGAAGACCGATCACCAACGATACATTATTTCTACCATCTTGTTCCCTATCAACTTCCAAATGTGGCTGAGGAGTTGCTAGCTCTGAAGCTCTGACTATCCTTTTTGGGATTTAATGCCGTAAGAATATGAATGTATGTATGTAACTATACTTATACTAAAAGAGAAAACCATCTGCGCTTTAGAATCAAAAATACCTCGACCAGTAGCAAAGTAAGAGGAAATGCAGCGCTGATATACACGTACACGAGCATACATACATACTCTCGACATAAATCCATCGAAAGTAGTAGCCAGGGCTTCAGAATTAGAAATTCCTTAGCCACTTTATTAATCACTTATATTGTTCAGTGAAATATATCTACAAATAAAATTGCAAATTGAATAAAAATGTATCTATTTACAGCAGAGGAAAAGGTACTATACGCAACCTAAAGAAATAAGAGACCATCGGTAATTTGTATCTACCTATATACATAAAAACTCACGACTAAAATCCCACAAAGAAGAAGCCAGGTATTAGAAACCAATTTTTCCTCAACTTGTCTTAGAAACTAATACGTGATGGGTTTTTGCAACACCAAGCACATTCATTTAACAATCCCAAAATCCATTGGTAACCTCGCACGAGATTAAATAAAACATAACATAACATAAACATAAACGTTCACGCCGAATATCCCCGAAGGGGTTGGCAGAGGTACTAATACTTCTGAACATCACGTGACTTTGTCACCCGCTGTTCAGAGTACCCAGAGTAATTTATCATGGTTGTTAACGGTGAGGGAAAACATCGTGAGGAAACCCACATGGCTGAGTTGTACTTAGTCATGTGACAGTGTATTCGTACAAAACGGCGATAGGCCTGCCCCCTATCACGTGAGTACACTGTCCATGCAAAACATGGGTACTCTGAACATTAAATAAAACTGTTTGTTTATTCTAATTTATTTTACTGCTATTTTGTGTACATTATTATTTATGTGTGTTTTAATAAACCCTGATATCGCGAACCGTGCAGACGATGAGCGTTCAAATCCTGGGTTGGGCCTACACCAATTTGTCTTTTCGAAAGACATATGTGTGGTTAGTTTATCATGTTTGTTAACGGTGAGGAAAAACATCGCGAGGAAATCCTTGGTTGACCTTGGTCATTTAACCGTGCATTCTTACAAAACGCCGATAGGGCTGCCTATATCACGTGAGTACACTGTCCAATCAAATCGTGGGTACTCTGAATACCAGATGACAATGTCATGTGATGTTCAGAAGTATGAGTACCTCTGCCAAACCCTTCGGTAATATACGGCGCGAACGTTTGAGTTGAGTTTGTTTTATAACTTGTCTTCTCGCAAATGAACTCATTGAACTCTCGACACTTATTTCATTCATTTATTCCGTCCCCTTTGATAGTAGTGCAACTTTCGTTTACTTAGGTCAAACAAGTATAAAACGTGGGTAAATGAGTTTGCCATTGCAGAAACTGTGACTTTACAGTAACATGTGCACTTATCGAAAAATACGGAACAAGTTTTGTACAATTAGGAGTTACAATACGGACAGTCATACGCAGGGCTATTGAACCCAAAAAGAGGTTACCAGAGCTTCCGATGCGAAAAATTCTTAGCAACTTTTGGAACTTGTGTAGAAAATGTATTGTTAAATAAAGGTTAGTGTTTAGTGTTGGGGGTATGAACTGCGACGCCCAAAAGTCACTTATACTCCTTCTCATATTATTTCCTTTTTGAATTGATTTAGATTGGTGTATTGATGTAGAAAAAATAACCACATATACATTTAAACAATAATATACCTCCCTCAAAATCTAAGTAAAGAAATTGCTTACGGCATGCGGCCACAATACAGAACTTAGTTTATATATACTATTTGCTTTTATTCATCTTAGGTTTAGTTATCTCCGGCAACAGAGGATCCAGCCAACCAGCAAACTAGACAGAATGTTAATTGAAGTTAAAACCGCGCTCATCACTTAGCTTTGCAGTGTTAATTATATTTCCCAACAAACCTAGTTTCAAAAAGTTTTCTATCAGCGAGGGCAATAGATTCACCAAACTTTGGAAAGTTGTAAATATGCAAATTGAAGGTCAACACGTTAGTTTTCCCATCTGAATTTCACTCATCAACCCTTTCAAAACTCATTGAAATTGTTGATATAGAACCTACCTACTTGTTCTGATGATGAATTTAAAATATATCGATATAACATGGACTAAATAGAGTGTGCTCAAAAAGACAGGCGTTTGAAGTATGAAGAATAAAAGAGCATGTATGAAAAGATTGACGGATGTAAACAAAGCTAGAGAAGAGAGAGGTTTGCCAGGAACGTAGAAAGTGGCGATCAATAGTCTCTGCCCACCCAAATGGGAAATAATGACGTAATTTATATGTCTGAATTTATAATTGTCCAGCCACTTTTGGTAATTTATCAGAGAAAAGGTAATACAATTAAGGATTATTAGCGATGGGTTCGCTACGAAGATTAGCATCAATTTATTTTAAAGTGGGTATAAGAACATACCAGGTTTTCCGTACGTACCATAACAAGTTAATAGATAATTACAATTTAATATGCACTAGATTCAAATTCCAAAGATTTTAAGTTGATTATTTACAATTACCTATTTTTTTATCTATTTTAATTCAATCTTTGATCAACGCGAGCGCTCCAGGCGACCTCTTTAAAGTAGGGAAACTAACGAACTAAAAGAGCGAACTAGTTCGTTGAAGAGCTGCGACGTAGACCTGTGTCGATCGTGATTGATCGAATCGTTTTGATTGGATTGCAAACTCTACGAGATTCATCGAATCATTGATGTCAAAAAGATTGGGTCATTTGACCCGTTCGCAAAGCAAACCAAATTGCACTTTATTCTAATAACATTATAGTAGCCAATTGCTTGCTTTCAAATGATGGAGTCTGCGTCAATCATTTGACCCGTTTATAAAGCAAACAAAATTGCACTTTATTTTTTGACCATTACAGTAGCTAATTGCTTGCTTTCAAATTATGATCGAGTCTGCGTCGTCGTCGGTTCGTGGTCAATTGAATGACACGGAACTAACAAAATATCTCTTATCTCTTTCGTTTACTTACATACCGCGTTCGTTCGAACTTCGATTGCTCTTGCTCGCACCACGCTCCCACTCTTTTAGGTGAAAAACAGGTTTTTTAGCGTCGTGCGTGACCTGCGCCCGCGGCCGGCGATCGAATGATTTTTGAAGTTTTTAATTTCAATTTAGTTGCAACGGTGACCCATGACCCGCGACCCGTGGTGACGCGTTCAAGTTTTTTGCGTTTTAGGTATTTAAGTTTTTCAAGTGTTTTGTTCTTTATTTGTAATAACTGTGGTGCTGGTGTAAAGGATTTAATAAAGTCGGGCTATCAATTATTTCATTCAAACAATCTTAGTGTAAAAACGTAAAAAGTATGAAATGATTGATATCCGGCTAATTTCAAAAGTACTGAAAGTGTACAACTCAAGGTGTACTTGGCTGGGCTGTTATGAAGCAAGCAATATAATAACTTGTTCTTCGTAGCAAACGTCATACTTATTATCAATCGGTCGTACAAACAAATAAACTGTGACCCAAATGATCGAAAAGATCGAGTCATTTTAACCCGATCACTGTACGAGTGGGTCACGATCGACCCGGGTTCCGAAAAATGATCGATTGACACAGCTCTACTGCGACGAACTAAAAAGAGCGCTCCCGGTCGCGAACTAAAATGCACAAGACCAGACTTCAAGTTTATTGTTTAATAGATGTTACAGATTTTGGATTTATATACTCTAATAAAGAAGAAATCATACCGCGATGTAGAAAGTTCAGACAGCGCCATCTATTGGTAAACATGCAAACAACGCCGTGCTTTTTTATAAGGTTTCAGCTGAAAGGTTGAAGGTTGCGCTGCTTAAATCCACAAAGTGAGGATGTCGAGAAGTTTCCGGCCCCAGGCTAAAGCGTTAGATATCATTCCACTTCTTAAACAGTATCTTAAAAATACATCGTTAACACGTTTTAAAAAATACCCAGCGCCATCTCTTGCATACCTCGAGAACTAAATATTACCTTGTTTTAAACAGCACACAGCGCAAGTAAACAATATTTTTGTTATCCCTCGGGAATATCATTTTTCCGGGATAAAAGTACTCTATTATTTAATTTGGACTTCTACCTATATGTCTGCAAAATTTCGAAGCAATCGGTTCAGTAGTTGCGGCGTGAAAGCGTCACAAATAAACAAACAAACAAACTCACTTTCCCATTTATAATATTAGTATGGATTTTTACTCAATAAATAACAACATATACTTACATTTTTTGATATATGAGGATAAATAAATATGGTCACTACACGTTTAGCCGGTGAAACATACCTGAAAATGTCAGCGACAGCTGTTTCGCGGCAGTGTTGGCAGTCATGATTTTACAGTTTGTAACAACTCTTTGGATGGTAAACTTTAGTAATGCGCCCGAAAAGCAAATATTGAGTAAAATCAGATAAAAATAGATTTTATATCAAATTTCGACTTTCTTCTTTTTACTAATAACAAAAAATATAACTATTAACGATATTAAAAAATTAATGTCGCAAATCGTCTACAGCGGAATCGCCCTAAAGGTGCCTACTCAAGTCTTAATAGATTTATTTGATCACTTGATGATCAGAAATATATATGGTCCTCTGCTATTCCTTTAAAGATATGTACGGCTTGAACGTTGACCTTGATAACATAACATAAACGTTCACGCCGAATATCCCCGAAGGGGTTGGCAGAGGTACTTATACTTCTGAACATCACGTGACTTTGATTCAATAAATCATTACGTGATGTAGGATGCAACTACTTGCGCCATCTAGTATGTTATATGTAAATTAGAAAAGATTTGGTTTTGGTCACAGGTGCGATGGCTTTTTTATGTATAATTTCGGTGTTTCTCTACCGATTTCTATGATTCTTTTTTTATTGAATAGGTAATAATGTTACCTTTTTTAAATTAGGGATGAGTGAGAGGTTTACAAACGTAAGAGTAAACAAATATAATCAGAATGTTCCGAACTGCTAAGCTATCAGGAATTACACGTGTTTTTGTGAGTCAACCGTAAAAGATAGACATAAACTGTTGAGTTTTTTTTTTTTTGATAATTTTATGAAGAATACTAGCTGACCCCACAGACTTCGTACTGTCAAAAGTGTAGACTTTCACGTCGTCAAACTGAAATATTTAACTGACCTGTTGAGGGTCTCTGTCATGCGATGAGAAAAAAGTGTTTTTCACAGCGTCCTCACATTTTTTTCACTTCATAAGTTTTAAGTTTATAAGTATATTAGTTTCGGCTGAGCATTGATTCTTAGTCAGTTAGTCTATTTAACCATTTTGTAAGAAAATTTATTGATCTCTTAATTTTTCTGGGATAAAAAGTGTCCTATTGTGTTAATTAGATCATTATCTGGCTTCCTGTAAATTTTATTTTAAATGCGTTCTGTGAATTAGTCTTCATTTAGCTACAAACACACAACCATCTAAACTTTCACATTTATAATATTAATAGGATTAGGCTTAAACATAAGCTTCTCGCGCAGGTGACCTCGCTCGCCGGCCAGGCAGCGCAGCGTCTTGTCTTGCGCTTCATGCACGCGTGTAAATTTTGTTACGGAGTAATTTTAAAATTGTATTATCTTCTAAGATGTTTATTTAAATTAAGTGATGTCAAGATCAATTTTGTTCTCAATTAAATACTCTCAAGCAACAACATATTTATTTGGATAAAGATTAATATTATGTTGATAAAACATTATGGCAATTATGCATTAAATTCGACCAAATTGATTTACCATAAAAATGGTTATAGTAAGTGAAACTTAAAAGTTAGACATATACTATCGCGGGCATTTTTTAGATCATTTAAAGAGAAATAATTCTTTAATACATTTTTTTTGGGTAACTTAAACCGTTTACGCAGCGCACACAACGGAAGCCTTAGTATGAATAATTATCCCCGCTTTTGCAACATTATTCGCTGATAGTTTGCTCCTGTTGGTCGCAGCGGGATGATATATAGCCTAAAACCTTCCTCAGTAAATGGACTATCCAACACAAAAATAATTTTTCAATTTGATTGGGTAGTTCCTGAGATCCTAGAGTTCAAACAAACAAACTCTTCAGCTTTATAATATTAGTATAGATTTCCGTCATACATGATTTCTATGTTAGTTTAACCATTAAAGCTGCACACGCGACGGAAGCTTAAAAAATGGAGTAACTTCTCCCGTTTTCCCCAAAATTCCCCTTTACTACTCGGTTGGATACAAAAACATGCCTAGGAGTATGAAGAATAATTGTACCATACATAATAAAATACATAACATAAACATAAACGTTCACGCCGAATATCCCCGAAGGGGTTGGCAGAGGTACTTATTTATTTATTTATTTATTTATTTATGTACAAGTACAGCCATTACAGCTTGCAGCCAATGCGACAATCTATACATATAATAAATCTGTAGAAAAGTAATTTTTGTACATTGAAGAAATTGAAAAAAAAAATAGCCAGCGTGTGAACAGATAAGTAACAGAACCCATTTCCATCATTTTTAAATTTTTTGTCTGTTTGTCTGTTTATATGTTTGTTTGTGCGCGCAAAACGTAAAATCTACGAATTTAATGCTGAAAATGTTTATATACAAAAATTAAACGTAACTTGAGGTATAACTTAGTTTTTGTTTCATCGAAATCGGTTCACTCTATCAAAAGATATGATTAATTTTGTGAGTTCAAGAAGAAAAATATTACGTTACGCAATTCAGTATAGTACTTGCAACGACATCTTAAGTCTAAATATAGAACTAATGTTGATAGTTGGAATCCAAAGTCCGATAGATGGCGTTGTGCAAAAATAAAATAAAGAACCAAAATAAAATAAAGCAAAAATAAAATTTGCATTTTTTTAGCCCCTTTAACCCCTTATTTTAAAGTCGGTTAAAGTAATAGAAGCTACAGGAAACAAGCTAGGCGAAATTAATACAAGCTGCCAATATCAAGTGAATTCGCCGACTATGAAAATAACTGAAATGCTTTTAAATATTATCTTTACTTAGTTTCTTAAATTAGGCTTATTAATATTAATATATTATGTAAATAGTCTGCCTATTAATAAATCCAATTTGGTGAGCATAATTTTGAAATTCTTAGCCATTCTTCAAATGCACGTCACTTCACAACCAGTTTTCGTGAACGTTTATAATAAAAAACTGAATTTTGGTCTACATTAAACACCAAACCTCTCTGGCTTCGTTTACATCCATCAATCTTTTCATACATGCTCTTTTATTCTTCATACTGCGGACACCTGCCTTTTTGAGCACGTTTTCTATTTGATCCAAATCTGTCCTCCGAGGTCGTCCTCTACTAACATTACCTTCCACATTGGCGATAAAAAAAGTGTCAAGTACAAAGTGGCGATCGATAGTCTCTGCCTACCCCAATGGAAACTAACGGCGTGAGAATATGTATGTATGTATGTATTAAACACCAGAAACATAAGACATCTTTTAAGTTCTACTTTTTTTAACACTAAAATGATGTAGTGACCTTAGTGACTAACCTTAATTTAGTTATATTTGCATATTATACATACATACATATACTCACGACTATAAATCCCTAGAAGGGGTAGCCTGAGCTAAGGAATTAGAAATTCCTCAGCCACTTTTGGAAAATTGAGTGGGGAAAAGATGGTAAAATAAAGGTTGTTGGTAATGGGTCTCCAACCGCATCGCCCAAAAATCCCTTAAAAACCCCCAATACCGTTAGTCGCCTCTTACGTACATCCACCGGAAGAAATGGGGTAGTGCTATTCTAAGCCGACACTACACAGCTACTACAGTGCATATTATGCCACTGATAAATCGATTTAATTCAATGTATTATCATAGTACAACCAACAACCGTAAACCCTAATAATAGTAAAGTACCTTTTTTGAGCGGTTTTATTTAGCTTACCCCGTTTGTTTTATTCTTTCTTGAGTGAAATTTAGTAATTTAGTTTTCACCCCCTTCCTGTCAACCGGTTAATATTTCTTTTCGGAAGGAAAAGACGTGATGAGCTCGAAGCAAAGAGTGATGAGCTCAAGGCCCGACCACCTGCGGCCATCAATAATAACTACCTATATATTGGAGGGGTACTGATTTTTCAACATACGTCATAGAACATTTGTCGGAAAGATTGGCTATGTCAGTCACATGAGAGCACATGAACACACTCTTAATAGCCGGATACCAGAACTTGCTGTGGCCGAAATCGGGCGGGATTGATATATGATCTATGTGCAAAATTCCGAAGTGTTAAAAACAAAAGGGCTTTATAAATATATTGATGCATTATGCAGATCTGCTAGGATCGTACAAGGTAGCGATCCTTAATCTTCGGCTAACCCTGTAACTGTATCTAAATAAACACTAATTCAAATGAGATACACACAGTTACGACCTTTTATTATTTCAACTGGATAATGGCTACTGTAATTAATTAAATATCATTATAAAATACTCAATAGTTCCTACATCACAATAAGTGTGCGCATTAGATTTCATTGGTTCTTTATTTTATTTCAAAAAGGTGATATACTCTTAACTAAACGACGTTTTTTTGTTCTCGACAATCACGCGAACGAAGTCGCGGGCACAGCTAGTACTTAAATATTCTTATTACTAACGCAAACAGTGACACTAAATATTAGAAAAAATGACTACAAATGTAAGTAAAGGATAGAATTAAAAAAAACACTAATAAAATCAATAAAAAAATTAACAACTCTAAATTATATAAAAAAGTAACAAGGTATAAACTCCAACCTACAATATACAAATTAACAATAACATAACAGTTTAAGGACAGCTCTCTCAAGTTCAACCATGGGGTAAACCAGGATATCTACCTCCTCCGACACCCTGTTAAGTAGCCGAATCCCTCTCACTATTGGCGAGTTGTGTAGCAGCGCGGTGCGCGCTCGCGGCTCCACGAACATGCGCGCGCGGCGCCGGCGGCTGCGCGACATGTCGGGGACCACGAGGCTGAGCGCGCCCAGCACGCGCCCGTTGCACTCCAAACCTCGAAACACTTTGGTCAGGTACAGGACTAGGGTCTTATCTCTCCTTACCTCAAGTTTATTGTACCCAACCATACCCAGCACAAACAGTGTTGGGTACATGAGTGGGTACAGTGGGTATACACCGTACAACTTAAGGTAAAGAAAACGGGTAAATTTGTTCTGCATGCGTTCTAGCATTAGTTTGTATTTCTCCTCATGGGGACTCCAAACTATCGCATTGCATTCCAATTTGCTCCTGACCAAGGCATTATACAGTGTCCTAATAGCTAGCGGATTGGTGAACGCCTGACATCTTCGCAGAATGAAACCGAGTCTCTGAAAGGCCTGTTTGCACACCACAGTGATGTGATGGCGAAACGTGAGGTCGGCTTTGAAGTGTACTCCGAGGTCCTTGACGGCGGAGACTCGCGCCAGTGGCGCCGCGCCCACGCGGTACTCGTGCTGCAGCGGGGCTTTAGCGCGGCTGAAACTCATCACCTCGCATTTCTCAGAGTTGAATGATAATTTGTTAAGAGTGCTCCATTCGTAAACGCTATCTATTTCATGCTGGAGTTGAATGCAATCTTCTCTATTATTGATGACGTGGAGTATTTTGAGATCATCAGCAAACAGTAAACAATCAGCATTTTGAACTACTTTAGGCAAGTCGTTGATGAGTATCAAAAATTCCAGGGGCCCTAACGTGGATCCCTGACTTACACCTGAATGCGTAAAGTATGGGTTTGAAAGCCGCCCATTGTAATCTACCACCTGACACCTATCTTTAAGGTAGCTTGTGAAAAACTGCAGTACCTGCGGAGTACACCCTGCTCCTGCCAGCTTCGATAATAACACGTCATTATTGACGACATCGAATGCCTTCCGGTAATCGAAGTACGTCACATCGACTTGGAGCCCGGCATCTACTGGTGGCGTCACCATCGATACGAAATCGAGCAAATTAGTATTTGTGCTGCGTCCCGGTCGAAATCCGTGTTGCGCATCAGAAAGATGGGGTGCTATCTGCTTAAGGATAATCTCATGCAGGGCAGATTCTAAAACTTTGGAAAGGTAGAGAGTATGGCAACTGGCCTAAATTTGTCTACCTCAGTCGCTTGATTGCTACTCCCTTTAGGTATTGGTGTGACTCTAGATAGCTTCCACCGATCGGGGTATACACCAGCTGCCAGGCATAGGTTGAACAAGTGGCAGAGGGGAGGAGCTAAAGCCACACTCGCGTCCTTGGCTAGGAAGGGGGGGATGCTGTCGGGACCAGCGGACAGCTTAGCGGGCAAGCGGCGCAGCGCGGCACACACCTGCGCCTCGCTCAGGCTCGGCACGTGCACGCGCGCGCCGCCACCCGCGTCCGCCGCGCCGCCAGCCGCCTCCGCCTGTGCTGCGCTCACGTCTAAAGATGGCCGCGTATTACTGTACACCGACCTAAAGTAATCCGCAAACGCTTGCGCACAATCCGCTTCTGGCATTGCCTTCCCGTCCCGTTGCAACGCAGATTTATTGATATCAGCCCTTTATTCCTGATCATAGTCCAGAATGCCTTAGGGTCTTTAGTCAGGTTATTCTGGAGTCTTTTGTGATATTCATCAAATGCCTTAGATATTTTAGTTTTAACAATGAAACGGTACTTGGAAAAAATCTGGTAATCAACGTCAGCTTTTGTCCGTTTGAAAATCTTATGTAATCTAGCTTTTTCTTTAATAACTTGAATAATATCTGCGTTGAACCATTCGGGATAATTAAATCTATTAGATGGAGTATTTTTCTTATTTGGTGTACTTTTTGAAATTAAACTATTAATCTGAGCGTAAAAATATTCTAGGGCTTCGTTAACTAAAGTTATGTTATATAGTGGGCTCCAGTCGCACTCTGCTAGGTCCGCATACAATTGTTGAAAATCAGACTTACGAAAGTTCCAGCGCGGGATGTTAGGTATTGACGGCGGCATATACTTCTGAACATCACGTGACTTTGTCACCTGGTGTTCAGAGTACCCACGTTTTGCATGGACAGTGTCCTCACTTGATGGGGGGCAGGCCTATCGCCGTTTTGTACGAATACACTGTCACATGACTAAGTACCACTCAGCCATGTGG